>JALJCO010009251.1:0-600000 GCA_023101725.1 Atherinomorus stipes | reverse complement strand
CAGCTTGACTGAGTTTCTCTAAATAAGGTTATAGCCAAATAAGGTGTAGCCAATCAAAATGAATTCAACTTGGTCTCTGGGTAAAGCTGCATATCATTACCTCATCCAACTCTTACTGAGGAAGGGAGGTCTAGCATGCCAAAGCAAACCCCGGCTGTAAAAAGTGCCGTTTTTTTCTTTGGAGTATTTACATATTCAGTAATGTCAACTACATCATCTAGTTTTAACTGCTATGTCATCACTCCTTTAAGAACTCATCAAATGTCACATTTTCAGATCTATGAGGCCAAAAACAAAATATTGCCTTTTCTCTCAGTTAGCTTTTTTTCCCCCTAACTTTTAAGTTGATTCTAACTTCAGGCTCCCAAGCATATGCTTTAAAGCCCAGAAAGGAACGGCTTTTTCATATGCTCCTTTTAACAACCTTGGCCAATTCAATGCATGGATACACTACAAATAAAGTGTTTGAAGGGTTATTGAGCTCCGCTGATTTCAAAAGAGGCAGACCATGAGGAAAAGAGGGATGGGGTGAAGCCAAATGGTTTAAAGCATGCCCTAAAACAGGCAGGATGAATAGAGCTAGAGGTCATGGCTATGAAAGGTACAGAGGTTCTGGAGCTCTGTGGTATTTTGACCAAATCTCTGCAAAGGTATTTCATTAAGATGGGAGGAAATTGTACCAATTATTTTCAAAAACATGGGGACACTGTATGGGTCTGTTAACCTTTAAGATATAAATAAAGTACAGAGAGCTGTGGTGCATCAGCGTCCAGCTGCCTTAATATATTACATTTACCACAAAAGTTTTGTAGACAGTATACTAATATCAGGTCATTGGTTATCTGGTTATATTCATTTTAAGTTCTTCCTGACACATATCAATATCTTGTAAATCTGAAACTGCCATAAAGCAGACCAGTGCAAGCAGAAGCTTATTACAACCAGACACATTAAATTAATAGCCAGCAGAGTAGATGTTACAATCCCAGACAGTCCCACATTCTTTCCCTGCTCACATTATCTATGTCATTTCACTCAATTGTAATACAGAGTTATTGCTCATGTAAACAACACTGTGAAGAAGTTTACGCCCCAGCTGTAATACACCAGCCATGCTGTAAATCTTACCCTCACAAAGCTTGTAATATTGTCAATTCCAAGTTTGTAATTTATGGTGATGCCGAATTTTGTTGTTTGTTACAGAAAGGTTTTCTCATTTTCTCACTTTCTGTCCCCTACTTATATTAATGATACCCTGTAAATCCTCATATAAAACCTGTTATTCAACTAATAAGCAGGGAAAAATAAAGCTGGTCGCCCATAAAAACTGAGGAAAAAGAAAATCAAAGGGGGTGAAATTACATGTAGCTTCACAGCAGCAAACATGAGTCTGTGTTATGTACATTTCCACAGAACAAATTCCATTAACCAGTCATGTAACACTCCCTCTGCTGCTCCCTCTTCCTCTGTTTTTACACAAATAATGTTTTCACACATTCTTGGTGCAGTCATTTCCTCTTTGTTGTCCTGATGTTAAAGGTGGGGTGGGTGATGTTTTCCAAGGGCCTTTTTTTACAATATTGCTTAAAATCTCCTTCACATCCCGACTGCAGCCAATTAACTAGGTGCTATGACAAAAAATAAACAATTTTAGTCACCTGTGGAATGGACAGACTGAAAAATCCCCGTTCAATTGTCTTGACCAACTCATTCAGGACAATTGGATGGTGATATGTCAATTAAATTTAACTGTCATCTATCCTTCCCCTTTCCCACATTTCTTGTGCTCTGGAGACGTGGCTTCAGTGGGAAGTCTGAAGAAAAGGGGTTGGACTTCTGAGTTGTGAATTTTTAAAAATACAGTTTCCTGGAACTGTTTTTCCAAGATCTCCGCCCAGCCTTTAAAGGCGCTATACCTGATTTTGCACATTTTCGAACCATGAGTGAGAAGAACAGTTTAGTTTGAACTGTAAACCCCGCCCCTAACTATTAGTTGCATTGACAAACACTCTTACTCTACATTATACTTTCCTCCCACTCGACGTGCATGAAATAACACACACATCTCATACTCATGTTAAAGGAAATTCTCCAGAAGAAATTAACATGTTTTAGTGAATTTACTGTTTTGGTTGCAGTAAATGGCTGAGCTAAATTACGTTATTTGTCATGTAACATGGAGACACACCGGACAGACTCCCGACCGTATGGGTCATCACCAGAAAATGGGGTTGGGCTGATCAATTGGCATCAGTCTTGTCGAGAAAAGTGCCGAAGAATTCATCGAACTGACTCTGACTGTCTGGACTACAGCCAGTTTCGAGTCCCTGTTCAGCCCAAGGCGGTCCTGCAAAGCTGTCCACCTCCACTACAATATACTGAGATTTAAACAAGCTTTATTCCTGATTTGGTCACTCTTGCGTTTCAAATCTATCTTCTCTTCTTCACAGCCAGCGGAGGCATCATGCCTTTCCCTTCGGTGGATGCCTTGCCGATCTGTTGAGCATGTCCTAGGGGAGTACACCCTGCAAAACGCTCTTAGTGGCTGATTGGAAACCGGAAGTTCTATAGAATGAACCCCATTGGTTGAGAAAAAACGTCACTACAAAGTTAGTAGCCTAAACTAAAAAGGCCTGGACTCGTGCATAAACACAATCAATGAGACATTTTATATATATATATATAGATATATGTATATACAGTATCTATATATAATTACCTATTTTACCACATAATATACCATGTAAAAAGCATTTTTCTTAGAGACATTAAAATAAAATCAGGTATAGTGCCTTTAAATTATTCTCTATGGTTTTGATGGTTTCACACATTGACAGCTATTTACAAGTTTCAGGTTTGCATAGAATTGAGGATTTTGAAACAAATAATCAGGATACCTGTTTCACTATGAAATAAAAGTGAAACCATACTAACATTTATGATCCATTTATGCTTTCAAGTAAACGCACAATTTGATGTCAATATCACATAGAAAGCAGTATTAGGGATGCTCACATCTGTAGGTGCTTCTGTAAACTGCAATGTGACTCAAAATGTTCCCTCTTTTACATTTTCTTAGTCATAATGCTGCAGCCTGTTAAAGTGGGCTCAGCCAGTTAGTGTGCTGCTCGGGTGGATTACCGCTGTGTAAATCCTGTGTGGACACATTGTGTGCATACTGTCACGACACAGCCTTGTTTATAAACTGCTGGCTGAGTGGAAGCTACATACAGATCGTATATTCATACTGTACAACATCTGGCTCCAGGATGGTGCTTTGGCTCCATGGTTAGTGCCGTCACCTCAAAGCCAGAAAAATATTACTTTGATTTCCTTTGACTTCCAGGAGTTTCTGTGTTTTCTGCCCAAAGATGCAGTATTCATCTGCACAAGCCACAAACTGCCCCTCCAAGTCATTTTTGTGTGATCTGATGATGTGTTGATTTCTTCTTCTTTCCCTCCTGTATTCTTCACTCCACATCCACTTGAATGTTATCCAGCACAAACTAATGGCCTTTTTCATTTCTTGCTGTTGCACATTATTGTCTCCTTTCTGTAATCTAAGTTTCTTTTTATATCTGTATGCATAAGAGATGCTTTAGCTTACTGTATGAAATCTGAATAATTACATATTCATTACTCATTTGTGTTTGCATATTTTGGGCTCAACGATTTGCAGTACTATTTTAAAGCATGTTCCTCCCATATTCTGACAATAAGCAAAACTTTAGTTTATTCCTAAACAATCAGATAAAAATAATGCGCACTTTTTTTCCTTGTTGATCTACTTAATTGGATGTGTCGTAGCTTTTAGGATGACTGAGGTCCAGCCAGGATCATCTCATTGGGAGCATAAATCTCAGCAATTGCAGATAATAGGTTTGGTTTCTAAAAATTTGACAGTATGAGACTGAATTCTGTGATTCCAGCAAAGTGCTGCTCTAACAGTCCAATTACTGAGTGTTCAAGTTTGCTTTCTGTGCCACTCATGGCTGGATGTAATGTAGTAAAGAGGTTCTGGGTTGTATCTGGATCAAACCTGCAATCATGATACTGTGCATGGCTGTAATGATGAAACAGTCTTTGTGCACTCCAGTTCCCATTTGTTGTGTTGTGACACTATTCATCAGAATTCTTTGTTAATATTGTAGCAGTCCATTTTCAGCACATATCAGTGCTGAGGCTGCAGTTTCTGTTGATGTGATGATAGATCAGGAGAAATGTTCTCTCTTGTTTTAGTTTTTTTTTTTTCTCTGCAGCTTTTAGACTTAGTGGATTCTCTGGAGATCACTTTGATTATTCATATGGAAACAGGTTAAATATTGTCAGGTAAAGTGCAAATAAAGTGATTTTAAAAAATAAATAAATATTGGTTTTAGTGTATATAAACCACCCCTCCTCAACCCTTTTGTGACATTGTTTATTTTTTAATCAATGTAAAAGTGCTTCTGTGCCACCAACTAAGGGGATGTGTTGTGGCTCCTCTACTCCTGAGGTACATCTGCCTCCTCTTCTATAGGCTCTTACATACTGTACTCCATGAGAAGCGAGAACTTTCTTATTGTTCTCAGGGCCACAAGAACAAAATTACATCATTTTGTTCTCGCGGATGTGATTGAGGACAGCTTGCAGCTTGTTCTCGACCCTTGGCTGGGCACAACTTTCTTCCAAGAACAGACCTCTGAGAAATATTGTGTGATTGAAGCAGAGAGTTATCACCTCCACATTTCCGCAGATGTGACACTGAAAAGATAGTTTTAATAAACCACTCTTCAAAGTGGTGAGAAAGTACGAAAATGTACACAACACACGTGGCATTAAAATACAGGGACACTACCGTGGGCGTAACCCCGTCCTGCCATGGACGAAGTTTATTGTTAATGTACAATCACTGGGTGAACACCATCGCCCCCTCCTCCCCCCGAGCGCACCCGGTCGCAGAACTGCTTGTGGAGTATGTATTGACTTGACAAAAACAAACTTTTTTCTTGTTCTTGCGCCCTCAAGGGCAAGAACAAAGTTCTCACTTCTCCCAAAGTATGTAACAAACTTAACATCTGCAGCAGGGTGAGCAGGGTGCAACATGCCACTAACAGGCAGAGGTGACAGGAAAAGGATGGGACCATTGTCCTTTCCTTTTTGTTATGCTGGAATGGATTCATATGGTTAAAAGCCTCTATACAGCATATTTGAAAAAAAAACAAACAAACTCTAAAATCCCATTTTTTATTGAATAAATTGAGTCTAATTAGATTTATTTAGTAGATTTATATTACAAAACTATTAGAGTTTTACTTTTTTTATCATGGAGCTCTGGGCGCCTTGCGAGCAGTGCGTGATGCACCTGGTGGAAGCAACAGCGCTGATCAGAGTCCAGTTTCTCTGTGAGTTCATTTTCAAAGATGAGCAGCGAGATGCTTTTCAGTCTCTCTTTGCGCACTGTAGCTCTGCTGGTGGATTTAATCCTGTTTACACCTGAAAACAGGCTCCACAGAGAAACTGGAACAGGCAGCGTTACCAGAACACCAGTAAACAGTTCATGTTAAGAAAAACATCTTTTTCACGAGTCCAAAACTTCAGTAATGGACGGGAACTGATGTCCCCCGTCCACTTTCTATTTCATGAGAGACCCAAACAGTCAATTCAGAGGCTCCAAACCAAGTGACTGATTGACAACTGCTTGTCCTGCCTCCTCGTCTTGTGTCATCTTTTGTGACACCACGCGATGATCGATGGTTGTCTGTCTGGTGCCATTCATGTCGTGCGACCACTCACGAGTAACAAGACACCGTCCGATTTTATGACACGTCTGTTAATCTGACATCGCGACCGTTGTGAACGATTAAAAAAATGATATAGTCTGATCCTGGCTTAAGGTGATCATGTGGTTCTGACTACTTTCATGCAGCCTTTCTGCTGATTTAGGGTTCGACATACAGCAACCGTTGCATTCATATACTTAATAAAATATAACATTTTCAAATGACCTCATATTTTTGTCGTATTGTTACCGTGTGCAGTGTGATATTTTCACAAGACTCTGCTGAGTATTTTCTATCAACTCAGTGTTTATTTGTACAACTGAGAAGATTTGTTTCACTCTCACTCAGCTCATAGCCATGACTTTCAGTCTTTCAGAGAAAAAGCTTTAGAAATGCACTGTGTGGTATCAAACTCTCACTGTCAGATAAAGTTTCATTACAGTGAAGGATTGGGCCACTCAGACTCTCTCACAGGTGCTTAGCATCAAACAGCAGACAGGTAGAACTTGCAGGGGGAAATGGTGAAGATACTTTTTCTTTCCAATCTCACACACTGAGCTTTGAAAGGAATCTTTAATATGTAGATTTATAACTATAGCGATTTCCCAATGCTGTATTGGTTGTTCTTTACCAAATCAGAGAGGTATACATGTAGTACAGTATATAATGTTGTAGGCTTGACTAAGGCTTGCATACATTTGCAATCTGTGCATCCTAGATCAATACAGTGGTGTCATTAACTATTTTTGCTGATCATTAAGATGAAGGATGTTCTAAACTGACCTCTGCGAGTTCAGCAAACTGATTTCTTTGAAACAATTCAAGAGTAAGTTATGAAGATGGAGTGAAGAGAGGCTACTCAGAGGAAATCCCCACACTGATGTATGCTATACTGCTGAATAGATGTTTAAATCAAGCTGAAATATGCAATGACTTCCTCCACCCAGAGAGATTGTGCCATAAAACAGTTGTATAAAGTATGGCATCGAGCCTGGATAAGCCATTCAATTGTTATGGGCATGTGAGTAAACAAACATGACTCAGCAGAAACACGGAGCTGCAGTGAAATGGGTTGCAAGATGAACTGTGATTTTGGATATTGAATATATAGCTATTCTGCTTTTCACGGGTGGGCAACGCTGTCAAAACTCTTTCACAACGAGCCAAATGTGTCACCTCCTTCAAGACTTCAAGAGACAAATGTTTTCAAGTCAGTAAAAAGTTTAAACAAAGAACAGTGAACAGTTTTTTTCCCTTTCTTTTTCAACAAGAGAATATCTTACTTGTGCACTTTTTGAGGCCGGACCCTTTCTTCACAGCATGGCGGCTGAGTTTGCAGCTGAAGTTGTTCTCCCAGAACTCAGCAAACCAGATATTCCTTCTGTTGTTTTCCAGCGTTCGGCTGATGAAGTAACGATCAAACCCTAAAAAGATCAATAGGTTCACTGTCACTGCACAGCTAGTGTAAACATTGTTGGTACAAGCTGTGGGACATAGCCACCAGGTGTCTTATACTGAAGAATAACAGCCTGAGTATGGTGGGTTTGAAGTTCATTTAATTCCTTTGTTTAATTTATTTCAGTTTTAACATTTTGATGATCAAATGATAGCAGCAATAAAAAGCTACTTTTATCCAGCAAAAATCAGAACCAGAACGAGCCTTGGCTTGCATGAAGAGAATATTTCAGTGAAACATGCACATGGTTTAAAAAGACAAGGACATCTGATGTTTGCACACTGCTCAGGTCTGTACCTTTGATGGGCTGACGCTTGGGCAAGATGGTGACTGCTCCTTCTGCCATCTCCTCCTGCTGCACAACTGGAGAGATTTTCGAGCCCCAGCTGTCTGAACCCACCCAGATGAAATGACCCGTCTGGTTGGCCTTTTTTGCTGCATGGAGAAGCCGCCTGCAAAAGCGAGGAAACAGATGTTGCCGCGGATAAGGTCAGCATCCCAACCAGCTCCACTTTGATTGTGTCTCGCAATTCATTACACAGCGGACAGCGAGAGATGCACTGAGACGACTGCATGTCTGCTGCAGTCGTGTTTTTCTTATCTTCAAAGAAATGTTATAGCATGTAGCTATTACCAGGCTTTACCTGATATCGTCTTCGTTGGCAAAAAGTATGACAACTCGTGCATTTGGATTTTCTCGGAGTCTCCGGATGACCTTGTCGAACTCCCCCTGTTTTGGCTCCCGGGGAATCTTGACTGACTGTGAGATGCACACACCGCCTAAAACAAAGAATTTGCAGATGTTTTTAGATGCTCTGTGCAGTGTGCTAGAAAAATCACAGAAATGCAAACATACACTTGCTGAGGAGGGAAAAAACAACCATGATTCCTTTGAAAGGGTTCTTGGAGTGGAGATATTTTTCCTCTTATGGTAAAACAACAAAACTCGCATCATAAGGCATCATGTTTTTAATATCTTTAAGAGAATGAGGTGATTGTAAGTGTGTACGCTAAACACAGTCTCACAATAATGTGTTGGTTCATTCAATGGTTTTATTGTAAAAAAGTATGCATTATGTTATTATGTCATTGTGTCTTATACCTTTTTGGCCCTGATTTGCAAAGAATTAAAATAAAAAACTCAAATTTCTTTGCTACGCTGATAAATTTTCTCTTCAGCATTTGTAGGTGATCTACAAAGATTACAGATGCAATCTGTAACAGGCGCAAACAGCAGTATTTAAGTGAGAATTTAACGTGCGCTAATGCTTTGCCATGGAAAGTTCAGGAAAGCATGTGGTAAACACAATTAGTTCCAGAGATATAGCTAATATGAGGCAAATAAAAAACAGAAAAAAAGATAAATATAATAACTATAAAACGAAAACAATGCAGCAGATTTCCCTGTGGGTCATATGAAGAGGCCAATTTATAAGGACATGGATGAGGAGACGCTGTTGAAGATGGTCTGATATTCTGCACGCAGTGCGCACTCTTTGGCACAATACCAGGTGCTGGATCAGTGCAATTGCGCCCCACCCCACGCAAAACTCAGGGGCAACTTCACGCAGGACATCAACCTCAGAGCAGCAACAGCAGCTGTCGCAGTGTGGAGAGGAGGAAGCGGGTCTGGACTGGAGAGGACGTGCTGGAGCTGATCTACAGTATATTAAAAAATATACAAATTGCAAAAATCAAAAGAAAAATAAAAAGACATAATGTCAGCTTTAACTACCATGATGCTACAGCAGCCAATGTTCTGATTCATCTGTCTAGAAAAACCTGTGTTAAATAGTGATGTTGATTGTGATTTAATGAAAACTTGACATGTCGCCTGCACACCACATGAGAAATGATTTTGACCCAATGCTGCATGTCTGCAGTCCTGTGTGCAGCACTCTTCCAGCCATTTGTGCATAAAGCTGCCAGTTAATACCTGCTTTTCAGACGTGCTAAAAAACACAATTTTTTGCACCTGCTTTCCGTTGCACGGTTGATGAATCACATTGAGTGTGCAAAGCTAAGTTGTTAGTATAGTCACCTCCCAATATTTTGCATGTTCTACATCCTCATCTACAGCGGACACGCAAAATGTATAGCGGGGCTGTTTTGCCCGTTAACAGGCGGAAACCTCCTTTTGCCCTGCTATGTAAATCAGCTTCAGTGGGTAATGAAGATAGCGCTCGTTTTAGTGCGTTCAAACCTTTCGTAAATCAGGGCCTTCGTGTTTAAATTCTTAGCTAAATCACAATAATGTCTTACTATGGGAGTATACTTTTTTCACTAGTTTTACTTAAAGGAATAGTTCACCCTCAGAATGATTTAACTTTATTTTCCACTTACCCTTATGGTGAGCAAGACTCTGGACGACTTTTTTAATATGTCAAATGCAGCCGGATATCAGGACGACTTCTCGTTTCCCCCCAATGGAGTTCGCCAGGGTCCGAGCCAAAAAGGTCCATAAAAGTCCACAAAAAATTGTCAATATTCCTCCATACTGCTCGTCCCATGTAATCCAAGTGCCCTGAGTGGGTAGCATCCAGAATTTACTTGAAACTACGCCATTCAGTATATTTTTAGAGTCTAAACAATACTACATCGCATGCCTAGCAAGCACGCCGATGCACGTTCACGAAACTACGGAAGCCATGGCAGACGAGATCGCGCGTTCTCTTTTCTCTGCTTTCTTTCTTTTAGATCAATATACAACCCCTCCTGTGTTTTTCCCGGTTTGTCTAGAGCTCCAACGCTTTTACCACAATGTAAACAGTGAATTTCTTCTTCTATGCTTGCATTATCGGCAGAGTAGGCTCTGAACGCCGAGGCTTCTGTAGTTTCATGACCGTGCATGTGCGCGCTTCACAGAAGTAAACAATACTCCTTTTTAGGCTCCAAAAATATAGTAAATGACGTTGTTTCGAGTCAAGTCTGGACGCTACCCACTCAGGGCACTTGGATTACATGGGACGAGCAGTATGGAAGAATATTGACAATTTTTTGTGGACTTTTATGGACCTTTTTGGCTCGGACCCTGGGGAACTCCATTGGGGGGATACGAGAAGTCGTCCTGATCTCCGGCTGCATTTGACATATTAAAAAAGTGGTCCAGAGTCTTGCTCACCATCAGGGTAAGTGGAAAATAAAGTTAAATCATTCTGAGGGTGAACTATTCCTTTAAGAAACCAAATTGCGTTTTAATTTTCTCCAAGTCTTGTCTTCTCATCTCATTCAAGACTTTCCTCATGATAAGATACAGAGTTAACACAGTGAGTTCATGAAAGATATTAATGCTGATGGAAAAATTATATTCACATAAGAAAGGTAGAAACAAACTGGTGTTTCTGAAGGAATAATGTCAGCACCTTACAAATTCTTTCAACTATATTTATGCATGTTTTACTCAAAGACTGTAAAACAAATGGATGTAGTATCCCGTCATGTCTGAATAGGAGAAAGTGAAGCCAAATGGGCGTTTCCCACCGTCGCCATCTTGCCGTCACTCCCGGAACATACTAAAATGGGCAAAGGCAAGGCCGCTCTGTGCCGCGGGGCAAATGATTGACTGCCAATCTAACACTAATCGAGCTAATCCGAAGTGAACAGGAACAAATAAAGATTGGCGGTTTAAAGATAAGATACACTCAGACTTGCTGTTAACTGACTAAAACACACCATTGTGCAACTCTGCTACAGGCTGAGGCCTTCCTGGGAAGCAGCAGGGAGCTAGCCTCCAGGGCATCTGGTCTGCCGCCTGTCAATCAAAAGGACACGCTCATTATGTGTAAATTTGAGATTAAATAACAGCTAAATGGATGAGTTATGAAAAAATTCACCCTCTCACAGTTGACATGAAGGTAAACTTGATCTATTAAACCTAAAATGATTTTTTGAACCAGTCTGTAAACATGTTTATTTCTGTTGTGAAGTTGGCCTTTTAATATGGGAGTCTATGGGGATTTGCTCTGTTTTGGAGCCAGCCCCTAGTGGATGAAAAAAGAACTACAATTTTTGGGCAACCTGGAAGTAGCCTCACTGTTCTCTAGCAGAGTTTACCCCTTGGTTTTACTCAATTTAAGGCGGGGGAAACCGCAACAAATTTAATAAAACAGATAATTCCAATAACATGACATATTCGGTTCCCAACCTGGGGTCCGGGATCCCCAAAGAGCAAAAGGTGGTCCTCAAAGCTTTGACTTCAATCAATGAAAGTCAATGTCACTGAAATTAAGGTCATGTCCACTCCACACATACATGGGTTGAGGTATATCAGCAAAAGCTGAACAAGCACATGCTTGTTCATGTGCTGCTTTAGGTTTCAAAAAACTGTTTAAGAGGACAGCCAAACAACAGGCTCCATCTTTGTATTTGTGCCTCCCTTCTCTCCATAAATGCTACTTAAAAAGATGTGTGTGCATTCATTACAAAGTAGAAATGAACAGTTTTCTTCCCATAGCCCAGATTCCATCCATATGTAACCTGGTATACTTTAAGACCTTGTTTTGTTTTGTTTTTTTGTTTTTCAAAACTTTTAAGGAATCCTTTGCTGTGAACTTACAGAGTTGATCTTTCCTACGTGATCCCCGAATTTCTCCAGGTATAACAGATTTCTTTTTCTCTTTTTTTCTGTGTATTATCTCAGTTTTATTTTGTGCTTCCCTTCTTTTTTCTTGCTTTATTACATCAATTTAGATTGGGTGCAAAGAGTTTGCTTTATCTGCAGGTGAAAACTTTGTGGGCTGTCCCCATCCACTCTTGGCTTAACAAAGAAATCAGGTTTATACTGCATGTATGCTTTGCTGATGGAGATTTATGACACGTGTCCAGCTTTATCAAAAAAATTATGCAAATCCACGTTTCTGCCTGACTGAATATATATCTGCCACCTTCAATATGAGTCCATACTGTAAATTAGAGGCAATACATAATTTTTAGGTAGGTAAATAAAGAAATCGTAAAGTTCTGTGAGATGCAAAAGTTTTTTTGTTAAATTTGTTGATATGGCCTATTTTGCGTTTAGCAACTGTGGCCAGCAAGGAATGAATTTGATTTATTTTAAAGCGCAGAAAAAGCATCCATTAATATCATTTTTTTCCCTGTATAACTTCAGAAAGGTAGTATGCTGTCCCACTGTACTTTGCAGTGAAGTGCTGAACCATCAGCTCTGTAACACAAAGTTAGAATAACTTTGATCCCTGGCAAAAGTGGAATAATTTGAATAAGTTTTCTATCAAGGAAGCACATTTTTAGTGTTTCTGCAACAGGATTACTTCTGGGAGTTCACCAGCTTGCATCATTGCACAAACAAGAAACTCTCTTCTCTCTCTTACTCTATCTTTATATATATATGTATATATACATATATACATATATATATATATATATATATATATACACACAGTATACACTCTCAGTCAAAAGTTTGAACACACTTTCTCATTAAATCCAGTGGGAAAGTGTGTCCAAACTTTTGACCAGGAAGTGTATTCATACAATATATTACCTCTTGAATGAAATACAGTACCACTCTTAACTGTAGACTGAGACTAGTTGATTTAGAGTTTCAAATTCTCCACAAAGCAGGTGTAGGAAAAAACTAGCGTGGGTGAGAGCATGAGTAATTATTTATCAATTAACTCAAAATTAATTAATCAAACATTTCTCACACTTGGCTGAGTCATTTATGCACCACCTACGCAAATAACCTGATGCATGAATCTCACACAGGAAGATTCAAAGGGGAAAGTTTATTACTGTCCCATGTTTGCCACTAATAAAATGCTACAGTCTAAACATGCTGTCCTTCTGTGGTCTTCTGTTCTGGTACCCCACTTTAATGAAAGGGCATAACTGCCCTGATTAAGCCATATGACAGTTCTGAGGTCTGAGAGAGACTTCCTGTGGATCTGTCTCATTTTTACATGCCTATCACTGTTAAGCCCTGAATAGTTGAATAATCTATGGTACAGTTCTCAGAAATGCAAATATTTATAACTTTATACACAAATTAATAAAAGATGGAAAATGATCATTTTTCATGGGGCAAGGGATGTATTCAGGAGTCTCCCTGTTAGATGAAAGAAACTCTGCCAGAAGGCAGCAGGATCTGAGGTGGATTTTGTAGTTTGTTTATGTTTAGGACCCTGTGCAGACACATCATCTCTGGGGCATCCTGAAGAATGTGGTACCAACAATGTTCTGGTGGTTTCAATGGCCTGCTGCATAGCTGTGTTATTCCACACCAGTTTGAGATGTTTTCAATCAGGAGGATTTCTGCTCTTATTAAAACGTTAACAAAAGCATGGCTCAGGGTTTTGGCCTTCTTAAATTTTCTTCAGAAATGCCTTCAGTTTCTGAGCTTTATAAGCAGACAAGTGGAGATGACCAAGACAGAAAAATCTATGATATTGATTCTCAGGTACAAAAACAGCTCAGTTGCCACACCTCAGCTCAGCTGATAGAGACAGGGGTGTAGATCTTTGCCCCCCCCTGTCTTTTAAGTCAACCACTATCTCCTCGTTTTTGTTTTTTTTTTATTGACACTAAGCTGCTGGTGCACACCGTTTCAAGATTTTTTTCTAATCAACGTTTTGTGCCAACCGATGATGGCTGTGTCACCTGCAAACTTAACAAAAGAGTTTTCCTACTGTCTGTGTTGCCATGGGCGCAGAGTGTGATGTGAATACAGAAGCTGAAGCTGAGATTTGCCTGAAGATATATGACCGCTTCTTGTCATGTCTCTTCCAATTCATCATGTTGGCTTAAGATTTTTCTGCATAAATTAGTGAATAGGTAACAGATGTTACTTCTGAAAATCTCTGAGGAAAACAATAATACCAGAAAATAAGAATATATTTAGCTCCTTTACACGCACCAACAACCACAAAACTTTGTCATTACTGATGCTCATTTTGCTAATTTATTGACACAGAAGCCACTACATCATCCAGTCTTTTGATATAAGTGGTAATCACATATTGGGATTTTAGAGGTTTTGCTGTTTGCTTCACCCCTTTGAAGAGTTACACAGGCTCAATAAAATGACTTTCATTTCATCCTGAAAATTGAGCAATAAATTTCAGGCCTGGTTTTGCACCAACAGGGACATTTTAAACTCTTTCTCTCTAAGTAAGATAGTTTTATACTTTTCAACTGTTAATGGTCACACAAAATGTGAGCCTGTTGAATCAATACAGAGTATTTCTGCAGATGTGAGTCCTGTCATGTGTAGAAATACTCTGATGACTTAGTTGCGGGGTGTATCAGTGATGGACAAGAGGCCAAGTACAGAGAACTGGTCATCAGTTTGTGAAATGGTGCGGTAACAATCAGCTCATCTTAAATACCAGCAAGACTAAAGAGATGATTGTTGACTTCAGGAGGAGCAAGAATAAGCAGCATAGTCCTGTCTACATTCTGGGGGAGGAGGTGGTGGAGGAATACAAGTAGCTTGGAGTTCAGCTGGACAACAGACACGACTGGAAATGCAACACTGACTACATCTACAAGAAAGGTCAGCACAGACTCTACTTCTTAAGGAAGCTGAGATCATTCAAGTTCTGCACCAAGATGTTGCGGATCTTCTACAAGTCTGTTGTGGAAAGTGCAATCAGCTTTGCAGCGTCTGCTGGGGCAGCAGCATCAGAACCAGAGACTTGAAGAAACTAAACAAGCTGATCGGGAAAGCTGGCTCTGTGCTGGGAATAACTCTGGAGCTGCTGGAGCTGATTGTTCAGAAAAGAATGCTGCACAAGCTGATGAAGATGATGGAGGATTCTTCACACTCTACACAACATGGTGAAGAATCAACAGAGTGTGTTCAGTGGGAGGCTGCGTCAGGTCTGCTGTAAGACAGAGAGGTACAGAGGATCATTCCTGCCAGCAGCATCACCCTGAAGAACAAGATCTCTTACTAATCGTTATCATTGTTATGCTTTTTTAAAAATTGTTGAATAATGAAAAAAAAACGCTACAATTATTTCCCTTCCAGGATTGATAAAGTATTTTTCATTTAATTTAATCTGCTTTCATTTCATTCATGTTTTAAGGGAAATAAATTGGAACTGTTTATTTGATGGAAATAATGAAAAGTAGTCAACGTTTGGGCTTGTTTGCAACAATCTCATTGATACTCTTTAAATCAGCATTTTTTGGATATAGCTTGTTAACATACTGTATGCAGTCATTCATCTGAAACCTGACAGTTATTTTTGTCTGTCCCCCTTTATTGGGGTGAAACAGATGCACAAGACCACAGTGCCTATTTCAGACACTCGGCTTGTGACAAATTTTGGCAGCAGTCAAGAAGGGGAAACTCTCGTGTAGAGCAACGAAAAGTTAAGGGTAGAATCTCTAAAAAGTCACACTTTTAACTGTCTTAATGCTTCAGATCATCCTTGAGTTTGTGCTGTTGTGCTCAGGGACTGTGTGTCCTGGCTGCAGTCATGAGAGCTTTTCATCACTTCCCCCATGTGCTTGTGATGACCCACTTGTCCTGTTGACTCAAACAGGCTCCATTATCAGACATTTCGGTTGTTTACTTAAGTGGATGGGATTAGATAAGTGGGATGCATTCTAGGCACGCATCACTCTGCAGTTTCTCACATGCCACAGAAGATGACTATCGCAGCGTTATCTTAACCACGTCCTCAGAAAAATTAATGGAAACTAATAGTGACAAATGGCTGCAGCAGTGTCAGGCCAGCCACAGTCACGCAGTCTGTCTTTGTCACAAAGGATGAGCTGTCTTATCTCTACACTCTCTGTTTTCATGTACAGTAAGATGCATTCAAGATAAGCTCAGACATGCACAGCAGAGTGAATGTGAGATCAAAGCAAATGTATAAATAAGATGTCAAGAGAACTTCAAGATATAAACAGTGCTTTTCTGTGCCAAGTGTATGAAGGCTGCATTTCAGCTGCAGATTTCAGCACCAGTGGACACAACAACTCATGGATAAATTAACAAAGAAAAATGTTTAGAATGAGGAGAGATGACATGAAAAACTGTCAACATGTGAATTGATTTATCTTTCTAATGGGATGCATTAATCAGAAGCTGAACTTGAGATGGTTACTCGGGAAGTCAAGCAGTATGTGTTTATCTTATGACTGAGTCACACCAACTGGACTTTACTATATTGGTGTATAATTCAATAATTCAGAGTTTACGCATTGTGACCAAGTAGAGCACATTTCTCTTCTCCGTGGTTTGTTCTCCATGTTTCCTGAATTCTCCCAGTGTCACCAACTTTAATAAACCACTACAAGTCAAAGCAAACATTTTGAGACAGCTAAAATGACTTTGGTTAAGCGTGCTTGTTAAGTTTGATGAGTTGCATCTCCTCTTTTCACTCCTTTTGTTGAAGGTTTTTACCCACTTCTCGGTGTCCTGGTTACAGAGAGAGCTGTTGCTGCTTCACACAAAGGAGGCACATCTTCATTGCTTTGACAACATGAAATGTCACATTTTTCTGCTACATTTTTTTCTCGAAATGAAATAGAAATAAAGGAATAAATGGTGAAGGGCTTGCTACACAGCTACAATATACACACACCAGCCACTTTATTAGGTACACCTGTCCAACTGCTCGTTAACGCAAATTTCTAATCAGCCAATCACATGGCAGCAACTCAATGCATTTAGGCATGTAGACATGGTCAAAACGATCTGCTGCAGTTCGAACCGAGCATCAGAATGGGGAAGAAAGGTGATTTAAGTGACTTTGAATGTGGCATGGTTGTTGGTACCAGACGGGCTGGTCTGAATATTTCAGAAACTGCTGATCTACTAGGATTTCACACACAGCCATCTCTAGGATTAACAGAGAATGGTCCCAAAAAGAGAGAATATCCAGTGAGCAGCAGTTCTGTGGGTGCAAATGCTTTGTTGATGCCAGAGGTCAGAGGAGAATGGCCAGACTGGTTCAAGCTGATAGAAAGGCAACAGTAATTCAAATAACCACTTGTTACAACCGAAGTATGCAGAAGAGCATCTCTGAATGCACAACACGTCCAACCTGGAAGCAGATGGGCTACAGCAGCAGAAGACCACACCAGGTGCCACTCCTGTCAGCCAAGAACAGGAGACTGAGGCTACAATTCGCACAGACTCACCAACATTGGACAATAGAAGATGGAGAAATGTTGCCTTGTCTGATGAGTTTTGATTTCTGCTACAAAATTGGAATGGTAGGCTCAGAATTTGGTGTCAACAACATGAAAGCATGGATCCATCCTGCCTTGTATCAACAGTTCAGGTTGGTTATGGTGGTGGTGTAATGGTGTGGGGAGAGATTTTTTTGACACACTTTGGGCCCCTTAGTACGAACGTGGCATGGTTTATCCACCACAGCCTACCTGAGTATCGTTGCTGACCATGTCCATCCCTTTATGACCACAGTGTAGCATCCTCTGATGGCGACTTCCAGCAGGATAATGAACCATTTCATAAAGCATGAATCATCTCAGACTGGTTTTTTTGAACATGACAATGAGTTCATTGTACTCAAATGGCCTCTGCAGTCACCAGATCTCAATCCACTGTAGCACCTTTGGGATGTGGTGGAACGGGAAGTTCTTGCCATGGATGTGCAGCCGACAAATCTGCAGCAACTGCGTGATGCTGTCATGTTAATATGGAGCAAAATCTCTGAGGAACGTTTCCAGTACCTTGTTGAATCTATGCCATGAAGGCCAACTGTGGCCTTCTTGTGTGGATTTTGTATGCGTGGGTTCTCTCCGGGTACTCCGGCTTCCTCCCACCATCCAAAGACATGCTTGTTAGGTTAATTGATCACTCTAAATTGCCCTTAGGT
Organism: Atherinomorus stipes; assembly: GCA_023101725.1. Classification (NCBI taxonomy): domain Eukaryota; kingdom Metazoa; phylum Chordata; class Actinopteri; order Atheriniformes; family Atherinidae; genus Atherinomorus; species Atherinomorus stipes. Next base: position 581,968 of record JALJCO010009251.1, on the reverse strand, counting down.
ATGAGTGTGAGTGTGAATGGTTGTCTGTCTCTCTGTGTTGGCCCTGCGACAGACTGGCGACCTGTCCAGGGTGTAACCTGCCTCTCGCCTGATAATAGTTGGGATAGGCTCCAGCAACCCCCGCGACCCTGAACTGGATAAGCGGTACAGAAAATGACTGACTGATGACTGATATTTTAGTAAAATAAAACATTCATTTTGAATTGATGATTTAAAAAATAATTAAAAAAACAAACAAACAAACAAACGAAACTGTCCCAGAAAAATTAGTGCATCTTGCTGTGTCTGTTGGCAGAAATGGAGTTATATTCATGTCTATATTCTTATAATCACAAAGTTCCATGAGGATAACAGCCGTGCTTTCACTACCTTGTCAACATTAACATTTACAGTAAAGATGCCACGGGATGCCGTCCTAACCCTCCAACATGAAATGTTGCCAGTTCCCGACTGTAGCCCAAAAGGAACTAACCAAAGACTGTCTTTAGAGCATTTTTTTTCCTGACCACAGTAGTGTTTTAGATCAAGGGTGTCCAACTGGTTGTTGCACTTTGCAATTCAAGATTTCACTACAGTACATCCAACACAGTGGGTCTTTAGAATACAGCAGATTTGGGATGTGGGGAGCTTAACTGCTTCAGCAGGCACCAGAACTGCAGGCTCAGGATCAAGTCTTGATCCATGGCCCTTTGTCGGCCGCCTCTTTTATTTTTGTGCCACTACACTTGAAAAACAAAAGAAAAATGAAAACACTGGTCTTGTGCAGTCAAAGACTTCATTAATTACTCTGCTGATCTGGTTGATCACTTCATTTTATTTATGTTTTTTGTCATCTAGCTGACTGGTTTTGATTTTACAGTTCAAAGCCGTTTTATTTTCACCAGTGTTGAAAATGAGCATCTCAGAGTTTTCATGAATCAAAACACTAAATACTAAATCTTTGAGGTTTCCTTCCAGAGTCCAGATGACATGCATGCTAGGTTAACTGCTCACTCTAAAGTCTCTCTCGGAGTGAGCATGACAGGTTTTGTCTCAGTGTGTTGGCCCAGTGATGGACTGGCAGCCTGTCCAGAACACCCTGCCTGCCTCTTCCTTGGTAGCCAATGGTAAAGGTTCCAGCCCCCCATGACCCTGTCCTGGAAAAAGCAGCTACAGAAAATGGATGTACAGGATTGCATTTGTAGTACTGCATTTACTTTATTGCTCCCTAAGGTGGTGATGGTGGAGGTGGGGTTGGGGGGGACAGAAAGAGAAACTGCTTTAACATGCAGCATTTTAACTCCTCCGGCTACATGTACATTTTGTGTATTTGCTAAAATAAAGCACCAGACTAATGAGACACAGACTGAGCACAAGACACAATGGCTGCATGCATTATGCAGTAGACTGTGCAACATCAGCTCTTTTTATGGTGATAATGTGAGTGGCGAACCCACACTTAAAAATCTTGGATTACATCTTAAAGATGTTCTCCCCATGAGCTGACAATGGCTTTATCCTTTAAGATGAAAGATGCATTTGCAACAGCCCATTTCCCATGTCATGGCTTTTATGCAATCATTTTAAGTAAGAAATACTGTCATTTCCTGCTCAAAACACAACTTCTAAAGCCAGTGGTGAGCTTGCTAACCTTGCAGCAGCTCTGTAAAATCATTTTTACAGCTAAACTGCAAACTACTGTACAACTCTCCTTCTCTAATTTGAAAACATTATAGAAGCCTCTTTCTCAACAGTTAGCCTACTCCATAAAAAGAAAATAACTGGTAAATTCAAAAAGCTCAAAATCACTGATAATGATCAGTTATTGTTAGATAATTGAGGACTACAGAGTAATTTGATCAGTGCAGACTGGATCATACCATGTAGCTATGATATACTGCAGGAGCTGTGCTGTAGTTCTATAAATGAGATGTATTTGGTTGAGTTTAAGTCATGATCTGAAAGTGTTTTTATAGAGCATAAACAGATTCTATGCAGTTACTAGAAAATGAACTTTGCCTGTAAGGATGTTTCCTTCCTGCTGCATTTATAAAACAGCAAAAGTCATATGGTTTGTGCTGATTTGCTTTGTGCCAGGTGATTGTTTTTGTTCATATGAGAGGAATGTAAAGTGCTGTTTTGGGCCAGGGACTCTGGTAATATCTTTATAAAAAGACATTTCTGTGACAGGTTTTTACCAAGTACCACTTCAGTGTCACTTGTTCTACTCTGTAATCGATTACAATATGTCCACACTCACTTCATGTTCAATTTAACTGATGAAATACAAAAGTATGAGACTTGAAAACACAATTTGCTGTTTTTCTGCACTACTAAGTTTCCTAATTGTACATCTTTCTCTTGTTATTAGTTCAGCACTCATGTCTTTTGGTGTGTTTAGTCTGTGAAGTCACTCAAGTAAATAATTAACATGTGGCACACACCATGTTGATTTCTGCTTTGCTCCTGACTTAAAAGGGCTGCTTCCTTTTGGTTCTTCAGTGTGGAAAGCAACTTGATTTCATAGTAATGATTGTAAGAATCAAGAGAGAGCAAATACACAACCATGCTAAAATTTAAATGGGTATTTTCCTTTAGTCAGTGCCAGGAATGACAAAAAAACATCTATGGAAATCTAAATTACGAAGCAAAAACAGGGTTTACAAATCTAACAAGTTAGTAAAATAAAGACCTGGGGCCTCATTTATAAAACTGTGCGCAGGATCTTTACTAAAAGTGTATGTGCGCCAAAACCCCAAAGTGTGCGTGCGCCGAAAAATATTCAGATTTATAAAACCGGGCGTTCGCAAAATCCAAGCATTTTCCCCTTTATAAATCACACTCTCCCTGGAAGTTTGCGCAGGTGAATTTTGCTCATATCCCGCCCTCTTCACGCCCACATTCTACCATAAACGGTCAATGCAAAGCACCTTATGGATATTTCTGCATATAAATAAGCAAGCTGATCTGAGACATTTAAAGCTTGATCGTGGCGACTGAGAAGACAAGAAAACGCAGTTTCATGGACAATGAAGTGGAGGTGCTTGTTGGTGAGGTGGAGGCTCCAAAAAACATTTTATTTGGACTTCACAGTGGAATCACAGATAAACAGAAGTGACAGCGGTCCTGCAGCGGTGAATGAACACAACGGCTCACTGCACACCGGAGCGCGTTGTGGTCAACAACTGCGCAACGGGATTAAAGGGCTCCGGCGAGTCAGTCGAGTCCAGTTCAATACATAGATCTAGGAGTTCCCAAACTTTTTGAGCTACAAACCCCCAGATACCAGACGTTGTTGTTCCTGACCCCCGCAACGGCTGAGCTCTTTATTGTGCGATGTATCAGATCAGCATCTACATGCGAGGCTGGAAAACTGTTAGCAAACCCGGGTGTGTACTACTTTTACGTAATATTTATCCATTAACGCATTTTGCACAAGAACATAACAGGTTTCTGAACCCACAGTATTCATCTTCATGCTGCGATTCTGCACTTTGTACTTTACAAGTTTATTGTTGTACACTATATCATCGCACTCCAGTATATTTTGAAAAGTTTGTTATGTTATGCTTACATTTTGTGTTGATTGTTATTTGTTGACACCTGAACTGTGTGTCTAGTGGCATCTTATGTTAAATATTGTGCCTACTGTAGTTGTGTGACAAATTTTTATTATTTCTATTGTTTTTATAGGAGTTGTCAAGTTTTCAGCATTGACCTGTGCAAGTTTGATTTGTATAGATGGGGCCATTCAGTTTAAGAACGGTTGATGGATCAAGCATATGATATGCACGACTGTCATGTAACAACTGAATAAACGCATAAAGTTTACACAGAAATCCATCTTGACTTTAAATTCATATTGTGAATCAAGACATAATGTCTATGTAAACATTCCCTTAACATTTATATGCAGATTTTAGATTAGCACTTAAAGTTTATGTGCAGGTATACATAATAGTTTTATGTTTCCTTTATTCAGTCAAGTTTCACTTGATGTAATATATTCACATCAAATCAACATGATAAAAAAGACATTTGGCTGAATCCAGCTATTTAAATAAAAGGTATGTAATAAAATTAAATTACATAAAGTCAACCTTTTGGTTTGAATATTTTTTTGAGTGTAAATCTACAATATGTTTATTCAAATATAAAGTGTAAGGGCAATCCTAGGTAAAATCTTACATTTATTGACATGTTATAGGCAGAGGTGTCAAAAGTAGAAGTAAAGTACTTTCTATCTATTCTATCTATTTATTTATTTATGTATTTATTTATATATTAAAGGGACTAGAGGCAGGAATTGAAAAAACAAACAAACATGCATGTCCATTGTTTCTAATACTAATGGGTGATGAAACGTTAAATGCTGAAAATAACGTTTCCACCAACGTCTCTCTCTGTTGTCTTAAACAGGCTGTGTGCTGCAAAATGCGCTGCAATTCGGTATCTGAATTTCCCGCGCTGCCCCGCGGACATGACGTCACGGACGCTACATCCGCAGTTTTGATACAGGAAGAAGACGGTCGTGGTAAATTCAAACACTGTAAGCGATAGTTATGGATTCTTCTGCCGTCAGCAAACGATCCAGATCAACTGAAAGACACTAAAAAGTTTAACTACGAATAAAAAGCTTAGTAAACAACATTATAGCTTCAGTTTGTGCACGCTCCTGTGACAGCTTTGTCTCGTGGCTGCAGTTACCTGAAGCGCCAGTCGCAGCAGTCGCAAGTTTCATTTCTTAATCTTGCTTCTAGTCCCTTAAAATTATTTCACTTAAAACTGTTGATGTCGATGGATCAGTTGAATGGGAATGCATCAGAGTTAACAACACCATCCTCATAGAGGTGGGTCAAATGTGTATGCCGTCCTCTTAACCACACAGAAATTAAGTCTGATTGGATCTCTTCAAGTGGTAAAAAGAGACAATACATCATTCTGTTAGTTTTATCTTCGTCCTTAAGATTTGATCTAGTTTTCGTATCGTTTTCATCACAACAAAATTTGTCATTGACCAAAGCTGATATGAAAACTCTTAATTGATAAAACATTAACACAGCTAGACAGTTAAAACACTTAAAATACCAAGCTGCTGAAAAAGTACGGTTCCCCTAAGGTTCCTACCAACTGCCGAGCTTGTTCGCCGTCTGGTATTCATTGGGGTTTTTTCGCACCTCGTCAACTTGGGCTCTTCTTATGTAAATACATCCAGGAACAAACAGCATGTTCTTGCAGACAGAGTCCAGCCCTAATCAGCACTTAATACTGCACATTTGGAGTTTTTCGAGGAACACAATTTTAAACTTTTGTGTGATGCTCTGTTACATAGTTTGATTGACAAAAAAGTTGACTGGACTTAAGGAAGTCAACATTTCAGGCTTTGGCGGCATTGTAATTTTCTTAGGTTGTCTTCTGGAAAAGTTTCCCGGTCTACTGGAAGGCGTTTCTAAAGCTCTTCTTTAAAAGTTGGCCTCCTTTGTTTCCATTTTCTGTCAAGATGCTTCAGTAATGTCGCGGTCCAGGCTGTAAGAGGGATTCATCACGGACCTCTTGTCACTGATTTTCTGTGCAGTTTTTGTGCCATTTCGAATATTTTAGCCTTTTCTCCTTCTTTCACTTCTTGAAGAATGTCTTCTTGACAGCCATCCTTCCATGAAAACCATTTCTGACGAGGCTTCAGTGTACAGTAGACGGATCAACCAGGTCAGATGCATCTTTCAGGCTCTGTCAGGCCTTTGCTACATATTTTTTTCTTATAACTTAAGGACATTACTGTCAGATATTGTTCAACTGCTGAATACATTGTCACTTTTTTAGACATGCCACTTTTTCTCTTGTCTCCCACTTTCCTTCAGTTTTCACAAAATCTGAACGACATACTGCCCACAGTGCTCCGAGATGCCAAGTTCTCAGCTAATAGACCTGTTAGAATCGCCTTATTGGTGCAAGAAAGTTGTATTTGTTCCTGTCAAACTGTGTTATCTTTGGCATCTGCAATAGATGCAACTAAATAAATGGGAACAAAACAAGCCTTTACAAAAGGCTGCTAATACCATAGCAAAGTAGTTAAATAGGATTGTTTATGAGTAGAGGTAAAAACATGGGTTCAAACCATAAATTAGCTGTCTTTGTATTCCTGAATGATTATGCCATTAAAGGTTGAATATGGAACATTTTTGTTAACAGCTATATTTAAAAAAAAAAAAAAAACCCTCCACAGGTCCTTTGGGAGGGTACAGAATGAAAGTACAACATTTTATAGAAAAATTATATTTAGCCTAAAAGTAATTCTAAAATAAATTTTACCGGGCTCGATAATGGCATTACTGTACATTTACATCTATAAACCAATACACGCCGCCATTGCAGGTTGCCAAATATGATCTCTGTGTAGCAACAATATTTTGGGCACAGTTAGGCTGCTACAGGGGGAAACCGTGGAGACAACAAGTGAAGCAGCTGCTTCAGAGCCCTGAAGATATTATCTGTTTCTGAGGAGGAGTGACCTGAGAAGAGCAAAACCTGGAGTAGATTTAGGTGAAGACTACACTAAATGGACCCACATAAACGTTTTCCACGGCATCAAAATACGGAAATGGCGACTTTTCTCCTGGATCGGTAAGCTAACTTCTTTGCTAACATGGCTAACGTTAGCTGTCAGTTATAAACTCCTCTGCGTTACTTGTTGGACATGCTGCAGCTGTTGGTCACTTGCGTATCGGCAGTGAGCCTGGCATCCCAGCGGCTGGAGTTGTTTTTCTGCCGTTGCAACTACAACCTAGACACAGTGATGTCGCTGTTCTGTCCGTATTCCATATTCAACCTTTAAATGGTTTAAGAAACATTCACACAAACTGGGGACACAAACATGCTCTCTGTGTAATGCTCAGGTAAAATGAGAGGCTCTGCAAATGTCATTCTGATCTGATGTTTTCCTTTAGTCTGTAATGATGAATGATTGCTAGCAAAACCCCTCAAAAAACCTTCGGTTTTGTAAGCAATTGAAACCCATACAGTACATACACTGCAAAAACTCAAATCTTAGGAGGTATATATTTCTCATTTCTAGACAAAATATCTCATCACACTCCAAATAAGACAAAATTGCTTGAAAAGAAACATTTCAGTAGGATATAAAATCTTATTTCAAGATTTTTTTTAATAAGCAAGAAAATCTGCCAGTGGGACAAGCAAAATTTTCTTGATAAGATTTCTTGAAATAAGACGCATTGCCTTAAAATAACTAAAAAAAAAGATTTTTTTTGCTTAAGCAAAAAATTCTGCCAATGGGACAAGCAAAATGTTCTTGATGTCTTGAAATAAGATGCATTGTCTTAAAACAAGATCTTATATCTTACCAAAATGTTTCATTTTTAAGCAATTTTGTCTTATTTTGAGTGTGATGAGATATTTTGTCTAGAAATGAGAAAAAATATACTTTGAGCTTTTGCAGTGTAGCATTTCCCTGAAAATTTCATCCAAATCTGTACAGGAGTTATTTTGCAAAAAGACAAACGCCAACAATTACATTATCTCTGCGACTCCTTGGTCATGGTAATAATGTTCAACAACAAAACTTTATCTGCTTGTAAATGTCATATATTGTGAATACAAACATTCTTAATGGAAATAACAAAATAATAACATAAACTAATTACAGTGAAGCAATTTTTTTCAACTCAGGTGATAAAGTCTTTGCTAGTTATAATGATGTAAGATAAATAATAATAGAAAAAATCCTACAAATCAATATGACTTTCAGGCATATTTACTTCAGTCGTGAAGGTTACTGTATGTTTCATCTTTGTTTGTTTGTTGGTCCTGTATCTTTTCACTGATTTCAGTATACTTAAACTTCTCCTAAAGGTTAAACTGCAGTCAGTTATTTCTACTGTGATGCTGGACCAGACAAAAACAGGAATGCTTTAAGGGAAACTTATTATTATTTTTTTCTTTTCTTTCTTTTTTTTCTTTTTCTTTTTTTTTTTTTTTTATCACCGTATTCACAATTTTAGTCCCAGCAACAACCCTTACTTCACTGAAGAAAATATGTGACATATGTCAGGAGACACAAAAAGAAAAACTTGTTTTTACACCAATTATTTTCCTTCTATAAACATTCAACCAAATGCAGCAACCATCAGTTTGTATATTATTGGATGAAGTGACTGTGTGAAGTATGAAATTAGTCAATAAAATGACAGGTTAGATCAAATCATCATTTAATTGTAAAAATTCCGTGGAGTGTTTGTTTTCTGGTCATTACTTTATTTTTTAGCTTGACAAACGTTCTCACTGCCATTTTTTTCCTCCTTTTTTTGATGTACTGTTTTGATCCCGGAGGGAAAATTAGGGTTCTGGGCTCTGCATTTTACCCACCTCTGTACAATAGTACCAGAGAGCAGTAGACTGCTCTTGCTAACTCCTTGTTATAACTCCTTGTTACACTGCTCATAATTCATCAATTCAAGCTTGTCATCATGTTCATAGAATGCATATAAAAACTTCAACGTTCTTATTGAATGCACATTTTCATGTTGTTCCTAAACTTTCTGAAAGGAGAATGGGAGGTAAAAAAAGAGTTTAACCTAAATATCAAGCTTAAAGTAACCATTGGGAAAAAGCTTATTGTATTAACCATCCCTTTAGATACTGTACATCTCTACAGTCCCAGACTGCTGGGAGTCTGGTTCTAATGGAGATCTACTAAAAAAAACGTTCTTCTTTACTGCCTGCCAACCACTTCATGTTCATGAAGGGGTATTGAATCAAACTAAAGATTGAATTAAATGTGTATGAAATTTGTGATATGAATACAGCTAATTAATTGACTGAATCACAATAATTTGAATTGCAGTTTAATTTAATTTAATTGGATTTAATATCTGACTTTATTAGCTGTTGAAAGTGCCCTAAAATGACATTTCGTCTCATTTGTGTTATATAACTAAAATGAAGTATTGTTATTAAATACATTCTGTAGTAGTTTTATTAAGGCACTGATGAACTTTACAGAATGTGCCAACACAAACAGGTAGCATCAACAACTAGAGGGAAACTCTTTTCATATGTCAAAGATACGAACAGCAGCTTCAGTGAGACTTTGAAAAAGTAAACATGTCCTGGAATAATTAATCCGTTCGAGCACAAAGGAAGGAGAACATGCTTCAGGCCTTTTGACGAGTAAGTGTGGAAACTGATAAAAGATGTTTGCAGTTTTCTGCTTTGCCTCTAATTGGTCTCTTATCATTTTTCTTTCAAAAGAAGAAAGAGGCCATCTCCTAACACAAACCTGTCGCACATACATTCAGAAGTTGCTGTGAAAAAGGCAACATGACATTAACAGAAATTAGTGACATCATTTTATAATTTCCTGAATATTTTTTTGCCTTCCCAGCCAGTCACTTTGTGAAAACCCTCCAATTTTAAGATAATATTCAATTACATCTCCATGTGATGACCTAAGAATTTTATGGTACAGATATGATTGTATGTTTAGCCATTACAGAGTTAAACAGAAGCAGTTGTTATAATGTGAGTAGTCTTTGATCACATTTAGATATAAAGCTATAGAATATTTCCAAGCAATAGGTCGTGTCAGGCAGCTTAACCAGTATACTGCATTCACAATAATAAATCTAACAGTACATTAAGTTCCAATTTGTGCATCTGTTCTATGGTAATTTACTCATCTGCAGCATGGAGGGAACGTATTACTCAGGGTTCAAGGTCATGCACCATTCATTTGCATCTTCATGTTTTCACTTTCTGAATAATAAGTCATTTTGAGTGTTGTCATTAATAACAATCAGTCTTCACACTATCTATTTTATCTCTGTACTAAATATGTCAAAACAATCAGCTGATAAAGTCAACTCTCTGCTTGGCTGACTGAGTTACCATGTACTTTACTCTCCAGTCTCAATTCTGCATTTTCAATTTTTTCTTAATTGTGGCAACATGCATCCCTTAAACAGCAAAATTACAATAAACTGGAGCCTTTGCATCAATCCAAAGGATCTTAACTGGACTGGATTCAAAGAACAATGCTGTTAAATCTTTGCAGCTAAATGTTGCAACCCCAATCAGCCGTGTAATTGCTGACACACCCCATTCCTCTGGCAACAAATGACTTCAATCACTCAATCTTGCTGCAAGGCACAATCAACCCATTTCAAACGGGCACATTCGAATGGTCACTGCACGTTAGAGTAAATTAGAGCAAAAAGTTTTACATTGTCTTTATGTTTTGACATCATCTGAATTCAAATATAGAAAACAGGAAAACAGCTTACGTTCTTTGTCATTTATCTTTTGCCTCCATCCACAATGGCTGGAATGAGTGGGGAAATGAGAAATTTGGCAGAATCTGGCAAGTTGGCTTCATTAACAAATTATAAGGTGAGTCATTGTAAAAGATGGATGGAGTTATGGTGAAGTTAAATTTTTCTTTTGATCTTTCCGACATCTGACCTTCAGCTGGCATCATCTCCATCAAGCTTATCATCGTAATGTTTTCCAACACCCAAAACAAAGTGCCAACATGCATCATCCCCCTAAGCCTAAGCAGAGCAGGACGGAGGTGGTGTCTGCCATATCACATTTAGATAAACAAAGTGAATTTAATTACAGGGTCCTCCATCAGGCCAGCCACTACACTCTGATAATCACAGACATCCCACTAACACATGAATTTGGCTTTCAGTGTGAGACATTAAACCACTGCCGTGCACAACTAGAATAATGGTTTCTGTGTTATTTTTCACCTCTGAAGTAGAGGTACTGGTTTCAATCAAAACAATTGACTTCTGCCTGACCTCCTTCCTCTGACTACAGTCTACAGACGCCTTGAGCGGGTCTGAATCCGCACACTCTGCCCTTAGAATAGAAGTGCTTTAGAGTGTAGCCTACCTAATTGACTTTGTAATAGTGTCATAGTTCACTGCCACCAAATTGACTGAATTTTCAAGCATGCTTTGGCAACAGTGATAGCCTGGAAAAAATACAAAAGAGCCTCCCTGTGCACTTGGACATTTATCACTTCTGATGTAACAAGAAGCAACAAAACAGCAACACTGGAACATGCGACATTACTGTTTTTGAGAATTTATGACTTCACAACATAATTGAACCCTCTTTATTCAGTAATGTTTTTTTGGGGGGGTTTGTTTAGCTGTTACTTCACTTGCATGTTTGCTGTACAGGTCATTCTGAGGTTGAGAACTCAAGTTATTTCTGAATGTGATCTACTTTGTTTTAAGCACTTGTCAAAGTAGCATTTGACATTTTAATGGAGGAATATTTAAATGATACATGTTGTGGGTGTCAATCTCTAAAGTACCTCAATTAAATTACAGTAACAATAATGAAGGCTGCCATGACATTTATCTTTCTTTGAATTACAGAGTAGCACTTTCAAAGCAAAGAGTGGGGATCACTGTGGTCAAAACATCTGGAAAATTGGATGTTGTGTCTTGGCTCAAAAATATGTGTCATAGCACAAAAGGCTGGGTACAAGAACTGAAGACAAACATGGCTCTTTGGCAAAAATTGCAACAGTATTTGTCATTTGCTTTGGCTTGAGATGAAGTTGAGATGAAGCTTTGACATTACTTGCTCAATGGCAACGTTCACATATGCATGCTCTTTTTATGTTTCTCTTTTTTTTCTTTTTTATCTTTCCCTGGCTGGAAGTATGTGTTGTGGTTTTTCATCCTTGTCATGTTTCCAACATATTTCAGTTTAGCTATCTAGAAGGCAAAGTGCCTCCATATGGCTGCTTCTGATGCTGTGTTAATCCAGCTGGTGCTGGTCAGATTTCATGGCGCTAAATCAGAGCCATAATGTTTGTTTATTTGAAAGAAATCTTTGAAATTGAAAATGTAAGCTGAAAATGAAAGGCCTGTTTTTACCATGAGTAAGGATATTTGCGGACCTCTCAACAGCTCATTAACGGGTATCATTTTAAATGTTGGAGCAGCTGAAAATGCACTTAATGAAAACACAAAATCGATAACTGAAAGAAAATAAAATATCTCAAACTTAAAGAAATACTATGCAATGCTGAAGATTTATAATGGAAATTTAATAAAAAGAAAATACAAACAAAATAATTCCTTTAAAATTCAAATTGATGTAAGAATTTAAAGCATTTTGTTATATATTAAATCAAACTGTTTTTCAAAGTTTACAGTAAAAACATGACTTTTGTTTACAGCCTGTATTTTTTCAATTCCAAACATTTTTTTCAAATAAACAAACATTAATGCTCTGATTTAGCTGTATACATTTCTGTGCAGGCGCTTCATTTTTGCTTGTCCAGTGTCTCTCTTTCGTTTTTTGTCAAACTTCACCTCATTCATTCCCATCCATTTATTTTCTATAGCCGCTTAATCCAGTTCATGGTTGCAGAGATTTTGTTTATATACAACTACAAAATGGTTAACAATTTCGAATGAAATTACATTCTTCCATGTCTGCATCTCACCACAGAAATTTGGTTATTTGTGCCTCTCCTACTACATGTATGATGCTTAAAACAGAAAGTTAACAGCTGCTTGCTTTGTGAAGGGACAAAGAGCAGCTGTTCCCCCCTCAGGCAACTGTATATTGAGCTGCTGTATGCTCAGTTGGTGAAACACTTAAATGTTAATTCACGAGTTGCCCTGCAACATTGTCCAGAGCATCAATCCAAGTTTCCCTTTAGATAATCAAAGTGAGCACACAGCTTAAAAGACCCTAAGTTTAATTTTTATTATTGAAGTGTTGACTCTTTATATTGAATTAACACATTTACATCGTTTCCTTTCAGATATACAGAGACATTTAGGAAGGGATTTTTGATTTATTCAGTTATTTAGTCATCTTTTCGGTACACTATTGCCAAGTGAAAATGTTCTTAATAGACTGGAATATATGATGTATATGTTCATTTGGCTAAGAACTGAATCCAGCCAAATGAAACGGTGCCATTTATTGGTATGTCTATGTATCTGCATTAGACGGAATAGCAAAGAATTGTGGGTAATCCTATCACTATAAAAGCACATTGAAAGTAAAGCTGGCTTCGTTGTCTTATACTTGATATGTTGTAGAGTACACTCTGCCGTGTTAGTGAAGTTTATTTTTCATTTAACATACTTCACTGTTGTTGTTGAAGAACTTTGTAGCCTAGCTAGCCAGCTAAAACATGCTAACATCTGCAGAAAATGCAGTGTCCAGAATATATGATGATCTGTGTTCCCCTTTTGTCATGAATGCAGGTAGATTATGAAATGCTGCATATCAATGTGGAAGAATGTCAGTCTTTATCACTGAAATATTGTTGTTCATGTGCACACTCAAAAATAGAGGTATGAGACAGGAACATTTCTGTACCTGTAGGTACATCTTTTACAAATGTTCTCTCAAAAGTACAATATTGGTCTTAATGAGGCCAGAAGTGTACCTACAGGTATGAAAAAAAGGGTCCAAAGTGATATAAAGTATAAATTTGTACCATTTCAACGGTAAGGGTACCTGCAGCATTGAAAAATGTGCGTAGCTTGTACAATAACTATAACTAGCAGTCCTCCTAAACAGTAGTATAATTATAGTTATTATATTATAATTTTCACAATAATCATAGTAATCATAGTAATAATTATATGTATAATTATATATGTGTTTGGCCTAATATTTATATGATAATCATTCATTTATTATTAGCATTTTTTATTGTTGTCATAATCTCTATTTTATTTACTTTTATTCATCATTTTTAATTGGTTTAATTGTACTTTATTAACTCATACAGCTTGATGAGGTACAAAAATGGACCAGGACCAAAGGTACAGAAATGTCTTTCATAAAGGAACACCCCCAGCGACAAGCTTTGTACCCTTTTAAGTACAAATTGGTACCTCTATTTTTGAGTGTGTGCTTTGAATTTTTGGGAGTTGTAATGTACAGTTTTTTGTTCTCTAAAGAAGCTTAAAAGGTACAAAAAATATCGTAGTAGTAAATTTAGTAGTAGTAGAAATTTATTGACTTTGCTTATTCACATTGCAAATGTATTGAATTGCATATTCTCTCTCTCACTCTGTGATTAAAAAGGGAAATGATATTTTTGTCAAGTGTTTTTGTATTAGTTATGTGCAGTCATTTTAATCCACAATATGATCACAGTCCATCACAATGTGACATACCATGCTAATTTGCTGTGCAGTCAATGTTAAGTGTAATTATCTGAGCAACAGAGGACTCACCACTGAGACAGACAATTCACTGTGTCCACAGTACTCTGTTGTCCTTTTGTCACGGATGCAGATGCTGATAACTGCTGGAAACCGACTGTACCGACCGCTCTTTGGTCATTGGTCATATGATTGTGACCCTATGATTTGGCTGAGTTGAGTAACAAAGCAACAACAATGAAAGGTTTATAAATCCCTTACACAGAAGATCAAATGCTTGATGTTAAACCTATTGAGTGTCTTGCCTCAGCTGGCCCAAATATAAATAAATGAAATGCTGCTTTTTGACCAATCAAAAACATTATAAAACTCAATACGTGTTAAAGTGGAAGTTGTTATTTTAGTTCTGATGATTTCTTTTTCTTCTAATTAACAGCTCACAAGCGTATTCCATTTAAATCCCTGTGGACAGCCTGGCCCCAAAAGTGTTTTTCGTACTTTCAACCTGTCCTCTGCAAAAACAGACTGCTTACCTTCAAAAGGTGTTAATTAAAAAGAGAAAAAAAGTCCAGGTGCCATATGGTGAGGGCCGGCTAACAGCAGGCTCCTACTGTTTTGGAATTTCACTTTAATGCTCCTCTCTGTGTTTCTGTGGAGAAGAGGTCATCTGGAAGTGACAGCCTGACAATGATTAGGTAATAGGTCTTCACAGGCCACTAGTGCCTCATAAGTCTGCACTGTTGGATCATACATGGCTCATTCATAAACTTGACTACACTGGTTTGTCTTTTCTGTTGTCACATCATGAAATTAAATGTCTCCTCACAGAGGGGGAGCACATTTACATGCTTTATTGAGATGTAGCTTTCAAGGACTAGTTTATGAAATATAAACATATTTTCATTTTCAGGAGAAGAACCTGCAATTGTACACAAAAGCACTTATGAGAGACATGCTAAGCCTCCAAAAATAATACACAGCTGCTCTGAAGTATTTCTGCACCAAGCAATGTGCCACAAACATAATTCCCCATCATTAGAGGGACCTGTTGCCCTGGAGTCTTGGAGCATCCAAAGAAGAAAATCTGAGGCCTGAAACTGCCAGCCCTGAGAGATAACTGAGCTGCAGAATCGCATGCAGAGATAAATAAATGGACAGCAAGAAGGCCTATTTAGTCTAACTATTATGCTGGTAGAAACGAGTTCAAGCTTTCTGTTACGCATTATGAATTCAGATCTGGAGGAACACGGCCCAAACATCTCTGTGAGGGATGTGTGGAATACAATCAAATGTTTTATAAAATGTCTGAAAAAAGCAACTTTTCTTTTCCCTCAAACAGTCTCCAACATCTACCACTTCCTGCCCTTGAGACAAGACCCTCAACTGTGTCTGTCCCACACAGAGCTTCAGCTGCACATGAATGTTCTCTCACCATTTGTCATTATCATCTCCTTACCAATTAAACGCTCATGAAACACTATGGAAGCAGCTGCTTTCATCATCTAATTGCCTGATTGATGTGCCAGTTTTTCTGTCACTCTACAAGATGATTTTATGATGATACAGTTTCATTTGATTAATATAATGCAGCTCTAATGGGCACACCGGGTGTGAAAAGGTGATATCAATAAAATTTGTGTATTCATATGGTGTAAAATCCTTGCCTGCTGAGGACACAGAACAAAACAAGTCAAGCCCTTTGTTTTGTTCAGTTGTTTTGGCCGTGGCGTCCTTTGAAATAGACGTAAACCTGGGCAGTAATAACTCAAAAAATAAGCAGGATGTACATAAACACCAACATCTGAGGTAGCAGAAGGATGACTACTCGGCGTGGGAGATGTTAATAAGATTTTATTGTTATTGTTGCCTGGTTCGCGTATTGAGAGCCATCCAGGACTGAGGCTGAGCTGGTATAGGAGAAAATATCATTCATCTGAGTTCTACTGCAGACTTTGGGATAATTAGCAATCATTTAATACATTTAGCCAAAAAATATTTCCATCCGAGTGTTGTTTGTCATATTTGGTCAACATGTTTTGAAAGACTGTAATCAGGTTAAACATTTATTTAACATGATGTGAATTAATGGTAATCTTGTTTCAGACAGTGATACTTCTAAATTACACTATGTCCTGATCACTTCTTTACTCTGATATTTTGTATCTTTAATTTGATCAGAATTGCCAAGACTCCCAACTCTCTAAATATGTTATTTCAATGTTGAGATATCAGTTTTTTTCATCCATTAAATCAAGGAAATTGCTACATTCCCATTTAATCAAACATATACTGATTAAAAAATATATGAATAAATAAATAAATATCTATAAAATGGCAAAATAGGAGAAGTTAGGTTTTGGTGACCATTGCCAACTGATGGAGAGCAAACTTAATAACTAACCACATTTAAAGGTGGTTTAGAAGATGTTTCTTTGAATGATTCTTGCAACACTCAATAAAATTGGGTTCACTGCCCCATAAGGTTTAAAAGCTTTAAATATATCATTATAACCTAATATGTATTAGCTGTGACAGTAATGGGACTTAAAAAAAAAAAAACATCTGTCAATCCTTTCTGCTCTTATTGTGTTTTATTTGTCTTTAACCCATCAGTCACTCTTAGAAGTACTATAGCACACTCATGTCTGATGTTTACAGTTGTTGGCTAAAAATCATTTATTCAAATGATGATACAGTGGGTACGGAAAGTATTCAGACCCCTTTAAACTTTTCACTCTTTGTTTCATTGCAGTCATTTGCCAAAATAAAAAAGTTCATTTTATTTCTCATTAACGTGCACTCAGCACCCCATCTTGACAAATAAAAAAACCCCAAACAAAAAAACCCCGAAATGTAGAACTTTTTTCAAATTTATTAAAAAAGAAAAACTGAATTATCACATGGTCATAAGAATTCAGACCCTTTGCTCAGTATAGAAGCACCCTTTTGAGCTTGTACAGCCATGAGTCTTCTTGGGAATGATGCAACAACTTTTTCACATCTGGATTTAGGGATCTTCTGCCATTCTTCCGAACAGATTCTTCCGCTCCAGTGAATGTTGGTGGACAGCCGTTTTCAGGTCTCTCCAGAGATGCTCAATTGAGTTTAAGTCAGAACTCTGGCTGGGCCAGTCAAGAATGGTCACAGAGTTGTTCCAAAGCCACTCCTTTGTTATTTTAGCTGTGTGCTTAGGGTCATTGTCTTGTTGGAAGGTGAATCTTCGGCCCCGTCTGGGGTCCTGAGCACTCTGGTAGAGGTTTTCTTCCATGATCTCTCTGTACTTGGCCGCATTCATCTTTCCTTCAATTGTAACCAATCGTCCTGTCCCTGCAGCTGAAAACCACCCCAATAGCATGATGCTGCCACCACCATGTTTCACTGTTGGGGTCATATTGGGCAGGTGATGAGCAGTGCCTGGTTTTCTCCACACATATCACTTAGACTTAACTCCAAAAAGTTCAATCTTGTTCTCATCAGACCAGAGAATCTTATTTCTCACAGTGTGGGAGTCCTTTCTGTGTTTTTTGGCAAACTCTTTGTGGGCTTTCATATGTTTTGCACTGACGAGAGGCTTCCATCGGGCCACTCTACCATAAAGCCCCGACTGGTGGAGGGCTGCAGTGATAGTTGACTTTGTGGAAGTTTCTCTCATCTCCCTGCCGCATCTCTGGAGCTCAGCCACAGTGATCTTTGGGGTCTTCTTTACCTTTCTCACCAAGGCTCTTCTCCCATCATTGCTCAGTTTGGCTGGACAGTCGGGTCTAGGAAGAGTTCTGTCATCCCAAACTTCTCCCATTTAAGGACTATGGAGGCCACGGTGCTCTTAGGAACCTTTAGTGCTGCAGAAATTCTTTTGTAACCTTGGCCAGATCTGTACCTCGCCACAATTCTGTCTCTGAGCTCCTAGGACAGTTCCTTTAACCTACAGTAATACAGGGGTGTCCAGCTCCAGTCCTCCACAAACCTGCAGGTTTTCCATGTCTTCCTTCTCCAACACACACCTCACTCAAATTCATAAGCTTTTGGATTCATTTAATTTGAGTCAGCTGTGCTGGTACAAGGAGGCATGAAAAATCGTCAGGACAGCGACCCTTGAGGACCGACTTTGGACACCACATTCTCATTTGCTCTGACATCCATTGTGAGCTATAAGGTCTTATATAGACAAGTGTGTGCCTTTCCTAATTAAGCCCAATCAGTTTAACTGAACACAGCTGAACTCGAATGAAGGAGTAGAACCATCTCAAGGGGGATCAGAAAAAATGGACAGCCTGTGAGTTAAATATGAGTGTCATTGCAAACGGTCTGAATATTTTGACCATGTAATATCTCAGTTTTTCTTCAAAGTTGTAACCTGAGTCTGCCAGATGGATTTGCTCCTGCATATATAAAAAAACAGAAATGTAGAAATTTATAGTTTTGGGAAGGGGCGAAAATACTGGTAAGCTGATTGGATAAGGCATCCGTCTATCACCACCTATGTTGGTGAAAGATGGGCCAAATCAACCAATCAGATCAAAGAAGCATATGTCGTACTAACAGAGCGACGACGAAAACACAACCACAAGCCAGGCTACTCTTGTTGCTGCCGGCAATGGCTTGTTAGCTCAGCAAACAATGAACATGTAGTCATTCCGATAAAACTTGAGTGATAGCCACACTGACCCCAGTTTCATCCCCAGTTTGCTTATTACAAGCAAAAAAAATCTTGGCCACTCTTAAAATAAGCAAAAAAAAATTTTTTTTGAGTCTGAAACCACCTGATCAGCCCCAATTTCTGATCCCATGATTGGATCGGAAAATCCCTAATTTGAATAAAACAACATTTAAGAACGGACATATCGCGGACATACCACATAAAGAATAAAATTAAGAGGTAGTAGTTGAAGCTAAAAGATGATGTTAAGCCTGTTTTTTTTCTTTTATTATTTTTTTCTTTTTACTTTGTTGTTGCTCTAAACAACATAACCCCCAGCTAAAATCATTCCAAATCAACAAGAACAACAGTTCCATTCCAATCAATCAATTCCAATTCTCTAAAAAACTAACCAGGACTACCTGTAAAAACTCAATCCACCTTGCATCTGTTTCAGCTCCAGTAGGTTTGCATTTACAGTCCCATTGTCCCACATACTTGGGAAAGCTGCTAAACATGCCAGCATGAAAACCAGCAGGATGTCCAATGGCCTCCTATTTCAGCACAAAATACTTGTGAAGCATTTGGCAGCTCCGTGCCGCATGATCAACAGAGTTTTATAGTGTCAGCAGCAGACTGGGACCTGACACAGAGAGAGTTCAGCATTGTTTGGCTCTCCTTGAATTTTTGCATTATTCAGATTATTCAGATTTAACCACTCCTAGAGATCCTTTTTAAGTCACCAGTGATTTTGGATCAGGTTTAGTGAAGCGTGATGACACAGAGTTTGAGTGTTTTATCGATGGTCAGTCCATTAATGATCTGAATGATTAACTGGATGGTAAATCCCGATTGTCTGAAAGTGCTCCTCTCCCAAAGTTCCTGACTTGATCAGACCTCTTGTGACATTAGAAAAAAAAATTCACATCTTTGTGTTAAAAATGCTTGGAAGTTATATGTTTTTTTAGATTTGTTGTTCAGGATGCACTTCTTGCATGATGATTGCTAGGATAGGCTCCAGCAACTCCTAAATTGGATTAAGCAATACAGAAAATGAATGAATGAATGAATGAATAAGAATAAGAATAAAAAGGATAATAATACATTTATTTGTATAGCACTTCTCAAAAACTCTAACATGCTTTACAAAATAGTATAAGAACAGTCCTTTTGGTGAGTTCCTGGTTGTCACAAGGCTAAAATTAAAAACAGATATCTTGGACAATATTTTTTTCTCTAGTTAGTTAAAACTGTGTCTAGTTGAGCCAAATAGTCAAACTAGGAATGCAGAGTTAGAGAAACCCAGATAATGTACCACTAAAGGTTCATGGATGGAAGTTATTTTACATTTTGTGAAAAGTCATCTGAAGTGCTGAGATTCTAACCCTGCTTTTTGCCTCTTGACCTGATGGATGAAAATGATCAGAAACTGCTTGCTCTGTGTTCAGAAGGCAGCTTCACAGCTTTAAATTCATCCTGCTGAGTTGTTATTTGATTAGAAAATATACAATTTCCATCCTTCTTTGTCATAAATATTTGATTTTATTACATTAACCTCCCTTGAGCCTGAGCTTTAGTTTGGCTGGGTGGTGCACAAGTTCAAGTTACATACTGTATTAAAGCCAGAGTTGGTAATCCTGTTCAGAAACACTTTTTGTTATACTGGGTGAAATGGTCCTTCAATCCTGACAGTATTAAATACATAATGAATTCATAGAAAAAGAAGGAAAAAAGTCAGACCTCTGTGAGAGCTGTGGGTCTGTAAAAACTCTGACCAACCCCTGAAATTTGCGCTGAAAGGCAGAAATTGGTCATTCGCACCGTATAGAAAGAACCCTCACTTGCACCATTCTGAGCGCCTCTCACTGTAGACAAATATAGCTGACAGACTGCTAACTGCTGCTGCTCCAAAAAAAAAAAAAAAAAAAAAAAAAAAAAAAAAGAAGGATCAAGTCTTGGAGGTGTTGACTTTTGCAGTGTGGACTTTTTACACTGTAGAACAGTGGCGGACTGGCCATCGGGAGCACCTTGACATTTCCCGGTGGCCTGGCCGCCAAACTGGCCTGTTCGGTCCCGTTTGAGTTTTAAATAAATATCCGTCATGTCGGCTGTCCCGTTGAAGTTCATGAAACTCACAGACGCAGGCAGAAACATTGAGCACCTCCACCCAAAAAAGTGATGTAGAAATCTGTGGCAAATTTACACATCTCACTAAATAGAGAAAGGAATTTATTTCAAACAGTTGGGGCCCCGAATGAGGTGGCAGGATGTGTTTGTTTAATGCTCCTAAGCTTCATAATATATCCCATTCAATGTTAATTGCTCTTTAAATCAGCTGTTATTTTAGGTATCAGTTTAATCACCAAACACAAATAAATAAAACCTCATATCTAGAGTTAACAGAATGCCTTGGTACCATGCGTTTTATGTCATTTAATGTTGCAAACCAGAAGTATATTGTTTTCTTTGCGTTTGTGTATCATACTGAAGACTTCACAACACACAGAGAGGACTTATTTACTGAAAGGAATAGTACAACCACAGAATGATGTGCATTCATTTTTAACTCCACCTCATGCTGAGCAAGACTCTGGAGCACTTTTTTAATATCTCAAATGCAGCTGGAGATTGGACAGGTTTTCGTTTTCCCCGAACTTTAATATAGTGGAGTTCACCGGCGCCCGATCCAAAAAGGTCCATAAAAGTTCACAAAAACTAGGCACTATACCTCCATACTACTCATCCAATGTAATCCAAGTGTCCTGAGTGGGTAGCGTCCATAATTTACTTCAAACAACATCATTTAGTATATTTTAATACCTTAAAGGTAGAGTTCGAAGTCCCCCCACCGTTTCTGTTTGCAAACAACAGTATTCAAACTGAGCGCCCCTCCCTCTCAGACTAATGGTCGCTTTGTTCTTCAGCCTATTTAGCTTAAAGCCTCTCCTTCAGAACTCAGAAGCGAGTAAAAGCCAAACCAATATTAAGCCTGGTTTTCTAAAGCTCTTACCTTTTCTTCAGTGCATCCGCCGTTTTTCTTTCTTTTTTTTTTCCTTCGAAAGTTGGAGTGACTGGCGTCTGCTCCAATCATGAGCTTATTCTCACAAAGCGTCATGCCCTTAACTCTGTCATTGGCTGGCGATATAAACAGAAATCCCCACCCAGAAACGTCCAGACGTGACCATAACAAAGCAAAAGAGCAAATTACAGACAGGGGGGGAGGGAGTTGCATTCAAACTCACCACTGCACACGAGTAAAGGCCCAAAGATGCAGTTTGAGACAGATTTCACCTGCACAAGTCTAACGTTTATTTTCAGGGGGGGAAACTTTGGACTCTACCTTTAAACAGTACTACATGTAGCTGCTGCGAAAGCGCGTCCATGAGAGTTCACGACACTGCGGAAGCCGCGGCAGATGAGATTGTGCATTCTCTTTTTCTTTCTTTCTTTGTTTTAAATCAGTCGCCAACCCCTCTTGTGTTTGTCCCAGTTTGTCCGCAGCTCATTCACTCTTAACACAATGTAAACTGCAACATTCTTTTTCTACGCTTTCTTCCATAGTGTCGTGAACTCTCATGGACTTGCTTCGTAGCAGCTACATACAGGATAGTACTGTTTAAGCTATTGAAATATACCAAATGATGTCATTTAGAGTAAATTTTGGACGCTACCCACTCAGGACACTTGGATTACATTGGACGAGCAGTATGGAGGAATATTGCCAAGTTTTTTGTGGACTTTTATGGACCTTTTTGATTCAGTTGCCGGTGAACTCCATTATATGAAAGTTGGAGGAAAACGAAAACCTGTCCGATCTCCGGCTGCATTTGAGATATTAAAAAAGTGCTCCAGAGTCTTGCTCAGCATGAGGGTAAGTAGAAAATGAACGTACATCATTCTGTGGGTGTACTATTCCTTTACTGTAACTGTTCTCTTTTTATGTGAACTTGTCCTCATTTAAAGGTGTCATAACCTAGTGTTTTACATACACAATCCTTCTTGAATTATCTTCAAATGAATTTTTAATTATAGTTGAGTGGGAGGAAAATTTAATGAGCTCATTTTGACCTCCTTTTAACCCCAACTTTTGTTTGTTGCGAGAATATGCACGAGAATTAGACCTGTCTGTAAGCGCGTTCACGAGGCAAGCATAAAAGCCAAAACGTTTTACATGACAGACCAAGTGAAGGAAAATGATGTCCTAGCGCAGAAAAACATGATAAAATGTAACGGTGCGGTTGATAGAGAGAATCTGCGGAGTAAAAGGGCTGGACTCTGATGAATATAAGGAGCGGACGTCTGACGTGAAGTTACTCAAACAGCAACAACCGTGTTAGCTTTTGTTGCTACCTTAGCAGCTTGTCACCGTTTGCCTACCATTGTTTACTGGCCTCTTACACAAAATATATTAAGTTACACAAGCAGCAACACTTACCGATTGCATTTTCACTAAATAAATACAATCCACTGGTCCCTGGTAGTGTTGTCCCTCCTGTTACAGCACTGAAAACTGAAGCAGCTCAGCACGGCAGTTTTTTTTTCCTTCTCATCGTCGTCCTCTGACAAAGCTGGTCATTTAATGCTACTTCCCGGCAGGTAATCAGCTGATTTCAGGTGGTGCTAAAGAGGCAAGCTTAGCACCTAGCAGTCTCTGTAGATCATGTCATTAACAGAGATAAAACCAAATCGCATACTGTGGAGAGCGTGCTCTTGTGGCCAATTTTGGTGAGAAGAGAGAGCCCGCACTCAAAGACGAAGCCGCTTTCACTCACCGGAGTTTCTGGCACGTTTTAACTGAGGTCCTGTTCCAATACACGTTTTAACGTGAAAAAGTGGGATTTCTGGGTTACGACTCCTTTAAATCAGTTTAAATGACTTTCATTGCTGATTTCCTGTTTAAGAACAGTCTATGTCCTTTTCCTTTGAAATTGCCCTTAAAGAACAGCTCTTGTATATATTGATTTTAATTCTGCGCTCCAGTGATAACATTAAAGTGTGTGTTGTTGCTCACTAGAAGAATCCCCTGAAACAGGATTCTATGGTTCAGTGTTTTGTGTGAAGGAAGGAAAATATTTCACACACTCTGTGATGTTGTTAAGTGCTCAGCTGCACCAAACCAATTTTGCATCAAAGAAGCAAGATGAAAAGAATTCAAAGCGACAGTGATATAATTTTCCCTGAAATCTCATGCCGCAACATTCTCTCTGCAAAAGCAGCATACTTGATTTAGCACAATGCAAACAGGTTTTTCCTCTCACAAAATGACAATAAACATCACAGTGGTGTATGCAAACAAACACTGTGTTCTTGACTGCTTTTAAAACCTGACGTTCAGTTCCTTATGAAGACTCATTTGTTTAGTGTTCGTTCTATTCATGTCTGATGTCCATTTCTGTTTTGAATTACTAAAAAACCTGGTTTATATATTTCATATTGTTGCAATGCTTAAGAAGTGCTTTTAGAGAGCATAACAGCAAGCCACAACGCTTTGGAAACATGGTCTCCGTTTTTAACAATGCTTGAGTCAGGAAGACTGAGTGTGTGCATCTGTTTGTGTTGTTTTTATGTCATGATTTGAAGGGCTCTAAACTAAACAAAGGAGTTGGATCTTCCATCACCATGAGGACCAAACAGAGGATCTTTTTTTTTTCCTTTGGAACACAAAAACTTTATAAGAAAAACACCTATTTTCCTATTGTTGTTTCTTAAATCAAAATGAAAAATGTGATGACAAAAGATGATTTGTTTTCCAATTTGTGCTCAGAACAAAAATTGAAAACATGCATTGAAAACATAATGAGTGCCTAGATTTAATTTGTTTTTTCATCTGAGACGAGTTACGTGACCTAGAATTTAACTGAATCTACTGACTGATGATCGAAGAGGCTACATGTTATGAAGATTATTAAGCTTTGTGGCTTACTGAAGGATGATTATTTCTCCTGTCTAGAGATGTAATCTTAAACATTAACACATTTCCATATGGGAACCATCAGCTACTACCACAGTCCATCTGCTCCGGATAAATCACCTGAAAACTGATATGGCTTCATGGCATTTTACATTTTTAGACCAGAATACAACATCACACCAAATTCCAGGCACTTTACTCTAACTAAGAAAAACTGAGTTCTTTGGGCAGCTAGCATGGTCAACAGAGCAAGATACCACTTTGGCAAGTATCCCAGCTTGTAAATTATTTCTAAAGTCAGTTAGGACTCTTTCAGTTCTTCTTTTGGGTACATTCTCCTCTAAACTATTTCATTGCTCTTTAAGATCCATCCAAAGATTTTCAACACTATTTTGGGTCAAACGACTTTGATGTTCACATTGAGCTTGTTGAGGTCGTCTCTCATCATGAGCGATTATGCTGCTCCCTGCGACTGGTGTGAACAAGACTGACCATCGTTACATTGGTGTAATGGAAAGACTCGACATGCCCTGACCTAGCCTGGTACACCAGCCTGACCATAGCCATGTATGAGATACATGGCAAGTCGGTCTGGGATCCCTCTGCTTGAGACTGATTTCCAATGTGAGACAAGAGGTGGGACTAACAGGAACAAAATTGAACCGTAGAGTACCAATCAGAGAAACAGAAGTGACGCAAACGTCTTTTTGTAAGAGGAAAACATTCAAAGCAGCAAGTTGTTGCGGGTTTAAGGACACGTGAGCTCATTTTAGACATCAGAAAACCATCGTTATATCGTCACTCCTCTGCAGCCACTATTATGACGGTTTATGGTTGGAAACCGAGTCGCCCCCCCAAAAAAAACACGGTAGTAAAGTCCCGCTTCCTGCACTGTGATTGGTCTGGTCAATTTTTTACCGAAGAGGAAATCACTTTCCAATGGAGGGAGCCCAGGCTGACTTGCCGTGTATCTCATACATGGCGTTGGTCAGGCTGGTGTGTCAGGCTAGCATTGACCTAATGGTTTTCAACTCTGACTATGCTTTTTTCCTGCCCTTGAAATAAAGCGGTGATGGCTGGAGTGAAATCATCATGCTAGTAGTTCACCTTGGCCAGCTGGTGACACATATTGCTTGCGACAAGAGTTGTAGTCCACAAAGCACCTTCAAGCAAAACCTGAAATAATCTAAAATCACATTATTTCTTTTTTTTTCTTTCTTTCTTTAAATTCACAACCAACATATCTGGAATGCAGGGCACATGACATGGCAGGTGGAAGACAAAGTAACTACGTGTTCTTTCAATTTTTTTACTTTTTACTGTGTTCATGTTAACAGTGATAATAAATATGAAAATAAGATTTAGGTTGATAATTAGTAAATAATTGGTATGAAAATAATCAAGGACTAATCTTCTCAGGTAAATGCTTTTTGAACTATTTGGTTATTTGATTAATTTTATTTTGTACACAGCAGTAGTGTACAAAACACCAAGGTCCAGACCTTGGTGCCATACAGCCTTGTTTACAACCACTTTAGAATCTGATAAATTTTCATTTTCAAGTGTTTTGAAACTAATGGGTAAAGTTTTCCTTTGTGTTAAACGACTGATTTTTCCTGTTTTTTGTTTGTTTGTTTTGTTTTTCTCTTGTTGTTTTTTTTTTTTTTCAGATCACAACTTTAGCTCCCCAATTCTTGTTCTTAAACATGTTTAAAAGAAAATGGCTGCTCTTAAAGCCACCTTCTTATAGTTTTACTTCTTCTTGGTGGGTATCAATTATGTAAATGCTCTAACTGCTCAGAGTTCATGGGTCCCAGTTGTTGGGGATATTTCTAAAACTTTGAAAATTACATCACCTGGCCTTTCCCAACATTGTCTTGTCAACATGCAATAGCTTAAACAAGCTTAGAAGACTTTAAATCTTTATAAAGTCATTACAGGCCCATTCAGTTAAAAAGCCCAAAATGTTTTTATTTGGTGCCCCTTTATCAACTCATCACTGAATGGAGAATTTTACTGTGACAGAGTCATTTTTACCTTCAGGGGTGAAGATTATAGCCTCAGTGTTATTTAGGTATTTGCTGACACTTGTTATAAAGACCTCAACGGCAGGACTGCTTTACTTTAAGTCTGTATTCAAACTGTGAAACCTTATCTCATGAGCTGGATTCTTTAAGCCCCAGGATGCCATTACACTCCGCTAATTCAGTTTTTGTAAAGAAGGCAAACACATCAATCAGTGCCTTGAGCTAGAAATGTCTTGCCTGTTCTTCACAAACACATAATTTCACTCATTTCTTTGGGTATAAACAATATGAGCAAAGTCAGATAATGATGGGACTTAAGTTTGCAACAGGCTTCAGGGTTTCCTGCTGGGTGATTTTGATCTTTCCTTCAGATATGTCCTATCAGTCACTCAGCCAGCCCAGTTTATTTTTGTGTGCTAATTTGTATTTAGTCTTCAGAATATCATAACTGAGGGCAAACCACAAAAAGCATTGCATTTATAGATCATTTGAATTAATTAATCTGAAAACAGATTAGTAGAAGCATTGTTAGAAAATGGGGATTCAAAAATCTAAATATTTTAAAGGAGTCATTACCCGGAAATGCCACTTTTTAATGTTAAAACGTGTATTGGAACAGGACCTCAGTTAAAATGTGCCAGAAACTGCAGAGTGTGACAGTGGCTTCGTCTTGGAGTGCGGGCTCTCTCATCTCACCAGAATTGGCCACAAGAGCGCGCTCTCCACAGTACGCAATTTTGTTTTTCGGACGCGGATGACGTGAACTGCAGAGGCTGCTAGCCGCTAAGCTTGCCTCTTTAGCACCACCTGAAATCAGTTGATTACCTGCCGTGGATTAATGCCAAATAATGACCAGCTTTGTCAGAGAGAAGGATGATGATGTGACGTCGACTACGAGGGGGGAAAAAAAACGCCATGCTGTGCTGTTTCGGCAGAACTTCAGCAGTTTTCAGTGCTGTAACAGTGGATTAATGGACCAGGGACCAGTGGATTCTATTTATTCAGTGAGGATGTGCAGTTGGTAGGTGTTGCTGCTTGCGTAACTTATTATCTTTTGTGTAAGAGACCGGTAAATGATTGTAGACGACTGGTGACAGGCTGCTAATGTTGCTACAAAAGCTAACACAGTTGTTGCCTTTTGGTTAACTTCACGTCAGACATCCACTCCTTATATTCATCAGAGTCCAGCCCTTTTACTCCGCGGGTTCTCTCTATCAACCGTGCCATTATATTTTAATCCCGTTTTTCTGTGTTGGGACATCATTTTCCTTCACTTGGTCTGTCCTGATAAAACTTCGTTTTGGCTTTGACTCTTTCCTTGTGAACGCGCTTACAGACGGGTTTAATTCTCGTGCGTATTCTCAAGAAAAAAAAAGTTGGGGATAAAAAGAGATAAAAATTAGCTCATTAAATTTTCCTCCCACCCAACTATGATTAAAAATTCATTTGAAGATAATTTTAGAAGGATTGTGTATGTAAAACACTAGGTTATGACACCTTTAAATTCAAATTTTAAATATTGGCAAAGTGGACAAACAATGGAAGACCAGCTGTGTCGTTTTCATTTTAATGTTAATTTAACTTAATTTTCTGTATGACTATCCATGATTTTCCTGGCACAGCTTCCGGGTTGTGGGTGTGGCCAAAAATTATGGGTGAAACATCCAGTTTAAGCGGAAGTACCTTTCCAAAACTTTAATGCTTTGGCTTGTCAGGACTTCAAAACAAATAAAAGAGATGGAAGCTTTTTTTTTTTTCTAGATGGGTGTAGAAATAAATATGGCTACAACCTCCCCATCAATGGTGTCCTTCCACAGGAGCTGGTGAATTAAATTCACATCTACTCTGTGGATTCACTTCCTTTTTTTAACTCCTTCTTGTTGAGGGTCTGAAAGGCACATGTAAATGCAATGTATTATTATTATTATGACCATTGTGATTATTATTATCATTACTATTATTATTATTGAGGGTTTGGGTGGTGGTGAATAAGATGAGGAGGGAATGAAAAGGTGGCATGAGGAAAGGTGGATTCACACCAAAAAGTCCAGTGTCTGAATAAAACAAGTCTAAATTATGAAGAGGATTTGTGTGCAGATGCAACCTCGTCTCTGTAAGGAGGAGGAAGCTTGCACCGCCTGAGACCCGGGCCCCCAGCAGCCACCCAGAGGCCCGGACCCCAGCCACCCCCCCAAAGGGATGGACATGCATCCCCCCAGAGGTCGGCAGAGTGCGGCTCCAGCTGGAGCCCCCCGCTGTCTCGGCGCCCAGGCCCCAGTGGACCAAGACCAGCAACTGCCAACCCCACCGGGCGCCGGTAGGGTTGTCCCTATACCCCCAGTACTCCCATGCACTCCCCCCCCACATACAGTATGCCCAGCCCCACCCTTCCCTCCAACCTGACACACTCACGCCCTTCTTTCTTCAACCCCTCACACCCATCCCTACCCGACACCCACAAGCATACGCCTCCCTCCCCCATCCCCCTTTCCTTCAACCACTTACCCACATCTCCTCCCTCTTCCAGCCCAAATTCCTCCCTCCCACATTTCCCCTTTCACACTCACATTCATTTGCTCTCACACACCCACCTCACTCTTACCCCGGCTTTACACCTGGTCCGTGACGTGAGCGCAACGCAGCGCAGCGGCTTTGCTGCGACTTCCTCGGCGCGAGCATTTACACCGTTCACTGTGCGGCCGCGCAGCGCACCCGCGAGTGCACCAGCTGTTGTTGATTGGTGACATCACGAAATCACGAGAGGACTGCTAGATCGCCTGTGATTCTCATCCAAATGGTTAATTTTGTCCACATGTTCATGCGTCATGGTTTTTTATTTCACTGTAACCTTGTGGACATGGAGATGCTGTCATGTTCAGGTAGCTCAGCAGTTTAAAAGCTGCACAGTGGCTTTTGTTTAGGAAGTTACCGGATATTTTACACTGAACCTGTGTCTGACTTCCTGTCTGGTTCGATCTGAACTACTGATATTGACGCGGTGTCGGTGCGTGGAGCGTCAAAAATAGAGCTGGTGCGTATCTGTAGCGCAGCGGCACGGCATGCCGGAGCGACGACGGACCGCTCACGCGCCGCAGCGTGAGCAATATGTTTCACACCATTGATTACATGGGTGCGATCCGGTGCGCAGGGCGCGCCGCTGCGCTGCGCTCACATCACGGACCAGGTGTAAAGCCAGGGTTACCCTTGCCTATGTTCCTCCTGGGTGATAGCCCGGACCAGAGAAGGAGGTGCGAGCTCCAAGCCCACGGCACACTCCTCCCCACCCCACCCACCCTCTGTCCCCTACCCCTGGACACAGCAGAACAGGCATGTCTTTTCTTTTAAAGGTGCCATGACATCAAATTTCACTTTTCTGGGGTTTTAAGGGTATAATATGATCTGTTGTGCACTGATGGGGCCAGAGTGAGAATCAAAGTCCCTGTTTACGGTGAGTCAGCTTTGTCTCTCTGCTCAGAAACGGTTGAATCAGACAGCAGCTTATAATTCTACGTAGTTCTATCATTCTACGTAATTCAATTGCTCCAATAAGAGCACACTATCAAGTAAACAGCCTCCCCCCCCTCCTCTCTCCTAACGGTCTATGCACCGTTTGCTTCGCTCCCCTGCTAGCCCCTCCCTATCTGATTCAGCTGTGTTTGTGGAGCTGAGTAGTAACTTCTGTGCAGTCAGGTCTGGGTTTTCAAACAAATGGATTTAAAAGAAAACTTCTGCAGCAACACTGAGGGAGGCGGCCACAACCTTGTCATTACCTGTAAGTTTATTTATTTTCTAAATGCTGTCTTGTCTGATAAACGTAGCTCACTGTCTGAAGTGCCCATGCTGCTAGCAGTTAGCCTTTAGCAAAGTCCGACCGCAGCTTGACCTAGATTCTCTAAATAAGATCATAGCCAAATAAAGTGTAGCCAATCAAAATGGAGTCAACGTGGTCTCCAGGTACAGTTCCATATCATAACCGGACCCAACTGTTTTGCTGAGGAAGTGAGGTCTGCCGCTTCAAAACAATACCCTGCTGTAAAAAATGCTCTTTTTTTTCTTTGGAGTATTTACATATACAGTAATGCCAACAACATAAACTAGTTTTTACTGCTGTCATCACTCCTTTAAAAACAAAAGCATTCTCATCTGCATGCAGGAGATAGTTTGTTCCCACAATGAAATGCATATCTGACAACTTCATGCCTGCTCTGCCTTTCAACCCTCTTCAAGAATTCTGTAGAGATCAAAATATTTAATTTCTAGATTTAATAAATATAGAGACAAAACATTTGATAATGGAATACAGGCCAAATATAAATCAGCTAACATGACTCTCATTACTTCAGATGGCTGTAATAAAACAAAGTCATTACGAACCGGAAATCATGTAGCACTGGTCGAATGAGTGACAATTACAGACATTTGCACATTCAGCCCATTTAACCAGTAGCTTTGCCATTTGCTGCTGCAGGTAGTGCAGTTTTACTGAAGTCTAGACTACTGTAATGTAGATTTATTTCCACTTTGTGCTGCTGTAAAAAGATGACAGTGGAAGAAAGAGGATCACTCAAGGATCTCTGCAATACCATTTGTCTTGGTGTATCTCTGAGCTTTGTGTACAAACACGGTAATCCTGATAGCTATTTGGACTGTAGAGCAGACTTTGTCAGGCAGGACTGTGATCTGAAGTCTGTGGGTCAGCAAATAAGCTGTGTTAAAGTGGGCTAATCTCCGAGCCGTGGTGCGGTACCTTTGGGTAGCTCTGCAGAAAATCTGTTTAAGGCAGAAGACCAAATAACAATACAAAAGAAGCAGTAAGCTGTGCTCACACAGTCAGCTGAGAAATCATTACTCTCATTGTTTCATTGTTTTAAAATTTCTACATCATTTCATTATTGCTTTTGGTGAATAGCTTCCAGGTTGAATTACATTCAGTCCAGACAGATTTTAATCATATTTTTTTGCTCTATATTAATTATAACCCCCACCAATAATTTTGCTCTGAGCTGTAAAATAGCAGACTGTTATGTCTTTTTCGCTCATCCATTTCCAGCACTCAAGAGTTTTATTTGGCAGCAGGGAAAAATGGATTTGTTCATTTGCTTTTCACAGCCACGATATTTGACTGAAGAGAACCCCTATTCTTCAGAGCTGCCACATCCTGGAGAAACAATTCAAGTGCCATGAAAAGCACTGTGTGTTTTTCACTGCTGTCTGCGGGTAGCAGATGACACGTTCTGTAGTCTCCGAGCTGGAAAGCTTTTTACTAAAGGGAAATTTTCTGAGTACCACGGGGATAGACAGAACCTGTTGGTGGAAACGCTCATTGCCTCATGGCTGTATCCTGCATGACTGATGCTGTTGTCAGTCATGAACAGAAGGATATACCTTTTAAAATTCATGAAAACTCTATTGAGCTGCAGCTAGGAACCGGGAGAAAGAAAGTGAATTAAACTGAGCCTTGCACTGTTGCTTTTGCTAGCCTTTAGACTTAGAACCATTCTGAATCATTTGTATATCTTGGCAGCTTGGCTCCATAATTGATGTCATTCATTACATGATTGAAAGGAGTGTTTATGTGAGGTGATTGGAGGTAGCCAGACCATTGCTGAGAGCAACTTAGGCTCTGATGATTGATAGGAAGTGGGGTACATAAACGCTGGAGTGTTGCTTGCCTAAATGCAAGTGAGTGTTACTCTCTTTGCCGGCTTCAGGCAAAGCCATTAATAAACCCTGCAAATGATGATAGCAGTTGTATTGATTCGAGTTTGCACCCCCCATTCCACCAGCCCTTCTTTCCTCAATACTTTGCCTCAGTAAACACAGGCATCGAAATACTTGACCTGAGCCGTCTCTGCCATTGATCAATCCCGCTGATGTTGGGACATCCCATTCGGTTTGTTTGTGTGGTAAGTTAAAACATTCATAAAGCTTGCAGATGGTACAAAAAGGATCGATACTACAAGAAAAATGGAAGTATGGGATTAAAAGTTGTAAATGCCCTGAATGACCAGCACGCTACAAGAAAGCAGGATGTGAATGTTGTGTTAAAAATGGAAATCCTGCATAGTGCCCTGCAAGAACATTTCAGTGTCTTATGAATAAGCAGTGAAGAAAGAACAGTTTCAATTTGATCATATTGGAATTAGAGAAAAAGCAGTAATGAAATTTCAGCGCTACAGCAGCTCCATCACTGCTGCCTGATCAAACAAATGATTCTCGTTGTGCATTCTACAGCCATTCCCATTTTTTCTATAGCCTTAAAATCTGATCCCACTTCATCTCTTCCCCATTCTCCCTCTGTTTCAACTGTTAAGTGTTAAGCGGGTTGTCATTTCTAATGGAAATGTCACTCCCTGAGTCAAAGTGACACCTGTGATTCCTGCCAGGCTAAATCATTCTTGCTTTATTCCTCATTCAGAATTAAATTAGAAATACTCTCTCTGGCCCCTATAACTTCAGAAAGGCTCCAGTGTAATGTTTTCAATAGCACTTAAAATCCTAAATGCAAGCCAATGTCTTCCTCTGCTCCAGTTTTGTTGAGAAAGATGCAAACTTCTTTAGCACATATAAAATCTGCTGCAGAAAATAAAGAGATGAAAACATTTAAATAGTAGCAAACAAATGAAAGGCAGTCTGTTTCCCTTCTCTCCACTGAAACGGCTGCCTCTTCTTATACTCGCACAAAAGATGGACTTTTATGGAATTACTTCACCCTACTGTTTGTCTTGAAGACTGATGGGCAGCGTCACATTTTTATGAAGCTGTGAAAGGTCTTTTATTAAATCTCCAGGTTACTTTTCAAAAGGAGGTTTAAATAAAGATGGATAAAAAAAAGGAATATATTTCATGTCTAAATGAGCTAAAAGAAACATATTAATCAGAATAGTGTGAAACATGGATTAGACTAGTCTGTCTTCAAAAAAGATTTTTAAATATTTGAAGGAATTCTCAATTGAGAGTACATTAATGCCTGACAGAAGCACCTCTTTTATTGCTGACATGAAATACTGAAATATAACTATAATTCATCTGACATTCCTTGCAATCCGCTCTGAATGTTTATCCCAGCATAGACATTTACCTTATTTCATTAGGGCTAATGGGACCACTGGAATCCTATTTGTGTCTCCTTGTGTAGCCTATTACTTTATGGAAATCTTATTCAAAATACACCATCAGTTATTTTCTTTTTCTAAATCAAATCCAGTTTCCACCATCAAGGTTATTTCAACATACTGTGTATGAATATTGCCTGTTCCTAACAGTCAGTGGGTGGTTTCTGCCAGTGTTTTCTCATCAAATTAGATACCAATGCCTGTATTCATCCCTCTTTGAGACACTGGTTCCTTGCATCACGAAAACAAGGTGCCTTTCCCGTTTCTTGCAAATTGACCTTTCAGGGTTCTCAAAGATGTGAAATTGCATTTGTCCTCAATTAAACAGCACATTCTTTTAAGACAATGTATGGACTTTAAGACAACACTGAACTCTTTAAAGTAAAAAAGTTCATGAGGAAAAAGGAAGGCAATAGATTTGTTTTCATTGTTTCCAAGGCCTAACTATACTGTCCTTGCAGCTGTCTGAATAAATTTCTCAGGTCGTCAGTGGCAACTGTCGAGCACAAATCTAAGTCATTCAGCAGACATTTTCCATCTAGATGGCAAATCACCAATCTTGTGTATTACCTTTGACTGCAGTGTGAGGAATTATAAGGAATCAGTTAATGTTTTGCTCTCAGTTGTCTTCAATGTATTTTTGCTGCATTTTTTTTTTTTTTTTGTGCATATATTGCACTGATGCAATTTTTGTCGTTGTAAGCATGCATGACATTTTTGTTGGAGAGCTGACAATATTTTTCCATTTTCTTTGGTGGACAATAAAGATTCTATTCTATTCTAATCTAGTCTAGTCTATTCTATTATAGTCTATTCTACAGCATTAGCTTGTTGAAGACTTTATTTTACGATATCGTTAGAATTAAAAGGGGGGGGATTTTTATTTTTTTTAACCATGAGAGAAATGCATATCACCAACAAACTCTATGTGTCAAAGGAAATCAATCCCACTGCTGAATGTTGGAATCTCATGTCACATTCGTGTCAATTAATTGTAAAGTATAGACAAATAAAGAGATAAGATGACAGATATTTGACTTGGGATTTTGTAAGGTTTATTGTGGCCACTGTCGCCAAAACTTCAGTGAAAAAAGTAACTATTGGCTGTTCTAAAAGTTCCAAAATAAATCTATCATCTAATTTGCATAATAGCCCTGATCCAGTTTTTAAAATCCTACTTAATAAGTTTTGTTTGGTTTTAAACTAAAAGTCTACAACGTGTTGCAGTAATTTTAACCCGATTCTTTTTGTCTACAGTCTACATTAACAGAAATGATCTGGCTGTTGGCCAGGACCGGATCAGCCAGTGGCAGCTTTGTGTGATTCATTTTAAGTTTGGCTCATGGAGCAGAGGTGATCATCGCTGACTGCAGCTGGGAGCCAGGACTGGTGCGTGAGGACCAAGACTCTTTTAAATGGGGGAGAGACCTGCAGAAGCACCGGCTGCTCATCGATAGGAGTCAACAATATAGAATTTTATGTCAGTCTCCAATAACGCCAGAAAAAAGTCGCTACATTAGGTGTTTTTTGTTTGTTTGTTTGTTTGTTTTTAGAAACAACCTCTAGAGCTACTTGCTAAATATAGCAACAAAGTTGTTCAGCTGGCAGTGATTGTGCCTTGGGTTCATGTGAGTTTATAATTTTTAAAAAGAAGAAGAAGAAGGAAAAAAAAAAATACCTCATTTTCTACCAACTCTTCAAAACCTGGATAAAAACTGACCTTAGCATGGACCAGACCACCAACAGGGAACTGTGCATCCTAATTAAAATATCTCAATCACATAAACCTTCTGGAAAACTGCTTACTAGTGTAAAACTACATAATTTTATAGAGAACTACCTACTTGAAGCTTTACTAAAAATAAATAGCCAAGCAGACACCTTTCAACAAATACACCCATGTGTGCTCGGATTTTAATCAAACCCCATTTCTTTCCTCAAGGGACAGCCCACAGGGTTATACATAAGATTAAAAGGAAATACACTACAAACCCTGAGGTAGTAGGAGTCTGTGGGTTTATCTAAAGCTTCTGTTTTTCAGACTGTGCTTGTCATGAAGAAGATCCAAGCTAGATGAGCTGACTAAACACAATCCTCTACCTGCTAATTAAGAAACTTTCTTGAAAGAAAAAAAAGATTTCTGAGAGAAAATGCAAAATATATGTGTTTGTTTCTCATAGACTTTGTCATATAAGATCCCATAGTGAGCTCTAGACAGCTAACAACACAGATGTAAAGTCTGATCAAAAAAATATATTGCACTTGACAGAGTCTCTGTACTGCTTTACTAGAGCTAAGAATTTAGGTCACATCAAGCATTGTCTTTTAAATGGTTGTTGAGTGAAATGTCAGTGTGTTATAATAAAAAAAAAAGACCAAACTGGACATAAGAGCAATTGTCAACTTGCTGCCCACCAGCAGGAACTTTTATGTACTTATTTGTCTCCACATTTATATTTATTTATTCATTTCATCCGCGTACTGCTAAATTCTATTGCTTTTCTGAAAAGATGTCTCCACATCAAAAACTGTTTTTATATACACACTACTATTCATACTGTCTGGCATCAAGACATGGAGCATCATAATCAGGTGGCTGGAATATTCCTGTTCTTGGTTTGGACTGGAAGTCACAGGGTCAAGATGGGAAGTGGTGCCAAAAAAATGGTGGAAAATGGAACAGCAAAGATGGGACCTCCAGATACAAACTGATAAACAGTACAATTAGAGTACCCTGATCTATCCGGGTCAGGATAGTCTCTGTGGTGGCACCTCCAGCAGATCTGAACTGTAATGCCATGGCGTGGATGGCCTCCAATAGGGGTTTTTTTGTCACTTGGATCTTCAGTGCCTTGTCTTGTTACTAGACATTTTTCTATATGCTGTGTGTGTGTGTGTGTGCGCGTGTGCACGTGTGGGTATGTGTGCATGGGTTTATATGTGAGGGTGGGAGGTATGGGGTTCAAAATATGTTCTGTTTTTATTGTATTTTATTCTGTAAAGCACTTTGTGTTGCATTGTATGTATGAAAAACATTATAGTAATGAACACCCAACCTGCCAGGCCAGCCCATTCCTTCCTGCTTCAGCGTTTACATGATACCATCTTGTTTGGGAAAAGGAATATCCTACCCCTGTGAAACCAAATGAAAATTCATTCGGTTCTGCACTTTTCATTCGGATAGAAGTGTTTACATGGATCATTTTCATTTCGATCGAGCTTTTAACAGAGAGCAATCGGTATATCTGGGTCCATGTAAACGCAGCTAGTGTTTCTTTGTCTCCTCAAAAGATGATTGTTGTGAATTAAGTTGACAAACAGATAGTGACATTCATCCCCTTAAAAATAGTCGAAAACTTCTTAACAGAAATCGATATAAAACTTCAGCAAATCTATTATATATTGGCTATAGTTTATAACTTATACGACCACCAACTGGTCTTTGTTTTTACCACTCTTCTCAACAGAGGTGAATGGCAAGGCAAGTTTATTTGTATAGCACATTTCATGTACAGAACAATTCAAAGTGCTTTACATAAAACATTATAAGCAAAAGGGAGAGAGAAAAAAAATGCATGAGGTGTTAAAAAGGCATTCAATAAATGTTAATCAGGGACGGTGAAAAAAAATTCTCCAGTCGAGACAGAGACTGGAGATAGAGATTCCTATCTAATCAGTGGCAGCTTAGGTGTCCGTGTCACAAAGTTTTGTTTCAACAACATACCCACCCTCAAGTGAAACACGACTTTTCTTGTTTTTACCTTTTTTCTTTCTCTCTCTCTTGCTCGCTCTGATTTTGTGATGTCTTTTAGCTCTGCAAGAGAGAGCCTGCCTGCACACACACACCCATCTGACTGGTCAGATGTTGAATGCTGACAATCATAGCGCGGCCAGATTAGATGGTTTCTTTTCTCTCTTTCGCCTCACGGTATAGTGCATATGCGCGACCGCGCGTAAATGTGTCCCCTCTCGCAAAATGTGGCCCCCGTTGGAAGATGAGGCCCTACGCACAGCACGTTCTGCATTTTAGGAGGGGCGGCCATGATGATTTTTCCTTAAGTAATGCGATGCTGTTCATCTAAAGTTGCATTCACCAAATATTAAGACCTAGCAACAACCATGATTTTTTGACACGTAAAACCTTGCAGCTGAAAGTAGGTGCACTTTTTTTTCCCCATCGGACCTGTATCCTGCACTTATTAAATTCATGTCTGAGTTAATTTTAGAAATATAAAATAGCCTAGCCATATCAAGAGCCAGATTATTGTTCTAGTTCAAGATATAATGCTGTCTCACAGCCTTCATTAAATCTTTATAATACTGAATAATACAATATGTAAGCCTATTCTAATGATAATAATATATGAAGCAATTTAGAAAGTGCTTAGTGAAAGCTGAGAAAATCTCATCTCTCTGACAAAAGTGATATTGATACATTATAATGAAGAGGAGCTGTATGGATTAGTTGCAGAATTGTAATCCAGATTAGTTGCTTGAGCAGTCCAATTTACATTATTCTCTTATGCAGTCATATTGAAATTCCCTCCTATCCTGCCATTGGGTAAAGCAAAGATTTATCCCCTTGCAGCCCTGTTCACACTTTTAATTAGTGTTTCCCAAATTTCCGGCAGCATTGAGGTATTACAGACCTGAATAAAGTTTGTTAGACACAGTTCTCATTTATAATGTTCATATTTTTTGTGTGTTTTACTGGCTTATCTTTCCTCTCCATGTAATTATTCATATACTGTATTAGCTTAGCAGCCACCAACCTTATCTGTGCCAATTCTTGTAAACCTCTTTTTTGTGGCCAATTTGTGCAGTTTCCCCTGAGAACATTAGGCAAAAATAAACCGCAGCATCCCACATAACCTCCCTCACACCATAAATCCACTGCTTTGGTTTTCTATGCAGTTTTTCATTTAATCTGCAACACATACTTTCTCCTCTTATCTTCTGTGTTTGAATATCTATTAATTCACATTTTCATAGAAAATGACATGCTCCCATGGAGGAAGATGTCATGTTGTGCGCTTACCTCACTGTAACCATGAGTACAGAATGGAGTTATGTGGAATGTTGTGGTTGGTAAACATCTCTACGCTCACTGTTTATAATCAAAGTTCAAGTAGTGGCATTTGCTTCAGGAAATTGGCTTTTACATCAACTCTGTGTTTGATATATAACCATCATGTTGCTGACAGAGAGAGCGAACAGCTGCAAAGAGAAAAGCTACAGATGAGTGATTATTATTTAACCATTAGCTTTGCCCAATTAAGCAATGACAAGTAAATGTTTAAAGCAATTGCAACAGAACATATTCGAGGCAATTGGGGGTCATTTGTGTGGTGTCATGCAATAAATAAGGCCATAACTGGCTGACAGACCACACAGGGGTGTGAACTGGAAATTAAAAAGGCCATATGGATAGAAACAGGAACATTGCTGAGTGTGCTGTGATCTCTTCCCAGGGTGACTCTGGTCATTTAGTATACAGATGTTCAAAAGTCTCCCTGTTGCTCTTGGTGGAGTCGTGCTTTTCTCCAATCCAATCACACAGCCTGCAGTATTTTACATGACCTCATAGTGTGACTTGCATAGCTGCCTGTAAAAGATAGATCTAAAATGTTATGTTTCTCTGTGTCATATAATTCTGTTAAAAATCAGAGCATAAGCCAAGTCTGCATACTCAGAGCCTGATAAATTTGAACACATTTCTCTGCACATGACTGGCTTGTGTAGTAGTGATGGGAAGTTAGGCTTTTTTCAAAGATCCAGCTTAGAAGAGTCGGTCAGTTCTCTCAGCTCTTCACCTAATATCACTCAGAGCTTCTATTTCAGTCAAATTCAGTAATTGTGAATGGTTTGTATGTTGGTAAACAGTTTTTCATATAAATTTTGTATCATATGAGCCTTATTTTGTGTTTTTTTCCCCCCATATTGATGTTTAATATTTTGAACACAGAACCACACTAAGCAAATCAAGAAATTAAGGCCAAGCTTTGAATATTATGACACTTAAAATTCACTAATTTCTCTATTTTTGTTCCCAACAGCCTTGTAATTTAAATCTGGCTCCCCAGCTTCTCTAATTATACCTGGTCTGTTCCACTGCACTCTGTCTTCTAAGATCCTGCCCCCTTCTTTCTTCACATATTGGTATGATCCTAGTCTTTTCTCTTATGTAATCAGCCGAATGATGAGCCGATCAAATAAAGTCCCGCCCCTTTGAAAGATTTGGCTTTCTCCAAAAGGAATAGTCTTTTCTTGTTCACTACAAAGAATGGGCTCTTACAGTCAATTTGTTCATGAACAACACATCACTATTGTGTAGAGAATATCTCAGGATGGAGGTCTAGCTGCTTAGCAGCTGAAAAATCACTGCAGAGGATCATAGGATTGGCGAAGATGATCATTGGATGTCCCCTGTTCTCTCTGGATGAAATCTCCAGCTCTCTGTGACTTTCCACAGCCAGGAAAATCATAAAGGACAGCTCCCACCTCTGCTACAATCTGCTCTCCTTCTTGCCATCAGGCAAAAGATACAGAAGCCTTTTAAATCAGGGACGAACAAACTCAGGAACAGTTTAAATCTGTGGGCCATCAGGCTTCTGACATCCAAGTAATTTAACTGCTTACATTTGCAATATTTATCCGTGGAAACTGAAAGTCACTAAATGCAAAAATACTGTGTATCTATTTCATCTTATTTTTATTTCTCTTACTTTTATACAGTACTTCTTACAGAAGGCATTTTAAGTTTTTGGTAATTGCAGGTTTTTGGGGAACATTTCAAGTTTCCGTGTTTATGTTAAACACCTGATCAAATTTAGCATCTCCCCAAATTTCTCTGTGTTATGGCTATGAAGACTCATCTCATCCCATTTTATCTCATCTAAATGAGTGTCACATTCAAAACAAGCTCCTTACTTAATTGAAGCCCTCAAACATAAGCTTGCTCTTGTTAATATCTGTATCTAAAAATAATCAATATCCTGTTGACATGATCATTAACTGCAGTGTCTCATGCTTCAAGAAATGATTGAGGCTTTTCTGAGTGCAAGAGACAAGCAGGGTATAAGAAACCCTAACCCTAGCCCTAAGGAAGAGAGATTAGAAGAAAAAGCTGATGTTTTGGTGTTTTCATACAACTGAAATGTGTTAAGAATCTCACCAACCTTATTAAAAACAAAACAACCTCTGATGAACTTTAAAGATCTTTTTAGGAAAAAGCGATTAACACAACATAATTATGCTTTCCCTCCTTCCTTTGAGTTCATATTTCATTTTCTGTCACCAGGAATAACATCAACCCAGTCTAATGTTGTCTGTTCTCTGTATCTACAAATAAATCACCCTGAAGCAATGCAGGGTTGTTTGTGCTCCCCTTTTCTTCCTCCTCATTTTACATTCCCCACATGTGCTTTTTCATCCCGACTCTGTGGCTAATGCTTGTAATCCTCCTCGTCACACAGGGGTGGCAGTTACTCCATTAGCAGGCTTTCTCATGTTGATGTCAGGCAGGCCATTGGTTTGCAAGGGAATCTTGTTAGGGTCCTTATCGACACTGTGTTTCATTAACTTGATTAATGACGACTATTGGGGCATGCTCTATAGTAATCAACATCTCAGCAGAGGAGGGCTGTCTGCAGTCAAAGATGGGCCTCTTCTGCCCACAGTTGTCATGCTGCTCCGTCTGCTTGCAGTGTCCTAAAAGAAAAATATTTGTACTACAAATTACTGTACACAGTAAACCCAGGTGAACACAGGGAACTTTCCATCTCAGGATCCACTTATGTTGCAAATTAGATTCCTTGAAATGAAAGAAATAAACATCTAATGTCTGTGGTAGTCCAGCATACATTTTTTTAGATCCCACTACCAAATTATTTGGTGAGATAAAAGCTTACCTTTGAGGTTTGTAGCCTCATCGAGCTGGTCTTTGCTTTAATGTCTTAACTAACTGAATACACAGTGCTGTGACAAAAGCACTGAGCCAGCCCTTGTTTTTTCTAGTTGTTGCCAGGAAAACAGGAAATTGGCTCAACGATTTAATAAAGCATGCAAGCATTAATAGAAACACAGCACCTAAAGAAAAAAGCAGTTTGTACAATTCCAATAACTTTGAAAGTCAGTACAGTATGTGGTCCCCAGGTATAAAACTACTTCTATGTAACACAGCCTGAACCTTCATTGGCAATATGTCTTGTAGTTTCTTGAACTAGTCTTCAGTTCGCCCATTTTTAAGGCTTCTTGAAGGACATTACAAAGTTCACCTTGGGATGTCGGCTGCTCTTGTTCAGTTCTCTATCAGGACAATGCCATCCTGCTTCTCTAATGTTGAGCTCTTGAGGGGGTGGATTCATTATTTTGAAAGACCAATTGCTGATTTTCACTCCAGTTTGGGGTACAATAACTCAACCTTTTCTCCCCACTTCCCTTCTGAAGAAAAAAAAAAATGCTTCTCCACAACCACCCCATATGGAGATAATTTCTGGTGAAGCTTTGGCAAAAAATAGTAGCTCACTCAGTGGTTTGAATGCTTCAAATTCATGCTGTGTTCTAAAGATCAAGTAATGAAACAGTGCGAAGGGTGAAAACATCACGGGAATGGTCCCACCTTACCCCTCCAGACACACAAATGAAAAACCTGGTTGTTACATATCTGTTAGCTTCAACATCTGTTCGTATAGGCAGTATTTTGTTTGTCCTGAAATGAAACAGAGATAGCATCCTAACAGCAGTCATTAATGAAATAAAAAAAATATTTCTTTATTTTATCCCAGAGGGAAATTGCAATAATGACAATGAAGAAAAAAATCCCTCTTCATCTTCAAGAACCAGGTAATAAATGGATTAACTAAAGGACCGGCTGCATCTCTCAGGTCTTTAATATACAATTTACGTATATTTTAGACGGAAAGAGACAGAAAGAAGCAGATGATAAAGTCAGACTGCACTAGTTGAGTTATGATAACTAACATTTAGTTTGAGACTCTTAATAAAAGACAGGTTTATTCTGTTTTCTTTTAGATAATGTGAACATTTTAAAGCTCAATAATATCAAATATGGCTCAGTTTACTTTTGATAAAGAAAATATTGTTTTACATTTAACATCTGATTGAGCCACAAATAAAATGTTTTTTTATATTTTAGTAGATTTTTTTTTTTTCAAATTTGATATGAACAGAGGTGTTAAATTAGCATGTTATATATCTATCACATACAATCTATCACGGCCTCATCGATCTAACTGAAGCTTTAACGGGGCAGAGTTTGTGGTTTTTGGAAACATTATTCACTGAGAGTATAGCATATTAGGATAAAACTTGTGATTCACTCCCCTATAAAACGTACATCTTGAAAATGGTTTTTTTTCCTAAGGTGATTGTTTTGTTCTTCTTCATGGGATGAACCCTGGTTCATCCCTTGAGGTACAGGCATTTTAATGCTTGACTGATTCACAGGTAAGTTTTAAGGGCCTTAAAAAACAATACATAATCCCATGAGAATTATATGGTAGGTCTGGACTGAAAATGTGAGGAAAAAGGAACCAAAAGAAGAAGAAGAAGAAGAAGAAGAAGAAAAAAAATCCAAAAACCTTCAGAAAGCCTAGACAATGATAGCTGCTATACATCACTGTCTTCTCTTGAACAGTCAAGAATCACAACAATTTATCTATTTATTCTTTAGCTCAACATCAAGTATGAAACCTGTACTTTGTTTATAGTTGGCTGCAACCAAAATGCACTAGGGTTAAATTCTGGAGGACAGACATACGCTTCCCTCTAAGGATTCCTGAAGTGATCTCTTTTCTAACTTTTTCTGCATCTGTTCTAACAACTATCCCTTCAGGCAGAATGGGAGGAGAAGAGGTCGCATCCTGCACCAACACCTGGGAGACACATGCTCACCTCACATATTCCAACAAGAGGAACACCGAAGGGTCCCCAATCACAGCTCGAGGTCCTTTTTTCTATTTATTTATTTTTCAGGGAAGAGAGATGAGAAATGAAAGATCAAAATATCCCACCTGGAATTCATATTTACTTTTCATCATCTGCTTCTTACCCACACTGTGCTCAGTTATGTTTGCTAGCTTTCTTCAGGGAGAGAAGGGAAGACTGTGCTGGTTCCACTCCAAGCAGGTGGCTTCTGGGCTGCCAGGTTTATACTGTGGGAGCTGACTCAGATAATTTGCCTCCTTGGGTTATTATCTTGGTATATTCAGTTCAAGCCAGTGCTATGTGGTAAGGTAAGAGTGCACCAAGTGCAGATGCTTATGTATAGTTTACTGTCTGTAGAATTTTGTACATTTAGTGAAAGAAGAGCCTTACATAAACAGCTGCTCCTCTTATTCCTGAGAAAATTATGAGGAGAAAATTTTTACTCACAACTTTGAACCAAATTTTAATGATCAAGCTGAAATATATCGGCATGATTTTTCAGTTGGATATTAATTGTGTGAATTTGATTTGGGAGATTTGGCCACAAAGAAAGAACCAACATGAAACGCAGATTAACTTTAAGGTCGCAGCTTTGTTTGAGCATGATTCATTTTTTATGTTTATATAAAATTGAGCATTGTGCTACAGAATAAACTGCATACTGTACAAGGTCACTGAAAGATAAATCACATAAAATGTGAATGGTGACTGCTAAGCAGAATATGATAAATAAATAGATAAATGAATAAAAAAATAGATATAAAACTCATCTGCTGATCTGCTGATGAAGACCAGATATCCCTGACCATGGTGGATAGTGGTAATGGTAATGATGGTTATGATGGTAATGGTAATCCTGGTGGATAGTGGATCTTCAATTCACCCCCCACCCCACCCTCAGATTGCATTTGCACAGTAAACAGGAACACTGACCTGGAATAAAGGCATCAGATGGTACATGACAAAGATGCATGATACAATTTTTTTGTTAAACATGGATCTGTGCAAATTGTAGCCTCAGTTTCCTGTTCTTAGCTTACAGGAGTGGCACCCGGTGTGGTCTTCTACTGCTGTAGCCAATCTGCTTCCAAGTTGGATGTGTTGTGCTTTCAGAGATGGTCTTCTGCATACTTCGGTTGTAACAAAT
This sequence comes from Atherinomorus stipes, assembly GCA_023101725.1. Classification (NCBI taxonomy): domain Eukaryota; kingdom Metazoa; phylum Chordata; class Actinopteri; order Atheriniformes; family Atherinidae; genus Atherinomorus; species Atherinomorus stipes. The sequence goes on along the minus strand of JALJCO010009251.1, from coordinate 537,028 downwards.
GGTTATTTGAATTACTGTTGCCTTTCTATCAGCTCGAACCAGTCTGGCCATTTCCCTCTGACCTCTGGCATCAACAAAGCATTTGCACCCACAGAACTGCTGCTCACTGGATGTTTTTTCTCTTTCTGACTCTTTTTTTTGTGCTAGAAAATCCTAGTAGATCAGCAGTTTCTGAAATACTCAGACTAGCATGTCTGGCACCAACAACCATGCCAAGTTCAAAGTCACTTAAATCACCTTTCTTCCCCATTCTGATGCTCGGTTTGAACTGCAGCAGATCGTCTAGACCAGCGGTGGGGAACCCTGGTTCTCAAGGGCCAGTAATTCAAATCAAATGAATGTAACAGCCAATCAAGTTCTGCACAGAGACTCATTGGTTTGAATCAGGTGTGTAGGGGCAAAGACAAGTGGATGACCTGCAGGATGAGGGCCAAGGTTCCCCACCTCTGGTCTAGACCATGTCTACATGCCTAAATGCATTGAGTTGCTGCCATGTGATTGGGTGATTCGAAATTTGCGTTAACAAGCAGTTGGACAGGTGTACCTAATAAAGTGGCCGGTGTGTGTATATGCCGTGGAAGTACAGGCGAATCACAGGCGAAGCACCCCGGATAGCAAAGGCAGCATGCATGCGCAGCATCCGGTAGCAACCCTGTTTATGGAAGTCGGGGATGTTGTGCATGCGTGTTGCCTTTGCCACTATCCGCGGTGGGTCGCCTGTGATTCGCCTGTACTTCCGTGGCATATAGTTCCCCTATTGATTGCCGCTAAGTCAGTCCTTTGATGAATTGGGTTGTCATTTGTACTCAATCAGAATTTGCGGGTCATAAAATGTAACTGGAAAAAATCTCAAGTTAATTAGTTCACTTTAATTTGCTGCCAGATTCAGTTTATCCTCCACTGTCTCCATGAAGAGATTCACCGGAGTCTCCTCCGTATTTCCCGCGCCTGGTGCGCGCCTGGTGCGCGCCTGGTGCGCGCCAGGCGCGTCAAACGCCAAAACGCTGTAGTTACTATAAACGTCATCGGATCGGCTTGCTTTGATCTATTTTGAGAACTCTGATCAAAGCCGATAGGGGCACTATCGGCCGATTGCGATCGGTTGCCGATCGATCAGTGCATCTCTACATGTATGTACTCAAAGCTACAACAGAAGCATGTTAAACAAAAGCCATGAAACATGCAGAATTATAATTTAATTTTACTTCACACTTGGAACGAACTACGATATACTGCAATCTCTTGCAGTTAAACACGTTACAACGATATTCTACCATCTGTGATCCTTATTTTGTTCATGATCATTTAAAAGAATTAATTTTGAAATCAAAGGGATCAGGGAAGTTTGACCAAACTTAAATGTGGAATCTTAAAAGAAAAGAAGAAAAAAAAAAAAAGCATTATTTCAGCAGAGGCGTTAAAAATTCCCGGAAGCAGCTTGACATGCGCAGATGACAAAACGATACATCGTTGGTCACATGATCGAAACAATGCAGGCAAAACTTCTGGTTAAGATCGTGGCAGAGTCGAGTAAACGGGCTCAATGTAATATCCAGTGTAAACACAATCCATATTTGACGTTTGACTGAAGTCTGGCCTTCACAGGAAGACAGATTCCCAACGGTTACATACTTCTGTTTTTTGTGAAAAAGGTCTTTGCTTTTAACATTTCAAGTAAAGTACCATCAATTGTCTTGTACATTACATGTGCTATACAAATGCTAGACCAATAACCAACCAATAGCACAATAATTCATGTTCAGCCCATCATACATCAAGTATAAACTTATGTTTTTAGTTCTGTTCATTAAAAAAAAAAAGAAAAAGAAACGGAAAAAGAAAAGAAAACAAAAAGAGTTCCACTATAATTTTGTAACTGGATAAGTATTCAAAGCAACAAGGATTACCCCTCATGATATCTAAAAGTGTGATGGACATAAGTTATTAATCGTCATTTAGGTTTGTAATACAATAACATGCTGGAACTAAGTGGTTCCCCATTGAAACTTCAACATGCTTAAATATACTCCAGCCATCTGATCACAAACTCCACACTTAATTTGCAGAAACATGTATGTCTGTTTTTTCCAGGTCTGATGAAATCCCTGCATGATTTCTGTCTTTTTGTTTGTTTGTTTTTCTCTTTCTTTCTTTCTCTTTCTTTCTTTCTTTCTCTTTCTCTCTTTCTTTCTCTTTCTTTCTTTCTTTCTTTCTTTCTTTCTTTCTTTCTTTCTTTCTCTCTCTCTTTTTTTCTTTCCATCAACTGAATTGTTCCCAAGTGATTAAAGATGCAGACAGTGACAAGCAGCATTGATGAGCAACAACAGCAAAGGTAGTCTAATTCTGTCTGGGCACAGTGCAAACCAGAGATATTGTCAGAGCATCTTAAAGTCCCTTTTGTTTAATTACAGTCAACCAAAAAGTCAAGTACCTAAGGGAACTTCCTTAGTACACTAATTTGTGGAAAGACACTTCAGTCAACAGGAAGATGGTCCAAACCTACAATACCTTATTATAGGTGATATTCATGGGGAAAATGGTGACGTTGCAACTACACCCTCTTGTTTTTCTACAAATTGCAAATTAAAAACTTCAATCATCAACAATAATTCAGCAGCAGATGATGTTAAAACTGTAGCTAATTTGACACTTTTACAAAAAGCAAATATGTTTAAATGAGTCCATTAGTCTTAATCATTAAATGCATGTCCAAAGACATGCATGTTAGGTTAATTGATCACTCTAAATTGCCCCTAGGAATGAATGTGAGCGTGAATGGTTGTCTGTCTCTCTGTGTTGGCCCTGTAACAGACTGGCGACCTGTCCAGGGTGTACCCCGCCTCTCGCCTGATAATAGCTGGGATAGGCTCCAGCAACCCCCGTGACCCTGAACTGGATAAGCGGTACAGAAAATGATTGACTGACATGACTAATTTAAAAAATGGCAAAACAAAAATACTCAAAGCCAAATTAGAAACTTGAGTCTTATTTACTAATTCTATTATTATGACAGCAGAGGGGTTCTACTTACACACCCAGAAACACATTTACAGCAATGAGAAGTTCATTTTTCATCATCTCTACTCAACTTCACCCATCTAGCAGCTTTAATTTGGCTCTGTGCTGCTCCTGGAGAAATACTCTTTTGACACCTTGGAGATTTATGTCAGTAAGTTTGAAAACCCCAAAACAATTACTTTAAACTGGGGGCACAAGTAACAAATCTTTTGATAACTGATTAGTGTGTTGACTATTACTTTGGTTAATCAACTACTTGTCAAATAATAATAATAATTTTTAAAAAAAGCCAACACTGAAAGTATAAAACATTTCCTTGTCTTGCACAGTGAGAGTCTCAATAGAATCGTTGCTGGTTTAATATGGATCACTGCCGTAAGGCGAAGTAATCCATGGTAACAGAATACAAGGAAAATGTAACTAATCTACCATATAGATGCTGATGTTGCACAAGTTTCTATAATGAAGAAATAAAGAATCTCCTTTTGCTATGGTTCACATTTCCATCATGCCTCGTCTGTGCTTCACAGGCTCATTAATCAGCCTTATTCAGCCCACCTGGGTGTTACCTAATTGTTTCCCTGTCTCAGCTATGCTCTCTCTCTCTAGTCTCTGCCATATTATCCAAAGCTTTATGTCAGTAGAAGTCCAGCGGTCCTTCTATGATTTTTCCAAGTTGCAGACCAAGTACACATCCTTGGATAACTCCACAAAAAGAAAAAAAATGACATCTGTCTTTTTGTTGTTGGACCACTGCCTGTTTTTGACCTAGCCTCTGAATTTTTACTGGTGTCTTAATTGTGGCGTTTTCTTTATGTGCCACACCTCCTCCCAAAAGATCAGGCCGCCCCCCGGATTCCTCTGTCCACCACCATTGACCTATTCAAAAAACCTGTTACCTTTAAAAGTCTACTCTGGTGTTGTAGCTGAACAACCGGGTTCTCACTGTTAAGCCTGGATCAGACTACACAAATGTAGCCCGATTTTGGCCCAACAGAGACGTTGCAGACAGTCACTTGCTATTGTGCCCAATTCTACGTTGTCTGATCACAGAACGTCACATCTTTGCTCCGTGTAGTGTGACATAATCAGCGATTGGTGATTTGGCATCTGTGACGCTTCACAACCATGCAGAAAGACTGGCGTGTCCGAATTTTTTGGGTTTGTCTGCCTTGTATAACATGTCATGTGTTCCTACATATCGGCTGCACCCCTGACTTCCACCAACAACCAGAAAGACAGCTCAGTAGCACCAGTACACAAACAATGGGAAAAGGGAGAGAGAGACAGCCGCTCTCCAGTGGAGCAGTGGAACAGAGGAGAGGTTTGAGGAGCTGTGGCTTCAGTGTACGTGCCTCTTTGATGTGTCCTCAAGAGACTGATTGACAGCTGCTTGTCCTGCCTCCCCGCCTCATGCCGTCTCTTGCGACACCACGCGATGGTCAGATGGTTGTTATGTCTGGTGCCATTCTTGTAGTGTGACTACTCGTGAGCAACTAGACACAGACTGATTTTAAGACCCAATGTCTGTTAATCAGACTGAACAATGAAAAAAATTGTGGTCTGATCCAGCCATTACTCTTTCCAGTTTTCTAGACTAACTTTGCTTGTTAACATGTCTCAACACATTCCACGTTATCACATCTCAATGTCCAAATTTATGTTAAGGGGCAGGCCTGCCAGACTTTTGTGGATTTTAATGGGTCTTTTGACGCAGCTACACTTTAAAAGCATCATAGCAGAAAAAAACAATTCCACTGCTTTTGCAGATTTTGTGCATCAGTGCAGTAAGATATGTAAACCTATTGAATATTTTATTTAGGTTTCTAATGTAGTGTGATTACACTTGTCACGTGTCTTGTTACCATTTGTCTGTGCCATTTCTTAGATGCTGACTCCATAAATGAGTCATTACAAAAGGCCCTATCCTGAGCAATGCCATTTCTCACCGCTGGAGTTACTCCTCCAAACACAGGGCGTGCTGCCACCCAAACCAGCAGATTATTGGAGTGAAAGTTCTTCATGGTAAGAAAAAACAATTGCAATTTGCTTGGACATTTTATTAAATGCACGCAAGATAAGCTACATCTGTTTAAAGAGTACAGAGTGCTGGATTCTGCAATAGGTTGGATGCAAGCATCACTTCAGGAAAACATAGCAGCTCATGCATGCTCCTTGATATTCCAGATTCAAACTCCTGCATCATTATCTGGCTCATAAGTGACATAATAATGTACCAGCACAGTCTCCATCAAGCTACAGTATAACTTCCACAGAAACTTAATTTACATCAAAACATGGCGTCGTCAGAGCTAGACTAATAATGTTAGTCTTCACATGCAGCCAGCTGTGAAAGCAGTGTTCAGAGAAGCAGCAGTTTCTGCTATCCATCATTTTCAGGGAATGTAATTCACTTTGGGTCAGATATTATCTGTACGAAAAAGCTCTGTCCAGTAATCTGTAGTATAGTGGTGGGGAACCCTGGTCCTCCAGGTCCACAGTTCTGCAGGTTTTCCATGTGTCCCTCCACACTTCCTTACTGATTCAAATCAAATTCATCCAATTGCCTATCAAGTTCTGCACAGTGACTCATTCATTTGAATCAGGTGTTTAGGGGCGGGGGCACATGGAAAACCAGCAGGACGGGGGTTCGCCACCTCTGCTGTATGGTAGTAGTTCATTTCAAGGTCTGTGTGATTAAGGGAAGGTCTGGCTGTTTCAAGAATTTTATTCTACAGAGTTAAACTAAAAACATTTGTATATAACATAGATATGATTCTCCTAAAAACATACACTTTCTCTATAATCTGACTTAAACAAAATATGTATTGGAATAAATGATAATACCTTTTTTAAGCTTCTCCTGAAAAATTGCAAACAGGCAATGAAATGAGTAAGTCTCTGCAAACATAAGGTCTACTTGAATACAACTGGGATCACAGTAAAGGGTAAAGGGAGCACTTATGAGATCTACTAAGACATGTAAGAGAAGTGAAGAACAGAACAAATGACACAAGTACAAATGACAAAGTTTCAGGCACACCTAAAATAAATTTAAAAAAACAAACAAAAAACACTTTTTCAGGATTAATATGACTTTCCCTTTGGACTGATGCAGCTGTAGCTAAAGCCTCTCTTATCCAGCATTATAGTAAAACATGTGAACATTATTTCTGCATAGACCAACTCTTATGAAGTCAAGCAGAACAAAAATAGAGGTTTTAGTACACAGTTCAGGGAAAGCTTTTACAAAATGTCCTCACTTCGGCACAATTTGACATCATCTGTTCTCAACCCCCCCCCCCCCCCCCCCCAAAGTGGGAGATTTCAGGTTTAAAAGGTTTTGTCGCCCACCGCTTGTGCTTCCTCAGTCAAAATTCAAGCTACTCTGTCAGTTTCCTTTGCGAGGCCATTATACTGTAAATTAGCTCGAACTGATTTGTCTGAAGTGCTCTGAGACAACATTGTTGTGAATTGGAACTATAAAAATAAAGCAGAATTGAACTGAATTTAATTGTGATTCAATGTTGTGATTTTTGTTTTCACTTGTGTTTGTAACATAATTTAGCTCCAATAAAAAAAAAAGAAAAAAAAAAGAAGTTTTTCTTTAAACATGCATTAGTATTCAGTTGTGATCAGCTTTTGGCATTAACATCTGGTGTCTTTCTGTAAAAAAAAAACGATTGTGTGCTCAGAAGATTTGCTCACCATCCTCCCGGGACTTCTGAATGAACGCATCAATGCCGCTCTCTCCATAGTTCCCCTCTGAGGCCACTGTGGAGACATAGTTCCAGCGCATTGCCTTAACAATGTCCACCATGGCCTGGGCCTGATACGTGTCTGGAGGCACCACGCGGGAGAAGAAGTCATAGCGGGTGTTGTCACTGAGCTCTGGTGCTGTGGAGGCGTAGCTCACCTGGGGTATCTGCACACAAAGATATTTTGATAACATTATGAGCTTAAAGTAGCTTCAAGTGAAGCTGTGGGGAAGGAATAATGAATATTTGCACAAAGAAAGTTTTCTTAAGTACCTTTTTAACAACAAGGGAAAAGTGTTCTAAGACATAAAAGGCATAAAAATGAGACAAACAAGACTGCACAGATAGACAAATGGGATTTAAACAGTGTAAAATAGAAAAAGGAAAAGACATTAAACAGAAGAACAAAAATGACACCGTACAAACAGAACAGTTCAGAATAATATCCATTTAAGCATTTGATCTGTCGTTGATCAGAAATAAAGTTTTGTCCCTAACATTAGAACACAATCGAATAATAAAACCAGTTTATGGGGAGCCAGCTTACAGTATAGGTGAGGAGTAATGTGATAGACATTAAAGGTTTCAGTAAATACGCTCTTCTCAGTAAATTTGAAAAAAAAAAAAAAAAACTTGATTACATTTTCAGAAAGACTTGTAAAGACATGAAGCTACTTAAGCCAAACCCAAATTCTTCTAAGCCCTAGTAAAACCCTTTAATTTCTGGTTCATTTCAAGATACTCATCACATCCAGGTGTATTTAAAAAAGTTCTTAAAACCATAAGTGTACATAATGGAACAGCATCTGCAGAAATAAAGATGTTCTCATGAGAGCATGTGCTCTATGCACACAAATGTAATCCCATAATCACAAGGCTCAGATGGCTGACTGCCCAGCACTTCTTTCAGACCAAGACTGCACTTGCCTGAGTTTTTTTTTTTTTTTAGAGCTGGTTACAATGCCTGATGTTTCATATAAATCATATTGTGATACATTTTCTCCATCACAAACACTTAAAGTTAAAGTGACACAAAATTAAGTGTATCTTAACTGAGAAGTATTTCACTGCTAAAACCTTTAATAAAGGACTTAAATAGTATTAACCAATCATAAAGGAGGTGCACTTCCTGTTTGTGTTGTTTTACCTGGATGTAACTTTAGCTGTTTTCATGTCTGAACACCAGAGATTTGCTGTGTTTTTTTCTTCTTTACTGTTGCTATTTACACAAGCATATCAAAGTGGAGACTTTCTGCTTGAGATGCACTCTCTCAGCTGGAAATCTGAGGTGGAAGGTGCGGCGAGATGGCTGTCTAGAGCACGCAGGAGGAAGCGTGTGTTTCAGATGTGGTTGTTAGACTGTGGAGTTTTATCTCCAAAACACGTTGAATATATAGCAGATGAGGCTCCTTATTCTGTTGATGAGTACTGCAAGAATGCATCCGCACAATGGCAGGGAGCAAGCTGAAAGTATACAGGTCAGCAGAAAGGATAAACTTCAACCAACACACACAGTCATATGTCCAGCAGTTGCACATGCTCCTGAATATTTGATGGTGCATGCATACTTTCAGTCACCCACTTGTGATCCAGAGATTTTACTGGGGGCCTGGAAGGAAGACAGTCTGCCACCTACATAACCATTTTTACAGACCAGTCCAACCATCTGCAATAGGCCCTGTACTACTGCTTAGAAAGGGCTGAAAACACACACTGTAAAAAGAGTATCTGGGCTGTAGTTGGTATGAAAGACTTATTTACATTAATCTAATTTAATTATTTTTGTTTAGTGATGAAACTGTATGTTTTTGGGTCAAGTCAACTTAAAAATCACTCTCTAGTCTGAAATAAGTTTTAACTTTCACTAAACGTAAATTTATTAAGTTGTTTCAGCTTCAGCATACATTAACAACAAAGGGGGCGGGGCTATTTTCAAAACTCAATACATCTGGACCACAAAGGCTCATGGGAAATACAAAATCAGCAGGAAATGAACCTTTTATAATTGTTGGCCTACAAATTTTAATAATGTGTTTACTGCCTCTGTTATGTTTAAATTGAGAGAAAGTTGTTGAGAAATTCTGATCAGTTTGGATGTTAGAGTTGCATCATGAGTAAAGGACAGGACAGGGAGATAAATTCACCATCATATGTGCTCCTTGTTTGATGGGTGACACAGAACCAACATGACGGATTTCTTGTTTGGGTTGCTGTTCAGACACAGACTCGTACAACAAGTACCAATTTGCCTTGGAATTAAAGGGACTTGAGGCAAGATTAAGATACGAAACTCGCGACTGCTGCGACTGGCGCTTCAGGTAACTGCAGCCAAGAGCCAAGCCGTCACGGGAGCGTGCACAAATTGAAGCTATATTGTTGTTTACTCACCTTTTTCTCCGTAGTTACACTTTTTAGTGTCTTTCAGTTGATCTGGATCGTTTGCTGACGGCAGAAGAATCCATAACAACCGCTTACAGTGTTTGAATTTACCGCGACCGGCTTCGTCCTATATCAAAACTGCAGATGTAGCGTCATTTGACGTCACGTCCGCATGGTAGAGCTGGAAAGCTATAATGTTGTTTACTAAGCTTTTTCTTCGTAGTTACACTTTTTAGTGCCTTTCAGTTGATCTAGATCGTTTTCTGACAGCAGAATAATCCATAACTATCGCTTACAGTGTTTCAATTTAACGTGACCGTCTTTTTCCTGTATCAAAACTGCGGTTGTAGTGTCATTTGACGTCACGTCCGCAGGGCATCGCGGGAAATTCGGACACAGAATTGCAGCGCATTTTGCAGCACACAGCCTGTTCAAGGCAACGAAGAGAAACATGGGTGGAAACGTTATTTTTGGTATTTTGGTATTCATCACCCATTAATATGAAAAAAGGGACATTTATGTTTGTTTTTTTTTAATTCCTGCCTCAAGTCCCTTTAAGTATAATGTGTTGATTAAGTTGTAATTAAAATTTAACTTTGTTCTTAATCAGAAATTTAACTCAGTTAGAATAGGAAATGTATGTAACAGAATTACAGCAATTCAACTAGTATATTCCAAAATCAAAAATTAAGTTGTAACAAAGGATAAAAATTGTTTGTAACTTATATAATTTCTTTCTTTGTGTCAAGGTAAAAAATACACTTCCAGTAAATCAAAATTTATGGTTTCAACTGCATCATACATTTAATTTGAGAAAAACAAATACATTACGATCTAATACATTACAGCCATTTTATAAAGTTGATCCAAACATTTTTATTTTTTTGCAGTGCGGCAGAGGATATTTCTGTGGCCTCACTTTCAAGAATTCATCAGATGACTGAAACTGAGGCTGAAAGTTTTTAGGTCTCTCCAGCTTATGCATTGAAATTTCTGGCTTGGTTCTTCAACATTAACTGGGCAATGACTTGTAATTGCTCTGCTTTGGCTTCAAAAAAGAGATCGTTGTCTTCCTAATCGCTGACAAGGAAAAAGAGATGCGAGTGAAGTGAAAATAATAAACACTTTCACAGAGATGTTTGATCCAACAAACTGCCTTCCTTTTGAGACTCAAAAACAGAGCCAGTGATCCGACGAACCCCTGCTGAGCTTTTTATAATACCCAGCATCGCTAGCGCCTTGTGCTGCAGCAGGTTGTCTGGTTCACAAGCTGAGATGATGAGCATGTCACACATCTGAACAGAGGTCATTTATTCAACATAAACAGAGCCCAGTGACTTAGAAATTTGTGTTTTCTGTTATACAGAATGTGCCTACTCAGCTGTGGCTTCTTTTGTAAAAACTGATTTACATTATTTTTCACACTGGCTTTCATTGCAAAGATTTATATTTGCAAGATAATATGTTGTGCTGGTTTTCTGTTGCTCCCACTGCTCCAAAGATTTTACTGATGTGTGCACTCAAGAAAGAAAAAAACATTACATAAGAAACTTAGATAGAAAAATAAATAGGTCAGCTGAAGCACAAAGCTTGTCTTGAGTGGCCATAATTTTAGCTTATATTTTACTCATGGTTATTTATTGTGTTTCTGAACACGAGAGTGTTTTCATGGATTTGACAGTTTCACAATATCAGTTTTTGTATTAGGTAAAATGCTTTAGAGAAAATGAAATTTTTCATCCCCATGGAACTCAATGAACACAACAGGGCGGCAGCAGTGTTTCCTTGTAATGATACAGTGTGCCTTTTTTGATGAGGATCTGTCCTCATGTTTTTGTCTCTGAACAAAATGAGGAGAAGGTGAACTCTGCGAGACATGATCGTACTGGAAAAAGCCCTGTTTTTCCGTGCCGTTGCCACATGCGGCATTTCATTATCACAGACAAATAAGCTTAGGCTGGGACACATGCACGTGCATACACATGCAAAGTTGCATACATGTACATACACACAGATAAGTCTCAATATTAAACATCCGACTTAAAAAGCAACATTCCTCCCACCACGGTGAGCAACAATGTGGAGTCTTCACTTATTTAGGTAAAAGTTTAGCAATAAAAATTGAACTGAATGATTTATCTTCACTAGCCACTTGCCACAGGTTAAATGAAAGAAGGGAATACAGATTAAAGATAATAATAAAAATTATAAAAAAAAAACATTTAGAAAGGTGGTCACAGGTGTTAGTACGTTAGAGCCTATTGTATGTAAATGGACATGAAGTATCGGACTGCTTGGAGGTGGAGGGGGTCAGAAATACTGTGACACAGTTAAAACTTATCATGTATTCACATTGCTTCATTGGTTAGAAATCGTCTGGGTATAAATTGAAATAACTCACTAGATGAGGTAAAATTCTTAAATCCATCCCAACTTTTTTGAGTTGGGGCAGGAGCAACTCAACTCAGCACTTTATTCAATATTTTACAGTCATCCCATTAACAAAAAAACAGCAGAAATTCTTTAACTTTATGATTCTTCCATAAAAAAGATGTAATAAAAGTAGAAATATCATCCTTGCCAGGTCTTAAAATGGGGTAAATACAACCTCAGATGAACAGCAGCATATGACACATCACAACATACAGTATCTTCATTAGCAGTTCAGCAAAATGGTTCAGCAGTAATTACAGCCTTCCTGCTTCCACGGTAATTAATAGAGTGAGAAAAGAAACTGTGGCTGTCCATCAGCCTGGAACAGGTTGTGGGGACAAAACCAAAGAATTTCTTGTCCATCATGCTATACCAAGAAAGATAATTCACAGGTGGAAAACGTTTAAGGCAGCTGTCAATCCTCCCGGAGGTGGATGTCCCAGTAAGTGTACTCCAAGGGCAGACTGTTCAATGCTCCAGAAAATTGAAAAACAACCCCAACAGGCTCCATCTTATTCTGCAGAACGCAATAAGCATGTTAAATATAAAGTTCCAGAGAGTAAAACTATAAAACATATGTTCTTTTTTATTCTATTTGAAATAGTAATTGGACTATTTATTAGTTGCTTTGCTTCCAGAGCTGCCCCCCCCCCTTTGACATGGGAGCAGAGTTTAGTATCAGCATGTGGACTTGGGTCAAATAACTGCTTTTTCGAGTGAAAATTTTCCTAGTTTGTTTAACTTGGTAGTATTTAGATTTTTTTTTTACAGTTTCTACGTGGTGTATTGCACAAAAGAGCTTCTTTTTTTTTGGGGGGGGGGGCATGTTTTTCCTCTTTTTTCATTTAAACATGGGTTTTTTGTGGTATTTTCAGTCTCATTTACAGCAGTCTTATTCATGCATTGCCAAGCAACCACAGAATGTTTGAAATGTATTCATCAAGTCAGGTTAGAGGCTAAGAAACTTCACCTCCAAGCCAATACAGTAAGATTATATCCTGAGCAAGTCACAGCGTGGGGAAATGCAAAATGATGCTACTGTACATGAGCTGGAATTGTTTTAAGCTCACTTTAACATCCAAATCATTTAACCTGTGGGTTATACCTGGAAAGCACAGTGGGATGTGTTTTCATTTACAGTATTTATTTGTTTGTTTCTTTGTTTGTTTATAACTGTCTAAATGGCTCTTGTCTAAATTTTGGTCTCCACTGTAGTGAAAACGAGTCCTCATTAATGATGTAATTACATTGTTTCTCTGCAAACTGAAAAAACAAAGAACCCTATTAAAGATAAAGAGCTTGTTTCATTTGCAAAGGTTTCTTCCTGCTTTACCCACTTCATCTCACAGAAGCAAAAGCCAGACTAAATGGAGAAATAATTGAGATAGAGTCAAACTACCATGCCTTGCATGAGCCACACAGGTCAGTACTGAATCGAAGACTTTTTTTCCAAGTCATATTGACAGTCTCCTACCTGGGTGTCCTGGATACAGAATAATTTACAAGTATGCTCAGTATCATAAATGGGTTAGCTAAAGCATCTCTGTATTTACCTTGGATCTAAAGTGAACTGGACTGCATGATTTTAAACAGATTTCTGAAAACAATATACCAAAAAGGGAACAATTAGCCTCCATTCTTTTCGCCTGGCAGGCATCTTTCTCAGCTATGACACCCAACATGTGCTTTGTTGAGAACTCAGCAGAGTGCAAAGCTGTTTAATTGTTGTGACTATTAAAAGGTACAGTGTGGGGGCAAAAATAGCAGGTTTCTTTCACACCTCGTCAGCATGACAATCAGTCAGTAACTGTGAAAGTGACACGTTTTTTGTAAATTTCCTTCTTTACTGGAATAGTTCATGATTTACACTTATTAACCAGACTTTCAGCTGTTTCCATTTAGCATTGGAGTTTGTAAGTGTGCAGTGGAGAAAATAACCAGTGTGTCGGGACTTAATGCATCTTAGTGTGATTTACATCCCAGTGACACATGGTGTTATGACTGTAAAAAGAGCACAGCACCCGCCTGCACTTGTCATTGGGTGTTATGTCACTCTCCTACAATTAATTGTAAAACCAATAATGCATAACTGAACAATCAATTGCCTTAATTTGTTTGGAGATACACAGACATTCAAATCAAGAGTTTAGTTCATTAGTCTGGAGCACCTGCTTTAATTGATCTCTGAATCTTACTCAAATCTTAATTCCTGATAAATTTCTTTTTAACATTTAATATTAGATCACCTGAGGGACTGACGACTGTCAAACTGTCAAAATCAACATTATGTGATGAACATTTTAAGTATGATAAGGATGACAACTTATCTTCCACAATGAAGAACACCTAACAGTATCCAGACCTTTTAGTGACTTTGTGGCACCTTATTCATCTAAATGTTGGCTTTGTTGAGCATCCTGTTGCGATCAGGAGCAGCGTCATGATAATAATGTAGATGCCCAAGGTGTAGGTGCAGGATATTTCTGTGCAAATGATGCTTGCATGCAAAACAGCTGACTATATTTGCATCTGTAATTCAGACACCTGACAGATCTTTGCAACCTGCAGTGCAGCCAAATGCAGAGCATCTGCTTCAATCAAGCTGCATATGGAAAACAAGGATGGGCAAACAAGGTTTATCCTTCCTACTTGGCAATCTCATTTCACCACTGAAGAATGTTTATTTTCAGCTGTATGACTTTATTCTTCATGAAGTGGCCATTTAACAGAAGACAGATAAAAATCAGAGAATCCTGATTTCATAAATCTTCTGTACATCAAAGATCAAATCACACGATTGATTATGCAACACAATTTATCAATTAAGAATTCAATGATTTTTAAAAGCCCCATGTGAAATCTTTTTTTTTTTATTTATTTTTTGTATAGCTCTGTTTGAGCATCTTTCATTTTGCTTAAATTGTCCTTTATCTTGCCCCTTCTTTCCCGAGATCATCCTCAGGAGTAGATCAATGAAACCTTTCATGGAACCACTTGGGGCTGGAGGCAAAATATTCCCATAAACCTCCTGTTGAAACATCCAACTTTAGAGCACTTCACATTAACATTTGCCTGGGGCAGCTAAGCTGTGTTTGGACGAGATGAAAATCTCATATAGCCAACTCCCCTCCCGATCTCTGATTGGGGGGGGGGGGGGGGGTTATACTGGTTTAATATTTTTGCAGCAACAAGAAAGAACAGGTAGGAGCTTTGCTCAGTGAGCTGTCACCAAACGTATTCATCACTCCTGACAGTTTCAGTTACTGTCTAGTCAGCAATTGTTTTTAATGCTTTAAGTCAATAAACATGGAGTCTTTAGCACCACATCTCTACATTTGTTCACTGACAAGCAGACTGAAGTAAAATAAATGTTCAGCCAGTAGCTGTAACAATATTTTGGGGTCTAAATGAAACCAAATGACCATGTGTCCCTTTTTTTTCCCTCCCTAAAATTGTGCAGGAAATTAATTATATACACAAGAGTAACAAATCAACAGTTTTGTAGAAATATTTGACAGAAATGTCAGATAAATTCAATTTCTTAACTTTACTCAGTAGAGACACTTTACAATATTACATTTGGTCAAGTGCACATTGTATTTGTTCCAAAATAGTCACACCCACAGTATTTTTGTACATAAATTATGAATAATTTAGTCAATCATTTGTATTTAATCAGCCCTCATTTTCCATTTTGGAAGTTAAAGTTTGGTTAATAGGACAAGTAAAACATGTTGGATACTTGGCTGAAGCTTAATGCAAATCCAGAAAAGCAGTCATGTTTAAATTTAGGTAGAAATACAAGTTTTGGTCTCTACACATGACTGTAAAATTAAGTCAGTAGATTTAAACCTGTCCAACTGCTGCATTTAGAGAACATTTTAATAGTGGACGAATGAAAGAGAAGGCGTTGATAATGAAAGAGTTATGGGGTCTTATTTGACACTGCATGAACAGTATACTCCAGCATTGTTTCACACTGTGTTAGAGAAAGCAAAGTTTGCAGTGCAAAAAGCTCTTCACTCTCACTCAGCAGGGGCTTTGTGTGTCAGCTGCAGCATAGTGAAGGCTGCATTATACCCAAGTATCAGTGGGTAAAAAGGCAGTGTGTTCCCTTTATTCATGCAGAGCTAATACTTGCAGTTTTCTGCTTCAGCTCCTGCTTCATGCAGGTTGAATTTACTGAAATTGCAACATCTAATTAATGTTGTAAAACCACATAATGACCACTTACTGAAGGTCTTTATCTGCAATGAAAACAACATCTGATACATTTTGATTTCATACAGATACTATGCTTCTCGCTGCTTTTTGAATGTAATTTTTTTTTTTTCATTTCTATATTATGCTGTGCAAAGAGAATTAATTGGGAAGCCTGGTTCTACATATTCACAATAAACAGTACAACAGAGCAAACATTTGCGGATCTAGATGTAAGCTAAATTTTTCCTTTCACAAAGCTCCTTGACTGAGGGTAGGGCCAGAAAAGTTCAGACCTGGAGAGTGCCTGCAACCATGTGGAGAAGTCAAAGAAATTTCCTGATGAGAGGTAAGGGTAAACTCCGAGTTGAACGCACTACGGTACTTCAGTATCCAGGCTTTTTCCCTAATTGCCATCAGCTGTTGTTGACACTGAAGGGAGATTAAAGTTTCACTTTGTTGCTGTCAGAGTAAGTGGAGCAGTAAATAGCTGAGCCTCCTGAATAGAAAACCAATTTCTGCATGATGATATAACAAAACATATTCTCACTACTGTGGGAATGAACAACATCATAACTGCACACAACAGAGATATTTGGCTCTGATTCAGACCAATGCATTATTAAATAAAGAGCCAGTGTGTTAGAGGGAATTATTTCATCATCCATTATTTTCGTGGACTTTCAGGAAAGGAAGCACATACAGTAATGTTTTCTGCCCTATGCGTTTATGTTAATATGATATATAGTTGGAACGGCCTTATTTCAAGCTTGAATGGTAAATGTTGAGTCTGAGTAATATTGCCAAATTTCATTTAGCCATGCAGTGTGGCCACACTTTTGACTGTCAAATGTTAAGGCCCAAAAGACCGGTGATAAAAACTCTCAACATGCTTTGGACCTTTTCATAATATTTCAATCTCTCAGATTTGACCTTTTGATATTTGACACTCAACTGAATTGAGAGGAAAAGGCAAAGCCAATAACACTGAGCTCATCAGGCTTTGTCTTCCACGGAGACTGACATCACCCCGCTTCAATCATGCAGATCACTCTGGGGAACCAGTCTCGCACTTCAGCTCAGGTAAGATAATGTTACTTCTCAAAAAAGATTTGTGATCCGAGCCTAACCTGCTGCTGATCAATCAAATTCAGTTGCTTCGAGAAGTTTGGGCTTAAATGTCTAAGATAAAAATTTTGCTTTATGAATTTAGTTAAACAAATGTTCTTGTGTCGTAATCAACCCCACATCACCAAGACATTGCTGAGATATTACTTAGACAAAGACATTACCGAGACTAGGGACCGAGACCAAGACACAGTCCTGTGCAATGTCTTGGTCTCGGTCCCTGGTCTCAGTAATGTCTTGGTCTTGGTGGTATGGTCTTGACTAAAACACTACCTCTAACAAAGGAAGATGGGGGCTGCAGGGGATAGCGATATTGTTTCATGAAATTAAATCATGGCTTTGATGATGGGAAAAGTAATCACTTGACAAAAAGTCATGTAATCAAATGCAAAGTGGAAACCTACAGTTAGTATCAGAAAATCAAATGGCTGAAATGTTGGCTTGCATACTGAGGATGTGTGTGTAGGTGTCTCTGTGTACATAGCTGGGGATGAATGTGTGTTTTTTCAAGACTTTCCAGATATTGATTATTGTGTAGTACTTGTGCTCGCATGCTCAGATTAGCTGTACAAGTTGTCAGCAATTTGATTTTGCCCAGAATTGATGAGACAAATGACCTTTATTTTTACTGAGCAGAGCAATTTGTCTGACCTGAAACTGTTTCAAAATACTAAACAAGAGAAAATGTTTCTTGCCTAGTCTCACAAACTTTATTCATCCATAATGCTTCAACTTATATTACTTTCTTTGAAAATTTAAAGAGTTTAATTGAAAATCCATTTAAAGAGAAAAAAAAAACAACAACACAGATCTCTTAATGAATTTTAAAATGTGACTCCTTTAAACTGGAGGAAGTCAATTAACCCCAACAATAATGATGCTTTAATTAAATTGCTTCAGTGGAGTTACATGTAAAGTTATTTATAGAGAATAAATGGGTAAAATGTGAAAAATCAATTAGAGCAAACAAATATAAAAAAGTAATATCTATGGCATTTAATTAAAAAACAAAATGTTTATATTGACATGAGTCAGTGTAGTGTCTAATCTACCCTACAGCCAAGAACAGCACCAAGTAGCTGGTGCTGACAGCAACAAACTACAGCAATAAATAAAGATGATTAAAAATGACTGAAAAGCATCCCCATAACAACAATAATGGAGGAAGCTCCTGGCAAACTTCACTAATATCACCTTAGTGACTGGGCAGAGAGCATGAACCTTTTCAAAATACGGCACTGGCCCAATATGAAATGAAGCCACCTGTTACAAAAAGCATTCAAAACCAAGCAGCGATTTCAACAGTAGTTTAATTTTTTCATAGTAAATTAACAAACTATCAACGTAGAAGATAGCATAATAATGATAATTCTTACCATATCACCCCGCCCCATTACACCAGAATTAAAACACTGGTAGTGGACTTCAGGTGTAATCCAGCCTTCAACACAATTTTTCCACTTTAACTGAACTTCAGGACTTATTTTTCTACTAATTTGAATTATGTTTATAGAAGGAATCATCTGCCATTTCTTATGCTCGGATCAGTCAATACTGTATGCTAATTCATTTTCTTATGATGTGTTGTTGAGTGTGAACTGCTTTGCCAGAATCTCCCTCCATCTTACAGCAGTTTGCATGCTGAAATGTTCTAAGTATTAAGAAAGTTTGACCTTGTATCTTTTTCTTTTTTTTTCTTTTTCTTTTTTTGTTTTACAAAAAAAAAAAAAAAAAAATGGTGCATGCACTTAAGTCCCTTCGGACATCTCGGAGTCTTCAAGTTTCTTTGAAGCATTTCTCATCGGTGCTAAACATAGCACCCTCCATCTGTTAAAGACTTTCTGACATAATGTATGAGAAATCGACTCTATGCTATCTGGGTCTCTATCTCTGCCCTCGTCTCTGTGTACAGCAAAGATCTCACCTCTGCTGACCCTCCATTCAAGCTGCTGAAGTTTGGAGAAAATAATCTATCGATGATACATTAGAGGACTTACTGCTGTTATAAAGAACAAATGAACTCTCGATTCAGTACATGATTGAGAGTGGGTGTCTGATTTACCCCCAAAATAACCCTCACTAACATCTCTCTCATCTGTTATCAGAGCTGTTCAAATTTCTTGAGACGTCAGGATAAGAATACCTCCAATCTGACCACAGAGGATCCTACACCACCACCGTTTCTGTCAGCACATAGTGTCAAAGTCAGTTCTGGTTCAGTCCTACAGATCCATCACTTAAAGTCTCCTCACACCATCCATCACAGGCTGATATGGCTCTGCCTCCTGCTGATCCAAAGGAAGTGTGTCAATCAAACAATGAAGGGGTTATCAAGCGTTGACTGTACTGCATCGCACACACACATACACACACACACACCCACACACATCTGTATAATGACAACCTGGGATGGTAGTGAAGATTTCCCTTGACCATAACAACTGGCATCGCCACCTGTTAGACTCATTAGTAAACTTATATCATCTGCAGGCCACGTTGTCACATACAGAGATGCTTTGAAACAAGAACTAAAGAAACTATAGTTAATTTCAACTTTGAATATTTACAGTGTAGGTCACTGCTGGTGATTCAAAAGATATAAAGCATTATTTTAACATCAGAAACTCAGAGTGAGTATTCATTTTAGATTTTAAGGAGCTCTTAACTTGCAGGGGCTCTCAATTCTCTTTATGTTGCACCGTTTGACAAAGCAACATGTTGAGTTAATGAGTGGCTACTCGTAACTAATGAGTTCAGGCTGATCCAACATAATGAGATTAGTTTCTGCTGAGATCATTTCTTTGACAGGAAAAGTCTCAAACACATCCCTGGAGTGATTTGATTTGATTTTGGAACGACTTTTAGAAGATTCTACCTCATGTTTTATTAACCTGCTTGCATAAATATCTCTCTCGCCATTTATCTTAGTAAAGGTAGAATGTTACAAATGCAGCTCAGTATGTATCAGTACAACTCAGCAAAACCACAAACTACAATCCTCCAAAAAGAGTGGGAAGCACTAATGTTTTTTCCAAGTAATTCATACTGGCTGCACTGGAAAGCTGAACTATACTGGCTTTCTTTGATTTATTAAATAATGACAAGCATTCTGATCTCTATTTTCTAAATGATCCCAAAATGTAAACAAAGCAATCGTTTTAAACCATTTTCCTGTTATTGTGAATTAACCTAATTAGTTGTGAGATGTTTAAACAATGGCTTTCTCTTCATGCAATTTGTGATTAAAAAAATGAAAGTAAATGTAAATAACCTGAAAATGTTTTCATCCAATTTTATTTACTAAGCTTTTTTTTTTCACTTTTATATTGTAACAACTAAATGGAAACAGTGTTGTACGAATGCCAATGAAATGCATTATCAAATAGCTTAAGGCTGTAGTTGTAACAGTCCAAAAAAAAAAAAAGGGGGGGGGGGGGGGGGAGTCTTCATATCAGTTCTTTTCCTTGATTTCACTGCAAGATATCATGGGGTGAAGAAAAACTGTTGCGGACTAAATCAGAAGGTGACCATACTTACGCCAAGCTGTGATGTGGGTCTGAATCACTGAAACCACATGTTGAATACTGAAAAATGTTACAGCATCAAAAAATCTAAAAGATGTTGGAACGAGCAAGAAAAAGGCCCAGAAAATATTTAGTACAAAACTACTAGAGGAGCATTTGACAACTAATTAGGTCAAGTAACATGAAAGGAGCATTTTAGAAAAGCAGGGCTTTTCATAGGTCAAATTATTACTTTTACAGATGTATTGCTGCCATCACATGTATTTGAAAATCAGATATTTATTAATGAAATTTTTTTATTTTTTATTTCTCATACTTCAGCAAAATACATTTTATAGTGTTATGCTAAAGATATCTACGTATGTCTGAGTGAGCTTTAAAGGGACAAGAGGAAGGAATTGTGAAAGAAGAGGACTTAACGGGTAATGAAGCATGAAAACCCATAACGTTTCTGCCTGCATCTATGACTTTCATGAGCTTCAACGGGACAGCCGGTCATGACCGATTATTAATTTAAAACTCAAACGGGACTGGACAGGCCAGGCCAGTTTGGCGGCCAAGCCACTGGGATATGTCCCGGTGCTCCTGATGGCCAGTCCGCCACTGGATACAGGAAGGAGCCTGTCGCCATGGATTCAAACACTGTGAGGGATAGTTATGGATTCTTCTGCTGTCAGCAAACAATCCAGATCAACTGAAAGACACTAAAAAGTGGAACTACGAAGAAAAAGACTTTATCAGCATAGCGAACAATGTTAAAGCAGTTTGCGCACTCCCGTGCCGGCTAGGCTGGTGGCTGCATTTGCCGGGAGCGCCAGTTGCGTCACTTGCGAGACTCATTTCTTAATCCTGCCTCTAGATCCTTTAAAGTTGTACTTCCATGGTCATTTCATTAATATTTCTGTGTTCTCCATTATTATTGAATGCATTCTGCATCGTTTCTGTTTAAAAAAACCTTCTGGTTGCTTAGTATCCAGCTGTATTTGTATACTAGAAGAGAGGCTTGTGGTCCAACGGCAGGCTTTTCCGGGTCCTTCTCATGAATTTCCGTCTGATTGGCTGCCTCCCATCAGTGTATGAAGGAAGCTCCGCCCTCCGCTCTTATTTCGTTACAGACAGGAAATGGAGCCGACAAACAAGTTTGTTCCGTCATGCTAACAAACAGTTAGCTAATTAGCTTCTCAACTCCGAAGCTACAGTTGTGCTGTCTTCACTTCTAGTGTATAGTGGAGGGTTACCTGCCTTCCAATGGACAGATATAAACCCCACGTGGGATACGCTATTTGCAATGTGACGTAGAAGTGCAAGGCTGTTCCCGATTCGCTCTTTTCTCCGTATTGTTTCTCTGATGAGAAAGCACAGCCGACTGGGGGGAACGCAACGCTAGCAAGTCAGCATGTGTAAGTAAACAAGGGGAAACCCTCCGTATTTCAGAAGGAGCAAGTTAAACGGGCTTTCAGTGGAAGGAGGCCTTTAAGCATCCTCAGAAAACTGCTTGATTGAACAGGTTAGTAAAAACAGAGTGCACTTTTCTTTCACTATCATAGGAGGTAGCAGGTAGCACTATCCAGAGATTGGATTCTTCTTAAATACAGTCTATACTCGAGGATCTGGTGAATTATGTTAAAGTACTTGTCATAAAACACTAAACAAGAATGGCTATAGCTCCTCGAGAGTCACCACAGGAGAGCAGTACAAAAGACTGATGAGATGGTTTGCTATGTTTTTTTTTCTTTCCTTTTAACACACCACCACCACCCATTTTATTCTGCAAATCCAATTGAGATGTCAATGCTGCTTTTGCAGCCTTGCTTGGCAGTATCTTTTCACTGAAGCAAAAACAGTTTAACTACAAATAGATACTGTATGTATATGTGTAATGACAGAATTGTTTTACTAATTTCCCAGCTTTTGTATTGTAGCCCTAAAGCTTTGATAGACTCCTGCCATTGGTTGAGCAGTGGCTGGAAAGTCATAAAAGGGCCCTCTACAATAGGGATCACCAACTCTGTATCCCTTGGGCTTGTGTCCTGCAGGTTTTTGGTATATCCCCTTCTGCAACAGCAAGGGGTTGCAGTATGGAAAAAAACCTTAACATAGGGTAACCAGGGGTTTAAGTGCGGACCAATAAATTGGTTACACCTAGGAAGGAAGTAATTTTGTCATATAGTGATGCTACACCAGGGTAATCTTAAGTATTTATTTTATTCGTGAGTGTGGCATGTCTAAAGTATTCTGGGAAGTGAAGACTGTATTAATGTGTATATTTTTTTTTTGTTTAGTTGTTTGTGTTATTAAATGGTGACATAACACAATGCCGACCGAAAACAACAGAAGCACAGACCCTTAATAGGGAGAGTCTGGACTTTATGAGCAGTGAGTGACAAGAAAGTGTGGAGAGTGAAGGAGTGAGCTAGTGATGAAGGAGAGAATTGAGCTTGGTGTGAAGAGCCGTGAGTTCGTGTTGGGGGGTGCATGACACCTCTGATATGCAGTGTTGTCAAATCAAGCCAGACTTTTGACCTGTAAATATTGTACAAAGTGTATGTGTCACTGAATTTTAGGGTGCATTCACACAAAGATAGTCCACGGACTTGATCTGACTGGGCAGGGATTTCTGAAAAATTTCACACCTTCCTTTGCTACGGTTTGCGTTAAAACTGCACGTAACCAAAGCAGACCAAACCGTCTGGTTAAACCACTATAACTAAAATAGCTGCTTGTAAGGGGGCAACGCTCCTCAATACTACCACAATGATGAAGAACCAGGAAGAAGAAGAAAAAAGGACTGTGTTTAAAAAAAAAATCTTTCTGCTCATTATTATTAGGCTACTCCATCTGACTACATTTTAAGTTGTTTTTCATTGTAGTTTTGACCTCAGATTCTTCAAAGATGTGCTGTTTGCACTGAGTAGTCCGATAGTCCGTTTGCAATTGAACTGAGACCCCTAGCTTTCAGGTGGACCAGAGTCTGCTTCTGGGCACCGGAGTATGATTGGTGTTCAGACAGCGCCAAATGAAGCGGACTATCCATGGAATCGGACCACGGGCCGTTTAAAGCGGACCAAACAGCCAGAGTGTGAACACACCCTTAGGAACTCACAAGTTTGGGGAGAAGAGGGCACAATAAAGCTCCCCAAAAACATTGACTGGTGATCCCCAAGTTATTCTGATCAGTGGATTCTGGTCCAGGTGGGGTGTTGAACCTCATCTTAATCTTCATGAACTTGTTCAAAATATTTCCATTTGGTGATTCAAATTAGCAATATCAAGATGTTTTCTCATGTCTCACTAATTTGACCACATTTATCACAGTACGAGTGTTAGAGAAAGGAACACAATCCCCCACGCCATGTATAAAGGTCTGCCACTGCTTCTGTTATACATTTCTAGTCCAGCTGAACTCTAAGGTATTGTATTTGTATTCCTCCACCTCCATTTCTTCTTCCAGGATCCAAACAGATGATCAGAGACATGCTATGAAAGTACAAGTGTGTGGCTGAGCCAGATTTCTGAGTACTAGATCACTATTAAAGCTGAAAAACATTACGTTCCTACACTGAAATTGCCATTAATTTAAAAACTGATGTAAACTAACTTCAGATGCCAGGCTTGAAGAAATTTGTAAATCAGAAAATGATTATTATCTCAATGACTATAAGTGTTTTTTTAATGTTAAATAGACTGATTGGTCTAATTAAAAAAATCAGAGGGAAGTAATATTTGTGATGAAGCTGTCAGAGCTCATACTGAAAGTTGAAGACAGCAGCAAGCGCTTTAAATTCAATTAGCCAAACTAAAAGTGAAATGCTAAACCTGATTAATATTCATTACAAATGTACATTTCCTATTTTAACAAGTAAAATCTCTGGTGTGTTAAGGCACAATATATGTCAGCAGCAGACTGATTTATTAGTGAGATAAGTGATAGCTACAAATCCAAAGGTGACATTTCTCCACTAAAAGGACCACAAGTCGATCATCACAGAGGCTGCGACTTGATTGTATTTGTCAGAGTAGAAATCGGAAAACAGGAGTGAGTTGTTTCTCGTATTTCTTCTACGAATCTAAATAAATTTAAACTGGCAGCAAACAAAATGGACACAGGCCAAGCACAAGCATGTGCTGTTTCACAGTGTACAGGGCATATGGGGGGATTCCTAGCTGCGCTGCACAGCTGATTGTACATCTCTAACACTGTTGCAACCAACAAGACATCCATGTGGCACTCTCATGATGGCTGCAGAAAGCGTAAAAATACCATCACACCATGCAGAAGTTACAGTGGCTCACAAATTCACTGGGCCTTCCAGTCACATGTGACACCAAAACACACACACACCCTTCGCTAGTGTATTCACCATGCAGACAAAAGAGGAACAAGTTAAAAGGACACATTGGACTTGATAAAAAGATCAAACCAGACTTCAATGATGAAAAGTGATGCCACAGCTTGAAAGTTAAACACTCTAGACAGGCTGTTACCCACTCCTCTTTGGCTTCTTAAGACCCACTGAGATCCAACAAAATGTTTTATCATGGAGTATGATGACACCCCAGGCTTAAATAAAAGCAACTGAGACATCACAACAATTGGCAGAAAATATTAATCACTGATATTTTTTTTTTTAAAGAAAGAAATTAAATGGTGAGGAGCTTCTTTCTGTGAGATTTGTCGCTCTGTTGGATTTTAAAAATGTCCTAAAATGAACCAACATAAACTGTAATAACAAAGGTAGAGAACATCCTTGTGAAGAGCCAAATATATCAGTCATTTTCCAACTATCAAAGTTAAAACACTGCTGAGGATGGAGTGACAGGAAAGAGGCAAGATGTTGGCTCCAGGTTATTTTCCTCAAACCAAACACACAGGTAAAGAAACACTGTGTCACATCCACTGAACCATAAAAAGGACTGTTACTCGTATGTCACCATTTAGTCTACAACTTTACACACACAGTCTTAAGTGAATCTGGCCTTATGAGGACAGGCGGGGTAGGTCTTTAACATATATTCTCCTTTCTAAATGACATCATCTGAAGAGCTACACAGTTTTTAGTTTCAAAGTAAAAAAAGAAATTCAGCATTTTATTGCAGTGTCATTTCCAATTCTGATTATTTCCTGAACAAAGAAGATTCAGGTTCTCTGCTGAAGAGACCTGTTTGTTCTCAATAAATCTTTATTTTAGATTCCCTTTTTACATCAATGATCTAATCTTTGGGACTCAACATTAATGGTTTCTTACTTGCCCAGGCTAGGTAACTAACATCTGTGTTTGGACAAGTACAAACACTAATGTAGATGTTACATCAAGCAAGTTAGTTGCAAGAAACGTCCACTACTGTAGTGTTTCTCCTCCCTGGGAACAGTCATATGGCTGTCATATTGCTGCACTTACATGCTAAAAACTTAGCATTACGATATTATGCATCCTTATGTCTGTCCATCATCACATTTACCTTGTTAGCGAGAAGAAAGCCAACTGTGGGTCCCGTTTTATTTCCAGAGAGAATTGGAGTTCCCTCTTATTAAAAAATGCTGCTTGGTTGTTTACTCCCATCTTACTCCGTTGGCGGTGTTGTGCCAAAAAACGCCCCCCCGCTATGGGGGAGTGTTTTTCGGAACAACACACCGGGCAGACTCCAGTTTGGCTCTCTTAGTAGCAGTTAGTGTTGTCTCAACATGTGCGGACATGCGGTGGCAGGTACCGGCACAGCCAGACCAACGAGAATGCGCAGACGACCATAGTGAAGAGAGATCAACTCATTCTACACATCAGGCAATGTAAGAGCATGTGGAGGACAGTTGGGGGAGTGGGTAGCCTAGTGGTAATGTTGCGGGCCTTAGCGCAGAAGACCCAGGTTCAAGTCCGTGTCACACCACTCGGGCGAACCTCTGTGGGCCCCTGAGCAAGGTCCTTAACCCCCACCAACTGCTCCCCAGGTGCTTTAAGTAGCAGCCCACTGCTCTCTGGTACTCACAGTACAGAGATGGGTGAAATGCAGAGCCCTAATTTCCCCTTGGGGATCTCAACAGTATATCAAAGAAAGAAAAGAATAGTTTTTAACGTTTGAATTTGTGCAATGCAATTTTATGATTTTTTTATTTGTTTGTTTGTTTGTGTTTTTACAGTTACAGGTTTTTCATGTTATACTACGTGAGACTTTGAAATTAAGTTTATTTTCATTATGTTATTATTAATATTCAGGGTTTTTTTTTAAATGGGAAAAATCTGCAAAATAACTGATTAAATCTGTTATATATTTTTGTTGTTGTTGTTTTGTTTTCTACAGTGTAGACCTGTTTAGTCAAGATTGTAGCACGATGTTGAGTTCTGTTTTTGTTGGTTAGTTCTAGCGAGAGCTTATATTGTTCTCTGGTTGTTATCATCAGAGAAAAAGACAAAAGTCTAAATAATTATCATTCCATCACTTCTGTCACCTTTATTCAGTCTGAGACGTGAGAAGGACAGAGAGGACAGAGACATCTACTGATGAGGTGAGTCTGAAGGACTTAACCGGAAGTCTGACCCTCAAAGATAAGGAGTTCTGTTAATATATTCATGTAATATAAACAGCTTAAATGATGTTAACCTTTCCATTAGAGAGGACACGGAAATCCAGAGACAGAGAAGGTGAAGCAGATATATGGAGAAAGAAACCAAACAGATCCAGAGATAGAAGAAGCTTCTTCTTTCCACTAGTGGATTTTATTTAGGTAACAAAGCCACATGACAACACAGATGACACGAAACAGCTAACCAAATGGTTTTGGTGCTCAGAACAGAGCAATTCATCCTTTTCTGTTGCAATAATCCAAGAAAAGACATCTCAGAAAAGTATGATCCTTTTCCACATTTCCACCTTCTCGAATTTCACTGCACTTTAAACTCTCTCTCGGGTTACTCTACTGTATTCCACATGAAAGTAAAACTACAGAGTAAACTCATATCCGGGTTAAATCAGCCTACAGAGATGGTGGAATAAACTTTCTTTCGAACTGTGACAGGCTGCTGGTGGTTAGTTGCATCCCAGCAAGATTCCTGGTTCAGTCTAGACATTTTATGCAGACTTTGTCCTCTCCCTGTGCATAAATGACTTCCTCCCTCTTTCCAAAAGAAAATCCATGTTGAATTAGATTAAATGTTAATTGGTGATACTGTTTTTCTATAAAAGTGTAAGTGACCCTCAACAGAATACAGCAGGTATAGAAAATGAATGAAGAGACCTGCAAGTTATCTAATAGGAAATGGAATTAGGTATGGTATGAGCATTTAGCATTATAATTGTGTCCAGAAGAGCTCAGCAGGAGCATGAGGTCATGGTAACTTCCCTCATGTCTGAAACAGCTTTGTGTCTAAAATAACAACACAGAAACCAGAGACCACTAGTCTCCTCTTCAACATTTCCTCATTATCGTCATTTTTCACTACTGGTTAATAGGAGCAACTTTGTATGTCTCCTGGTATTTTTTTTTTTTTTTTTTTTTACAATCTTTTACCAAATACTGCAAGGATTAACAGATGCACTGCTGCTACTGCTGGACTGAATGTCACTCCCTTGCTGGCATCCCATATATGAATCCTTGCAGGACATGCCTGCATAGAGAGTGTTAGGGCCTTCTCACATGGCGTGCTCAGGCCTGTGCCTGGCCCGGGATCATGATTCTTGTGTTGTGTTCACATGTCAGCTTGAACCAGGCTCGGACATGCTCGGTAATTTCAGTGCCAGAATACTATGTAGCAGTGTTGAGGAAACTTTGTTGATAGCTAACAACCGAGGAAGCGACAAACCCGTACATCACCAGCCAAGCGCCGGGTTAGTTTATCAACAACGAAGGAAACACGTTTGGTTGCTTGGAGAGATTTCTTGTCTGCTATGGATACAAGCCAGAGATGTCAAATTGACCACTGTCAATCACAGATAAGCAATTTGATCGCCTGAGAGGCCTTACACAGTTGCACCATCATAAAAAAAAAAAAAAAAAAAAAAAAACTTGCCTGGTGGTTTTGCGGCTCATCTGCCTGAGCCTCCTCTTGGAAAATAATTTCTGCTAAAAGCTCCGTGTTTGAAGAGACAAATATGTTGGCAGCTGTAAGCAGTCGCTTATTTACATAATCTGTGTACGATAAAAGTGTCTGCTGCTAAAAATTTAATTTTGGTTTGGGTTTTTGTGAGGAGTATTTCATTTACGCTGATGTCTCGATTTAATAAAGTAATTGTTCAAATATATGCGTGAATTATTTCTTTGGTGACTAAAAAGAAAGATAGTATAGCACCACTTGTGGTGCAGGGAAGTGTTTGGTAAACAAGCAAGAAGATGAAGAACAGAGGAGACGAAGAGAGCCTGCATCCGCAGCACGCACCGCCGCTGAAACATGAGAAGGAAAAAGACAACACAGTGTAATTAAGAGTTTATTAGTCACTCCTCAGCTGCGCAGATCATTGAGCTCTGTATGCAGACATGGTGCTCCACTAGAAACATTTGAGAAGCCGACACAGTAGAGCGCAGTTCTAGAGATCGTTTCTTTAGCATTTTAGGGTAGTAAATTAATTAAAGATCGCCTTAAAGATGCCATTTAAAAAGGATCATGACCATCCCCTTCAATCACCGATATACGATCTGATCGAAAATCACTCCATCCCTAATGCAAGCCAGACACACATATTTTACATTTTAGCTTTTTTAAACCATCGATGACAATTACAAGGAGAAGACGATGATCGAATGACAACAAAGATAAACATGCCGTTAGGGTTGAGTTTTGATTTGGTCACTACTGCTTTCTTCAGTTAAAATTAACTCCACTGTTTGATAAGGGATTGCTCAATCAGGGTTTTGTGCCAACACACCTTCTGTGTCAGACAGCTGGATTTTTCTGTGATCATTAGACCTATTAAATTAACTTGTTAGCCAATTTATTTATGAAGTTACTCTACATTTGTCTGATGTGACCAACTTGAAAAGCATCTGTTTTACTCAAACTTCACATAACATAAAGTTAACATCAATTACCATCGGGAAAAACAAACAACTAACTGCTCTGGCAGGCAGCTTTTTTCAGTGAAAAGTATATCAGTTTCACCTCCAGAGTGCTTTATTGGAAACTGACAAAGTTAGTAGCAAGCAGATGAATGTAGTGGAGCAATTAAGGCAGATACGGCACCATTATTAACAGCTGAGAACTTGCTCACCATTTCAACTTTTATAGAGGAAATGGTGGTAATGGAAGGCAACAGTGAGTAACTGTTCAATTACACACTAACATAAAGATTTTCCACATTTTCAGACACCTGAGGTCATGCATGATTGGAGAAGCTACAATTACTAACATCACTTCAGAGAAGAAGTTATTTGGTGTCATTTGAATACCAAACACTGGCCTTGACTTGGCCTTTTTTGATAGGGATTCTGTTAAATAATTAAGGTTGTTCAATAAAATTATATGCAAACATTCAACCCCATATGCTGAGCATAGTGCTGACCTTATAGTTGTGCTCCTCACCTAAAGAATGATTTAAAACTATTTTCTCCCCCCCCCCCCCCCTTCTCGTAGTTAAAAACTACGATAAAAACTATTTTCATAGGGAAGGTGAAGGGGTCTATAAGGAATTTTTTTATTTTATTTTTTACGTTTGTTTTTCAACCATTATTAAATCGAATCTAACATGCAATGGGGGGAGGGGGGGGGGGGGGCAGCTTTAGTGTGCTTCCTCTTTTGCATTCAAATGTAGTGAAGAACAATACTTTTCCTAAAATACCTGTACTTCTTGACATCGCCTTTTCAAAAATTGCACACGGTGCATTACTAAATGCATCTCAAATAAATCAATGAGAGAGCAAAAGAATGCTTCCCAGTATTCCTCTCAAATGTGGATCACTTTGTGCAGATAAGTAATGGAAAAGCTTCCAATATAAAATGCTTCTTTATTTCTTATCTTATTTTACATGGAATGAGTAGTTGCTAACTGCTAATTGTGAATAAATTTGAAGGGGAATAAATATTCTTGCCATGATTTCATTAGTATGCAAGGTGCTGATGGCAGCATCTATGCACTTGTTAACAATATCTACACAGAGTTTGCAAAGCTCGGGAAAATGTGATTAAAAATACAGACTTTTATGGCTTGCAAGCTGCTGTCTCTTTTCTTTTATAGCACAGCTTTAAAATCAGACTCATGGTAACCTTTTGCTGGCTTGTATTCAGGAATAAGGAGGTATGAATACAGTACCTTCAGACAAAAATGGCACCACATAAAGCCTTATATTTGGACAATGACAACTTAAATTAAAAAAAAAAGAATAAAAAACTTACAATACAAAGCAAAAAAAATAAAATTACAAAAATAAAACATTACATTCTCTCAAGCAGGAACTGACAGTCTGACCTGCTCCCTTTTCAGAAAATGTATGCAGAGGGAGTAAAACCTGGATAGCCCTAACTGAGCTGTCAAACCAGAAGCTGATTATCTTCATTAAGTGCCCAGATGACAGTTATCACCAGCCCAATTATCCATACCACATATCTGTCATCCTAGTGGAGAACCTGTCTGCAAACCACAAGAGACACAACTCCCACATTATAATTCATAAACTTGTTTAGTCCAATTTCCGGCCAAAAGATCAGGCTTCCCTGTCAGCTAAGGGCAAAGTGTGCAGTATTTTCCGACCGACTCTGCCCCTGTT
This sequence comes from Atherinomorus stipes, assembly GCA_023101725.1. NCBI lineage: Eukaryota > Metazoa > Chordata > Actinopteri > Atheriniformes > Atherinidae > Atherinomorus > Atherinomorus stipes. Next base: position 505,901 of record JALJCO010009251.1, on the reverse strand, counting down.
GCTTTCCCTTTGTTGTTTAATGATTAAACACCTCAATTATTGATGATCTTGGAGTTCTTTAATTATTAAAATGTGCCTGTAAGTTGAAAGGAGAGCTGGGATTAATGTGTGTGATAAAGTGGCTTCAAGAAACAAAAACAACTCTTCCCTAATTGTAATGATTAGCTCTGCATGCCCAGTTTATGTTCTTCATGCTGTTGCAAAACAAGAAAAGTTTACAAAGAAAACTGAATAAAGCTCACGCAGGTAGAGGAAAAGCTGGATTACAGTTAAGTTTTCCATTTTTCATTCATTTCATACTTTACCTAGTGTTTATGTATATTAAGGCAAATTAGACTGGAGAGGATAATTGTGGCATTTGGAGGATTGTCATAAGGTCTGCAGTGAGTCCAGATTGTGCTTATGACAAGTGGAGGTAGAGTCATAAGGTCATAGTGCAGAGAAGACCTGAAGAACTGCTGCACTGATATGGTTACAGCTTTTGGTGGAGGCAGTATAATGGTGTGGGACAGCATTTTCCTCCCTTAAGAAACAGGGCTTCTTATCAATGGAGGCAATCTCAGTGCAGAGAGATATTGTATCAGAGTGGCAGAACTTAAGGAGGGCCTGGGTGAGAATCAATCCCCAGACTCCAAGGTGAGAGTTATGCACACCTACTGTTCAGCCAAAGGGATATCCCCTTGGCCAAGAAGCCAGGGTGTATGATCAATCTGAGGCAGTGACAGGACCATCAACTGCCACATCACCATCAGATAGTGATCTTAAATCTCTACAGTCTGGGACCAAGCTCTATCCTCCAAGAAGATAACAGAACCGGGTTTATCAGAGACTACCCTACTGTGGGATCAGCTTGAGTGTACTGGTTATGCCAGACTGGCTGAAATACAACTGCTTTTGCTGACTCGTGACAAATACTGGTTGGAAAATGGGACACCATCCCTCAGCAGTGTGCGCCCCAGCTGGTGACCTGAATAAGGAGGGGGGTTCCAGGTTGTTGTGGCTGTGTATGGCTCTTCCGCATGTCATTGTGGCCCCACCCTGTTGAATTAATGAATTCTTCAATTGCTAGTATGTGTTGTTCTCCAGACTTCAATTATCTACTCAATAAACGACAGCAAACAAGAGTCAAATCAGAATTAGCTGTAGCGACAATTTTTTCATGGTACAACACACATACTCCACCCACAGGTTCCTCATCCAACAAATGCTTTTTTCTTACGAATGTGGCAGCTCATACCTTCATCTTCATCCCAAATGATTTCCCAACTTTCATTGTGGTCACTGTTCCACAACGGTTTCAGCCAAAATAAACCATAATGGAGGTCTTATGGAGATTCAAATGATTCATTAAATCAGACATTCCTTCTGGATATACTTTAACTTATATGAATGATATAATAAATTATACTTCAATTTATGTTTTGTTAATTTTATCTTCCTGTGAAGCACTTTGGTCAACTGAGATGTTTTTAAAGTGCTATATAAATGAAGTGGAATTGGAGTTGAATCTGTAGTAGCTACTAAATGTAACTAGTGATGTAACAACTGACAGTGTGTGTAATCATTCTGCAGATATACCAGGATGAACTTCCATCAGAAACAGTGTTGTAAGGTTTGCTCATCACATTTTTCATCATCTTCCATTGACGTTTATATGAAACTTCAAGCATGGTATTGAAAGGCAAGTCTTATTTTATAACCATGTTATTTTTATTAATACTACAATAGTTTTTTTTTTTTCCCTACACTCTGCTGTAATGCTTTTAATGTTTTATGTAAAGCACTGTAAAATGTTTGCACATGAAATGTATATACAATTAAACTTGCCTTATCTTATTATGAGATACCGTAGATTGAAAACTTTAAAACCTTTAAAATATCTCTAGAAACTAGACAATGTTTAGTTTTCAAAACACGACAATTTTTTAATGAAAAAAAAAAAAAAAACTTACCTGGGATTTAATGATAATATTTCAGGCACCATGAGATCAGTACAGATTTGGCTTTTCTTTTCTTTTCTTTTCTTTTCTTTTTTTTTTCTTTTGTGTAGTTCCTTACACTGCACATAAAACAAAATATTGTCAACCCCCACCCCCAGTATATTTGTATATATAAATGGTTTGGTTTGTGTTGTATTTTAAGAAGAATAGATTGAAACATTATGGTAATATGCAAAGCGTAATGTAAAATATCATTTATAAGTTGTACGATTATAGATAATTCTAATAGAAAATAATATTAGAAAATTCAAGTCAGAACAGACAGACAGAAAAATGAGAAAAAAGAGCAACTCAGAGACTTGCAATCTTTGCTGCATCAGCACCATTGATTTATTAATATGCAACACAGTTTGGCTGGTAAAATTTCAGTGACCATCAAGGTCAGGAAGTGTATGATAGTGCATCAGCCAGCCTACACTAAGCCCAGGCTCAGGCTGCAGGTAAATCAGATTCATTCCTCCAACATTACTGTTACTGAAGACCTTCCACACCCGAGCCAGTTGATTTAAACCAGATGATTGTCCGCATGTCACCGACCTGCATGTGTTGCTGTCGTAACTATGAAGTCATCAATAATAGTGTCGTCATGTGGTGTTATTTTTTCAAAGTGGGTCCTTTCCAGCTTTGCTGTGCAAACAAGTAAAGACCCAACCATGAGCTGTTTTTCCTCTATAGCAGTAATTCCTGACCTTTTTTCACTCATTCCCACTCCTCTCCCATTCCATGTTTTTCTTAAAATATTTAACTCTGAATCAGCTTAAAGGTTAGAAGCCTTGTTGCCGTTACTTAGGTGTTGGTAATATAGAGGTCCGACACAAGTGCACATCACCTTCCTCCCAAAGCACATTTAAATGCCAAGTAAATGGGTGTGTAATGGTGTAGTGTGTAATGGTTGTGTTGATACATACATGTATATCCTGTACTGTTTTATGAACACTGGCAACTTCTGAGGCTCCCGTTTGGACACTTTTTCACCTCTGTAGGGGAGAGCGGGGTACTGTGAGACACCCGCTGTTTTTGGAAAAAGAAATATATTTGTGGTCAGGTGACCAGTATGTTTTCAAGCCCCTCCCATTTCCCACTTGCCAGGAGGGGAGAAGTTGTGCTGCTGCTGTGTTAAGAATGTTTTTGTTTTTTTTTTGTTTTTTTGTTTTTCACAAAAATGTGTTTTTTGCATGCAAAAGTAAATTTTCTTGCTGTGAGCTTTTTCAGCTGTTGTGTGAAAGCAAATTGATTCAGGTAGAAAAATTTATATCAAACATGTTGATGAACTTCTAACATGTAAAACCGTGTGCTTGATGCTAGTTAAAGATTACCCTGAATTGCCAGATATGCTGTTTTCTCTTTTTTAAAAAAAGGGGGAAAAAAGTGGTTAAGCACAAGTTTAGTTTATTTTTAAATGTGTTTTAGTGTAATATTACATTAATTATGTTTTATCTTTTATGTCATAAAAAGCCCAGCCTGTGTCCTGAGTAACAGGATCTGATGGTCCCACGTTCTGACCCTGAGGCTGTCTACTACAGTAGATGGTTCTGATTGTGGGTCAATAGCCGCATTTGAACCTGGAATTTTGTTCTATGAACGACCCTCTCCAGGGGAACGGTTTCATTTTGAAATGAGTCGGGGACCTTATAGGGAACGATGCGATGCAACCATCTGACAGTGACGTGTTGTATTTTCGCCCCCCAAAAATGAAACAAAACCTGCAAAAAGTAAGAAGAGAAGACAACACCACTGTTTCCAAGGTCTGCATGACAGGCTTATAAATCACGGACGATCACATCAGGCTCTAACATGGAGGCTGGAAGAGCATAGAAAGAGGAAGAGAAGAAGAATCTAGCAGCAGGAGATACTTTGTTTTATGGAGGAAGAAAGGAGAGCAGAGTTCCCATAGACAAAGGAGATGACATGTAACTTTAACTTATTGAACATCCATGTATGCATGTCATATCTGTAAACATTTAAGACATAGTCTTTTGTTTGCATTTAGTGGTGATATGGTAAGGCATGCAATGGATGGTCTGGGCAGGATTTGATCCACAGATTCCTGGGTGAAAGTCATGCTTGCTAACCATTCAGCCAAAGGGACATCCCTGTGGCTGAGTAGCCAGGGCACATGATCAGTCAGACGCATAGTGACAGGACCGTCAACTGCCACTGTGACAATACTTTCTCTTTGAATCTAATGGAAAAACGTGTCCAAACTTCTGACTGGTAACGCGTGTGTTTATTTATGTCAATATACAATTCAAGAAAAGCTGACTAGACAGAAAGACTGACAAGGCAGTGGAAGTTACAGTGGCAATTTTGAGAGGAAATACAAAGCTTATAAACAATAAACGATCAGTTGATTATAAAATTAGTCGCTGACTATTTTGATAGTCAACGATGACTAATCATGGCAGCCCTCCTTTAGATAAATTTAAAGTGTTTAAAGAAGTTGCTAATTTGACCAACCTCCATGATTCTGTTATGTGTCTGACAGTTTTGGAATGTGTTGTAGTCAGTCTAGCTGTAATTGTTAAAAATGGATTGTTATTGTAGTTTTAAAGTGGAAAATGTGAGTGGAACCATTAACTGTTTCACTTTACTCCATTGATTTCTCGTGTCTGTCTCACTTTACCACGAGGCTGGGGAAAGAGAGTCACAAGACCACTTTTTTTTAAGTTAATCATATTTTCAATGCCCTTTGTCCTAAATACATTCTGATCATTTCCATTACTAGGAAACATCCTGAATTAATGGGAAATGTATAAATTTTACTGATATATCATTTTATCTTGTCTAGAGGGGAGCAAATGTAAAAACTGTATCACATTACTCTGCTCTTCCCTACTCCAGTTTGTGCATAAAGAATGTCTTTGCACTGACTGACGTTTGATTCCAGATGCTGCGTCTGCTTCTTGGTCTCACTGTGGATTGTGAATGTATTCTCAAGCTATGTACTGTTTTAAAAAAATCTAAAATAGTCAGCTGTTTGTATGGAGTGATGTGTTTGTTCATTGATTCTTTTTCTATTGCCATTCATGAACTCCATTAAAACAAATGCACTTCTCTATGCAACAACCACTGTTCCCTTCAATATGTAACAGCATTGTTTGATGCACTGCATCTTCAGTAGGGGTGGGTAAAAATATAGATTAATCGATGCATCACAATAATTCCCACTGCAATTCAATATTGATTCGGCGAATCTTCTGAATCAATTCACCTCCTGACATGGGGGGCGCTGTGCGTGTTATTTGAATTGTATGAACGGGGGCCACGTTAGATCAACAAGAAATAGCAACTATTTTTAGTTTTATTTCTCAAAAATGTGAAGTGGCATAGCTCATATGTTCACATGGACATGGAAATAAATACTTAAAACTTGACAACAGATTTATACTTCTTACTGAATTGATATTGAATCATTTCAATCAATACTGAATCTCAACCTGAAGGATCAAAATGGAATTGAATCGTGTGGTCCTTAAAAACATCCAGGTTGATCGGATATAATTTTTAGATTTTCCCCTTTTTCCCTCACAAATTTAAATACACATTGACAGAAATTTAACATATTGTAGTGAATTAATATGTGGAAGCGATTCACATGGACTATCTCAAGCTGGGCATCAGTTCACGCACAGCAGGACATTAACCAAGGCCAGTCCTCCCAGACTCCCATGTGATAATCACAAGGCAATGTTACATGCTGGCTCTTTCAGGTTCCCCGTGATTGGCTAAGGACCTATTCAGTCACCAGCTGACTGAGGTCCCAGACACAAGGATGCACACTCAAATATTATTTGAACAGAAGACATCTTTATCATATAAAAAACACACACACACACACACAAAAATGAATTTATTACTTCACCTTGGACTTTTGTGTACTCAAATTAAGATATTTCTGGCTTAAACACTGCAGCTCTTATTCATAACAGCCAACTACTGAGGCCAGTGTATTTTAATGCCAATTTTATGGACAGTGTTGTGGAGTTTTTTGCTTGAGTAACAAAATTATCCATCTTTTCTCACAAGTACAAGAGAAATACCCCCCACTTCAGGTGGAAGGTGTCATTATAGTCAAGAAGAATATTTTGCAAACACATCTCTAATCTTTCTGTTGCTGAGGGAAGAGAAATGACACCATCGCACCACTCAGAACTTCAATGGCTTTCATGTGGAACAGTGTTGTCATGTGTGCTGGAATTACACAAATCTATCTGGAAGACTTTACTTCCCCGAAAGCACAGAGCTGCTGCACAGTGACAATGTCTGAATCCCTAACTTGCAAATCTTAATGACATTACTGAGCAAAATAAACTTAACACTTATTATGCAAGGTGCATTACACAAGCCAGTCAATTGTATGATGGTGTGGCATCTCTGCAGCCATTTGGTGGTTCTTGGCCAGAAAAAACATTGAAGACCCCTAATCTATGCTTTGAAACTACAGACAGGCCAGTGGAGGATCAGTTGTTCTTTACATATTTGGTTCACAATCACACACCCACTGATGACAGCATTAGTCACTTTGGACCCCAACAAAGGTTCTTAAATGGGGAGCTCAGGATTTTTGACATGGGGCCTCATTTTCAAGTGAGCCAGGGTCCTACTTATCACTGGAGACAGATGCATCTTATTTCATCATGTATTCTTCTTACCGGATGTCCCCAATGCTAATGCTAGCATAAGTCAATAGGAATCTGCTAGCCAGTCATTAATAATAATCATCCACTCCACAGAACACCTGAGGCAAATCAGTTATAACACAAGACTATCTGTGTAAATAGCCTACCATGTAAACAAAATAATATTACAAATAAAACTTACCTTGCATCACAAATTACACATTACATTTTGAGGAACTAGTTTCTCACAAGCAGTGGAATGATACATTGCTTCTGGGAGGTAAGACAGAGCGATGTGGTTCAAAACAAACAGAACTGCGCCACAGTCTTTGCACATTTTCAACAGCTTGTTAGTTTACCGAATTAAGAACAGCAATGGGCAACATGGTTTATAAGTGTTCAGTTTTACAGTAGCCACTACTGTAATGAAATTCTTAACGGCAGATGATATCACTCTGCTGTCAAATACCGGAATTAAAATGTGTTGCTGCTGAGACACTTTACTTTTAAAAATGTAACGCAACACAAGGTCATTTTTATTTGTAACATCATTTTGTGAATATGGCATTTACACAGATAGTCCTGTGCTGTTTGGCCTTGGTTGTTCTGTAGAGTAGATACAAGTATTATAAATGACCAGTGTTGGGAACATTACTTTTAAAAAGTAATTAATCATAGTTACTAATTACTTCTCCAAAAAAGTAATGGCGTTAGTAATGGAGTTACAGCTTTACAAAAATAACTAATTACTTGGAAAAGTAATTTTTCCGTTACTTTTTAATGTTCCTTCTATTAAATTAATCTTATGCTGAATTAATATAAAAGTGAATATCAGATCTGACTAATGAATTAAATTAATGGAAACTTCACAGAACAGAAAAATCATGGACACTCAGACTGATGGATGTTGTGGCTCCGTCTCCTCCTCAAGCTCATGCAGTTCTAACAGCCAGACACCAGAAGAAACACGAACTAATAAACGTTTCTCATCATGTTCGTGTCTTTTATCTCTGAGGGAAACTGATGTTTGTGATGAATCCAGTTTATAATTCTTCCCGTTGTGCGCACGTGTTCGGCTGCGCACATTGACATGAGGTATGACAGTCCATCATTATCATCATCATCATCACCGTTTCTGTACCGCTCTGGGTCAGATGAAAACTGATCCAGTATGCAGAACTAGTGTAATATATCTTTAGTATTAAAGGTATAGTCCGCAGTTCCCCCCCTAAAAAATAAGCGTTAGACTTGAGCAAGTGAAATCCGTCTCAAACTCCGCCTTTGGGCCTCTACTCCCGTGCCGTGGTGCGTTTGAACGCAACTCTCTCTCCCCCTGCCTGTAATTCACTCTTTTGCATGGTTTTGGTGTGTTAGGGACGTTTCTGGGTGGAGATTTCTGTTTATATCAGCAGCCAATGACAGAGCTAAGAGCATGACGCTGTGTGGGAATAAGCTCATGATTGGAGCAGACGCCAGTCACTCAAACTCTCGAAGGAAAAAGAAAGAAAGAACGAAAGAAAGAAAGAAAGCACCGTATATGCACTGAAGAAAGGTAAGAGCTTCAGATAATGCACTTTGGAAAACCAGGGTTAATAATAGTTTGGCTTGTACCCGCTTCTGAGCTCTGAAGGAGAAGCTTGAAGTTGAATAGGCTAGCTAGAACGAGGCGGACATGAGCCTGAGAGGGAGGAGCGCTACGTTTGAATACTGTTGTTTGCAAACAGAAACGATGGAGGGACTTCGGACTCTACCTTTAACTATTAACAGAATTCGAAAGAAGTAATTCAGGGAAACTTATTGCTGGAATATGATGCTGCTTGTATCTTAAACCGGATTCATACTCGCGCTGTGTCAGCATGTGTGTCAGGTTGGTGACGCCGTACACCCGGTAAAGGTCCGCAGCGGCTCAATATGAACTTCTTCAAGCCTGGAGTGCAACCGTGGCTAAAAGAACACAGCAACTCCTGTTTTTACTCTTACATGTGTGTGGATGGATGCATGTGTCTGCAGCGGAGTGATACCTGCAGGCACTCACCCATATCACTCCGCCTCCTCTCCGGGAGAGTACCAGCACAAAATAGACCCAACAAAAGTCAAATTTCTGTTCACCAGGAACAAAATGTAATCTCACATAACAATAGTAACATGCTGTCAGTGAAGGCCAGTAACGGTAACGGCGTTGTGATTATAGACTTAGTAATTAGTTGGATTAACCCGTTACTGAAAAAGTAGTGCCGTTAGTAACGCCGTTTATTTCTAACACCGTTATTCCCATCTCCGTAAATTACAGGCTACCAGATTCCTATTGGCTTATGCTTGCACTAGCATCGGGGACCACTGGTAACAAGAATATGAGATGAAATAAGATGAAACTGTCTCCAGTGATAAGTAGGACCCTGGCTCTATGTCCCTATGTCAAAAATCCTGAGCTCCCCTTTAACTAAAAATCCGCTCCATGCTGTCTTTGCTACCAACAGGAGAAAAAAATATGCACATCTTTAAAGGTTGAAATGGAGTTTCCGTGATCTTCTCATTCACTTTTTACCACAATCAAAGTTTTCCCTGCTGTTCCAACAGCCAAGAAATGTCTTCCACTCCTTCCAGATTTCCTTGGCATTATTAAGAGAAAAGTCTGATTACAGTCTAAAGTCTAATTACGCATGTACAGATATGTCATCCTCACAAATAGTGGACGGTCTACTTTTGGTGTTTGCCTGGATTAGACTATAGTCAAATGTTAGGTCGTGTTCACACCAGCCGTGTTTAGTCCAGTTAAAACGAATCCTGGAGCGTTTACCTCCTTAGTGCGGTTCGTTTGGTTGACGTGAACGCTGGCTTCGAACTCTGGTGCGGACCAGTCAACCGCTCTCAGGTCCACCAGGGAGGGGTAGTCTCGGACCGCTATCGTGAACTCTGGAGCGGTTTACTTCCCGTGTGAACCCCATCCGCACCAATTACAGGAAGCGTGCTGTTTATGCGTGCTGTCATTTATTTACTATGTTATTAATAATATGCCTATTCATTCATTCAATGAGAAGCATGGGTTCAGTAAACAAGAGCTGCTTTTATGATGAGCCAACTTTGCAATTATCAACTTACCTCACTGGTCGCGCTTGAATGGCAAAAGAAAATACGTCGTGGTAGGCTCTCATTATTGCCTGTCATCTTCTGCGGTATGACCGTCGGATTGCAGAGCGTCTTCTGCGACGTGCGTGGATTAACAGATTTAATTGGAGCAGTCCTACCAGCCGTTCATTTGCGCGGTCCGTTAAAGTCTGCTGATATGCATGCCAGATCAGCACCAACATGAAAATGAGCAGACGATGTTCCATGATGTATGGTAAAGAAAAAATCAATTAAAAAAAATTGCGAGGGATTTGTTATCTACCCGCCTGAACTGTATGAGCAATCACCGAACAGCATTTGCTGTCACGTGACCATTTTTGGACCGTTTAGTTTAGCCTTTGTGACGTGAACCGGACCAACTGAGAAACTGCAACATTGTATCAATTATCGCTTTGGTTTGAATCAGGAAGCAGACCTTCTGGTGTGAACACGACCTTAGAGTCTTTAACAATTGGAGAGTTGTTTTTCTTTTGTGTGCGCGTGTGTGTTTGTGTGTGTTAAAGATCTCCCTATTGTGATTGCTTTTAGTAATAGTTAAGCTACTGAAACATGGTAGCTGTGTGTCTCTTAGCCCACAAAATGGGCTTAAAGAGATGAAAACTACCAATTTAGCTAATAAATTGCTGTCTGTGTGTGTAAACACATGCAGAATGTTAATGCATCAATAAATAGGGAAGGATGTGCTTTTTAGTTGTTATATTAGGATATAACCTCTTTTCTAATCCATGTTAAAGGGAATTATCACCCTATTTTTAGCCAGTGTGTTCCCCATGAAGCAGACAGGTGCTGGGTTCTTGGGCTAATTGGCGGCTTGGCAGCATTACAAGCCAACGTGCAACTTGTCAATTACTAACTTCCCACAACAAACCTGCAAGTACAGCATCTCTGTGTATCGAGCTTGCTTTAACCTGAAAAAACATTTACGATTAAATATTCTACCTTTCTTCTCAACCACATCTCTTGTCGCTTCAATTTTAAAGCCTCTAAGCTCATGTGACAGGTAATGAAATTAGATGCCACTGAAGCAACTACGCAGTCTCTATTGTGTGACATCTCAAGAAACTGTTGCGCATCAATACGGATGGAGAAATTGCTTTCTAAAGAGAGCAGTACACCAGTGAGGAGTACAATAGAAAACAGCTGCTTCTGAATGGCGCATCAGAATGTTGGATTTATCATGCTTTCAACATGGCCTCTTTCGACTTGAAATACACAGGTCCTTTGATTGCTACCACTTTCCTGACATGGGCTTTCAATCAGACCCTATGAGAGCAGTTCCCTGGCCAGGCTTTGTCATCTATATTTCCACAACTGTTTGGAGCCCTGATTTTGAGAAGCACTCACAGGCCCATCAGTTCTACCTCACCCGACCTCTTCTCATCTACAGAGATGAAGAGATTGTGGTTTATGTCAAACAGTGCACGCACACTTAATTATTTGTAAGATGGTTATCACACAAACTAGGCTGCACACTGACACAATCAGCATTTTGATGTTTAAAAGAATCATTAGAGAACACTTACTTTCTAATAATCTGTACAGGCAACTAATCATTTGTAGACCTTCAACTTTTGGTTCATAAAGCAGAGTTACAGCCTTCTGTTGTTTAAGTTCCTGTTTAAAAAAAAAAAAAAATTCTTTGCCTGATAATTCAATTCAAGTGATTGACTAATTTCTTTGGGTGCAGAGGGAGAAAAGCATTAAAAAAAGAAAACAATGAAAAACTGCAATGAAAAAGAAATGGGAAGAAGCATGAAGTCAGCAGAGGCATGTTTAAGGTAGATAAGGTGAAACCAATTGACAGTTCCCACTCTTTCTCAGTGGCAACACACATTTTATTGGCAAGTCTGTGAGATAGTCTCCCCAACCTAAGAATAAGCTAGAGAATTGCAACAGCTGGAGAAAATGCTATTGGTCACAGCAAGTCAATGAAAGTGGAAGTCTCAGAGTTGTGAGCTTCTCCCATGAAATCCCGCTTTTCCTCCTTATAAACGGTGTGGCACATTTCTGACAAGATCCCTCCAATATACTTCAGGTCAGATTTATAAGATAATTAACACATCAAGTATGACGTTTACTGTTCTCAGTTCAGACGGAGGAAATTAGTTGAGAAGATCTTGATGCCTGATGTTTCTTTTGATTGTGAGAAGATTGATAATTGAAAACAGCTGCACTCTCTCTGGTCCCATTTATGTCATGTTTTTAATTCGGAATTAATTATTCTGAATGAAATTATTTGGAACTAAATTATTTTCCGTCATGTTTATACAGAAATAATAATTTTGAATTAACGTTCACATGGAAAGCATGTTTATCTAATTCCACTTTAGATCTGCCAGTTGGGGAGGGTTCTGATTGGACAGGAGGTGGATGTGACATACTGTATTTAGGTCGTTTACATTTACCCAGAAGTAAACAGCCCTGGTTCCTGCTCCTTTTTGTTTTGACTACAACATGGAAAACCACATAATGGTACAGATCATCTATCTATCTATCTATCTATCTATCTATCTATCTATCTATGTTTTATTATCTGTAGAGGTTAAAGTGTCAGGCCTCTCACTTGAAGTTAAATATACATGTGTTAGGAGCAAACCCAGACACATTTTGGAAGGGGAATTGAGGAAATGTGTCACAGTGACAGCAGAATAAGCACTGGGATGACGTCCCTGGACACTCTGTTTCTGGCATGTGATTCTTGCAGCAGGCTCAGGCAGCCAAACACATGGACAGAGCGATTGGCAGTTCATAGCTGAATTCAGGACCAGTTGGATAAATGATTAAAACAGCATGATGGGCAGCTTTATAACACAGACAGGGTCACTGAGGACCGGCCAGGCAGTCCTTGACAGGAAGAAGAAGGGGAAGGAAAAAAGAATACACTCACAGAGTTTCCAGTGGCTAATTAAATCTGGCAGGCAGTGGAAAGTGAGTTAAAATGTAATCTATTCATAATCATGATGGCAGGATGAATATTGAATTTGACATTGTTGGAATGGATTTGGCCATGTTCACAAAATCTGAGGTAAGGCCACTGAAGCTTACAAGCATTTGACAAGGTTACAGGGGATATATTACTAACCAACAAGGGGCCGCAACTACTTATTAAGTATTATTATCAGTTAATGTTACAGCTATTAGTTTACAATAAACACTTTTTAAAGTTTGTCAAAAAGAACCCACAGAGTATTTACTAAGCTCATTTGTAAGGTTGCACAGTCTGAAACTTCACTGTAATAGAGCATTGTTTAAAAATAAAACAAGTTTTCAGAAAACCCCACGCTACCGACTCACCTAACACCCAGTAACATTCAAACTAACTTTTGAAAACAAAGGTTAAAAGAATAAAACATGAGTGACAGGCACAGATCAAATAAATAAATAAATAGACCTACAATTTCTTTTAAGGTGTTCAGTAAGGTAAAAAAGTAAGTTAATGCAGGTCGATCACAGGTTGATACTGTATTACTGGTCTTATATTCAAATTGAATAAAAACTAACTCAAGTTTTAATTACAAATATTTTTACAGCTTGTTAGAATACTGCAAACACTGCAGGGTAGTGTGGTGGTTAGCACCACGGCATCATAGCAAAGGTGCATTCACACCAGGATAGTCAGCTAGATTTTGAGAAATATTTTTATTAGGAAAAATGACCACAACAGTAGGCCAACATAACAGGCATAATGAAAATTGTTTCAAATCAAGTATTCTGCATAACTGCCCCATCTGTACATCCCGTTCTTACAGGAGCTTCTTTCCCGCATTTGTGTTTTCTTGCCGAGTTATGCTCAAATTCAAATTTTTCATATAAAACAGCTTTGTGGGCAGCAGATGATGAGAATTGAAAGTGGAAGATGTACCATACTTTGCTTTTAGTTCAAATCTGTAGTGATGATAGTATCTTTGTGCTAAATCTTTATTTTGTTCATATTGGAAACATCGAATGTTTCTAAATGTTTCCAGTAAGGCTGTCCCCGCCGCATCGATGAGTCGACGTAATCGATTCAGTAAATACGTTGATTTATATAAACGTACATCGACGCATCAGAAAAACGGCGACAAAAAGAAGTTGAATGCTTTTATTTTGAAGGGAAACCGGAAACAGCGTTGTCGCGGTTAGCAGAGCAGCCAGAAACAACAGTAGAGAGAGTGAAACTGAGCGCATGCACAATTCAGAATCTGATAGAACAGCATCAACAAGTGCAAGTAACCCACCACGTCCACGAGCACTTGCTTCAAAGGTGTGGGATTACTTAACCAAGGAACCACATAACATCTTACTCTGCAGCTCTGCAGAATGAAACATTGTGTCACAGCAGCACTACTGCAATGAACGAGCACCGAAGCGTAAACTCCCAGAAGCGCTTTTGCTGTTCCTTAAGTAGGTTAGTTTTCTTCTAAACACATCGTTCAAACATGAACATGGAATGTGTTTATGATGGTGTGGTTAGTCACTCACCATCACTAACTTATACTTCTCAATCACCAGCGGCTTCATCGTCAGGTTGAAAGTACCGCAACTCACGTTAACAACGAGCATCATTTATAGTTTCTTACCTCCAGATACGGATGAAAGCGTCCATAACCGTATTTACTGTAGGGTATGAATGGGGCTTTACAGTGATTCTGCCCTTTACATCCTTACGTTTGCTTCCATGGCTGACATGCAGAAAGGACTGAACTAATGCTACACGCTGTTATGTTGCTGCTCATGTGAACTTGCTTTTATTGTGAATGTGATCATAATGATGATTAGCAAAGATAAAAGAAACTGCAGATACCCTTGACAGTTGATCTTTATTTCTAAAACAAATACTGAGATTCAATAGAGAAAAAAATGGCAGATAATTACTTTATAAGACAGATAATTATAAGTCACTACACTTATATTAAGTTAGCTGCATATACAGTGACAGGGACATTTTTATATTAAATTATGCTCATGTGCATTGTGTCTCTTTTTTCAGGAAAAATAAGAAAATAAGTATGGAGGAATTTTTCCCTAAAAGAAACACAGCACCACCATGCACCCCCAAGATGTCAGAAGAGCTGAGGGACAGCATCTTGAAAATAATAATAGTGACACCAATTGCAGTTGTGAGGGGGAAAAAGCTTCTGTAAAACTCAGTTGAATCTGCACAAGATTTTTAGTATTTACACAATTTTTAGTATTTAGCATTTTTGATTCTGTTCTAGTTAAATTCATTGTCATATTAACCCCCCCTCAAGCAATAAAAAATCATTAGATTAATAAATTAATTTAAAAAATCAAATCGTTAGATGCATCGAAAAAATTACCGAAATATGAATCGATTCTGAAAATAATCGTTTGGGACAGCCGTAGTTTCCAGATTTTGAAAACATGCCATCATGACTTGCATCTGTCTGTTTTTATTCTAACATGCCTTTTTGATTTACACTTGGGGTGGAAAATAAAACCGCTCATACATCATAAATGAGGAGGATCAGGTGGTTTTTCCCCTCATTTTCTTCATCAGGAGCGATGAGGTCCCCACCATCTCTCCAGCAAGTTTTGGGCTGAGGGGTGGGCTCATCTGAAGACTTGATGACTTGGCAGGCCGTGTTGCTGGAGAGCCGCTGGGCCTGGGGGTATCTGGGTACTTGCACTCGGTGGGGGGGTTAGTTGTTGGGTCTCAGTCTGGGACTCGCATTCTTTCCTGCCCAGGCCACCCAACACGGGCGGGGGTGGATGGTGGTGGAAGTAGGGTGTGCATGAGCATGCGTGTTGGTCTATGGGGACGTTCAGGGTGGGGGAGTTGGGGAGGGAGATGTGTGTGGCTGGGTGGGTGGGGCAGGGTGTTTGTGGGGTGTGTGACAGGGTGGGTGTGTTGGAGGTGTTGGGGTGTGTGTGTGTTCAGGTTTGTGTGTGTGGGTTTGCCCAAAAAAGAAACAGGGGGCCGCTGTGGCTCAGGTGGTAGAACAGGTCGGCCAATGATTGAAGGATCGGCGGTTTGAATCCCGATCCCCCAGCCACAGGTCAATGTGTCCTTGGGCAAGATACTTAACCCTCCTTGCCTCCAGTGGGGGCACTACTGGTGTATAATTGCGTGTGAATGTTCCGGTGGTGGTCGGAAGGGCTGTAGGCGCAAAATGGCTGCCATGTTTCCATCAGTCTGCCCCAGGGCAGCTGTGGCTACATGCGTAGCTTACCATCACCAAGTATGAATGAGGAGTGAAAGAATAATGGATCTACTGTGAGCGCTTTCAGTGGCTTGAAAAGCGCAACATAAATCAAATCCATTATCATTAAAAAGAGAGAATTTTATTTTAATTGGTTTTAGAAGTGGTATGTTGAGGGGGTGGAGTGTCTTACTGGCATGCATTTTGTATTGTATTTACTGGTTTTGTCATTTTACAATCACACATTTTGTTACAGTACAGTATTTTCCTAATATCAACCTGTTCAGGGACTACAGGTGGAAGTTATCAGTTTTTGCTATAACCTGGCACCTGCATCTCTCCTTTTGTTTATAAAGGTTAATAAAGTGTTGTGCACTGTCCCTGTGGAAAAATAGAACCATACCATACCATACCATACCATACCATACCATACCATACCATACCATACCATACCATGCGCTCTTTCAGGTAGAGCTAGTGGACTAGCCTGTTGTTTTTCAATTTGTGCCATCTCCTTTTGGGAGTGTTACCGTATAAAGCACTTTGATCGCTTCAGACAAGAAACTGGAATATTATTCAGTCAGACAAGAGAGGGGGGGGACAAATTAATGTTTGGAAACAGAAATATGTGAGTTAGTTGAGCTGTTTTTCTTTGTTTGTTTGTTTGTTTTTTAAATCTTTGACTAGCCTAGAAAGACATTGCAGCTTTGCTTATCCAGCATCACTGTTGTCACCAAGTTTTGAGTTTTGAAGTCATTTGGTCTTTTTCAGCACAGGAATATAAATCAGGTTATTACTTTCAGCCATGAACAATTATAACCCTCTGGGTATTGGTGGATGTGTATACATAGTGTGTCAAAAATGGATTGGATTTTGGAAAGAGACATCTGTTTAATTCTATAAGAACTTTACCCAAGAGGTGTTGAACTCGGCACCAGACATGCTTCTCATGCGGACTAGACAGTTTCTTTTGCATACGAGAAGCCGATAATCAAAACTGTTTTCTTCTATGAAACCAGTTACAGCCAGCTGCTCAAACTGCCGCCACAACCATAAATAAGAGAGCTGGATCTATGACCTTTGATTTTTGATAGCTAAAATTCCTTTGTTTTATTTTTTCCAAAACTAAAAACAGATGTTCTTTTGTATCAAAAATGATTACGTTATTAATAAATTCTAAATAATATGAGCTGTCTAATTCTTATAGACGTTTGGGTTAAAGTATCAGGTACTCAGAAATATGGCATTTTCAGTGCAAAATAGCCACATATATTGCCTTAAATTGTGTAAATAAGTACTTTACAATTGACATATCAAGATTAGACTTTCTTTTATTAAATAATTAGCTGAAATGGATTTCAAATCACTGATGCATTATGGTCTTAGGATGCTCCTTGCCACAAAAAAATCTGGGAATGCAAATGAGGCACTGTTAAGATGTTGTGTGTCTGATTAATACAACCTAATTAATCCACCTAATTATACAGACTGCCTCTTAATCTTGCTATTTTTGACCCACACCCCAACACTGTCTTTCATTTTCTCTCCAGTCTCGCTGACCCTGCCCCCATTCACTCCAACCATCTCTGCTCTCACTAATGTGACGGAGGCGGGGTTGCTCGGAGACGGCCGCCAGCCTGAGCAAGACGATATACAGCTAAAATCTGAGATAATGTGGCTTGTAGTAATCGTGAATTTCATATCCTAAATCAGCACAGAGTTTCTTCATTAATACCGAGTGTTGTTTCTGCCAGTAATTTACAATTTCCATAAGCCCCATAACATTTGTATCACAGATCATTGGGGTGGGATGAGTAATCATTATTGTACAAGTGTAGTCAGCTTAATATAAAATACATTTCTCAATAATGGATTTAAGCATATGACCTCAAACTAAAAGCCAAGTTTCAGCAAATACATAACTAAAATAAAAAAAAAACATAAATGCTGTAAGCCCACCTACCGTTTAATCTTGCAAGAGGAACAACAAAGTCCAATTTACACCCAAAGAGGGCATTTTCTAGTCCTTTTCCATTCAGTTAGATAACATGAACTGGAGATGAGTTTAAATGAGGTAGGACTGAGAGGTTTCTTCTGATCAGCATGTCTAAATGATTACGCTTAGGTGGTCAGGGGAAAACTTAGATCCTTATGGGAGTTAAATCCTGATTAGAAGGTAAGCAGTATCATTTGTAAAAAGTAGTTCCCTTTGTGGTTTCAGTAATGGTGGCATGAACTAAATTCAGCTCGTTTTTGTAGCTTGCAATGTTTAAAGAGTTAAGGTGTTACTTTGAATAGAAGTCATTATTTTAGCTTTCATCCTCAATTGAACATATGAATGAGACTGTTAAGGTTTAAAGGTGCTTTGCGCAAGTTTAAATGTTAAATACTATTCTTTTCTTTCCTGCACATGCTCATACAATTGCCTGATGTGTAGAATGAGCTGATATTTCTTCACTGCAGTGATCTCTAATACTGTTTCTGACTGCTCAATGCAAGAGTTTCGGGTATGAAGCATCAAGGGGACGCTTGTGGGGGAGACGAGCTGTGCATTCTCATTCGTCTGGCTGTACCGATGTCATGTATTCCGCCACCGCAGGTCCACGCATGTTGAAATCCTGCTAAAAGATGGAGAGCAGGTGCCTCTCAAACCCCAACTCAGACTCCAGTAAGACAAAGGAGAAAAGTTTTGTCTTGTGAGACGAAGAGAACAAACTGGAGTCTGACTGGTCTTCATGGCAGGGGCGCGTTTTTCAGCAAAACACCGGCACCGGAGTAAGATGAGAGTAAATAACCGACCAGCTTTTTTTTCTTTTTTTTTTTTTTTAAATTTGTGGGAGCTTCGATCCAGTCTGGGAATAAAACAGGACCCACAGTTGGCTTTCTTCTTATTAACAAGGTAAATGTGATGTATGACGGAAATAAGGATGCATATTGCAATGCTAAGTTTTTAGCATGTAAATGTAGCAATATGACAGCCATATGACTGTTCCCAGGGAAGAGATACACTCTTGTCAACTTGTTAAATTTAGTTGATGCAGTAATTTTATAAGATAATCGTGGTCTCAGCCTGTGAATTTAGATATTTGAACTACAAGCCAGCGTTAGCCAGTTGTTACCGTTAGCAGTCCGTCGGTTTACTCAAAACAATCAAACCGTAAACAACTTGCAGATTTATAAGTATTACTTCAGTAGAAATGGTCACTCTGAGTCTAATTTGGTTTAAATTAGAGACCAGTGTTGTCGAAGCAGCTAATGTGTGTGCACAACATTAGCGTCACTTCCACTTGTCGCCAGAGGGGCGAACTTCTGGAAAAAAGCTGGAACTTGCGCTGTACTCCTTTAATGAGGTAATGGGATGACAGAGTAACTAGGGATTTTCTTAAATCAATCTTTCCTATTTTGAAAGTATGGCAGCTTACTGCTGGTCATATTCATATCATCAGCTGCTGATCTTTTTGCTGTTTGTGTGAAAACATATTAACATTTCATGAGAATGAATTCAAGGGTAGAAAGCAGTGTGAAATTGCAGTGTTTTTCTTTTCTTTTCTTAAACACCCCCCCCCCCCAAAAAAAGAGAGTCTCATCTCAGTTTCACTGCAGTAAACCAGAATAGTCAAGGAATTGTACACAAATGCAGAGTTCCTTTTTTATTCTTCTCGTACAGTTTCATTGGGTTGAACAATCACTCAGATGACAGGAGCAAAACAGACAATCCAGGAGTTGATAACATAAAGCATCACCAAACTGACAGGTGAACACTTTCTGGTGATATCACCCAGTGCTATGAGGACCCATGCTGGCAAATCAAACTGTAGTGACTGAAAATGAGTCATGCAGCAACTTAATGCTTCTCATCTGTTTTTTATTCTCCTCTTTTATTCTCTGGTTCCACAAACAAATTGAAAAAAAAAAAAAAAAACTGATCATCTCTGGGTGGCTTCTGTGTTTTAGTATGGAGCTGCCAAAACACATTTGGAGACACACAGCAGAACAGAAATTATTTGAACTGCTTTTCACTTTCTTATAAGCCGGGGTGCATACAAATCAGCGGAGGGATTTAACAGTAGTCTCGCATTTGAACTGATGCTGAAGTCGCATATTTACATCACTCTAAAATTCAGCAGTTGGTCTGTTTTACTTTCACACTATAAATAAGCCTCTTGGAAGACTTCTTCAGTAGGCTCAAACAACTCAGCTTTTCTCCTAGTATTTGCAGAAATTTATAACATCTTGTACATAATCACATAGTCTCACCACAGATTCTGGAACAGCTACATTGGTCCATAGCACAAAATGAAGCAGTTTAATAATTAAATCATACAATTAATACAATTTCTGAGCTCCTCTAGTAAATCATTACAAATCCAAGTATGGCTTTCGATAACTATAACCCACCTACTGGTGTGTATACAGAGCCACTAAAAACAGCTGGAATTAAACCTCTGCTAAAAAGGGACAATCTACACATGACACAAATGAACAACTACAGGCTGATCTCCAGTCTTCCATTTTTAAGTAAGATAATTGAAAAAATATTTTTCAACAGCCAAATGACTTTTTAAGACAAAACAACGACTATGATGTCTTCCAGTCAGGTTTTAGACAGCACTACAGCACTGAGACTGCTCTGACCGAAGTCATGAATGACATATGTCTGAATACAGATGGAAGGAAAATGTCAGTGTTGGTTTTACTGGATCTCAGTGCTGCATTTGATACAGTTGACCAGATGATATAACTCCAACGACTGGAGAACTGGGTGGTTCTCTCTGGTTCTGTACTAAACTGGTTCAAAATCTACTTGGAGAACAGGAAGTACTTTGTGTCATCTGGTAATGTAGCTTTACTTCTGAGCAGACAAAAATTACCAGGGCTCCATCCCAGAACCTCTACTGTTTAACATCTACATGCTCCCACTGGCCTTAAGTTGAAAAAAAAAAACAAAAAAAAAAACTATATAGTTAATACAGATCTGGGCATGAAAAAGTTTCTCCTTTTTCTGCCAGAAGTGGTGCAGTGATAGTGCACCATTACTGCACTATCAGTAGCTGAACGATTTGTCCCGCGAATACATCATCACGCACGGTGTCCAAACTTGGCATGTTGAAACATCCTTGTTCCGGACATTCATTTATGCTCTGAAATCGTTTCCCTGGGCACACAGGCGTTTCTCTGTGCGATTGAATTAGCAGACAAGTCGCTGGTAAGTGGCTGGCAGTCGGCTGAAAGGGGAACTTTTTCATGCCCAGATCTGTATGGTTATGCAGATGACACACGGACTGTATATATTACAATGTCACCAGGATACCGGGCCCTGTACAGGCTCTTGGTAAATGCACTAAGGAGATTAATGACTGGAGGTGTCTCAAATTTCTTCAGCTAAACAAAAAGAAAACCGAGGTGATTGTCTTTGGAGCCAAAGAGAAACGACTGCAGTTCACAAAAAGAGCTTCAATTTATACACCTAAAAAAAAAGGCCAGAAATCTGGGTATAGTGATGGACTCAGACCTAAACTTTGAAAAACACATTAAGGTGATCACTAAATCAGCCTACTATCACCTGAAAAACGCCTCAAAGATAAAAGATCTGATGTCTCAGCAGGACCTGGAAAAACTAATGCGTGTGTTTATCTTTAGTTACTGGTCTACCTAAAAAAAAATCAGTTAGACAGCTGCAGCTCTCACTACGAGCAGAAAGGTAGACCACATCAGTCCAGTTCTGAGGTCTTTAAACTGGCTGCCAGTCCATCAGAGGATAGACTTAAGTGCTGTTGCTGGTCTTAAAAGTGCTTTAAGGATAACTTTTTTTTTTTTTTTTCCAACCTGGACTTTATTTGCAGGTGTATATACGTGCATATACTCACCAGTAAAGTTTCTGCATCACTTTGACTCCTTCAGAAGATATTACATTGAGTCAACCTTCGGCGTACATCCAGTTATATTTGGTAGAGACGGGGCAGTCACTATAGAAGACATTATCTGCAGCAAAACTACTTGATTTTCGCCAATACTTTAAGTAGAATGAACGAACGAATGAATACTATTGTCCTGTGAGTCCGGATTTAGCTTTCCGTTAGTTATCAGGGTGTTCTTCCGATGCGTGCTTCCATAGTACAGCTGAAAGGAGCAGCTCGCTACCCAGACAACAAAAACACAATTTGCAAAACTCTGAATGGCCAATAGCCTATAAGGGCCCACTACAAATTCCCACACCCTCTGCAATGTGACCCTTGCTCCACACCTGAGAAGAACCATTAAAAACAAATTTTGAAAAATAATCTAAAAAAAGTATGGATGGCAGTGCTTGGTAGGGTATTTCAACTGAGTTTCTCCCTGTGATGTTGGCATGCTACATTGGTGTTAAGAATAAAATCCTACTGATTGTCTACAAATCTGCAAATAGTTTAGGCCCAGAATACATCCGTAATATGTTCATCGAATATAAATCCAACAGGACTCTTAGATCCAAGGACTCAGGTCAGCTAGTCCAGAGTCCAGATTAAAGATGGAGAAGCAGCTTTTAGCTTTTGCTGCAAACAAGTGGAACAAACTGCCTGAGTGCCTGTAGAGATTAAACTTTCACCGGAGACACTTTTAAATCCAGATTAAAACATGAAATCTGCGCATTCTCTTTTAATTTATCAAGTCTGTTGCCTCTTTTAGTAATCTTAATTAGATTTAGTTATTTTATGTTATTTTATTATGATCGATATAATTTTTTATCTCTTTTTTTTTCTCTTTACATTTTTATGTACAGCCATGGCCAAAAGTTTTGAGAATGACACAAATATCAATTTTCACAAAGTCTGGTGCTTCAGTTTTTATTATGTCAATTTGCATAAACTCCAGAATGTTGTGAGGAGCGATCAGATGAATTGCAATTAATTGCAAAGTCCCTCTTTGCCATGAAAATATAATCATTTTCATTTTCACTGCAAGGACCAGCTAGCATCATTTCAGTGGTTCTTCTATTAACACAGGTGTGAGTGTTGATTAGTCCTTCTGACTGAGTTAAAATAACAGACTGGATGCTTTAAAAGGATGGTGGCACTTGACAACATTGACAGTGAGGCAAAGGCCTTGTGTCAAGAAGGGGAGCAAAGAATCTACTTTTCTCCAAGAAAATCCATCAGGGAAAGATTGATACTGTATTCTTCAAAAGGTACAGGGATTGGACTCCTGAGCTCTGGGGTAAAGTTATTTTCTCTGATGAATCCCCTCTCCAGTTGTTTGGGGCATCTGGAAAAATGCTTGTTTGGAAAAGAAAAAGTAAGCCCTACCATCAGTCCTGTGTCACGCCGACAGTAAAGCACGCCAGGACCATTTATGTGTGGGGTTGCTTCCTAGTCAAGGGAGTGGATTCACTCACAATTTTGCCAAAGAACACAGCACGATTAAAGAACGGGACCAGAACATCCTCCAAGAGCAACTTCTCCCAACCATCCAAGAACAATTTGGTGACAAACAATTCCTTTTTCAGCATGATGGAGCTCCTTGCCATGAGGCCAAATTGCTTACTAAATAGCTCGGGGGAAAAAAATATAAAAAAAGAAATTGGGTCCATAGCTCTCCAGGCCTTGAATCCATTAAGAGCTCAAGTCAACCCTCAAGACACAAAAACCTACAAATTCTGATAAACTCCAAGCATGATTGTGCAAGAATGAGCTGCCATCAGTCAGGAATTGGACCAGAAGTTGATTGCACGTCAAGGTGAATTACAAAAGTCTAAGAAAAGAAGGTTAAACACTGCAAATACTGATTTATTGCATGGACTTAATTGTCCATAAAAGTCTCTCAGACATATGAAATGCTTTTAATCATGCTTCAGTATACCATAGTAATATCTGACAAAAAGATCTGAAAACACTAAAGCAGCAGACTTTATGAAAATCAGTATTTGTGTCTCTCAAAATTTTTGGCCATGGCTGAACTTTTTAAAAGTTTTGTTTGTTCATTTTTTGTTTGGTTGGGTTTCTTTGCACCTTCCTGTATTGCTTTCAATGTTTTATGTAAGGCACGATAATGGTCTTGTACATTAAATGTGCAATACAAATAATCTTGCTTTGCTTTGCTTTTCAGCATGTGCAAAGACATTCCAAACTGCATGCATCTCATGCTGGCCTCTGTACAATGGGCTCATGTGATAAAAGGTGGCTTACATCTTCTATTGGATATTTTAACATGCTTATATTTTGCATTATTATTTAAAACACTTAAACTAGTATAGTGCTTATGGGGGTGGATAGACTAGTACATGAACCATCATTCCAGAGATATTCAGTGTTAAATATTAAAAATATGTGGCCAGAGTAAGGCACAGAACACTCATGAGGTTGATAATTATTTCATCCTGAGGCATCAGGACAGCATCTAACTATGATGTTTCATTAATGAAAAAACAAACAACAACAACAAACATATCAATTAATCTGCAAGTTCACGTAGACAAAATGCAAGGTCATGTAGTATACACATTTTATGTTCTGTAAATCATAACTTAGTTCTGTGTAAACGGTGTTCTACATAGTGATTACGTTTTTTTTGTCCAGACATAAAAGGCATCTCCCTGTTGATGCCTCAAAGTGTGGCTGAACAAACAGAATAAGAGAAGGGAGCTTCTTCAAGGGCTTTGAACACAAGAAGATGACCACTTACATAGCCGATCCTCTTATCACAAAGAAAACATCAAAACAACAACGTTTATGGCCATAGCTATGTAACAAAACAAAATATATTCAACATGCCTGAAAGGGAGTGGGAAGAAGTGAACTCATTAAATCCCACCCCCATTTCTCTATATGAATCACAGAATCGTGCTTCCTTCAAAACCAATAGGAAAGAAACTATTGACCACATTTGGAGCAATAAACCATAGAAGAACAGGAATTTGTACTAAATGACTAATGACTAATTTAATAAAGAGTAACTTTGCGTATGAGCTAATTGAACCAAACTTCAGGTGTTGTACACAGAAATATTTTCCTTTATTTATTCTCTCACATTTTTCTAATTGCACCAGCTGAACGTACTATGTAAAGTGACTGACGTGTAAATGCAAATGACATACCGTGACCTTACGCAACATCTACAGACACTAAAGCTCTTTGTATCAGAAGCCTAAGGAATGCATGTAAATGCTGTGTGGCTCCGTCTTCAAGGATTACATTTTCATATCCAGTATACACTGAGGATGAGCTCAGTAGCAAGGCCAGCTCAAGGAAGATATGTAATACCAACCATGCAGCCCCGTAAAATGGCTGTTCCTGTGCACTGTACTTACTAATCTCATTACAGTTCATTCAGCCCTTTGGTTCATATAGCTACACCCACCAGCTCCAGTCGAATATCTCAAGAGACTGGGCTGGGAGAATTAGAGAGGAGCACTTAGCTGTGCTTATTCTCCTCCCTTTACAGTCAAATCCCATTTCTTTTGAAAGCACGCTGTGGAAAGATCAGATGACATAATGTGAAGACCACAAGACTGTAAGGCTCTTTTAAAGTCTCATCAGAGGAACTCTGTAAAGATGTCACCATTTCATAATTATAGACAGACCTTCTCAAGTTGCCTTTTTGATGCCTTGCTGTGAACAGCATTGGTGATAAGTGGTGCCGCTGTAGATATGAGGCAGCAGGGATAGTTTTCCCAAAGCTGCAACAGTAAAACAACACACAGTCTCACTAAAACATGAGTCTCGGACAGTGCCTGCTTTCTGCTTTGCCAGACTTGCTACCTCTTTGATGGTTGCAGCTGCAGGGTAGAGCCATTGATCCAAGCCTTGAATGTTTGAAATGGAAAAGATCAATCAAAAGCAAAAGGGTTATCAGACTGTAAGAAATCTAATAATATGACTCTCATAAGGAGAGTTCTCTGCACCAGTGTAACCATCGATCCCTTTCTCAACTTGCTGTTTCAATTAGACAGCTCTTATCAATGGCTTGCCCATATGGAATTATACCAGGCTAAATAGATCAGTATCTTTTATGTGCTGTCCGATATTACAAATATGTCCAATATTGTGTACAGCCCCACCTGGGATATAAATCTTTAGCAATATTGCAGGCTATGTGTCGACTTGTGGCACAAACATTGGGCTCGACGTGGCAAAGGAAACATAAATATTGACAAGTGAGAGCTTTCCATTTTCTTGCACTGTCCCCTGTTGTAACATTGGAGATTCCTTCTGTTGCTCACAGAATGATGGGATACCTTACCGAGTTTGACAGATGTGACAACAGTTACAAGGCTGAGGTTGCCAGAAGATTTATATTGGAGTAGGATTAGTCCTTTTTTTTTTTCTTTTTCTTTTCGACTTGGAATCTGTTTTGCATAGCTGCCCATTTGTTTGAGTAAGGACCATTTGAACATTATGGTCCCAGAAGAATATGTTATGACATCATCACTCCCACAGGAGGAAATGGTGCACAAAGCAAAACTGTCAAAATGTGAAAGTCTCTTGCCAAAATCATTCATTTGCTTTTTTTGTAAAAAAAAAAAAAAAAAAAAGAAAAAAAAAAAGAACGTGGTATACAGCGTGGGAATTCACAGTTGCACCAATAGCCTTACATAAATCCCCATTTAATGTGACCTTCTTTTCCAAAGACAGGGATGAGTCACCAAATAGGGTGGCTCAAATTTCATCAAACCAAGGAGGATTTGGGTAGGAGCTGAAAGTAAAAGCACACCAAGCCAAAATTAGTCCCAAAAATAAGTACATTCAGATTACAAAAATCTGAATGGGCTGTTTTCCTTCTCACTGGTCATCTGCTGACATTTAGAAGAAATGTAATGCTGCATTTCACTCCAGTGACAAACCCCATTACTGCTTTTCTCTACCATTATCATTTCAAGTTCATTCTACTTTTCACTGCTTTAACTTCCTTTTTTTCCCCCTTGATTCACTATGTCCTGTTTTATTTATGAATGTAAAAATGAATTGCCACAGTATTCAATTAGAGCACTAATTGTAATTGTTACTGGATCCCTGGTCAAAAATTGTGTCATAAACCAGTCAGTGGCCCGATCCTACCACTGAAATCTTTTTGAATAAGATTTTGCAGCAGATCCTATAGATTCCAGAAAAACAAAAAATGTCAGAGTGGGTGCACACCAGCGAAGGCCAAGTGAGCCCACACCACATTTAAATAACGCAACAGCACACAGATATCTGGAGGTACAGTATATGCCCACAATCACTTTATAACAAAGACAGAACAGTGGACAAAAGTTTGCAAAGAATCGACCAACTGGTCTGAGCAGTTATTTGATAAGAAGCTGTGGTGAATCACTGGATGCCTCTACAAATAGCATAACTGTTAAGAACAACAACACAAAAGATAAAGACATTTCCATTACAACTTGAAATGACTCAGTGGGGTCAAATGTCATTCACAGCTATATATTGCAACACATGAATGATGCAAGGAAAGATAAGCTATTAGGGTATATATAGTATGTATTTCTACCGACAAATGTGTGTGTCAGACCAGTTTGTCAAAGAGAATAATAAAGAAAAAGAAGTATCAGATAATTTCTTATTGTTCTATAAAGTAACAAAAATTGTATTTTTTATTACAAACAGAATTGGCCAAAAGGTCAAACAAACTTTGCAATTAAGTCCAGTGAGTAAGTGTGTCCAAACCTTTGACTAGTCGTCTATATCTAGTTAAAGGTAACTGACCAATCTTGCATTTTTAGAAATAGTTTGCTCTCATTTACAATAAAAAATAAATCATAAATCAGGAATGCTAAGAACTGTATAAAACTTAATCCAATCAAAACAAATTTGTTTAAAAAGTTATTTATCCCTGAATCACATCTTATCCCATGCATCTAGATAGCCTATATTAAATCACTTCATATACACCCCAATTAATTACTATTCTGAGGGTGATTCCCACTTCTCTGTGCCTCCCAGTCAGTTTTCCTAACCTCTGCTTCTTTGGTCAATGTAAGCCCAAACATATTACAGCAAAGTTATCAGCTGAGAACAGCTAATAAAAATAGACCATGACTATCAGCATTAGATGGAAAATAGGTTTAATATCTTGCTGTTAGCTGGTTGTGTATTTCATAAGTATAACTGTTTTTCCTGCCTCCCATGATGCATCACCCCTATAAGTGTGACCACAAAACAGCATCAGAGGAAGCCATTAAAATAAACAATTTATTGCCTTGTTTCATACTTCAATCACTCAAATTGATTTCAAAGGCCTTGTTTTGGAAAATCGAGGTGCAGATTCAAGATTGAAAGGTCATGTTTTTAAAGTGCATGAGTGGTGCAATTTTAGTGTTAATCAGCTGAGGTCCATGAATGGGATACAAAGCAATACGTGTCGATGAGGATGAGTGAATTCGACCAGGACCTGTCATTAAGGTCTGTCACAATCAGCTGGTTAAACAGGACCACCACAAACTGATTTACTGTTCCACAACAGTTCACTCTGAACTGTTCAGTTCAGCGTTCTCACATTTTTTTAGTTTAGCATATAATGTGAAAAAGAGGAACTGAGTTGTTATTCTAATACATTTTGAGCTCTCAGAGGGACTGAAGAGAAACACCAGTAAGATTTGGAAATATGACAGCTGTGGCCCAAGGTACTATGACCAGCCTCAGTGAGTATAATCTGCATACATAAGCATGGGCAATACCCAGCCACCTTCGTATTGCTGACATATTAGACCCTTGTTTATCACTGTCATATTTTCAGAGCCTCAGCTTAAGGGAGCAACCATGTGTAGTCGGCATTCATGCATTTTTCATGAATACCCACTGGAGTTCCTTTGAAGGAATGCATTCTGTAGTCGCCATCAGAGTTTGGTTTCTGTGCCTGTGATATGTGGGATAGGAGAGAAAATTGCATTGGCCCTTGATAAAGGCCACATAAGACGAATGCACCCAACAGAGGCAAAACCTTTCAAAGTGCAGCAGATTCATTAGAATAACTGACCAAGTCTCCAAACTTATCAGGAATAAAGAGAAAAATGGTGTTGGGGGTTTATCATCCTTTTAAATATTATCCCTCCCCTTCTTATGGTGGTGTCTTTCAAATAATACCCGTGCTGACACACTGGGTTTCCATTATTTCAGAAACGGCAAATGCTATCAGTCTGTGAAACAGTGGTCATGATCAGACACCAGCTTCACCGCTTGGCCCCGCAGAGACTCCAGAGCTGAATGATACATAGTCAGCAGAACAAAGTAGGGATAACATTATGGGAGTAAGCCATTCAGCCACTGTGAACCCCATCAAGTAAGAGATGAAAAAATACCATGACACACAGTGCGTGGGGGGAGGGTTTTCACTTAAATGGAGAGAAACTGACAAAACACATTTTCAGATGAAGACAATAAAACGTCAACACTGAGGCTGTAAAAATGAGGGAGAAAAATGGGAGCAATGATGCAGAAATGGAGGAAAAGAGAGATTTTCATGTTTTAAAAGAATACATTCCTCATCCTTATACTCCCCCACTGGTTCATGCTGGAAGGTGGAGACGTTTAATTAACTTCATCTTGTTCACCTTTAACTCAACTTAAAAGAAAAAAAAAAACGCTTTCCGTGAAAGATGTAAAAAATATAATAAAATGCAACACGTATTCCTAAAAAATTCAGTCATTATCGAGCACATAAAGTCTTAATTTCACACACTGAATAATATCTTCCAGAGCTCTATTCGTGTGTGCCGTGCAAAAACCAGCCAAGTTGGATTCCTAAGAGCGTCATTACCGCCAGAAAAGCATTTGGAAAAGTTCTGCTCTGACTTTTAGACCTTTAGTTGACTGATTTACAGCTTACAGGCTCTCAGGACTGTAAGGGACAGATAGCATTCCATTCTGCAGATCATTTTTTCTAATGTCACAGCAGTCAGTGTTAAAAGTGACTACAGGAAAATCTTCTTCCTCAGCATCACATCACACACAGATTTTATTTAGTGTTGCATGCAGCTGTGAGAAAGTGATAAACATGTTTCCTTCAAGCCATTCAGGGACTTCCTTCTCTTGTTCTCATGGTAGCAAATTAAGAGGAACATGCTGAATAAGGGAATGGCTTTCAACTGTGGAAAACAACAAACAAGGTCTCTGATGCTATGAAGCTGATCAAGAGAAGTTTGGTGTTTCTTCAAGGCAGACTTGAAAAATTTCCTGAACAAAAGAACCAAGAATTCTTTCTTCTTAAGCACTCACTTTTAAAAAAATTTCCCTGGAACATTTATGAAATAAATATTACTTGTGGTAGTGATAAATATTTGAAAACAATACATCTAACAGCATCATTACATATTCATATTAACTGCATGGTTACACAGCAAATCAAATCTAAAATTAATTTCTAAAATTAATCTTCACAAGCCTACCGTTCACACATTTGTGATAACCAGATATACGTAAAGCTCATTCACTTCTTGGCTCTGGCCACTCTTATTTTGGGGTTCCCTAAGCCGGACTCACTGCCGAAAGACTACACCCCCACCGTAGGTCTTCCTCCGACTCATCATTGGGTCACATTCTTTCATTCATTCAATAACTCATCATCATCTTCACTCATTTTCTTATGGTGTGGTCCTTGCTGGTGAAATGGGCCTTAAGTTGAGACACGCAGTCTCTTTTGCAAGTGGGAGCAGTTTATAACCTATATGCCAGAGTTATGATTTTAGGAGGAATTTGACTGGAATCAAACAATAACCTTTCCAGGCTCAAAGCAGTTCCCCGGTGCAACTCATGAATATGAATAACATACCATCCCAATTTGATTAGATAGAGTATACACTGTATACAGTATACGTTTTACATTTACATGTTGATGAGAGGTCATAATCAAACAAAAAAACAATAAAAGAAACAGCATGTATCAAATGTAAATAAGCACCTTTCATTTCTTTGCAGTTGTGAAAATAAAAATAGGATTCACTGTTGAAAATACACAGCTGCATAGAGAAATAATGCTTGTTCAACTATACGTTGGTTCGCTGTCACTTGTTTTGATAAAACTTGGTATCATCAAATCACATTTTAGATAGTCTGTTTTGATATTGTTGGTGCTGACAGGTTAGATTGCTCCAAGTTTACATGCGTAGCTGTGCTGGACTTCAAAAGGTGAGGGAGAAAAAGAGTATGCCGGTGCTGCAGTCCTGTTCTGGTGGTACTTTTTTAAAGAATTTAGCCACGGTTTGTTCAATTCCTCACCATAGTACATGCAAGGCTGGTTGCTATTTATGTAGATGACAAAGTTGCAAAATCAGGAGATGCTCTACACAAATAAAGTTCGGCTTTTCACTGACAAATACAGGGGGGAAGGCTGAGGCAGGGTTGCGTCGCAGTGAGAAACAGGAGAAATACACAATGGCGTTACTGTTTGACAGGTGTATCTCCCCAGTCAGGGTCCCCACCTGCCACCGTCTCCAGAGTGAGTGATGCACAGCAGGCGCAGGGTGGTTGACAGTGGAAGCGCCTCACTAAGCAAGTGAAAAAAAAGCAATAGGAACAGTATATGGCACAAAGTACACTGACGAACCGTAGCAGGTCTCTCCGGCATTTCTAAAAGCAGGAACCAACTCATCAGTCTCCAGAAGAGACTGAAGTTCAGTACAATGTGGTAAGGGAAGACCTACAGTCCACTACCTTCAATTATAATTATTTAGAAACAGTTAAAGTGAAGGGCTGTCTGACTCAGAGAAACGCCACTCTGCTCCCTGGACGTGACACTGATGCTTCAGCTTAATAAGTTCAGTCAACATGCAACTGAACACATTAATATTTAATCTCCATATCAGTGCTGATAAATGTTTTACTAATGAACAGTTCGGCCTACAAGACAACCAAACAACTAATTTAATTTATAGGAAAGGATAAATGTTAAGGGATTCATTGATTTGTAAATTACTTCCTCACTCTGTGACATCTATTTCAACAAAATAAACCACACTCAAAATCAGACAGATACCTGTTTTTAGCTCTGCATATGCCATGTAATCCTCATATTTCTCTAACCAGCTGGTCCAGGATTATCCAACCATACGCAGCCAAACAGTTGCACTAAAAACACATGCCTACATTTACATGACCATCTCCTATATTTAGCTCACTTACATAGTATTTTAAAGAAGAGTGAACAGTTGGTACACCTTGTTGCATCATCGCACAGCCCTCTGCCAGAAGCTTTTTTTGCTTGCTGTGCTTTTCTCTACTTCACTTTATGTGCAGTGTGGGCTTAACAGTTTTGCTCAAACTGAGAAACAAACCATCTTTACAGACAATTTACAACTTTTGGTTAAATCTAGAAAAGCTGGATGCAAAGTTAGTGGATAGAAAAGCAATTATCCACAATTCTTATTTTTATGGTCACTTATTTAGATACTAAAAATTTCAATATCTTACATTTTAATTTAAAATATAACTGTTACTTAATAATAATTCTTTAATAAAGAAGTCTTAAATGAAGTACTGCATTTAAGGCAGCTTCATACCTCCGGATACGGATGAAATCCGCCTGTCCATACCAAACGCTGGGTCTGTCTCAATCCGCGCACTTGAGCACTTCAATCACTCTTTTTGAGTGTGTACCGAGTTCATGCTGTCATTTAAGCAAAAATTCAGTGCACTGAAAGTGCCAGGATGTTGCCCTAACAACGGCTAAAAATGAAGTGCAAAACGAAGCATACTACTTGCACTAAACAGACGTCATCTTCCTGACGTAGCAGAAGAGGCGGGACTTTCAAACTGCTTTCAGACCTGAATAATGGCGGTGAACAAGGAGGCGGTATTGTACTGATTTAAGTAATGTTTATGAAATGACATAGGCTAATTGCTAATGTATATTGTGGCATGCTACCAAGCTGTTCACTCTCTGATGACAGTTATGATCTGGTCATTTGTTTGAGGCCACGGTTATACCAGCTCAGTAGAGTTAGCACACGTTAGCGGGCAATGCTAGTCCGTCACTTCCTGTAAGTGCAGTGCTCTGTTTGGGTCAGCATTGAGTGACAGTAGTGTGCGTTACAGATGAAGTACACAGTGCGCACTAAGCACTGAATTCCAGTGCACTCGGGCAAGTTTGCGGTTTGAGACATGCTCTGTGTCTTCTCTGCTGGCCTACATATCTCCAGCCGGTTTCAGCGTTGTTATGAATGTTGCTCTGTACACTCTCTAGGGGGCAGTGTCGCGTTGAAATTTACCGCCATCGACAATCACGAACATGGCTTTGGTAGACGAGGTAGTTTTGCTGTTTCTACTTCAGAAAAGGCGGAAAAAAATAGGTGTACAGATGCGGGCATGAAAAAGTTCCCCTTTCTGCTGACTGCCAGCCACTTACCAGCGACTTGTCTGCTAATTCAATCACACAGAGAAACGCCTGTGTGCCCAGAGGAAACGATTTCACAGCATAAATGAATGCCCGGAACAAGGACGTTTTCACACGCCAAGTTTGGACACCGTGTGTGATGACGTATTCGCGGGACAAATCGTTAAGCCAGTGATAGTAATGGTGCACTATTACTGCACCACTTCTGGCAGAAAAAGGCAGAATTTTTTCATGCCCGCATCTGTATGCCTCTGTACCACTGAAAAGTGGTCAAAGTAATTTAAACCTTTCTGGTATTCTTCTTCCATATTCACAAATGGGTACACTCTGACTCTATACTGCCGCCACGACTACCGGGGGTAATACTACTCTGTTTCATCCAGAGCACTCCAGATTCAAAAGCTTTCTGGCAACGGACATACAAAATGACCTCTGGATAAGGATGAAAGTGTCCATATCCGTATTTACCGTAGGGTATGAATGACTTCTTGATCAAAGTGTAATTCATTTGCTTGCCAAATCTGCGATGACTATTCAACCAAAATTTGATGTGCATCAAAGAAGTAAACTCTGGTCTACCCAAAAACATAGGTCTCCTCCTCCTCAGGTGAGGAGGGGAAATCTGAAGGTTTGCTTTGTTTGACTGAACTGTAAAAGCAAACACAGAAGGGCTGAATGTTGAAAGTGAAGATCTAATAAATCCAGTGACTAAACTAAAAAAAAAAGATAGTGTAGGCTTAATTGCTTTATAGGTTATTGCAACAATGCAAGCTTGATTTTTACAGCTTTGCTTTTAAGTGCTGCACCCTGTGGTTTGGTGCATAAGTAGTGGGGACGAAGGAGGATAAGATAATTAAGCAGCATAAGAGATGGAAATAAGAACGAACAATAACGATGCAGAAGAACTAAAAAGCTACAAAAGGTGTTACAATGCCTTTACCCCTCCCAGCACTGCAGTTAAACATCTTGTGTACAAGGCAAGTTATCTTCAAACCATTCTAACATAGTTCTTCTTCAGCAAAACTGGATCATTTTAGCTGACAATAAAATAAAAGCTAAAAAAAAAAAAAAATCATATCATTGTGTGATTGTTGCCAAATTGTTCTCAGTGGTTAACTCAGTCCATAGCATGTGATGGAATTTGTAACAGAGCTTCTCTTTTAGGATTTAAGTCTCAAAAACACAGACTTGCCAAAGCTTCATATCAACCAGATTATGTAACCGTTTGCAGAGCCTATCACATAAAAATCAGTGGGTAACCAGTTAGCTTCCTTTGCAGCACAAAGATGCATGTTCTGTTCTGTATATTAATAAACATAATCTATAATCGATCAGGGTGGCTGAAGATCAGAGGGGCATTTTCCCTAAATCGCAACAACTGTGCCTCTTTCCTCTCACAAACTATACATAGTTTAAACTTTGATGTCTATGATTTTAATGATGCAGAAAAGTGAGACCTTTCTTTGTCATTCACTTACCACAAGTGCTGAAGTCAGCTGTCCCCCCACACACAGCTCATGTCGACATATGAAACTATTTCTTTTCCCTCCAGCCTGACTAGAGGTTTTGTTGCCACAGAGAAGCTCACAACAGCTTTGTAATGTAGATTTAAAACAATATTCAAAGGCATATTTTGTAGCTACTGGATTCAATGAGTTAAAGCATATTGTGTAATATTTACTTTTTAACTGCCCATGGTCATTTCTTCATCTTATCTAACCTAGATCAGTGCAAACCAGACTCGACATCTTAGCATCAATATCATTGTAAGGATGCTGTGACTTCTTGACTTTCCTGAGCCTTCTTCTTATACTATCCATCAGGACAGACAGATCTAGGTGAGGTCACTATGGTGACATTTTTTCCTCCATCTTGTATTCTAAGTACTCATTCTTGCCATCCATCTACTAATTAGACCACTTTCTTCTTAAATCTATGATTCCCTCCAATCTGATGATCAGTGATATGCTGATTTTACCCATCCGATAAATGTTTTGCTCACGCAGGCTGAAATAAATTTAATTTTTACAAAAAATTTTAAAACTTCCCTGAATATACAACTATTTTTTACAATTTGAAATATTAATCAAACTATAAATAATCTTTTTTGCTGGAAAATTTTCCCAGGGACATTGTTTGTTACAAGTGACTTTTAAAACCAGCAAAGTTAAGTTAAAGCTCAGTTAAACAGCTTTTTTGTTTGTTTTTAATACATAAATATTAAAACTCATCCATCATTATCAATCTACTCCTTTAAAATGAAACTGTAGCTTGTTAATTATGTAGGTAAAAGAGTCAGCTCATCACCCAAGCCAGAATGATATAAAGACTGAATAAAAATATGAGATCAAATCAACACCAAATATGAATAATAGTTTTCTTCAAGTGTGATATTGAATGATGTTTATAATGTTATATTTTATCTGCCATGGTGGCGTGGTGGTTAGCACTGCAGCCTCAAAGTAAGAAGGTTGCTAGTTCAAGTCCTGGCTGGGGAGGGGGTTCAAACAATTCCAACAGTGGCCTTCCTGTGTGGGGTTTGCATGTTCTCCCTGTGTATGCGTGGGTTCTCTCCAGGTACTCCGGCTTCCTCCCACCATCCAAAAACATTCATGTTAGGTTAATTGATTACTCTAAATTGCCCCTAGGTGTGAGTGTGAATGGTTGAATGTTTCTCTGTCTTGGCCCTATGACAGACTGGCGACCTGTCCAGGCTGTACCCTGCCTCTCGCCTGATAATAGCTTGGATCGGCTCCAGCAACCCCCGCCACCCTGAACTGGATAAGCGGTACAGAAAATGACATGACATTTTCTCTGCCTTTGGTCATACACACGATATTGAAAAATCCCAAGATTTGTGATGTTTTATATACAACGGGGGAAAAAGGTATTGAAAACATCAACATTTTTCTCAGAAAAAATATTTCTAATAGAGTTATTGACACGAAATTTTCACCAGATGTCGGCAACAACCCAAGTAATGCACACAAACAAAAAAAATCCTAACATTTATGCCCATAAATGAAGTTATGTGTAGTCAAATAACACAGGGAATAAGTATTGAAAATGAAGAAATGGAGGCGCAAAAAGATCTGGAAAGCCAAGAAAGCAGCTGGAGTCTGTCAGTATTTAGAAATTAATCCTGTCCCCTATCATTGCAAAGTAATATCAGCTTAGTCTTGACTGATGCCTTTAAAAAGGTCTCTCATCATCAAGGTGTCAGACAAGAAGCATTCCATGATGGGTAAAAGCAAAGAGCTGTCTAAAGACCCAACCTTATTGCAAAACACACTGAGGGCATTGGTTCCAGGTGCATTTCTAAACTTCTGAAAGTTACCGTGAGCACCATTGGGGCCATCATCCGGAAGTGGAAAAAACATGGCATTTGACATGGCATTTATGACTCATAAGCCGTCCACGCCCAGGTGCTCCTCGCAAGATTTCAGACAGAGGAGTCAGAACAATATTCAGAAAGGTTCTCCAACAGCCCAGAACCACTCGTAAAGAGCCTCAGAAAGACCTGGAATCAGCAGGTACAGTTTTTTCAGAGAAAACAAGAAGTCATGCATTCAACTGCCATGACCTTCATGCATGCAAACCATGCAAGACTCCATTTCTGAAGAAAAAGCATGCTGATGCTCATTTGAAATTTGCAACACAACATCTGGACAAACCCATGACATTCTGGGAAACACAGTCTGGTCAGATGAGACCAAAACTGAACTCTTCGGATGTCATAAGGCACAACATGTTTGGAGGAGAAATGGCACTGCACTTGACCCCAAAAACACCATAGCAACAATGAAGTTTGAAGGTGGAACATCACGGTGTGGAGCTTTTTTTCAGTATGTGGTACTAGCAGATTTCATATAACTGAAGGAATAATGAATGGAGAAAAGTAGAGAGACATTCTGGACCAGAATCTGCTGCCATCTGCCATCTGCTGAAGATGAGAAGAGGCTGGATCTTTCAGCAAGACAACCATCCCAAGCACACAGCCACGGAAACACTCAGCTGGTTTAAGGAAAAGAAAATAAAGCTGTTAGAATGTCTCAGTTAATTGAATCCAACTGAAAATCTTTGAAAAGAACTGAGCATCCGACTTCACAGAAGAGACTCCAAACCTTGAAGATTTGAAGGCAGTTTGTTTGGAAGAATTGACCAAAATCACACCTGAGCAATGTATTCCACTGGTTTCTCCATGGAGGAGGCATCTTGAGAATGGAATCGCCAACAACGGCTTTTGCACGAAGTATTAAATGCATTTCAGTAAGCACATTCAGTACTTATTCCCTGTGTCATTTCATTATATTACTGTACACATAATTTATTTTATGGACATAAATGTTGGTATTTCTTTGTATGTGTGCATTACTTGGGTTGTTGCCTTCATCTGGTAAAAATTTCATG
This sequence comes from Atherinomorus stipes, assembly GCA_023101725.1. Taxonomy (NCBI): domain Eukaryota; kingdom Metazoa; phylum Chordata; class Actinopteri; order Atheriniformes; family Atherinidae; genus Atherinomorus; species Atherinomorus stipes. Next base: position 468,302 of record JALJCO010009251.1, on the reverse strand, counting down.
TCAGTAGCTCTATTAGAAATATATTTTTTGAGAAAAATGTTGACGTGTTCAATACTTTTTCCCCCCGCTGTAAATTATGTACTGTAGTAGAGACTTCTAGGGTCGTCCCTCAAATAGGTCCTGTCTCTGTAGATCATATTTTGATAAATACAACAAATGTAATAAATATATAATTTAAACCATGTTGTCCGTTTGTGAGTTAATCCTGGTTAAGTATTAGTAAATGGCTAAGAAAAATGTTAAATTTAAACAAATGTACAACCACAATTGGCTGCTCAATGGCACACAATGATTTTCATTCAGGAGTCTGGTTAGCTCTTGGATTTAGTGTTCAAGGTGCAAGGCACATTTAAAACAAAAGAACCAGACAAGTTATCGGCAGGATTAAATTTCTTAAAGTGCCCATGGCATGAAATTCCCTGCAACTTTTGGTCCCTTTTTAGTCAGAGTCTAAGTATCTGAATACTGTATGAAAGGATTGTTCGCTGTAACTCAGCCTTGTCATAGAATAGCAGGCGGTATTAGTTAGCGCTACTGTTAGCATCGGCATACAATGACCGAGGTTCGGTGGGCGGGACCAGAAGGCACGCTTGTTACCATGTGCTTCTGTTGTCATGGTGCTCTGGCGGAGAGGAGGCGGAGTGATGCAGAGATACCTGGAGACATCCGCACATACACTCAGCAGTAACCTGCAGACACGCACCTCTCCAAACTCATGTTGGAGTAAAAAAAAAAAAAGTGTTGCTGTGTTCTGTTGAACACAGCAGCACGCCGGGCTTGAGAAGGTTCCTTCCGGCCCCTTTGGGTTTTTAAAAGGACGTACCACGGTCATGACAGACCCTGATGGGTGAGTATGAATCGAGTTTAAGAAGAAAACAGCATCATATTCCAGCAACAAGTTTCCATGAATTATTTACTTCACCCATGACCCGAATTCAGTTAATAGTTAATGCTAAACATATATTACAGTAGTTCTGCTCGTTAGATCTGTCTTTGTCTGACCGGAGCGGTACAGAAACAGTGATGATGATGATGATGATGAAGAAGAAGGCCTGATTGCCTATGTACGCAGCCGAACACTTGCGCACAATGGGAAGAATTATAAACTGGAATAATCACCAACATCAGTTTCCCCCAGAGATAAAAGACACGAACATGATGAGAAACGTTTATTAGAAACTACGTGTGCCTTTGTGGTGGCTGGAAGCTGTTATAACCTCCTGAGGAGGAGACGGAGCTGCAGGGAGATTTTCTGTTAGTTCGGTCAGCACATTCCTGCAGAGATGAAATCATCCACAAGCTTTTCAGTGGGGAGGACAAAAGGATTGCTGTTGTCCTTCGTACGCCAGGTACAGAGCAGTTCTGATGCGGACGGGACGCCATGACGTTGGTTTGTTGTCATAGGTCTCGGAGGGAGGGACTTGGAGAGTGTAGTTTGGGGGAGGGGGGGGTAATTGGCTGGAAGTCATGGCGTCACAAGCTGCACGAGGAGTAAAATAGACCGAACTGCCAATCAGCCTATTTGTGAATGCTAACTTCGCCATGTAGGCAGACACACCCAGGGAAAAAGGAAACACAAATCTATAATTTAACCCCTTAGGGGACATAGGCAGGCTGGGGAAACTAAAATATATGATCAAAAACCTCAAGAAATGCAAATTTCATGCCAGGGGCACTTTAAATGCCGAAAGCTCTTACTCATAAACAGTGTGTCAAAAAAGAGGGAAATGATATTACAGTAGTATGATTAAATCTGTGTTACAACACCTAAACCTTGTGAGCGCTTCCCTGTTAGCAAGAACACAGCCGCAGTGATCAACCTGTTTGTATCCCAGTAAATCGTCATGCTGAGCTCATATTCATATAACATATTCATGTTTCGAAATAAACGCATGTTTTGTTTCTCTTTCTTAAGAATGCAGCTGTAGTTCCACCAGTAAATCTGTGTGGATTGCACTGTTGGAGTTGGAAAAGTTTCCAGACTAACGATAACAGTGAGATCTTTCCCATTTATGGAATGTTTTTTAGTGTCCTTACTTCACGAGCTTCATATGGCCATTTTAAATTCAGGACTGTGGTGTGAGAGGAAGAAGTGACAAATAATCAACGAACAGCTTGATGGGTCAAACAAAATTAACAGCAGACTTCTTTTTGACTGCACAGGTGGGTGAAACCCATCTAGCTTGTGTTAACTCTACAATTTAATGCACAGAAATCCCAAATATGCACAAATACTCATACACACAAATTCTCACTCCCTCCAGGCTGTTCATGAGATATAATCATAATAACAAATGGAAGTCATAGTTTCAAGCTGCGCTGCTTCTAGTTATAAAATTTAGTCACATTGCCCCAAAATAATCACAAAATGTATCTAAATGGTCACAGCCTGGAGCCTTTACAGTTCAACTGTGACTAAAAGTGAAGCTATCAATGGATAAATAAAAAGATTTTTTAAAAAGGGACACAGTTATGACTAAATTTCATATTTGTTATTGCATCTGTGAGCAGTTATTTAAATCACTGCTATTAAACTAAGCCAGAGGCCAAAAAGTTTGTGCTTTTATTAGGAGGTATGGGGGGAAAAAACTGAAAGGATCTTTTCTCTTTTTTACCCAAAAATCTGAATTATGACTTAGACAAAAATTCATTTAGCACATTTTCTCCATTTGGCAATGTTTGTTTCATATGTACTTCTTCCAGCTTCTGCACTGGATATTGTAACAGTGTTAAAGCAGCTTTAGGAGTCAGTTGTTTAATAATATTCATACCCCCCTGGTCTCCCTTCCCAAGACCCCCCCCCCCCCCTGCTCTACCTCACACACACACACTAGGGTTTTGGGGAGGGAGCGTGTCAAGCGGGCGTGGTGAGGGAGGGGCACCAAAGTGCCTTTGCTTGCCACGTCTAGAGGCAGCCTGCTCCCCAGTTTTAACCACACTTAGACACCTAAACACATAAAATAACAACAGCTCACAACCACTTCTGAGGGGCGGGCCATATAGTGTGTGGTAGGAGGGAGGGGCCGGTTGGGGGGACATGCCCCCTACGCGACCCCACTCCCGGCATGACTTGGCACTGCCCCTTAGTTTTAACTGCAAACAACACACATCTTACACACACAGTCATGAGTGGGGGGTGGGGGGGGGGACAGGGTCCTTTCATACCCCGGTCTCCCGGGCGCTACTGGGGGAGGGGGGGACAGTGGCTACTTCACGCGCCAGTGGTTAAGGCTGGCTGCATTGCGGGGGATCTGCTGGCCTGGGGGATGCCTGGCCTGCTGCGTCCGGGGGTGGGGGATGGGGGGGGGTGGTGGGGGGAACGTGTTGGGGGCTTGGAACTCGCGGCTCCTTCCCCGGCCCGAGCTACCACTCAGGAGGCACGAGGGCATGGGCAAGAGAGAGGTGGGTATGTGAGAATAATGAATGAGAGTGTGAAGGAGGAAATGTGGGAGGGAGGAACTTGGGCTGGAAGAGGGAGGAGATGTGGGTAAGTGGTTGAAGGAAAGGGGGGATGGAGGAAGGAGTGGCATGCTCGTGAGTGTCTAGTAGGGATGGTCGTGAGGGGCTGAAGGAAGGAAGGGCGGGAGTGTGATAGGTCAGAGGGATGGGCGGGGTTGGACATGTAAGGGGGGACTGTATGGGGTATTGGGGGTATAGGGAGGTGGGGGCGTATGTGTGGGGGGGTGGGGAGGGGGTTGGTGCAGTTATGTGGGGGGAGTGCATGTGTGTGTTAGAGGGGTATGAGGAGGTGGGGGTAGGTGTGGACAGTGGAGGGAGGAGAGTGTTGGGGGTGGAGAGAGGAGTGAGTGTGGGTATGTAAGGTCGGAGAGCGGAGTGGGTGGGTGTGTGCGTGTGTGGGGGGGGTACACGGAGGTGTTGGGTAGGGCTGGGCGGTGTGGGCGGAGGTTCGTACCTCGGTATTCGTGCCGGGCATCTTGGTGTCGGTGCGGTGCGGTGTGGCTGCGGGTTGGTTGGGGGCCGGGCGCTTTGGTGGGGGGTGCGGTTTTGTTTGTGGCTTCCGGGGTTTTTTGTGCGGGGCGGGCGCAGGGGGGACTGTATCTTGTATGTGGTTGCTCTTGCGGTATTGATGTCTTGGGTGCCTGTGTCTCGATGTGGGGGCGGTGACGGTATATCTTTCAGCCCCAGTGTTGGGGTGGGTGTGTGGGGAGTGTGTGTGGGGCGTGGTGGCGGGGTGGGGGGTGGGAGAGGTGGTGGCGCCCTGGTGTCAGGTGTATCAGGGACTTTGGGGTGGGGGCTGGCCTGCCCTGGGGGGCGTCGTCTGGGGGGTCCGGTCCTCCTGGGTTTCGGTTGGGCCGCCCGGGTCCGGGGGGGGTGGCTGCTCCTGGGCGCTTGGGCCCTGGGCCCGGCGCTGTCTCCGCTCCGGGGGACGCCCGGCGCCCGGTGGGGTCGGCAGCTGCTGGTCTTGGTCCGCTGGGGCCTGGGCCTCCAGACTGCGGGGGGCTCCGGCTGGGGCCGCTTTTGCCGCCCCTTCGGGGGATGCATGTCCGCTCTTTGGGGGGGGTAGCTGGGATCTGGGCCTCTGGGTGGCTGCTGGGGGCCTGGGTCGCGAGCCTTGCGGGCTTCCTCCTCCTTGCAGAGACGAGGCTGCATCTGCATGACTGTATCACCACGGAGCACCCTTTATTATGCATGTTGACACTGTGACACTGCTTCCCATTGCGATGACTAGGTCGTACCTCTTCTTTACTTCCCATTGCGATGACTAGGTTGTACCTCTTCTCTACTTCCCATTGCGCTGACTAGGTTGTACCTCTTCTCTGCGTAGTTCTGCGTGTGTTTGTATGATCTGAGGATATTTAAGCCACCTGCAGGTACTCCTGTAGGGGATTGCTTGTTTTGTTTTCCAACAGAGACCTTGGTTGTTTAGGGATCGCGGTACAGATGTACCAGTGAACTGTGTAAGTGGATTCATGTTTTCTCTTCTCTCTCTCTTCCTCTTCCTTACTCCTCTCTCTCTGTTTCACTTTCTATCATTACCTCTATTCACTTTCATTTCTCCCTTGTCAGGCCCAGCAGTATGAAATGGAATGGTGTAATAGACAAATGTTTAAATAAAGAAATAAAATGAATAAACATGATATCAAGTGGAGCCTTATGTTCATAAAGCTCCGCTTGATAAAGCAAAACTGTTCAACAGAATAAAGCAATCAGATTTCCATTCTGCTTGCTTCAATGCTGGACAGGACAAGTAAAAAAAAAAAAAAAAAAAAAAAAAAAAAAAAACAGTGTGTCAAAAAAGAGGGAAATGATATTACAGTAGTATGATTAAATCTGTGTTACAACACCTAAACCTTGTGAGCGCTTCCCTGTTAGCAAGAACACAGCCGCAGTGATCAACCTGTTTGTATCCCAGTAAATCGTCATGCTGAGCTCATATTCATATAACATATTCATGTTTCGAAATAAACGCATGTTTTGTTTCTCTTTCTTAAGAATGCAGCTGTAGTTCCACCAGTAAATCTGTGTGGATTGCACTGTTGGAGTTGGAAAAGTTTCCAGACTAACGATAACAGTGAGATCTTTCCCATTTATGGAATGTTTTTTAGTGTCCTTACTTCACGAGCTTCATATGGCCATTTTAAATTCAGGACTGTGGTGTGAGAGGAAGAAGTGACAAATAATCAACGAACAGCTTGATGGGTCAAACAAAATTAACAGCAGACTTCTTTTTGACTGCACAGGTGGGTGAAACCCATCTAGCTTGTGTTAACTCTACAATTTAATGCACAGAAATCCCAAATATGCACAAATACTCATACACACAAATTCTCACTCCCTCCAGGCTGTTCATGAGATATAATCATAATAACAAATGGAAGTCATAGTTTCAAGCTGCGCTGCTTCTAGTTATAAAATTTAGTCACATTGCCCCAAAATAATCACAAAATGTATCTAAATGGTCACAGCCTGGAGCCTTTACAGTTCAACTGTGACTAAAAGTGAAGCTATCAATGGATAAATAAAAAGATTTTTTAAAAAGGGACACAGTTATGACTAAATTTCATATTTGTTATTGCATCTGTGAGCAGTTATTTAAATCACTGCTATTAAACTAAGCCAGAGGCCAAAAAGTTTGTGCTTTTATTAGGAGGTATGGGGGGAAAAAACTGAAAGGATCTTTTCTCTTTTTTACCCAAAAAATCTGAATTATGACTTAGACAAAAATTCATTTAGCACATTTTCTCCATTTGGCAATGTTTGTTTCATATGTACTTCTTCCAGCTTCTGCACTGGATATTGTAACAGTGTTAAAGCAGCTTTAGGAGTCAGTTGTTTAATAAATACAGAACAGCAAGAAATCCATATATTTGGATACTTTGAATTCTACAATGTTCCTGGAAAGAAAGGACTAGACATGACTCATTCAATATGCTCGGCTTACACAATGACAGTAGAGTAGTTTGGGAAAAATACAAATGCATTAACTGTTATCATCCAGCAACACCCAAAGTTGAAATTAGCTAAATAAAAGTCCAGCTGCTGATCAACACAGACCCAGTAACTTCTAAAAGAACAAGAGAAACAAAAATCAATTAAAAAAAATAAATAAATAAAAAATCACTTGTGACCTTAAAATACCTACAGCCTTCCAACAAAACTACGTTCACATGGAAAAACATTTCATTTATCCAACTGAAGTTTCTGATTCTTATCAGAGATTTAACCTGACATGTTTCTATGTACGCTGGATAAAATGATCTGATCAGTTGTGTGTTTACATGATGGAGAGATTTAATATGATTGTGATGCTTTTACCATGCGCAATGCATATTAGTTAGGAAGAAGAAGGTGTTTTTAATTATTATTTTGAACCTTTGACCATCAAAATGTCAATTCTTTTTTTTAGATTTGATTCATTAACACTTTTTGTCTCTAACAAAAACATTGTATCTGCCAGTTCTGTTTCGCTGCCAGCATTTTTCAGGGCGTTACATAACCCCCACATGTTCAAGCAAGCGCAAAAACAGCATACATCTACACCACGGAAACAACCAGATGTTCGTATACATATTCTCTGCGTTTACATGGAGGTACTTTTATCCTATTAAACACAATCGGTGTCTGTGTCATGTAAATGAGTCGGCTAGTCCGGAAAAAAATTTTTAGTCTGATCGAGAGTGGTGATTTAATTATTTTCATGATAGGATCAGCAGAAAAAAAAAATCACTACGTAGGCCTATGCAGGACATTTCATGATAAAGAACAAAGAATCGTCTTCAAACTCCTCCTCACTACTTTCAAGGCCCTCCACAACATGGCTCCATCTTATATCTCTGATCTCCTTCATGTTAACACCCCCGCTCCCTACGATCCTCTCACACCTTCCAGCTCTCCGTTCCCCCAGCCCGGCTTGTCTCAATGGGGAACTGGGCATTTAGTCGCTCTGCTCCCCATCTCTGGAATTCCCTCCCTCCTGATCTCCGTACTCTGGACTCCTTCCCTCTTTTTAAATCCAGACTCAAAACCTTCCGGCTCAGACAGTCTTATTCCACCTAAGTCCATATGCATCACTCCAATGTTGTTTTCTTCCCTGTTTTACTTCCTGTTTGTTTTTTGTGGTAGCTCTAATGCTTGTGTTTTTACTGTTTTAGCTTCCTGTTTTTAATGTTTTATCTGCCTGTACAGTGTCCTTGGGTGTTTTGAAAAGGTGCTTTCAAATAAAATGTATTATTATTATTGTTATTATAGATGATTATTCCAGTTGTCATTACAATTAATAGGCTAAATAAATAAAAACTTCCAGATGAAAGATTAACTGCTGTTTAATGACATCACAGCAGCCTGAACTGAACTCTAAAAGTAAGAAACTCAACAATTTTCTATCCTCAGTACTTGCTGCCACACGCATAACAAACAGCTTCTGCTCAAGTAGCTGACAAGATGTTGACCTGAATTGATCAGACAGACCCAGTATGCAACCACTGAACATCCCATAGCATTCAGAATTCCACTAATTGCTTCATTGATGGCGTTTTCTCAAACAGAACATGAGTCTGGCATTTAACACCACCAGAGGACCAAGTGAAACCCAGAAGATTGTTATAAGAAAGGTCTCTGCGCTCTACATTCAGAAATAATATAATGCGTGTGTCACGTACAGAGTTCTCTTACATTAGCTAAGTTAATTTGCTTTGAAAAACCATAGTAATTTCAGAATATTCATAAATAATTAATTACATAAAATATTTTGAAAGATATAAGTCTGACTGGAAGGGTTGCAGATATTAGTCCTTTGTAAAATCATCATAGTGACCCTTAATATTTCTATTCTTCTGTCTCAGGACCACTACATTCATCTCATTACATTATTAACACTTGAGTGTGACACACGGCTGTCTCAGGGTAGCTTTCACCAAGAGGGCGTTATGTTGGCAGAGCTTTGCAAGGCGCGAATGGGGTCTGTGTGCACTGCATGCAACATCATAGCCAGAGGCAGTTTCCATGGGAGGATGGCTTCCCAGATCTCTTCATCATCTAGAGCGTGCTAGACGTGTGTGTAATGGTCTCTCTCATGCCTCACTGCAGACTGTCTTCAGTCTGAAAATAATAATAAAAAAAAAAAACTACATACAGATTTGGATGGCAGGAGGGTTGACAATTCCCTACTGGTCCAGTGGCCTTTTCGCAAAAAGATGCTCAGGCTGCGTACACAGGTTGAAAGCACTTGAGGACAAACACACTCACATATGCCCACTCTAGAGCACATGCACAGAGGGAAAACACACAGGCAGAGTTTGTCTGCAGCTTTTCTGCACTGTTTGGTTCGTCGACTTTAGTGTCAGGCTGACAATCACTATAGGTCAAACCAAATTGCCTGTTTAGGTGTCTTGAATACAAACTTGCCTAAATAAGTACTCACTTTTTCCAGAAGCATCTGGAGAAACATCAGACTTTTTATCTGCATCTATACATATATATGTAGACTACACAAATGTAATAAATACACATGCACACACACGCATGTCAAAAATCAGGACAACCTATGAAAGCCTGTCTTTTTTCAATATATTTGGACATATGGGCGTATATCAGTTTTAACAATACTGAAGGATCCAAGTAATACAACTAAAAAATTAAAACAAAAAAATGGCCTTTTTAAGACGGTTAAAATGGGGAGGTGGAGATCCCCGGTCCACAAAGTCAAAATCCTGTCCAGCAGTTGTTCCAACTAATCACCAAAACAGCTGAATTAAATCAGAACAGCTTCTCTACAGTTAGATGAGCTGGTTAGAGAAAACACCTGTTTTAAATCTATAGGCAGCTCCAAAAGCATGGCAGGACTTTAACTTTCGGATACCTGAAATGTCCACCGCTGGTAAAATGTCTGACGGGGAATAAATGAGGACACCTCCACATATTTTCCCTCTTAAAATGGCTGTAATCACAGACAGGTGTGCAAGACCAGGTGCACATGATAAGAACATTGTTTCCCAGCATTTTGAAGGAGGTTTGCCATATTTAAAACTCTTGATGTGTCCCTTTCTGTGAAAAGCGCTATACAATTAAAGTTCACTCACTTAATTACAGTACTGCTGAAGTGAGAGTGTGCATCATGGTGAGATCCAAAGAGTTGTCAAGGCTCTCAGAAAGAAGATCAAGGCTGCTTATGAGTTTGGTAATGGTTTATGAAAAAGATATCAAAGGAATTTGACATCAGCCATTCAACCATCCGGAAAAATGTTTACAAGTGAGGACATTCATAAAGATTGCCACCATGCTCAGGAAACCTTTGCTCTTTAAAAAGACTGAAGTCGGCCAGAAAGAACATAAACAAAAGACCAGGTGTTCTGTGTTGTGATTTAGCTTGGGCAACCACAATATATATAGCGTCACTATGTATGATATTAATATTAATATTAATATTTCTATTAATATCAATACTAATACAGCCTCGGAGCACCACCTTACTTATTTGATATGTAATGGAAGCAAGGAAAACCATTAAAGTCTTAAATCAACTCTTAGATTGATTTAATGAAGTGATCAGTCTCAGGACGCTTTCATGAGTTCTCGCTTGAAGTGACCTTTCATGATACATCAGAAAAACCACAAACAACGACTAGTTAAGATAATACGGAGTATTTATTAACTAGTCTACGAACTACATGAGATAATGTATGTACAAGATATATACAAGAAATATGTGAGCATGATGATCAACCAAAAGTTATCTTGTGAAAGAAATGTGAGATGGTATGGAAATGAAACATAAATTAATTAAGCCTCAGTTAATTAATAAATGTTCAAAGAAAAAGAAGGAAGGATTTCTTAATCCAACTAAACAAAGTTAATCTGGGTCTGGTAAACCGTAGGTCTGGATTAATTCACTATCACCAACTTCTTGTGACATCAGATCATATTTCATAGCAAATGAGAGGGATTCTCCTCAGAGGTTCCGTCTGACTGAGGTGATTCACTCACGCCCTGGTTCTGCTGGACTGTTCCTCAAATCCTTTGGAAGATTGTCGGGTGGATGTCCCCCAAAAATCTTCTCGATCTCCTGGAAGTTCGTCCGGCTCTCTGCGGGCTGATAGCTCAGTGGTGGTTCTGGTTCGTCCTCTCTCTCTCATCCGTCTCCCCAGAGACGTGCAGCTTCAGGACTGATGTCACGGGATGGTTGATAGTAAAGATGATTTGGGTTGAAGTCTTCTTCTCTCCATCACTCCTGTGATCCGTGGTTCTGAACTCTGCTGAGTTCAGAGCAGGTTTCATCTCATTCTTTCCTCATTGTTCCAAGTTTCTTCAGTTCTGCCTTGTTCGTTCTTCTGCGTGTTCAGATTCGATCTCTTTCCGATCTCTCCAATTCTGATTCTCCCAGTTCAGAGCTTCGCGCTCTGCCTGGCAGTGGAATGTGGCTTGCAGCTTGTCAGCCAATGGGAAGCTGACAGAGTCAGGTTTCATCCAATAGTCAGACACATCTCAAATGATCATTTGATTATCAGTTGAGCTTAATGGTTATAAACATCAGTGAATTCTAAGTGAGGCATGAGTAAAATGGATCAATTATTCAGACATGATGAAATAAAATGAACACAATAAAATAAAATAAAGCAAAGATCTGAATTATATGAATAAAGGAAGACATTCAATAAACAAATCAGCTAAACAGATAAAACAGGATTAATCTTGATGCCTTAAGATTCCTGTAAAGAAAATACATGTGTTAGACATCATTTGATATGAGGAAGTCCATTTCTAACATAAAAGTGGATTTCAGCAGTTGGGTAAAGTGTCTCTTTCTTCACCTTTATGCAGCAAATCCTGGAATGGATGTGATGTGAATTTGGGGAAGAAACATTTAGTTTCTAATCACCAAAGTATGTCATGTTGCATATCAAAAGAAAAGTCTTCATCATGAGATTAACATGAGCTTACTTTCCTGATAATATAAAACAGTTCTTGGATGTTAAGACACATAACAAAATTGGCTATAAGGAACCAATTTATAGCAGGTCGTAAATACTGTGAAGGAGTATCTCCAAGCTGGGAGGATTGGTTCAAAGTTCAACAATTGGACTGTTTGTTTTACCAAAATGCAGGTCCTCTCCTGAGTTGCTCTCAGGACCGTAAATTAGTGATTACTCAGAGAAGGTCCTTCTCTGAGCAAAATTCCTCCTTGGGACGTCTGTTTTACATCCAAACGTGGCCTTTATCAATCAGTGTGTGTTCCAAAGTATATTTGGTAAGATGTGTGTATCCTTTTGCTGGGACCTTTGGGCTTGAGATCACTACATCTGGGATAATGTTCTTTGGATAGATGGGTCTAAAGTTTAATTATTTGGACACCAGAAAAGAAGACATCTTTGGTGTAAACCGAATTCAGCATTTGAGGAAAAGAACCAGTTGGTACAGTATGTGAAGCATGCTGTGAACCATGGAAGTAGAAGTGGTGTATGGCAGGATGAAGGAGGGCTCAAGCAGGATTTGATTCCCAGACTCCCGGGTGAGAGTCATGTGTGCTTACCATTCAGCCAAAGGAACATCCCCTTGTCCAAGTAGCCAGGGCACATGATCACTCGGAGGCATAGTGTCAGGACCGTCAACTGCCACATCTCGTTAACGACTGGCTGAAAACTAAGTAGAAAATGGCCCAGCCAAAGCCCAGCTCTTAATCCCATTGAGATGCTGTGTAAGAAAAGAAAACCCTCAAAAATCTCATAGCTGAAAGAATTCTGCAAGGAGGAGTGGGGGAACCCCTCTATCAATGTTAAACTGGTAGATGGCTACAAGAAGCATCTCACCGAAGATACTTCAGCCAAAGGGTGGAAGACTAGTTATTAGGGGGTAGGGTGTCCTAATTTTTTTTCTCCAATGAAATATGTATTTTTGTTTAAGTAAAAATGTTAATTTATGTTGTTCAGTTACAATCAAATCGCTGTCTTTTCCAGAAATAAAAATAAGATTGGACACTATGTGAACATTTCTAAAGAATTGACTAAGTAATGGAGTGTGCTTATTTTTTTTTTTTTTTTTATCTGACTGTGTGTATGTATGGATACTTCATGAACTTAAAGATCTTCTGTGGGAAGAAAATTGTCATAACAGGATCTGACTTCTCCTTGACATGGACAGCCCAATATTTAAGCATCATTACAATCGATCTATGCTGCTCAGCCAAGCAGATTGATAAGAAGTGCTCAGACTTCCCATAGACTGCTGATTATGTTTGGTGGGCATAGCCTGGGCTTTTCTCTGCCTGACACCAGTCTATTACAACCGTCATCAGTAAGCAGCTGTAATCACCTGTATTGTGTTGTGGGAATGATAAGGATGAAAAGAGCACAGCTGAGCCACCAAACCCTGACCATCAACAATCAATACTTCTTCTTGTCAAATAACAAACTACATCGACCTTTCACCTGTCAACAGTTATATTTAGGGGAGGGTGTGATATGGTGCTTCTATCATAAACTAACATCTGTGATTACAGATTTGGCTAAACAAGCAGAAGCATTTGATGTTGGTCTCAGTGAGGTATGAAACGCTGCATATGTAGTTTTTAGTTTTTAGCAGTCAGACCTTGAGAAAATGGCACAATCACATAGCTCGCTGAGCTGTAAATCTGGCCATGAAAAGATTTAATCAAGCTTGTGAAGGTCAATATCAAATCAATAGACTTCCATTTTTTCACAGCCAGATTAGCACATGTCAAAGATCATCATAGCTACAGGCTGATGAAAACACGGGTAAAATAACTGCTGCAGCAGATGATGCTTCTATTTATTATCCATCTAGCAATTTATTTCTGTACCTAGAAATATACAATGTCAAGACAATTTAAGTCCAGAAATGTATCGTGCAAAAATTGACCCTAGACCACATGCTGAAAATGTTTTAGATTGAACTAAACTGAAACTGTACAAAGAAAGTAATATAAAAAAGGCATGCCTACAAAGTTTGATGTTCAAATCTAGAGCTGTATGAAAGTGGGCACTAATATACGTTTGAGATTTCCATTTTTAACTTCAGTCACTGCAACGATGCTCACGTTAAAAAACAAAAAAAGGAAAACAATGCAGAGAAATGATCAAGATCATTGGAGAACAGAGCAGCTGCCTATACATATAACCCCCGTCCTATCTTCCCTGCACTGGCTCCCCGTCCGCTTCCGAATTGATTTTAAATTACTTTTGTTTGTTTTTAAAGCCCTCAACGGCCTGGCCCCCCCTTATCTGGCTGACCTGCTGGTCCGCCGGGACCCCAGCAGGGCCCTTCGTTCCGCTGGCCAACTTCTTTTAGAAGTGCCGAGAACGAAGCTAAAGCAGTGGGGCGACCGCTCGTTCTCAGCTGCTGGCCCCAGATTGTGGAACTCGCTGCCCCCCGACATTCGTCTCACGACTGAACTGGGCTCTTTTAAATCTAAGTTAAAGACTTATTTTTTTAGTCTAGCTTTTAATTCTAATTAGTTTATTTATTAAAGGTTTTTACTCTCTCTTGGGTACACCCTGCACTCCCCAGAGTAGCCTGTTCTGATTCTCTGTTGGTTGTTTTTACTCTTAACTCTTTTTTGTTCTTCACTTTTCCTAGTATTTAAGTTTACATTTTTATGTTTTACATTGTTGTCTCTTTTTCTGTTACCCTGCTGTAAAGCACTTTGTGTGTCCAATGGGTACTGTAAAGGGCTATATAAATGAATTAGATTTTTTTTTTTTTTTTTTTTATACACACAGCTATTACATAGAAATTTATTAACAATAAATGAATGAAACGGTGTAAAAATGTGTTAAATGTATAAGGATAAAAAAAACCAAAAACAAGTGTTTATTTATGCAAATCATTTATTATTATTTATTCAATACTATCATTCTGAAATATGAATGAGCCATAGACATTCTGACTATATGGTAATCTTTTAAAAGGTTTATGTGTAGAAAGAGGCTATTGCAGAAGAGATTTATGGCTCTTTGAAGGGAGCTATTCCTGCTAAAGAACCGTTCAAAAGATTGGCCCGTTCTTATTTTTTCTGTCATTATTTTTTATATTGAATTCAATCAACAGTAATTAATTTTTATCAAGTAAATAATAACTGGCAGCAATTAATAAGGCAAGATTTTGGTCGGAATAATTCAAACTTACATATTCCATCATTATATACTCGGTTGGTGGAAAACAATCAGAATTATTGGTCACAATTTTTATTAATTCTGTGTTTTCAGTGTAAGCTAGTTATAAGCTAGTTATAAGGTGGCTCCCTATCCCCCGAATTTTGACAGATTGCATTTTTCGATTTTTATTCGCCAAAATACTGGGGCACAACGAAAACTAAGCTAACTACAATTAACTTCCATGTAAAACAACTTTACCCCAAATATTTTTCACACGACATTTTAGTAATGCAGAAAAACTCAGACTAGCATAAAGGCTAATGAAAATTATTATGTAGGCTGTCTACAAAATGCAGGTAAGTTTAGGAACTGAGTTTCTAGGACAACGCTTTCTGCCCATGATTGCATTCACATGAAGTGTTTTGGACATCACACTCCCATGATGCACACATGTATCACTCGAAGGCAACGTGGAGAGTGTAGAAATAAAATAGAATGGCTCACAAATGAACGACTTGCAACTGAGATCCGATTCTCATGGTTCATTTAAAAGAGCTGTTCAAAAGAATCGTTCATGAACTTCACATCTCTAAAAGGCATGCATTCATAATTTTTATGAGCTGCATGGTGGTGTGGTAGCACAGCAGCTCACAGCACAAAGGTTGCTAGTTTAGGCCTTGGCTAGGGAGGGGTCCGCGACCGCCCTCCGACTCCCGAGCCACTCTTCCGCGTCGCCGTCACTTCCGCCGCTGCTACCACACCACTGCCTCTGGGACACCAGCCGGGGGACTCACGTCCTCCCCCGGCTGCGCCTCCTGGACCCAGTCCTCCGTCTCCTCAGCTCTCTCAGTTTCTCTCCGTCCTCTCCAGCCTCCTCCTGTTGTCCGCACACCGGCTTTTATGTTTCCAGCCTTCAATTAAGCCAGGGGAGGAGTCCTTCTCCCCAGGTGCTGCCAATCAGTTCGTTAAAAGCTCCCACTAGCTTGGGAATAAAAACAAGGTTAAAACCACTCAAAAACCATAAAAAGCATGCTAAAAACCAAGCTAGTGGGCAGAGTCCAGTCTCTGGCAGCACCCGGTTGTTCACCCTGTGACATATGTACATTATATGACCATTATATTTGTACTGATACTGCCATAAATAATCTCCAACTGATCCAAAATGCCGCAGTGGGGGTTCTGATGGGGATTTGCAAGAGACAACAAATTTCTCCAGCTTAGCTTCTCTTCACTAGCTTCTTGGAAGCCAGCAAGAGCCAGGATTGAATTCAAAGTATAAAGCCCTAAATGGTCTTGCTCCATCTTATCTCACAAAACTCCTACTTTCATATCATCCTAACACGCCACTTTCAAGCAGCAGGCAAACTTGTAGTTCCTCGGGTCTCTAGGAGAAGATGGGGATGCAGAGCCCGTAGCCATCAGGCTCCCCTCTCGTGGAACCAACTTCCAATCAATGTTTTTAGGGTGCAGATTTTGTCTCCACTTTTAAGATCAGGCTTAGGGCGCATTCACAAAGCTTTTTTGATTGGAATCAGAGTCCGTTTGCTCGGAAAGTCCGCTTCGTTTAGGGGAGTTGTGAATGCGCAAATGGACTCTGATCCGGAATAAACAACCAGACTCAGTCCGCTTGCAAACGCAGGTCTCGGTCTGATTCAAGTGAACCAAAGACAGGAAGTGGACTACAAATTGCATTGGTATTTTGTGGGTCAAACGTTGGACAACGTGATTAAACACTACAACAACAAACACATGTGGGACTGCAGTACTTATACAGATGGGTCCTGGTCAGACGTGGAGTTACGAGGAAGTGAAAGTTTTAATTGATATTTGATCTGATGAAAGCACATCCAGCTCCTCATACAAAAATAATGTTGCTTTGTGGAGGAAACAGAAGTTATGAGAACCTACGAGCACCTTGTCCTCGCCTACGGTGAATCCGAAAGCAGCGCCACCTGAGATTGTTTGGCAATAGTGTAACGTGACCACGATCTCGGTCCGGAAGACCACCCCTGCCCCCAACTGAACCGAGACTCGCGGACTACGCATTCTGAATGCGCCCTTAAAAATTTCCTTTTTAAAAAGGCCTACAGATACTGAAGGTCCAGCTTAGGCCAGAATTTACCTATATGCATTTTGTAATCAGTTAGTTTTATTAGTTTTGTTATTTTTACTCCTTTACTTTTTAATATGATTTTGATTATCTTCAATTGATATCTTCAATTCTGGCTCTCTTAACGGATAAACAATATTCCAATATTGTCCATCTCTTAAACTCTGATGCTTATATCAGCTGATGTGCAGGGTTTTTTCTTGTTCTTCACAAAATGTAAAATGTTTTATATCTTAAGTGAGATGAGAAGCAGCTGAGTTTGATGTATAATAGGCATGCTGTGTAAAAATTGTGTCACTAGAAAAGTAAAAAACAGATGAATAAACAAAGCAGAGTGTGTGATCTCGCATGAGTACCAAAAGGAAAAGCAGGGGAATTCATTGCAATGGAAGTAGACAGATTCACTCTGATGAATGCCATGTAGATGAAAACTATATATACTGTATAACTACTTTATATATCAACCTATATTCATCAAGGGTCTAACAAAGGCACAAAGGAAAGAGTTTGCATTGAACAGATTAGTGAAAAAGGTCTGGCACAAAAATATGACCCTCCCACCTGAAGCCAATTTAGGGGCTTTAGTGTAACTGAACTAGCCTACATGGGTTTGGACAGCTGGAGGAAACTGGATTATAGGACAATGCTCACACAAGAATGAGGTGAAGATGCAAGAAGATTCAAAAACAGATTAAAAATCTTTTACAAACAATAATTTTTCTTAAACAAGACAAGGCTTAGACAAGTATGTTAACTGGATTGTATTTTTTTTTAAATCAAATAGCAGAATTACAATTTACATATTCATTTTGAATACAGATTAGCGCACTCTGGTGACCTTTATGGGATGCATGTCAACTCTTGTCAGCTAGGAAAGCAATAGACCTCTTGCAACCTTTTTACAGATAAAGAAGGAACAGCTAATGTCATTAGCATCTAAACAGAGTCAGAGCTCTACAGCATTTCACTCTCCTGCAGCCAAAGCTACAGCTACACCAGAGCAAGGAGTCGTCTCGTCTCTAATAAAACCCTAAGCTGATCCAGTCGCATCAGGATCCAAGATAAGTAAGTTAGTGAGTTGCAAGCAAGCTCATCAGCTTATGCCTATCTCCCTTTTTAAGTTTCAATTATTCCTAATCAGTACTAATAGAGACGGGTTTAATTTGTTGAAATGTTTCACATCAGATAACTAACTGTGGGTTATTCAGACAAAATTGAATACTGAAGCTCTAAACTCAGTTTTTATAAGTCTCATGGAAATTTGCATTTTGCAATTTGTCCATTCCTATAAATTGACACATTACATAAAATCCTTAAAATAAATATATTATTTCATATGATTATTGAAAAAGAATAAGAGAAATGCTCTTTTCTGTATGTAAAACTATCATATAAAGCAGTGAGAGCCAATCAGTCTCAGAGCTGGACTATAATTTTTTTAGAACTTGATTTGAGTTCTTTAGTATGTAGATTTTTTTTCTATCCTGGGATCACCAGATAAAAACACTTAAATGTATCAGTGTGGAACCTAAAACCTATTATTTTCTTTATTAGTGGATGCAGCCCAAAATGTCTCTGGATGCAACTTGACAGACCTGCAACCATGAAACAGGTGAAGAAGCATGGAGGAGCATGCTTTTACAGCACTCCCCTGCACACTCCTCTGTCTTATTGAATCAAACCCAACCCATATTAGATCAACTGTTATGATTGGCCCTGTCCAAGGCAAGCGGAAGTCTGTTTTCAAAAAGGGGGGGGGGGGGGGGGGGGGGGGCAAGATTGTACCACAGCAAATGAAGCATGAGTTTTCAGGTTCGTCCTCTTCCCTGGCCAAGATTTTCAGCAACAGATAGACCATCTTTCAGTCATTTTAAAGCTTATCCTCAGAAATCTGCTTTGGAAGCATCACCATCTCAGTGTATAATGTCTTGTAGTAACTAAGAGAAATAAAGCAAATGAAAAAGCTGACTCTGTATCTATGAAAGCAAACTACAAACAACTGATTTGTCAAGTCAACCAAATATCAAATGTTCAATCTGAATGATAACAAAATAGTTCATGTTCTTTGTTTGTTTTAATTCCAGCATTGGGGATATTTTTAGCATTCTTAATAGTCAATTTCACCAACCACCAACACAGTCATGCACATGCATTTTTATGCTTAGACACCAAAGTAAAATAAAACTAATCAGTTTAATCTCCTGATATTTAGATAAAAAAGCACAATATTGTTGTCTTTTAAATGCCTGAAAACGTTTGTTGAGCAACTAAAGATTGATTGTCTCAACCTGAGGTAAAGTAACACTATGTAACTTTCTGACCTTAAAAAATGTTTCTGACTTATTCTGATGACAGAGACACATTTATTATGCACATTCCTGGAGCCGTCGTTGCCCAGCTGCGTCCTGAGGCTGAGAAATTTCACTCTATAACCCATGCTTCCGGGACATTTCACTTTACGCACCGCGTCACACCCCATACACTGGGAATAAACATGCTGGCCATTTTGAACATGCACCATGGCTGATTACAACGAGAGGACATTATCAGAAGAAGACAAGAAAAGAAAGAGAAAAGATAACAGAGCAAGAGATAATACAAGAGTCAGCATTAAACTGACTTTTATGGAGGAGCTCAGAATAGAGGTCGGATAAAAAATGGAGGTCCTTCACTGAGAGAATCTGCCATAGTTCAGTAGTGCTTCTTTAACTAACAGCAGCCATAAATGAATGGATATCAGATCAGCAACAAAGACTATTATCATATTGTCACTCCTGCACAATTAAAAGGTCCCTCTTAAACACAAAATACCAGCAGTCTCTTCATATTTTCTATAATTCTCATAAAACCTTTTCTTTATTATTATTATTCATTTTGTGTGTGTGTAGAATTTTTTTAATGGGTAAAGAAAAATATGTTCAAGAAAGTTAGAGAAAATGATAGTTAAGTTTAGGAATTATAAAGCACTTAATTGGGGTTCAGCAATTAAGAGACCCTAAATAGACCCATAGCTGATGACCCACAGGAGACGTGACTATTTTTCTAAGACATCTACAGTAAGTTGCTTCTAATAAGTAAAATATGTAAGCACTTATATAAATGAGAAATTCTGTTAACTCAAAATTAGGTTTTCAGTGGTTGTACATGAAAACATGAGGGAATGAAGACAGTTTCAAGGCTTTTCTGTTTTTTATATATAAAGTTCTTCCAACAGAGACACATGGATATTAAGAAAGAAGGATTTTCACCAAATTAACCTGGAATAGGCAAACAAACAGCTTGTAAGAGGCATATACACTGACATGTTTAAAACACAGACCCAGACACACACCAGCGGCTGGCATATGAAGAGAAGTGACAGATGGTAGAAGGTCTGGATCTGGATGTGAAATGTATGTTTGTCAACTCTTTAACATAAAAAATAAAAATGTTGCAGTATCTGATTTGCATAGAAAATGATTTGCCTGTTGTTGGAAAACATAAATTATAAGTAAATAAAACATAATTATAGAGTAAAAAGATATAATTATGTAAGAATACACAACATGTAGCTCAGAGAAATTCCACAGGAAGCCTGCACCTGCATTCAATGTTGTGTCACTTAATTAGAAGAAAGCAGCAAAAAGAATCAAAACATTATTATAATAAGGATGATAAGGAATAGAATCATAAGTGTTTAACATGAACATTTGAAATGAAATTATACATCACTTCTTTTTCTGAGATCCTCACCCATACATTGATGCTACTATAAAATGTGTCCTGTGGGCATGTGAGTTGTCAGAACTTGTCTTGTTCAGATGAATCAGTCAGTGTGAATCAACGGTTACTCACCAAGCAGCAAAATAACACATGCAGAAAATCTTGAGAGCAAAGACAGCCCTTGAATAGTGTTTCATTAGTTCATCATTCATTATGTCTAATCAGAATGCCTGTCATGGTTATTTTTATGTCAAAAATCTGAATGAGATTGCCTTTAAAAAATTTTCAGTGAAACAGAACAAATGCATGCAAGATTCTCTACAGTATGTGAGACATTCATTTCCATATTTCCCATTTTCACATCTTAAAACTAGAGAAGTCATACCTGTCTTCAGCACTATATCATAGCATTTGTTTCCTGCTGCCATTTAGGGCCCAGTTAAAGGAAAGCAGCATGAAATGACTGAGATCCCATACAAACTTACAGAAACACACGTGTTGCAAGATATTCTTTCTGAAGATATATCCAAAACGTATTCTGATAAAAACTTAGACTAAATCTAATATTTGCAGTTATACTGCTACAGCATAGTCTTTTTAATCTTTTTTTTTTTTTTTTTTTGGTAACCCTTTCTTTTACAGTCCCCTAATTACCTGGTATTTACCTGATAAATACCAGGTAATTAGGGACTGTAAAAAAAGGGTTACCTTTTTTTTCTCATTGAGTTACAGTTCTGCTGAGATTGTAATGGAGATTAGTGCATTATTTTGTTCTGTTTTGTTTTTTTTTTTCCTGAATGTTTGCACCTGTCCCTGTACAATTAATGGACAAATATATTTTCTAATATATTTCACAGCATATGTTTGACCATCTACAGGAGGTTGCAGTTCTTTTATTTGATTTTTCTCCCAAGCCAAACACTTAACCTAAAACCTGAAAAAGAACAAAGTGCAAGCTGCAGTATTGTGTCAAACTACCCTCTACTTTATTGTTTTATTTGTTTGTTTGGTTGATTGTGTTTTATCTATTTATCCATCATACACAAACATAGAATTTGAATAGCATGAACTCTTATTGTGATTGAGATGTGCAAAGGGGAGGTATGAAACCTGAAAGAGCGTATACTGTATGAAAACCTCCCCCATAAAAAGCACAATCAAATACCAAATTTATAACAAAAGAAGACAGGAAAATATGGAATGATTAAATGACAATGGAAAAAAACCAACGGATTATACAATAAAATATAAGATAGAAAGGAAAATACTTATGAATGAATCAGTAAAGGTACAAAACATCAATACACAAGATAAATAACGTCTTATTATAATTGCTGGTACATGATTTGACTGACAGGGTACCTTTTGAGAGCTTAAACAATGTTATTTTTATTTTTATTTTTGTTTCTCTAGATGATCAGGCAATTGACTTCAGAGACGTGGATAACATGCTGCAAATTGCCCAAGAGCAGTTCTATGGAAGGGAGTGTGGACTTAGTTGTTGGGCACAAATTTATCCTTTCATTCAACATGCATGACTGCATGACCTTCAGAAAGAGGTTGTGTCGCAGATCCACAAAAAATGGATCATTTTGTAAAAAGAAAAGATTTCAGGGGGTCAGATCTGATTCAGGTTTTGACCCAATCGGGACCAAAAGAAAAAAAAGAAAAGAAAAGAAAAGAAAAGCAGCTTTACACTGTACTGCTTTTATGTGTTGAGGTGGAAAACAGGCTGACATCTGGATGCATGCAGCCGGTGCATGAGCAGAATGAAATGATACGGATGATGCAGAAGCCTGTCTGAGCAACAAAGAGCAGGTTACCACGTCCAAAAACTTCTGATAGAAGTACAGCACAATTATTGTATTCATACTTTATGTGAAAGAGATAAAAGAAAGCAACGGCTAAAATGCAGTAAATTCAGACAGTATTATGCTAATGGCAAAACACAGGGATCGGAAAAAAAAAATGTCACAGGAAAATGCAGAAAATGGCAAAATATCACCTCCCTAAACTGAGCAGGATTATTATCTGCAGCTCTCGAAGGACTCACTCTGGACAAAATTGCCCTCATTTTGAAATTATGAAGTAATAATGTGCCCTATGCCATATTTCTGTGTGTTGCAGTGTCACCCTTTTGAGAGAAAAAAAAAAAAGTTAGCCTTCTAAATGATACAGGATGTAATATTCCATTTGCAAACCTGACAATTTTCTTTTGTCGTGGTAACACATGGATTGGTAATTCAGTCTAACATTTCATAAAGGACGAGTTGTATAACATCAACTTCGCGAAAATCTTAGTGAAGTGAGGCTCGTGTAAACAACTCAAACTATGAAGTAGTCAATGAGAACAATCTTGCCACTGACTCACTGAATGAGATGTCTGGACTGACCTAAGACGCCTTGATTGCCTCTCTGTAGTTATAGCTGTCACTCCCCTGAATGAGCAGCCAAATCAACTTTGGCACAAGACTGTCAGTATGCTGTCTCACTGAAGGTTTATGAGGGAATAAAAACTGAAAAGGGTGGAACAAAACATGAGGCTTATTGACCTATTTTATAAGTTTTACAAATCCACAACAAAGTAGAAATTAAAAGAAATGTAATGGCCATTTAAAACAGGGTGTCCCAAGAAAAGTCAAATTAGCACAAAACGTAAGGAAATTTGTGTTGAGGTTAGTTTTCCCGTATAATAGTTCCAATTGGTGTCATACGATATATATTTGGAAAGCTGGATTAGTCATGTTTATGACGTGGTATAATTTGTGTTGATTGTGCATTTGTGGAATGAGTAACACAGCTAAACCTTTGAGTGGTGCCCCCCCCCCAAAAAAAAAAATTATGTCAAAATTTCTGTTGGTATTTATGCTTGATTTGAGTTACTTGGTGGATTGGATGATTGCACTCTGCCACAGTATATATGACAAAAAAAAAAAAAGGGGGGGGGGGGGGGGGGGCACTTTTACACTTTGTTAATTTTACTCTGTCTGGAACCTCAGTAGCTTGTGGAAGAGCCATACTCAGCTACAAAAGTGTGGCACCTCCACATTTACTGATCATCACCACTATGGGCACATTTTGTTTTGGGATCATAATTTTCCTCAGCCAGGAGATGGTGACGGTCAACATTGTAACACTGAGAATGTAGGAGTCTTGTTACCTTCTGGCCTCTGCTCCTACACGGTAACAGAGTTTTGGGGGTAAAATCGCAAATATCTGACAACAGCCTCCAGAGTGACATTTTCTGATGCAAGGTGAGTCTGGACAGTGCAGCTGGAATCTTTCATCTTTCATGTCATCCTGCGATTGCGCTCTCAAACCCGCATGGTCATGAAGCGGGACCTGGTTCTGTAGAACACTTATGCTGCCGTGGAGGATACAGAAATTATATACGCCATAATCAGCTCCTCTTTACAAGCAGACACACGCCACTTCTGTTGTGTTGTTACCTCCATCAACGAGGTAATGTTTTCGGTAGCACCCGTCCGTCCATCCGTCTGTCTGTCAGCAACTTTACAGAAAAAGTACTGGACGGATCGACCTGAAATTTTCATCAGCCGTGGGCCTCAGCCCAAGGACGAACCCATGAAATGTTGGTGGTGATCTGGATCATCTTCTGGATCCAGAACTGTTTTGAAGGATTCTTTATCATTGTGAGATCGGCCATGTTGGAAAGGCTGTTGATGAGGCGTGAGTGCCCCCTTGTGGCAGAAGTGTGCAGCTGCACATGATGTCAGAAAGCAGAAATGAAACTTATGAGCGGCAGTGAGGAGAAGGTCCTACCTGCGGCTTGCGGAATGAGGCGGGGTAGGATATTGGGCAGGGTCGGACGTCAGACTCCGCCCACATTACAGTTCTGAGTTGTTTATTTTAACCCTCCCCCTATCCCTAAGCCCTAACCCTAACCTCACTATCTGTCAAGCTACATGAAGTATGCAGAAATTTCCTATTTTCACTAGTAGATCATTGTTAAATTTTCTTTAGATGTTCTACTCAAGTCATCTCTCAGTGCTCAAATACTTTAATGCACTGAAATTCTACCATAAACACAATGTTCATTAAGATTTTATCAAATGAACAGACAGCTCTTTAGCATAAATGTTGAGTTCACTTAGATACAAAAAAGTTTTTTTCTCTAGTTCCCCTAAAGTTTTGCCACAAAAGACAAAAAAAAAGAATAGATACAGTACTGTAGTTGAGGTTCTGTGGTACAGACGATTCAAGACCATCGACTTATTTTGCCAAACCAGGATGAGGCTAAAACTTGTACAGTCAGGAGCAGAGGTTCAACAGGGGGGAAATATCCATTAACATTCTAAAAGAGGATGCAACAAAGCAGATGGTGGGCACCTCTGGGGAACCGGGATGTGTTGGAGCCTCAGCCACAAGACAGCTGCAGAATGGATCCACTCACCCGCTCACTGAAGGAGCTCACAAAAGACACCGCTGTTCATATCTGTCACCTCTTCACACTTTGCTGTGCAACAAGATTCCTGGTGTACAAGTATACTTTGAATAAGATCGACAGGATATCTTTATCTCACAATTAAAATTGTTACATAATACTTTCACTCTGTGTGTGTGTGTGTGTGTGTGTTTTCTCCTTTCCACAAGCACACACACACTCAGGAATGAGTCATGGTATCCAGAAAAACACTAAAGTTAAACATTTGCAACTTTAGTCTGAATTAGCTCTTTAAAAGTATGACTGCACCTTTTTATACACAAATTTATTTTCCATTGCTCAAGCATGTAGTCGGCTGCTGTATGTTTGTAAAATAAATTAGTGCTTTAATCTGACATGCCTTAGTACATTATATTAGATCACTATAGTTTACTTGCTCACATGTTCACAATCTATTTTTATATCTTTATTATTTAAAGCTTTTGGTCAATAATGTTAGTAGAAGAATGCTGCAGTGATTCGCAGCATTCTGATTCAGAAGGGCTGGTGTGCATGCACCCAAAAACACCCCCAGCACAATGCGAAGGCAAACGTTCAATTCATAAATTATAGCCATATTCTGACAGGATTAGTTTTACCTAGGACCACAGGTAATAAACTAGAAAAGCACTCAGAGAGCGCAAACCTCCCCCAAGCAGCTAGACTGCCTTATTTCTGTGTGTTCTGGATCATAATATCCTGAATTTTCTTCGGATCCGGATTTACTTTCCAAACAATACAGAACTCATTTAGATCCTTTCTTGTAATTTTTTTTTTTTTTTTTTTTTTACCAAACACTCGGGCCATTTGTATGGAGTTATATGGAAAAATTCCAAAAATGTGGCATATTAGAGTGATGTTTAGGCGTTGGTAAGGAGGTTTGATGTTCACAATGGAGTTTCAGTCAGAACACACAGGACTCACTTGTACAGTTAGCTGTCTTTACTGGTCACTAACAGCACAGTAATGCAACAAACGACAGGCTTATGGGTGAGGAATTCCAGGGCTAGTTAAGGTGAATGCCTGGATGGAAGTGAGTGTGGTCTATGAACACAGAAATGTAAAGTATTCAAGGTATTAATGGGCTCTATGCACAACTCCATTACTTCCTGAACTTAAGGTAGCTCCTTTGTTTCCTGTCTCTCCTTTCTGGACAGACTGATTAATCCAGGTGTGTCTGGCCAGTTACTGAGGTCAGACACACCTGGATTAATCAGCTCATCCAATAATGAAAGACCGGAAACAAAGAAGCTACCTTAAGTTCAGGAAGAAGTGGAGCTGTGCATAGAGCCCATTATTACTAATATACAGTTAGGAATAAAAATTGCATTTTGTGTTCAAGGCTAACAGTTACAGTAACTGGCATGTAACAGGTCAGCTACCTTAATAGCATAAAAAGGCACATGGTGAATGGAGGAACACTTCTGAATAAGCAAATCACATAAATAACATTAAAGGCTAAACAAACATCCTGTTCAGGCAGAAATACAACTAGCTACTTACAGTTCTTCAAAGATGCACACGGTTCACCATATTCAACTGGCTAGAAGTCTGTCCAACAGTCTTCTCTCCTCGTGCTCACTGCTGCTCATAAGTTTTATTTCTGCATCCTGACATCATGTGCAGCTGCACACTTCTGCCACAAGGGGGCACTCATGCCTCATCAACAGCCTTTCCAACATGGCCAATCTCACAATGATAAAGAATCCTTCAAAACATTTCTGGATCCAGAAGGTGATCCAGATCACCACCAAAGATTTTTTTTTTTTTTTTTTTTTTTCACCAAAATTTGATATGTTCGTCCTTGGTTGGGGTGGACACAAGACTGGTGAAAATTTCAGGGTCAATCCGTCCAGAACTTTTTCTGTAAAGTTGCTGACAGACAGACGGATGGACAAACCAATGCTACCGAAAACATTACCTCCTTGGCGGAGGTGATAAATTACCCCCTACATCTGTTTTGTCTGTGGTGCATTTCCACAGGGTAACCCAAGTCTGAGATTTACTGTAATAAAATTCACAGAAATCTAGCAGATATCATGTTAATGCGCTCTGCATTGTGCAACATCTACAAAATTCATCTGAAAATGTACTTGGTTTTATGCTTTTATTAGCTGCTTCTCACCATATAAAGGTGCATTCTGACTAAATCCTGTCCTTTGATAGAAACTAACATTAAGGGAATTAGCAACACTTTTTTTTTCCTTTCTTTTTTTTTTTTTAAATACAGACAGATCATCTGCACTGTGGTATTTTATCAGGCATGTCTCAGTAATAAGATGGTGAAGGAAAAAAATCAACGTTGCCAGGATAAACATGAACTCCACTACTGTATTGAAGCTTTACGAGTACACAGACCTCACTAAGCCACACAGTGCAGTGAAAACTGGATGCACGAGATGTGGCCTGTTCAGTGGCTTTTTTTTTTCTTCTTGACTAAGTGTACATTTTTTATATTATTTTGAAGGATATTTTGATGACTCCCATTTACTGACTTTGGCATGTAGTTTTGGAAAATTAAGTTTTTTAAGGCATCCAAAAGACAGTTCCATGTAAAGTGTCCACGTGATAAAAAAAATAAAAAAATTATATAGATATAGATATAGATATAGAGATAGAGATAGAGATAGATAGATTAAGCAGATACTGTACACCTCAATCCATCTCTGTGTGGACAAGACCTTAATTTTTATACTTATGCTGTCCAATTCAAAGCTTCAGGGACCCCCTTGTGCTCTTTGGGTGATTCCTTGGGACATCAAGGACCCCAAATAGGAAACCAATAATCTACTGTATATTTTTAACCCCAAACTTTTACTTTTTATTGGCATTTGCAGCATTTAACCCATGTGGGTATGGATCAACAGAAAGGCCAGTTGAAATCAGTTCAATGAAAACACCAGACTGGATCATATATTAACCAGGGTGATGTAAGCAATAATATTTTGTTTCTACTTGTAAATGTTCTGAAAATCACAAGAAGATGATTTAAAGTTGGAGTGCAGCTGTTCAGTGTCTCACAATATGAAAGTTGAACAAATAACCAAGTAGTACAGCTTTTAAGTCGACTGCAAAACTCAGAAACGAGAGCATGGACCAAGAAGCTGAAAGAACATGTCAGAATGAGTGGGATGCTGAAGGCCTGTGTGTTCTTGCATGAAAAATTATTTTCTTCCATTTCCCTTAAATGGTTCATTTTGTACTCTTCTCTGAGCCCTTTATTGCTGAAGCTAACCATCCAGTGAATGAGATGCTTTGTCCAGTACAGCAGTAAACTGTAATGTCAGAAAAAGGAGCCTGCAAAATGCTTTTCAGTGAGCATTAAAGGCTAGAACACGCTGAGCTTCTTAAACCTGGGTCAGTGCCTTGCCGTTGTGCCACTGATGTGCACCACAGAACGTAACAAAGGAAATTTATATGAATGCCTTTTTCTTTTCACTGAACAAGCGCCAAGCTTTTGCTGGGGTTGAGTTGGAAAGGAAATCCCTTTCAGAACCCCCTGCTGAGCTAAATGGGTAGTGTAATCTGCATTGTAGGTGATGTGTGTCAACTTTATAAGCACATCTGCAAGGCAAATGAATAATGTAATCATCTGACATAGCTTGTCTGTGATCATGAATTATCTTTTCCCCAAATGCTTGTCACAGAAGCTCCTGCTTCTCAGAACTACACTAACGTATTCTTAAGCTGCAGCTCCAGGTCTCTGTGTTACCATAAGGTTGAAGTGAAATATTCATCAAGCTACTCTGGACCACATCTGTATGCAGCTGTGTGCTGAGGAAACATTTTACAGTAAACCTGCTAACTACTCCAGGGTTCCTGCTGCTGGAATTAAAGGAGTTTGCTTGCAAATGCCTCATTACTTGTCTGTAATGTGTTGTTTTGTTTTTTGTGAGGCATTTATGGACTTTATCTGTGTGTGTGCGTGCTACAGCTTTTAAAAATTACAAGTGTGTTGCTGCACAGGTATGCTCTTGTGTGTATATCTATGTGTCAAAAACTGCCCGTCTTCATTAGTATGCTAGAGGCAGCGCTTGTGTGCATGCACTGGCTTCATTTAAAGCAAACTTTTTAATGTGTAGCTGCAGTATAGTAGCTGCAGTTGTCCTCTCTGCATGCTGGATCATGCAGTAAATGATGTGTTGCTGGTGCAGTGGATGTTATGAGAAGGCTGTAAAGTTAAAACCTTCCGGGGCCATCAGCAGGTCCATCAGGACCAGGAGTACCAGCTGGCATCTGGCTGACCTATGGATCCCTGGGAAGCAATAACTCAAGACCTCATCTAAATGACCACACAGCACTCTCCATTAAAGGTTTACTGTTTAATCTATGTAACCAACTAGACTACTTTACCTCATGTCAGAAGCTCACTCTCTTTTTTTTGATTGTGATAATGACTGTTATTCAGTTAGAGTGGATGCTGATTGATTGGTCGCTGCCAAAGAAGAGGTTTGATTTTCAATAGCATGATTAAGACACTAAAATGATAGTAACAGGTTTTTAAAAGAAATCCTACAATGTCGATCTACTCAACCTGCGGACAGAGTGGATTTGCTCTCTTAACCTCATTTAGAGTATGTGTATAAAAAGCCAGAACTGTGAATTACCAATAGATGCAAAACAGATGAAGAAAAAGAGGTTAAGGAATCCTTCAGCTTTCTGAAGCAAGGACAACATTAATGTGCATTAACGAAGAAGTAGAAGAAGAAGAAGAAGAAGCACTGTATTAATGACAAAGAATTTGATGCTTCCATGTGAGAGTGGGATCAGGAGCACGCTGCAGGAGGTGCTCATTACCGAGACTCACACTGAGCATCACCTGTGTGAGTGCACATATAGGCATATTTAATAAGACGAGAATGGGAGAGAAAACACACTTCATCAAAAGGGCTAGGTATAACTGATTTTATTTTCTACAGTTTTTATGAAACATGTGTGCAAAGATTCACACTTAACCTCAGAGAAGACTCACAAGTGTGACTTAAAAGCATGTAAAGGAAGCAGAAAACCTTCTCTGACACAGTAGGTTCACCGATAAAGCTGGAGGGCTTGACAAGGAGAAGACATCTCATGGGGAATCGGGGAGTTTATCAAATAATATACTGACTGTGGGGTACTCCTGTGGAGCATTAGATTAACTAATATTTAAATAAATATAATGAAATATACAGTACACTAAACATCTACAGTGTAGCACCATATGGCTTTTATGTGATAGTCTAAACCTATACTCATGTCTAAACAACATTTATAATATGAAGATATGTGCAATCAATGAAAAATGATGATACATTATCCAAATTAAGGTTCAGCTGTAATAACCTATTCCACTGCAGAGCATTCCTCCTGCATCCTGTTTGCAAAGGTGGAAGTGATTCCACTGGAAAGCAGTAGATAAATCACATAATGTTAAACGGCACCAATACTAGAAAAATACTGTGATATCTGCCGCATAATCTCTACCATTTCCTGTTTTATCAGAATGATATTTTCGGATCAGTATTTTTATCACAGTAGAATTTCATATGATCTGTATGTGTAGCTCTGTTTCCACCATCTACAGGCATAGAGGGGACGTCTTTCTTGTATCGACTCCTTTACAACATGACAGCATGACTGAAAAGCCAAGTCTTTTACCGAACAACTGTCCACAGCTTGAGGCTAAGAAGATGCACAAAAGGAAACCTTAAAGCCCATCTGAAAATGATGCTTACAAGCGGGTTTCAAAATCAACTCTTTGGCTTAGATGTCAGTGGCAGGTGGTGTGTAAAAATGACAAACAAATGATTTTCTTTTTTTTTTTTTTGGGGGGGGGGGTTCAAACATTTATTTTCATATTTATATTTATATTCCTTTCTTAAATGTAAAGCATTTAATATGATAACCATCATATGTTGGCATGAACGCTCATCTGTCACATCTTTGTGGAGGTACATCTGAACAGACTCCATAAAGATTCTGAGCACTTTCAAACAAAACTATCATCAACTGACAATGTTTAACTTTTACCAGTTTAATGTTTAACTGATTCTTTCTGTCCAAAAATGTTCCATTTGTAACCAACCTGACCCCAAATCCCCGACTTGCCAAACACAAAATTTACCCTCAATTAAACTTTGCTCATTTGTGATATGGATCAAGCACAGAAGCAAATGCAGCCAACTTACAGCATCTCACCAGCCGTTCTCTCAAAAAATGACAGGTTAGCAAACACAGTAAGGTTATCATCGAGCCCCGTCCTCAAATCCAAGTCAAATGGATGTGGCTTATTTTAATGTCAGGCATGCGCTACTCAGCATCAGAACCTGTTGAAGCAATTAGGAGCAAAATAGACTGTTTAAATTGACTTAATCTGTTTAGCATACCCCGCCTCTCGCCTGATAATAGCTGGGATAGGCTCCAGCAACCACCACGACCCTAAACTGGATAAGCGGTACAGAAAATGACCGACTGACTGACTGTTTAGCATACTTTATCTGTGTGTCACATCTCTAAATGCAAACGAAATATTCATGCTGGTTACTTAAAAACTTGCATGGTACAAAATAAAGGAAAATCAGACATTTATTTGCAAAACAAAGCCAGATATAGACATTCAATCTTAAAGTAATGATGTTTTTATACATTAATGATGACTTGTGTCATGTCTGATGAATCATGTTTAATGGTCACATCTGGTTAGAAAATATTCTTAACTTTAATTCTTCTTTTTTATTATTGATGTCCAAAGAAAAGGAAAAGACACAAAGAAACATTTTTCTCTTGAATATAAGAGTTAGTTGTTTCAATTGTCTTGAAATCACAAAGCACATTTTCACAAAGTTGATTTTTCTCATCATCAAACGTTTTGTTTTTGTGCATGTGCTTTCCAGTTTGTCTCCTGGCAATGGCATTCATTTTCAAACTATTATCAAAATATTTAGGCAGGTATCATGTCAAAATTATTTTTGTATGGTGAAAACACAGACACCAAATCCAGATACAGTAACTCTTTAGCAGTTGGGACAGATGCTGGCAGCATCTGCAGGTCCAGCAGTTAGAAA
Source organism: Atherinomorus stipes (assembly GCA_023101725.1). Lineage (NCBI taxonomy): Eukaryota > Metazoa > Chordata > Actinopteri > Atheriniformes > Atherinidae > Atherinomorus > Atherinomorus stipes. The sequence continues at coordinate 436,436 of JALJCO010009251.1, read as the reverse complement.
CACTATGTTTCTGCTGCTCACTTGGTTTTCTCTTTCCAACATCTGACACTGCACCTAATGATTATTTTCATTACTTATTAATTGGCAATTATCATTTAAATTAAAACATTAAGCTTCTGGTCTACAAGAACCTACAGATGCTGAAAATGTCCTTCCCAGGTCACAAAGTAACTTCCTTCTACTTGTTCTGTCTCCCAAACAGAAGATATTGACTTTGTGTGTCATATAAGACACAAGTGGCATATACTCAAAAACAAGCAGCTTGTGCAGCTGAAAGAATTGAGTGTATTTTTATTAATAATATTATTCATACAAGCCCTCAAGGTACCATTGACATGAATGTTGTTGCAATGTGACATGTGATACAGGAACCCTGTGTGGTGACAGTGAACATCTGACCTGTTCAAGTGTTTTTCTGACTGAGGCAGCTTTTCACACTGGAGCTTTTTTGAAGAAAGGTGAGGGGGGAGATGTGCTGTTTCAGTTAAACATGGATTTTCTTCTGTTTCCGAGGTGATCTCCTGACTTAAAGTCAGGATCAGTGAAATACATTGTGGAATTTTGAGTCTACGTGTTGTCAGAGGGTGAAGAAGAATCCCTTGTTCCTGTTATCAGAATTTGAATAAGCCACAGCACCACTAAAGGAGTTTTGAGTAATATTCAAGTAAAAATGTGTAATTCCCAAGCAACCATTGCAAACTCGTAGCAGTTAAGCTGTTATTTTGTTGCAAGCCAATTCAGTAAAGAAATAAATATTACATTTGCTATCGTTGACTGGTGAGGAAATAAAATGTGCTTAATAATTCATAGAAAGTCCAAATGTCCATGAACAGCACACTTTTTTTTCATATTGTAAGCAAATATAAACGGCAAAATGATTGTGTGAAAGGCTGGAGCGGGAAAAAATTAAATAAAGAATCCTATTAATCACTCCTGTATTGTGACAGGCAATGCCTCCCATTGCTTAGCAACCAACTCCTCCAGGGCAACAGTCAGAGTGATGAGATTTACAATGGGATCTCTTCTCTAAAGTTATGGAAGCATCCACAATGGATAACCAACACACACTGTTCTCTCCCGCTGCTCAGCAGCTTGTGTTCTTTATCGTTTATTAATTATTTAAATCCTGCATGCAGATGATCAATACAGCAGTTTCATCAAAGCCAGTTACTGTGCTGACATCTTACCTTAAACAAGCGCAGTATGTTGGCTACCATGATGGAAACAGAGCTTGAGGAGGCTCCAATGACACCCACCACCCTCTCAGGTTTGGTGATGATCGGCGCTCCCCCACCGAGACATTTGACATCTGTCCCGTCCTTTTCGATCAGAGCCTGCACGAAGGTGAGTGACTGCTCCAAGGCATGGGTGTCCCTGGAACAGGTGTCCAGGATCCTCGCTCCCAGCGTGATGTTAGGCAGTAGATTATTGTCATTATTGATGCGGTCAAGGGCAAAGAGCATGGCCTCTAGTCTATGTATACCCTTCTCCTTCTTCAGCTCCCCACAAGGCTTGCCATCGTGGCCCCTGGCATGTACTGGGAATAGCCCACCTAAGGAGATATCTCCGTCTATGCGGATGGAGTTCAAATGTGTTTGTCCTGGCCCTTTGGGTTTGGCGGCCTGAGTGGCCTTAAGGGGGCCATAAAGAAGCAGAAGCAGAAGCAGCAGCAGCAGCGACAGCGGCAGAATTTGGCCGTATCTTTGACAGCCAGTCCGATTTGGTCTGCACGCCGGGGGCTGAAACATGATCACAGTCCAAGCACACATCTGCACCAGCAATCAGAAAACAAGAAAAGCCAGGTATTATTTTATGACGGCCAGAGGGTTAATTGCAATACCCCTTAAAGTAGTTGGCGCATAAAAGGCTCCCTCTCATGTCTCTGCTCTCTCCTAGGTATTCAATTAATGTAGAATATGAGCTTGGCTCTTCCACAGGATGTAATCCTGTTCGCTTCTCTTCTTTCACTCTCTCACTCCATCATCTGACCACTGTGGTGGGCAGCTGTTTTTGTGTCTTCTGCTATTCACGGACTCGCCTGTGGAGATCCTTCACTTGGGGCATTAAGAACAGAGGTGAATGATACGATTTTTTTCTCGCTGTCTCCCTCCCTCTCTTGGTCTCTCTTTCCTCTCCACCTCAATCAGAAGATTTTAATCTCCTCCGTTCCCCTGGGCAGGGATTTGGTGTATGTCAGAGCCCTTAGGCCTTCTCAGGTCCACAGGCTTCAGAGTGAATTCCTGAAAGATGAAAAAGAGAAGCAAAGTGAGGCCGTGCACAGAGAAAACAGATGAAGAATTTGAATTGGCATGAGCGTTTCAATAGCGCTTTAACTTAACCTTTTAACTTCAGCATTGCAGCGCGTAGAGGAGACAGTTCTCTTCCCAAGCTATTTTTTTTCTAACAAATTCAGCCATTTTTAGTTTTAAAAGGTAGTTACAGACTCTCAGGGTTGATAGAGCACAGAGTCAAATCCAATGTACTTTGTTCTCACCCATCAACCTTGCCAGCAAATGCTGTTACAATACATTAATTTTTTCCCCGTCTCTTTTTTGTTAACCTTACAAACAGAAAAATTACTGATTGTTCCACATTTCCTGTGACACAAGACTGTGTTATTGGCTTTGGCAGTAAGCAGCATACCAATGCATTACCACTGCTGCTTCAAAGCCTGTCAGATCATTATAAACATTTCAGGCTGCAAGGGAAGTTCAAAAGCCCTGAATAAGCTTCTGATACAGTCAAAATCCCTTTGTGCCTAATGGACCACTATAGCATTACCTAGAGGTGCCTGTTTACGACAGGAAAAATGAATATAATAATGGATGGAACCTGTATGTGGGTCTTAGAGACTCCTAAGCATTTCTAAGTTCAGGCCTACAAGAAAGGCAAGTATAGAAAATTAGTGATCATTTTTCTATTCTAAGAAAGAGCTAATAAGTATATTTGCCTCTGGAGATGCAACATTTTTAACATATATTTTGTTTTTTGTTTTTTCTAAGAGATAACTTACTTAAAATAAAGTCCTGTATTTGCACTTTGTACTGCTGGTTTTCCTCATGTATGTACCTGCTGCACAGTATAAAAAGATGGAAGTAGCCACTGTGCCATAGGGCTGAATGATTAATTGCATTTGCAACATCATCAAACAAGATTTTCTAATCACACAGACTCTGATTTCACTCTGGTCACATCACATTCAAGTCAGAGCAAAGAATAGCACAGGGAAATTACCTGGGCAATAACAGATACTGTATGATTCTGGTGCTTAAGCAGGTTTCCATCTTTAATTAACACCATGCATAAGTGGTGCATAATGTTTTTCTGCACACATTTTACTGTAGGTCGTTCCACACCAGAGCTGAATGAAAAAAAAAAAAAAAAAGTTTACATAGTAACAGTGGCACTGAAAACTGCAGTGTTTTTTTTGTTTTTTCCCAAAGACATACAACAGATTCCTTTTAGGGTACCTTGGTGCACTCTGGAAACTTTAACTTAACTTGTTACTTCCCAGACGACCACACAAGGGAAGACATTGCAGCAAGCCTGAGAGGTGTGCTTGCCAGCTGTGATCTCCAAGAATAGTCTTCATAACAAACCAGGCTCCAGTGTTTCAGACACTGGTAAATGTTGTCACTGGTAAATCAGCGCCATGTCTATGCAAATATGTGTATGAGTATGAAAGGGAGACTGAGTATGGGTGAATAAAAGTGTGAGTAAGAGTGCAAGTTTTAGAAAGATTTTTTTAAAGAAATGTGATGAAAGGGATGAATCCAACTGAGAACCTAATGACTATGCACATATACTTGGAAGCAGTATGCATCCATCTGTCACTTAAAACCAGAACACAGTATAAGAGGCCTGATTATGTAAAATCCAACGTACAAAAATTTGTTATAGAAACTATACCCGTTTTCATCATGTATATGTATGTATACATTTTTACTGAATCTTTGGTCTTTTTAATGCAACTATTAAAGCGAGTTGTTGACATCTCTGTGGGTTAATAGAAATAGAAGATTAGGGGACAACCCTCCCTTCAAAATCTTAAGGTTTCAGACTGAATAGGCCCTTGGTGTTATGATCAGGGCTCTAAATCAACACCCCCCCCAACCCACCAAATGAGGGTTAAATATGAATTTGACAGGTAGAAATAAAAACATAGAAGCCACTTCGGCCTGTGACGAAAGAAGCAAGTTGCTTTTTTTTCCCTATTGCTCAACCGCCGCTATACATTTCCCCCCCATTTTGCTTCACTTCATCGCATTAATTCAGATTGGAGTAAATATATAATAATGAAATGGAACTTCTTTACAACTGTACTTAAGTAGTGAAATGTAGTATCTGTACATTATTATTTCTTCTCCCATATTTCAAAGCTGTCAACAAGAAATCCACTCCCACAACCCCCATTCTGCCAACAGCCTGCATCCATATTCCGCAAAAACAGCATTTCTCTCCAAGAAAATGGCACATTCAGATTTTTAAAGTATATCAACCATAATAACAGTTTCTGGACACCTGATGGCAAAAATACTAAATGTAAGCCTGAGGAGGATAAATAGTTTGGAAGTCACCATTCTCCAGGCAGCTGAAACATTCATTAACAATTCTGAAAGCAGTAGCAGTTGGTGTGCAACCAGTCTGACACCAGCTGCTAACAGTGACTGTGATCTCAATCAGTCAGCTTCAAAGGGTTGTGAACTTTCTGAACATGGTAAAATGTTTTGTAAACCATTCTGAAAGATGAAGCAATGTGTATTTACCATTCTGAAAACAATAGCAGCCACTGTGCAGCTGTTCTGTTTGCAGTTCTGACAACTCTCAAGTGGATGCTGTGACCATCATGTTCCTTCATTTTCTACTCACCCTCGTGCTGAGCAAGACTCAGGAGCACTTTTTTTAATAACTCAAATGCTGCCGGATATCCAGTGTGTCTGTGTGTGTGTGCGTGGGTGGGTGTGGGTGTGTGTGTGTGTGTGTGTGGTGGTGGGCTGGTGGGGTGGTGGGGGGGGGGGGGGGGCGGTGACCAGGGCTCGAATCTAAAAGGTCCATAAAAGTCCACAAAAACTTGGCAATATTCCTCCATATTGCTCGTCCAATGTAATTCAAGTGTCCTGAGTGGGTAGCTTACATAATTTACGCGAAATGATATCTTTTTGTATATTTTTGTACCCTGAGCAGTCGTACATCTAGCTGCTGCAAAGCGCACCCCTGCAAGTTCACGAACTCTACGGAAGCCGCAGCGCTCAGAGGCTCTTCTGCCAATAATGCAAGCGTAGAAGAAGAACTTTGCTGTTTACATTGTGCTAAGAATGAATGAGCAGCAGACAAACCGGGACAAACACAAGAGGGGTTGGCTATTGATTTGAAATAAAGAAAGAAAGAAAGAAAAAGAGCACGCGCGAGCTCATCTGCGGCAGCTTCCGTAGTGTTGTGAACTCACAGGGGTGCACTTTGCGGCAGCTAGATGTATTCCTGTTTAGGCTATAAAAATATACTGAATGATGTTGTTTCGAGTAAATTATGGACGCTACCCACTCAGGACACATGGGCCATTTCTCAATTCCTAGTTTGCGTACTACATACTCGTGTACTTGTGAGTACAGACTTGTGGGTACGTACTAGAAGTCTGCACTTGTGGAGTTCACAAGCATGGACTTCGCCTACTTGACGGATTGAGACAACACAAACTTGTGACATCACCACCAACGGTGTGCAGCAGTGAGCAGGCCTGTCAACATGAAAATGATATTGTATTATTCTACAGCTGTTTGTAGTTGATTGTTGTGGAGATGTAGTGATGGTACTGAAACCAATAAAAACAATTAAAATAACTGCTCCAAAACCAATTATACTAAGTGGAAGTTTTTGTTCCCCAGCGTGTACATTATATTTATTTACAATGCAAAAGCACATTAATGCAAACGGGTAATCGGGGCATAATTATATGATCAAAAACAGCTGTGAGAGAAAAGCAGGAGGAAGAGCTGCAGATAAAAGGCCAAGAACAGTAAAGAATGGAAATGATCGCTCAAGTTTGGCTGTTGGAGGCGGAGGAGGGAAGAGGAGGCTGCGCGTGTGCAGGTGCATGCTGGGATTTATATCTGGTCAAGTACGCACGAGCCTCCTCTGATGCATGCTCGGTAAAATGGGCGGAGGAAGTTTTCATCCGGGGATTTCCAGCGTACTTGCCGAGAAGCGAACTTTTTAATGGAACATGACTTGGACCGCGGGTGATGACGTTTCACGAGTCCACGAGCCCGCAAGTACACACAAGTACGCAGATTGAGAAACGGCCTTGGATTACATTGGACGAGCAGCATGGAGGAATATTGCCAAGTTTTTGTGGACTTTTATGGACCTTTTTGGTTCAGTCGCCGGTGAACTCCATCATATGAAAGTTGGGGGAAAACTAAAAGCTGTCCGATCTCCGGCTGCATTTAAGATATTAAAAAAGTGCTCCAGAGTCTTGCTCAGCATGAGGGTGAGTAGAAAATGAAGGACCATCATTCTGAGAGTGAACTATTCCTTTAAAGGAATAGTTCACCCTCAGAATGATTCAACTTTATCTTCCACTTACCCTGATGGTGGAAAATAAATTTAAAGTGTCCAATTAACATGCATGTCTTTGGACGGTGGGAGGAAGCAAGAATACCCGGAGAGAACCCACTCATACACAGGGAGAACATGCAAACTCCACACAGGAAGGCCACAGTTGGAACAGTTTGAATTCCTCCCCAGCTGGTACTCAAACTAGCGGCCTTCTTACTGTGAGGCTGCGGTGCCAGCGTGCAGCCCCATATTATTTGTATTATTACCGTATTGTACTGTATTGATTAAATTATCTTTTCATGTCTTTTTTTGGTACTACTGTTTAATGTTAGCCTAGGGGGAAAAAAAAAAGCAAAGTATCGCGGCTTGAACCTCGTACCATAGTGAAGGAAGATGTGGTTAAATTTCACACAGTTGTGCAAAATCACTGTGATTTTGTTGCAGCACCAATGACGGTTGCTTCTTATTATCAGCTTGATGTTTAGCTAACTAGGATTAACCATCCAATAACAGACACACTGAAGGAAGTCAAATCTACAGTGTTCAGTCAACTGCCATGCTTCACTTCTCGTTAGCACAGACTGTGAGACAGATAAGAGGACAAAGTCTTTTCAATTAGTCCGTCTCAAAGCACTGACTTTTAAATGACTAGAGCTCACAGCCACATAGAGAGCCAATGAAATTCAGGAGGTAAAGTATATATGACAGTAAAACTTCCCAAGTCAGCTGTGACTCATAATAGCAGCCCAAGAAATTCAAATATGAAGAGTGAGTTATAAAATACGTTGATTGTAAAATGCCAATTTACCGTCATTCTGTATCAGCTTTGTTTAAGTTTTGTTGACAGTGATGGGGGGGGGGGGGGGGGGGGGGGGGGGGGGAATGACAAACATATTCAAGTTGTTTTCTTTAGGGGTTTTTTTTTGTCATTGCTGTACAAGATATGGTTTAAGACAACATTATGCTTGTGTTTAAAAAAAAAAATACCAATATTATTTAAAACTAGAGGGTTAAAAGACAAGAATAAATTTGACAATACCACGTACAGTAATATATTCTGACTAAGGATGGGCGATATTTTATCGTGTGCGATATATCGTCAAAGAAATTCCCTACAATAACAATTTGAATTTATCGTTTTTATCGTGAGATGACAATTTATCAGGTTGTGTTTGCAGTTGCACTACTTTGTTTTTATAAGCCCAGTTAGTTTTGCTGTTTGCATGGTTTGAATAAATGTGGAATTCGGTCTCTCATATTTCGGACTTGTTTGATTGGTGTCACTACAGTTTTGCAATACAGGTGCACTACTTAAACTTAATTGATATAGTTTAGTGGCTTCTAGTATTTTGTAGGGCTTTCAAGACAGAATTTAGTGACAGATTGATAATACAAAATATTTTGCTGATAGTTTTTATCGTCACTTATCGTTACCGTGATAAATAAGAGAAATTATCGTGATATATTTTTTAGTCCATATCGCCCATCCCTAATTCTGACTGGCGAACATATCTCTCCTCTCAGTCATGGCACGGCCAACTTTCTCCTCTCTGCCTACAATAATACTTACATAGAACTTCTACCTATAGTTGCAATTACATGTATGTTTTTAAAATACACAACTAAACTTGGAACAAAAAGTAAGAAAATTTGTATTTGGTTGATCATTTCTACCCTTTAATAATACCTAACTAACAGAATATTCCAGGAATTTTGGGCAGATTTTGGAAAGCACTACCCAGACATCAAGCTGTGTTGTTCATTTCACAGAAACTTGATCCTTACAAGTTATACCTGATTGTAAAGGTAACTAATCAGGCTTTTGTAAATATGAATAATACACCACCAACTGATAGTATACTGTATAATGAAAGAGAATAAATGAGCAACCAAGTAGATTTCCTTAATTTTGTGTTCAGTTTAGCTTAAAATGTAGCAGTGTTTGACAGACAGTCTGCTACCTCCCTTTTCTGCCTCACCTCCATGACGATGATAAAAAGACATGAGGTCAGCTTTATTAGAAAAAGAGAAGCAAACAGTTGCTGATGGATTACTGATAGAAGTCAAAATGCAAATACTTAGTATCATTCAGTGCTGCAATCAGTACAATAAAATAACATAATAACAAAATATGCTGACTGAGGTGTTTACTGTGTATTGGTGTTCTGTTTAAAATCTGAGTTGGTCAAACACTTGAACAACTAACTGATTCCATGGGACTTAAAATAACTACACTGCTCAAGAGGAGCTCTTTTTAAGCAAGTGTAAATTTTTACCACAAAACAATTTAAATATGTTTATTTATGGAAACAAAACTTGTGAAATTAAAACCTTTTTCTTAGCACTTTGATAAAATGTGCCCCAGGCTATATCATTTAACTGCTAAAAGGAAGATTATATGGAGATCCTTAACCACCCCAAGTGTTGTAATCAAGTCTATCACGCTCATAATGCAGATTTGTGGCTAAATTTTGAGTTTCTTTCCCTCTGATAATGTATAACTACACTCACTTTGACAAAATTATGAACTCCATTTTACTTTTTGTCACTGATGGTCACACACCATGAGCTAGACAGAGATGCCCAAAACATGCCACTACAAGCCACCTCACATGTACATGTCTGCAACCTGTTAAGCCCTTAGATTGTAATGGGCTCTGAAAGAGCAATCTCCCTGCACAGAGCAGCAGAATAGGGTTGTAGACATTGGTTTTCCAGGAGAGTGGGTTGAGGCCTTGGATCAGCAATGACTGAGATTCATTGAGAGCATATTTGAAGAGACAAGGTCCTTTGAATACACCCAACTATCTCCTACTGAGTAAGAAGTAATTTTTCAGATGTGATTCACTGCAGGTCCACTTTAACTGCTGCAGAACAGATGACACCTGGGAAGCAAGCCAATCCACCTTAGCCCCCATAACCAAATACAAACGAAGAAGCAGCATGCCTGACATTAGAGAAACCACTGAGATGAAGGGAGTGAGAGCTGCTGCTGCTAACGCTGCATGGTAGATAGGCCAAAGGGAGAGTGAAAAATACAGCTGTAAGCACTGAACTGTTCAAATAATAAACTCTTCTGCAAGACTGCAGTGTCCAATACAGATGTCATTAAACTTCATGGCTCTAGAGGAGAAAGACTGGTGGGGTGACAGCTCATATGTCTTCTTCAAACGCAAAAAAAACAAAAAAAACACTTGCCAATCTGTACAAGTATTTGGTATCTGCAACTCCAGGGGAAAGGACCTGCATTTGAGATCACATGAAGCGTTTTGTTAACGAGGTTGTTTTGCTAGATTTCACATCAATATCTTAGTGTTTCCTCTCTGACTAGAAAACAAATTGTTCTTTGAGTAATTTTAAGCATTCTAGGTGGGCTTGTCATTCTATCTGAAGTAATCATATCAAACTGTTGCTTGTATAAAACCAGTGAATTCAGGAATAATGACCCACTGGAATTAAAATAGACCTCATTTTAGACCTTTATTCAGTGTGATATGTAGTAAAGCACTAACCTAATTGAAAGCAAAGTGGTAAAAATGATTGTGGGGGTTAGTTAAGCTGTAATACACTGTACGTAACATGGATGCCATGTTGTGGCTCTCATTTATCTTCAAGTGTAACCAACTGTAAATTTACCTCATTTCTAGCTTGATTTTAAAACACTGCAACAAACAATGGTGATTAAGTAAGCCAAGCTGTTAGGGCATAGAATGAGAGGACAAAATATATTTATATTCAGAGATGACCTCTTAATGGCATACCTCCATAAACATGGACAGCACAGACTTGAGAAAAACAACAAAAAATGTTTAGCAGCAACAAAATGTCAAAGACAGCTGCAGGATTGACTGGAGATTCATATCAGGAGGACAACCTTTCCTCAGGTGCAAAAGCAAATTTCACAACACTCATTTATTTAAGAAAAAAAAGGCCATACAATAACCTTCAGGCAAATAAGAGTGAATTGTTATAGAGCCTTGTAAGCTGGAGCAGCTGAATCTATAACAGCTTTCTTAAGAGCCCCAATCCTGTCAACAAATCTCCTATGACTGAATAATTTAACCACTGCCTGGGTTTATTTCTATCTGAGAATGACCAATATCTGCCTTGGCAAGACTTATACAAAATACTTAGGCCCTCCCTTTGGATATAAATTAAATTTATAATCCAGTTATTATGTCTACAAGGTCTTTGTTTTTATTTTTGGTGTAACAAGATATACGATATTGTCTTCTGCTTATCCAGGATTGGGTCGCAGGGGCAGCTGCCTAAGCAGAGAACCCCAGACTTTCCTCTCCCCGGCCACAGCTGCCAGATCATCCCGGGGATCCCAAGGCATTCCCAAGCCAGCCAGTAAACGTAGTCCTCCAGCGTGTCTTGGGTCTTCCCCAATGCCTATTCCTGGTGGGGTATGCCTGGGACACCCTACCAGGGAGGCATCCAGGGGGCATCCTAGCCAGGTGCCCCAGGTCATCTCATCTGGCTCCTCTCAATGTGGAGGAGCAGTGGCTTTACTTTGAGCCTCTCCCAGATTACCAAGCTTCTCACCTTATCCTTAAAGGAGACCCGGCCGCACTGCAAGGCAAACTCATTTTAGTCGCTTGTACCCATGCTCTTGTTCTTTCAGTCACTACCCACCGCTCATGACGATAGGTGAGGGAACGTATAGATCAATCGGTAAATCAAGAGCTTCGCCTTCTGGCTCATCTCCTTCTTCACCACAACAGACCGACGCAGAGTCAGCATCACTGCAGAGGCCGCACCGATCTGTCTGTCCATCTCCCGCTCCATTTTCCCCTCAATCGTTAACTGATTTATTTGAACTCCTCCACCGGAGGCAGTACCCCAATTCCAACCCAGAGAGTACACTCCACCTTTTTCCGGGTAAGAACTATGGCCTTGGATTTTGAGGTGCTGATTCTCATCCCAGCCATTTCACACTCAGCTGCGAATTGCTCCAGCAAGAGTTGGAGATCATGGCCCGATGAAGCCAACAGAACCACATCTGAGGCCACCAACTGGATCCCTGCAACACCTCAACTGTGCCTGGAAATCCTGTCCATAAAGGTTATGAACAGGATCGGTGACAAAGGGCAGCCTTGGCAGAGTCCAACCCTCACCAGAAATGGATCTGACCCAAAGCCAGAAATGCAGATCAAGCTGTACTGCTGTACAGTTGTACATGGATCGGACCGCCCGCACAATACTCCACACTCCCGATAGGCATCCATGAGGGGCACAGTTGAACGCCTTCTCCAAGTCCACAAAGCACATGTAGACTGGTTGGGTGAACACCCATGCCCCCTCTAAGACCTCAAAGAGGGTGTAAAGCTGGTCCATTGTTCCACATCTGGGACAAAAACCACACTGCTCCTCCTTAATCTGAGGTTCGACTATCCGACAGACCCTCCTCTCCATGACCCCTGAATAGACTTTTCCTGGGAGGCTGAGGAGTGTGATCCTCCTGAAGTTGGAGGACACCCTCTGATCCCCCTTTTTGAAGTGAGGGACCACTACCCCAGTCTGCCAGTCCAGATGCACCATGGTATGTTCCAGAGGCGTGTCAGTCAAGACCCCTTACAAGTTATAAGATATTGTATCAAAATCAGTCTCAGTGTTATAACTGAGGATTTCTGCTTTGAATTTGAAAGCTCCATCTATAGTGAAAGGCAAGGTCAGGTAGCCACATTGTTCCACAGAGGACACTGAAAGAACCCATGCTGACCACTTGTGGGTTGGAAGTTTGAAGTTAATTTGCATGCAGTGCAGAGATTCCTGCAGGTTCACAGTCTTGACAATGCAGGCTGGGAGGGGGTATTTGGGCTGACCCGACACCTACCCAACAAAAGGACTGCCAGGGTTATATCCCCCTGTACTGAAGTAGGGACAAAATATCCAAGCCGATATCAAAATTAGTCTGTTTTGACTCTTTCGTGTTAGTTTTACATGTGTAATTTACATACAAAGTGAATAAACTGGGTGTAAATCTCATCAACCTTAAAATCAGCACTGCTAAATCATACAGTTATAACAGGTAACCTATATTTTAAATGTGCCACATGTGGTAATGACTACATAATTCAAATATTATCTGACAGCTACACTCAGCAGTGAAGTCACATTGCATCTACAAACTTCATCATGTACAAATATTTGGTACGGTAAATAATGTAGATTCGGGCAAGAAAAAAGCTAAATCTTTTAATGTCCTGATGAAAATTGTCTTATGCAGTGGAGTCACTCACTTGTTTTTAAAGCTCAGATCCAACATGTTGATATTAATAAAAATCTATGAATAATATTTGATCCATTTTCATCCATAATTCAGCTCAGAAATTACTACAATGACAGTATAAGCATGTGTAGCTTCTGTGTTCTTGCTCTTGTGTTAGGAGCAGGAGAAAAACTACAGCTGCTCCTTGCTGTAACGCCTTTGCTTCTATCATCACCACTTTGGAGCAAAGGTGCCAAAGGTAGAAGTAAACGTAGTTTTCGAGTAGAAATTCTGCCACGTTTTTGGATCTGCTAGTACAGGTTTTTTCAACAACAGGCTCATCTAAGTGGCAGTAGAGCTAATTAAGCCCATCTGGTTCAGTGATTGGTTGGAAAACCTGCCAGACAGGATTTGTACTTTCTACCTCTAGCCCATTTTTGGCGCCTCTGTTTGGGAGTTAAAAAACCTCAGATTTTTTTTTTTCTTTTTTTGTCTAATTTTCAGGTGGATGACTTAGTTGACTTGGTTGACATAGTTTTGGAGACACACTCTCTGTCCACTGGTGGAAGTGTGCTAACCTGCATGTGTGCGTACATGTATATGTGTGACATCAGGGCAGAACTGTATGAGTCATGTTCTGGGGTTGCCAATATAATGGTAGGGGAAACACTGCATTGTGAAGGAATTATCTAAACAAGCTATAAGCAGACGTTAGCCAGTTGTTTCAAACAGCTAGATACTTCACCACTATTGCTTTCAACCATTACAGAGATACCCTGCTCACCAGACAGCTGAAGGAGCAAGGAGCCATTAGCATCTACAGCTTTGATAACAACCACTAGTGCAACTTCAGTCCTGTTTACACGACAACTCATCCATGGAAAACACGAAACTTTTTCCTTTGTGTTTTTGAAAAAAATCCTGTTAACACAATAGTAGGATGAAAAAAAATCTCTGCAAAGGGGAAATGCAAATATGACCAGGTGTAATAGCGCATGTCTGGTCTCTAGTGGGCAGTGAAACTTTTCAACCACTCTTCCAAATGTGCACTGCATCCTGATAAAAGCAGAAAAAAACAATACAGAAGCGTTGCACATCCGCTTCTATTGTACAGAGCAATGCTGATTATCTGGCGCATATAACCTCTGCATCCTCCTTGGCGGCATAAATGTGCTACAGAATCGGACCCTGCTTCAACAGTCCATTTAAAGATAGAAGATGCAGCACCAGAAACATGACGCAGGGATCCACCACAGATGTTGATTGGCTTACACCGCAAAAAGGCTGATCAACCGGCTTTCTCTTACAGACCAGCCAGTCTCTGAGTGCACAAGTGCAGGATGGCATGAGAGTCGTTGTTGAAAGATTCCTGCTCCTGTTTACACTGTCCAGACTCACCTTGTGTTGTCAGAAAATTTCACTCTGGAGGCTGTTGTCAGATATTTGTGTTTTTACCCCCTCAAAACCCTGTTACCGTGTAGACGAGAGGCCAGAATGCAACAAGACTTGTAGTGTAAAAAGGGCCTTTTAGATTGTGTGGGCAGCCCTTTAACAATTAAGCAAGGCCACCTAGCTGCTCTGGCTTTAAATGGGTATAACTGCAAAGAAGCCACTAATATGCAGCCACTCAAACTAAGCCAGCTCACTCAAGCTACTAAACCGTTTGCACTACATTAGCTGGTAGCAGTTAGTAGCCACCACCTCAGCTGCAAAAGTTAAATATTTCTGACTACCAAATAGAATAAGTATGGTTTTTAATGTGCAAAAGAAGACAGTTCTGATGCTCAGGAACCATTAGAACTGTACAGTTTAATAGACCTACCGTGGTAGTCTAATATGACAAAAGACTGCATTTATAGTCTCTAATCTTGTTGACCACAGCACAAAGGGTTTTATGGTACCATCCACTATCACCTATTCACACATTCTCCTCAGAATTAATTTTAAAAAATGCAAAATGATCAAATCTGTTTTCACAGAAATACTAGTCACCAGGTGCAATGTGGTGACTAGTGAGCAGCTGAGTGTGCCATGCCAGAATCCAGCACATGCTTGTGATTAGGGATGTAACGATATCCACATCTCACGGTACGATATTATCTCGATATGAACCTCACGATACGATATTTATCTCGATATTGTGGGGAGGCTCACGATAACAATAATGATGGTATAAAATGCTTTGACGAGTCATTGTTACAATAGTTATAGTCAAATCCAAGGTTATGACATTTTGACCTGCCTGAAAAACTTTTGCTGAAGCTGAAATTCAAGTAAAAATCCAACATATTTATTGAGAAGACAGCTCAGGTACTAGATTAAATAAACTCAACCAGGCATTAAAACGGCCTATTTATTAAGTAAAAAAAAGACCCAGGCACAAAGAAACTACCTCGTCTTTAGTAGTCAATAAATTTAAAATAAGTAAGTCCGCCTGTGTGTCAGTGGTCAGTCATATATGAACTTCTACACCAGGGGTAGGCAACTCCGGTCCTCGAGGGCCGGCATCCTGCTGGACTTCAGGGCTTCCCTGCTTCAACACCACCTGATGTCCAGAGCTTGGCTGCACAAGTCTGCTAATTACCCATTGATTGGAGTCAGGTGTGTTGCAGCAGGAAAAGTCCTAATACCTAGCACTGTGATGTCGACAATCAGCTGATCAGATGCTCTGCTGCATCCGCTGCTGCAGGTTAAACGGAGAGTTTTAATGAACAGCTGATCGAGGTGGTGAAAAAATACGAAAATGTGTACAGCACGCGAGGCGTTTAATACACGGACATCACCGCATGCACAGCCCCCCCCGGACCAAGTTCGTCATTAAATATAAACTCACCAAGTCAACACGGTGATCTCCGCGGCGTCACGGCTGAAGCTTCTCACGGAGCGATAACCGGACTAAAACAAACTTTCTTGTGGTCCCTGCGGCCTCCAGAACAGGAACAAAGTTCTCGCTTCTCGTGGAGAATAACAGCTGTTTCCATCCTCGTGTTTATCCATGCTGTATTCACCTGACCGTGACCGCCTTTCACCTTGTTTTTCCTGTGCGTGGGGGCTACGTGTGCTCCCATTGGCTCAAAAGAGCGCACTGGCAGCAAAGGATCATGGTCTATGTAGTTTAGTACGTTACACTACGCATAGAGCGGACTGAAAACTATTATTTTTGTCTCGAGACATGCTGTTTCATACCGTGACAAGACCACGACGATATCGCGGCAGTTTACTTCCGGCGATATCGCGATATCGACAACATCGTTACATCCCTACTTGTGATGCTGTGTGGCACACAGTGGATAAATATCACTAATGAGGAAGCACTGTTCACAAGTACTGTTTTTTTCCTCCACGTACAGAAATATGAAATGATTATTACAGTTAAATTTGTCCATATTACATTAAAAGTAAATCTTATAAAAGTATATCTTATAAAAGCAAACAATTATATCCTATATTTTCTTATTCTCACATGTTTACAGAGAATGATGCACTGCATTGTATGTCTTATATTTAACTGATTTGAATGGAAAACTTTGAACCAAATCACAGGTTTAATCAGTTTATTTTGCATCATTGGCTAATTCACTTCATAAACATCTGGCGTTTATGATGTTTACAACCTTTTTCATAAACTGTTCATAAACAGTTCAGATAGGCAAATATTAGCAAAGTACTGTAGGTAGTTGATGATACTGCATAAATGCTGCAACATGTTCATGGTAGAGTTGATGCAGAACAACACATGAAAATATAACAATTTGTGCAAGTGAATAATACATTCACTTGCACGAGCATCTGAGGTTTACCAAACAAATTATCCTTTTTTCATTATCATAGCTGTAGTTAAATAGTTATCATATCAAACTGTCTAAAATGTAGTTATTGTACCTACAACCCCCCAAAACTCTCACCGAATAACAGCCTCTCCATATCGTGATTCTCAATTTAACCCTTACTACTCCAAACAATCCTTATGAAAGGACCTCATATTAGAAAACGTTTTTTTAGATGACAGTCCTCGTCACTGAAGTCTTTTCTACTTTAAAGTGAAGCATGTAATAAGCTAATAGATGAGTGGCACATTGTGTAGCTTGTCTCATCAGTCACATACTCACTCTCTCCTGTCAGGCTCTTGAAGTGATCAGAATAATTTTCTTTGACAGTTATCACTTTTCAGACCGTTTTTTGAGCTCATCATCCTCTTGGCTATATGACAGATTTTCTCCCATTTTTTCTGCAGGGGAGATGGTGGAAGATAGCATGAACTTGTTTTCAGCCATCATTAATTAATATCCTCTCCAACAACATCCAAATGTTACATGAGACTTAAAACAATTTTCCAGGTTAAACCAGGCCAAAGTTCAGGGCTGACTGATCTTTAAATCTTTAAATGTCTGACAGGACATACTGTAACCCAGGAATATAAGACTAGAGGTAAATCTCAACGTGGACATTTTGGACAGATCCATTCATCTGTATGAGACAACCCCCTGTTTTCAAGCCAATTTCAAGCATGAAAAATGTTTTGTATCGAAGCCAATATCAGTGTGACTCAGTAAATCTACAAATACTCCAGACTTTTACAGTTAAGGATAACAAAAATAATCTTCAGTGAAAAATAAACTCCCTTTTATTTTATAACTCCCTTCACATTAGAAATTTCACCACTTTAGTCTATTTGGTAGCCCAATTGTTACCACCAAGGGAACATTATATGTACAAACAAGCATACATATGGATGTATGTTTATAGACAGCAGGTTATTCTGAGACCTGAACAGCTGCTAGATGGCCAAGCCAGGCAGAGAAACTTTTAGAGATAGCTCTCCTCTCACAGATGGGCAGGAGGGGTTCTCTAATTGACACTCCAGCATGTTGATGCTACACAGCAGATCAATAGGAAGGTAGAAGCACTGCTGCCCTGAGGAAAATGAATGAAGAGAGCAGGGCTTAGTTGCACACGAGGACTGGGGAATATAGTGGAGGCTACCACTTTGTTTCTAATGAAAGAAAAAAATGACTGAAGTAGACTTAAAAAAGATGCATCAATAAGGTGGATCAAACTTGTAAGTGGTCTAAGACTAATGCTACTTTTCTTTTTTTTTTTTTACAGTGCAACAAAATCAGAAGTGCATTGAAAACAAAACAGCACCTTAAACAGAGCTGGCCATCTGTCTATGAGCTGCTTTCCAGCAACATAACCCAGCAATTCCCATCTCCAATACTGTCACTGTTACAACAGGAAATATTCAGTATTTATTTTTACCGGCTCTTATGTGCATTTTACTGAGCAGCATTATACTTTCACTACTTTCATTTTTCAGCCTTTAAATTTACATCCAGAACTGCATCAAAATAGCTCTTAAAATAGATCATTATGCTAAGCCATATAACAAGCAAAACGTTTTCTGAAATTGGTTTCAGATAGTTTTTCAACAAGGATGGGCATAATGGCTCCGTCACACCAAAACTGTCCATGTAAGTTTGACAATGTAAATCTTTAAACTGTCGAATACCTCCATGCAGCACTACTGTATAAACAAAGTCTTCTTGCCTATTTTTTTTTCTTTGCCAATTCTCCATGCATTTGAGAAAAATAGCAATCTTATGTACCCATTTATGACATACTTCAAAACACTGGGAAGCCTCTAGTTTCTTAGATCTGTGCATGTGAATGTGCAGGTTTCTAAGCTGCAGCACCTCCAAATGTTTTATCTGAAATACTTTCAATACAGCTGCAGTTTGGTTATCTGAAAAAGAAAGAATATATTTTGATTCTGCTTCTCATTCATTGTAATCGCTGTTTACAAAATTGCATACGTTAAATATTATGGAGGAGTCAGAATAAAACTAATCAGAATCAATTTCCACAGTAATTATGAACACAACTTTTTCCAAATATAAACATCTTTTCAATCATGAGGAAATTGCCTGTGTGCACATTTTGCATTAATAATCAGTATGCTACCATCAATTTCAGCAAAATTCCACAGTACACTCTTCAAAACACTTTAATTTCTGAATTAAAGATGACATTAAAGCTAAATATCCAATAATAAAAAAGAGGGGTTCCCATTTCTATCATTTGCAATTACTTTATCAGAAACATATAGACTAATGTCATCATGATATAGCAACGATACTAAACTTTTAGGCATTTCTGTCCAAGCTGCATGTAAGGTTGGCTTTTTACTGAATCACAATCATTCCCATTTCACGGCGTGACTGGCAGTAAGAGAGGAGCAATGTGACCCAAACCAATATTACTGCCCCATTTAGAGTGGATTTATTCCTCCAGAAGAGGTGGGATGATTTTAACATTTCCCACCCTGGCCATTGGTTTTCAAATCATTATGGTGCCCATATGTGAATCATTACCTTCCCCCTCCCCCATTTAATAATTACAGATGAAGATACCTCTTGTTGCTTAGCAAACTCACTGTCCTTCCATATCTCCAATTCCTTCCAGAGAGAGCTCAGGGATTTACCGTGAATTAAATCCCTGAGCTTTTATACTTTTTTCATTTTAACATCCATCTGTTAAACTAGTCTTCTGTGAAAAAATGTTTAATTTTTGTTCATGATGTAAAGCTCAGGCGCTACAGTAGAAATAAATGAAAACCATCATTGCACCATTTAATAAGCAGCTGTAATGACAGCAAATACTTCCGTTTTATAGGTTTTAATTATTTCATCGGGATGAGTTAAGATACAGAGTTTAAACTTAAAGGCCCAGGGTGTAACTAGTTTGGCTTTTTACGAGCAAAAATCAAGTACTGCTTTCATGAAAGCATAGGTGGAGGTGCACCCTACAGCAGGCTGCCATGTTGCAGCATCCCCATCTTCAAATATGGTAGCTGAAAGGGGACAAACTTGTGGGCCTTGCACAGAATAATAACCAGGAGAAAATGAAAGTATGCATTGGTGTAGCAAGTGTTTACCAGATGGACACAATTCATAAGGAGAGGGACATAAAAAATGACACAGAGGTTGCAGCCTTTCTGCTGCAGTTGTGAGTTATTTCAGTTTGAAGGCCCATTTATGCTCCCTTACGTACGTGAATGGTGACGTCCGTTTTATGTGGTGCCCCGCATCGCCGTTTTCATACTTCCATGCGTCTTCTGCATTTCAATGGTTCATATATCAGTTTGTCCACGAGAGGCAGTGCTGAGTTCATAGTTAATTTCTCTGTGTTGATGTGAGTCTACACCAATTGGTGTCAGTAATGTAGATATGATTGTATTTTCGGACACACTCGCACAGCCTCCCCTTTAAAAGCTTCCTCCATGTCTACAGATGCTCTTCTCTGTTTGTTTGGGGTCTTCTTTCTCAGGTGCTTTCATTGGGCTTTTTAGCATCTGCAGTTCCTGTTCTTCTTCTCTGGTTTGTTCATGCATATCAGCTACACAGCTCAACACTGACCCCGCTGTTTTCAGTGGTATTGCTCCGTCTTCTGCGTCAAGTAACAGACCAACAAGCCCCTTGACACACCAAAATTACGTACGTAACCGACTCAGACGACGGACAAAACTGTCCGTCCGTCTGCATATCCGTCTTCTGCGTCAAACATAAATGGGCACAGTGAAGTTTATTTTGATGTTATGTGAGAAACAGGGCAGGGTTGTCCAGCATCTACTTTATTCTCCCGTTTGAGTAGCATAATTTACTGCTACTTGCTCTATAAAATGGAGGAGACCGGTAATATTTTTAGCCTACAGTGAAAAAGCTCCGTTGCCACAGTTTTCAGTTGCTGTTACTCTCCACAGAAATCATACCAGTAGGCGGCCGTGTGCTTCTTCCAGCTGTATTTTCCGAAAGTTTTTCCTCTTGTTTCATAATTTATTTCAGCTGATTTGTCAAGAGGGATGGGCGTTGATGTTGTCGCTCTTGTCAGACAGAAAAGACCAGTTTTTGTCATCATGTAACTTACAGTATCAGCATCAATAAGGAAACAGAACTTTGTATCTACTGTATATCTCACCACCTGACAGGACACTCAAACTTGAGCAAGATGTTGACATTTTCATATTTGTGACTCTCTCCGGCTTCAGTAGCGGTATTGATGCACTTAAACAGCGAGGCACCAAAGAGCACTACTTGGATGTTTGTATTCAATTAGTACACCACTAGATAGGAATAATTCACTGGGGTTGAAGAAACCCAAGCAAAATTCTAAAGCAAGAAAAACCAACAGCTTACATGGGGTATAAAATTCCTGCATGAAAAGAAGCCAAGAAATCTTGATTGAAGGATTCTATTTAAAAATTGACCTCTTTTCTACACAACAGACTTTTAGATGAGGACATGGACCACAAAGGACCTTAGAAGCAACATATTTGAGTTTGCAGCATAAATAAAATCATATATGATGGTTAATTACATTCAACTGAGCCTAAAGCACCAAATAGGAAGCAGCAAAGAACAAGTTGCATGTACCTCCAATAATATGCTTATGTTCGACTCATTTGTGGTCCTGTTGATGCTGTACTTTACCAAAACTTGTCACTTAGACACCGTTACTGACTGTATGACACTGATCACATATATCAATTTTAAAAAGTAGCTATGTGTTGTATACACTACACTCCTGTTGTTTTCAGTTTCTTTACTGAGCTAAATTTTTCCCCGTCAGGCTCAAGACAAGCTAAAGAGGATGTTTGAAGGATTGTCTAAAACTTTTTCCTCTCAAAAAGGGCTTTTTAAATGTTGCTTAAGATAAGAAGAGCAGGTCAGGTACCTACAGAGAATATAGAAAAAGTTACATTTAAAAGAAACTAAATATTATGACTAAATTTAACCAGGCAACATACTTCTTATGGGAATATCTGTCCACTATGGCAGTAGAGCTCTTCAAATTAAATCTTTTTTGACAATCAAGAACTTTTAGTAATGACATGTTTCCAAAATAAAGAATACATGCAAATAATTTCTATTTTTTCCCCAAACAGGAGTTAAATTCCCTTCAATGGTTAAATTCTAGTTTTGATACATAGCCACAATAACACAGTTTCAATATTTTTTTTTCAATTTTCTAATAAGTTTACAGTATTAAGGCTACAATACCAGCAGTGTAATGGATTAGGCAGCTAATCAGGAACAAACATGGATGCATATTTATGATTTTTTTTGTATCATTAAATCAATGCATGTAGGTTCCCATGGCAATGTAACACAGCCAAAATAATTAATAAAATCTGATCGTAGCCTGGTCCATGGTGGACTGCCTGCCGCATAAGTTGCCATGGTGATCTAGGTTGGTAAAAAGAGAAACAGCTGGCTTTAGACTCAACATTCGTCACTTAATTATTTTACATGTCAGTGCACCTATCAGAGAACAGAGAACCTCGTTGTTGAAGGAAACTTATGTAAGTAATACAGCATCATCCTGAGGTGATTTGTTAACTTATCAGTGTTCAATCCAACATACTTGTCAGGCCAAAGTTTTTACATTTTAAGAGCCACAGAGAATATTCTGTCTCAGATCTTGACTTCATATGTTGATCACTTCCAAATGAGACTTAGGAATACCTAACAAGACTAAATATTTAAAATTGGTTGCCATTATTTCCATTTTTAAACAATATTCTGCATTTTAACTGCAGATCTTCAGACTGTAGAAGCAGGAGCAACAGAATCTCTGACTCACTAATGAGTCAACTGAATTATTCAGCCCACAATTAATGGTTGTATTAATTTAAATTAATGGGGCCATCTCCAGTATGATGTACGAGTTTCACAAATTGCTCCAAGATGGGTCAAACAGGAAAAGAACCAACAGAAATTAAAATAAAATAAATTATTTCCCTTTTCTTTCCCCTAACATCTGATGTGTTTTGTCGCTGTTAGCTATAAGGAGAGATGGGAGCAGGGAGAATATTTAAAATCTCAGGCGCATTGATTAGAAAAACAGCAAAGTGCAGTTAACGATTTATTTAGATTTCTGTGTGGTAAATCTAAGACATGATATTATGCAATAGCTGACTTCAGCCATTTGATTTTCCTTCACTGAGAACCCTGAGGATACAAGGGTGTAATTTATCTCATAAAATATCAGCTTTTTGACAGGCACACCAGAGAGTTGCTCCATTTCTGTGCCAGTTACAGAAATTTTAGGACATGCATGTAGGGCTTATTAACCCAAAACCAGTGCTGATCTTCTCTAACACAGCACAGGCAGCGTGTAGTTTTGAAGATACTGTAAATGATTTTGAAGACTAGGTTGAAAACAGGAGGGAAGACGAAATGGACCATCCCCTAAATTTTCTGTTTACTGACTCTGGATGCTTTTTGGTGATGGCTAATGGAGGGTTACGATCACTCAGCTGCATCTAGTGGAAGATAAATGGGCTGAAATGCGAGAACAAGCCTTGAATCTTTTGCCCTGAAGGAGAGGAGGGAGAAATTTCATGCTGCTTAGAAAGGATGAAAATGCTATAAAAGGAACTCATTGGGGAGTCCGAAGAGCATATTAAAAAAAAAGATTGACTTCCTGATTCAATGATGATCAACATACAATAACAATAAAATAACACCCCCATTCTCCAACCCCAATCTGCTTCCCAGCCCTGAGCTCTACAATCTTATGCTTCATTCAGTGTCTCCCATATGCTTATTCTTTAGGAATAAAGTACTAACTCTACTTGGTATTCATCGCTGTACCGCATCTCCTTCCTGTAAAGCTTTCAATTCCTACCTATCATCACATGCACACCTTGGGGCCTCGACTGAATATGTTTCAGAGGGCAGGTTTGAATCTTGAGTCTACAGGTTAAAACATATCTTGGTCTCGCAAACCCTCAGGCACTGAAAACTACTCTCACTCAATATATGATCCTGGTTAATGGCCCAATAAAAAGATGCCAGGCATGAGGTGAACCATCTCCAGCCTGCCATTGACTCTAAGCATTACTTATGATGCATAACATGCTTCATTTTCTGGGTTAAATGCAATCTTTCTCAAGCTTTCTATATTGGAAAACAGACTTTCCCAGTTGTTTGTATATCTGTGCTTGAATGAAACAACAGACTACATCACAAGCCATCACTGTCTTGTCCTAGCAAGTGTCTGTGTGCGAAGGGGAAAGAAGGAGAGGGGGGCACGATCAATACAGAGGGCTGCTACTTCTCAGACACATTGATTGATTTACTGTATCTGTTGAGCTGGACCTGCCTGCCTGTCAGGATTAAGGAATTATGTCTTATCAAGCCAGTGCCTCTGACAGACCTATTTCCAACAGAATCACTTCAAGCTGCAACATATGGAAACTAGGACATATCAGAAAGAATGAGTGGTTTGGAGGCGTAGAGTTTGTTAGATTTTTCAGGATAATGGGAACAACATGATTTATAGTCAGAAACATCAAGTGCAACTGTGACAGCTGCAGTTCAGGTCATCTGACATCAAGTTTGCTTATTGGATCTGAATCCATTGACTTTCTTCACAAAAACTGTTAGAAAAGAAGAAAAATTCATTCAAAGCACAGTGAGGTGCAAAAGCCATCACCCATATAAAGCAGACAAAACTGCACAAACACTTTTAATCTGCTGCTGCTAATACAAAATGCATGAAGCCAAGGACTACGGGGAGTAAATCCCGAATCTGAAGGCCTTCATGAAGGCCTGAATACAACTTTATAATCTCCACCACATCCAGAGCAAGAAGCTTTTCTATGCCTGTTCATCTAAGAGAAGACACAGAGTGGCCTCATTTTGGGAAAAAAAAAATCAACTATACATCCAATATTATTATGGAATACACTAAAATGAAACACAGCAAAAACACTTGATGACATGTTATTTATAAAATAATGAGAATTCCATACATTTCCTGAATTTTGCTTCTGCAATATGACATAAAAAAGCACTGAAAGACCTGCAAAACCAATTTTGCCATTCAGATTTAATCAAAATTTAGACAATTTAGACTCATAAATTTACTACAGCGGCCTACTGAAGCCACTTCACAATCTTTTACCATAAATGTGTACCATCTTATAGGCTTTATGCATAGCTCCAGTGCTTCCTGAACTTAATACTGCACCTTTATTTCCTGTCTTACATGATTGAATGAACTGATTAATCCAGGTGTGTCTGAGTATTTGCTTAGGTCAGACACACCTGGATTAATCAGTTCATTCAATCATGTAAGACAGGAAATAAAGGTGCAGTATTAAGTTCAGGAAGCACTGGAGCTGTGCATAAAGCCCATTCTGACTTAAAGGCATATGCCACCCCTGAGTGAAATTTAGCCTCCCCCCGCAGTCCCCTGAGTTGGACAAGTGGGAAGAAGCATTTTCTAGCCGACCCAGTCATTCTCTGAATCTGGCAGCACTGACTTTGGCTTGGCTTAGTGTAGTTTCTGTAATATGGCGTATCCAACTTGCACCACTTGGCGAAAGTGAACAAATTCACTCAAGATTTTTTTCAAATTACGTTTTGTGACCCGGACATTCTGATTCTCGGCTTCTCGTCAAGCACAAACGAGAAGCCGATTTCACATCAAAGGACTGACTAGGCGGCATCCAATAGGGGAACTACTGTATATGCAACAGAAGTATAGGGGAATCACAGGCGAAGCACCGCAGATAGTAGCAAAGGAAGCATTCATGCGTAGCATCCGGTGGCAACCCTGTTTACGGAAGTTGGGGATGCTACGATGCGTGCTGCCTTTGCTACTATCTGCGGTGCTTCGCCTGTGATTGGCCTGTACTTCTGCGGCATATAGTTCCCCTTTTGAATGCCGCCTAGTCAGTCCTTTGATGTGAAATCGGCTTCTCGTTTGTACTTGATCAGAATGTGCGAGTCACAAAACGTAATTAGACAAAAATCTTGAGTGAATTAGTTCACTCAAGAGTGGTGCTGGTTGGATACGCCAGATTACAGCAACTCTGCTAAGCTAAGCTAAAGTCAGTGCTGCCGGATTCAGAGAATGACTGGGTTGGTTAGAAAAAGCTTCTGCCCACTTGTCTAACTCAGCAGACTGCGGGGGGGGAGGCTTTACCCAGGGGTGCCAAATGCCTATGAGTTGCCAAGTTTAAGTAAAGTTTCAGTCATGGTGCTGAAACAGTAAGAATTACATTTAGATTAATGTTGAAATAACAGCAGCACAGAGAAGAAGTAAAACTAATACAGCATTATGTTTTCTAATCAGAATATAATAATTAAAAAAACAGCTGCAGAGAAACTGGTCAATTAATCGATCTGTTAATCCACAAACACCCATTACAACCAATCTAAGGAGCAGTCAATAATTAAGGAAATATTTTAGGAAGAAACTCTTCTATGACATTTACCCGGTCATATGTGGGTCCAAAAGTTTGGGACAGAAAGGCAGAGAGAAAATGCCAATTTGGCCTCTGGGAATAGATTTTCTGACATTGTATAAATAGACATTGCCTAATTTATTGGCTAATTAATTGTCATTTTGAGATTGTAAGCATTGGCTACAGATCACTTCATGATGCCAGAAAATAAATCAGCTTATATATCTGTGGTTTCCAACAGAGCTGCTGTGAAGAATATGCTTTTGATCATCTAGGACCAGCACTTAAATTTAAACATTTATTTTAAAAAAGATCCCTATAAACTGGCAGCATAACAGATATACAAAAACATAATGCAAATGAAGTTATTAACTAAACATTTGAGTCCAGAGCTTTTGTCCCATTTGTTATTAAACTGTCATGTTTTATCAGATGCAAAAGACAACAAAAATATGATATTGGTGTTATATTTGTGCAGGAATAAAATGCACATGCCTTTGAAAAAACTCATGTCCGACTACCGCCTCCTTATAGATGCGAAAACAGCCAAGGTATTCAAGAAAATGATAATAGCTTCTGCTCTTATCAATTGCAACACAGCAAACCACATACAGTAATGTTCGAAGATAACATTTCAGCTCTACATGCATATTAGAATAAATCAGAGGTATCAAATACACAATTTGCGCTCTCCATTCAGCCATAGTTATCCATGTTTAGTGAACAAATTCATGCACACATTCAGCATTCTTTAGATAACAAGTGAAAGCAGGACAGGACAACAAAGTAAATAGATAAACTGACCAGTTAACTGCCTGAACAGCATAGCAGCTTTATCAGGTATTTTCTGCTTGTACACATTTTTATTTTCAGCACACACAAAGTCAAATAATCCAGCGAAACAGATAAAGTGCATCGCAAAGCAAATTAACTTCTGCAGAGTCAACAACCTGCCAGGTAATAGATGGCACCGATGAGTAAATACAAACAGATGTGCACACTTGACTCATCAAGTCAGCTTCTGAGGATTATTTTCTCCTTTGGAACTGGTTTGGTGGTTATTTGTCATGAACATGATATTTTCCAGAAATTTCTATCAGTATTTTTTTTTTTCCCCCTTTCTCTACCCCTTTTTCTTGGGCCTGGCTGCAGAGATGCAGCTGGCTGTAACCCCCTCCGTCCACTGCCTCCGCTCCGCTCCGCCCCGCTCCGGTCCGCACGACGCAGCAAATCCGTTGCTATTTTAATCAATGAGCAGCAGTCCACTTCTCCGCCAGCGCTCCGCTCCGCTCCGACACGTCCGCTCGGGTCCGTAGGCCTCCGCCAAAAATACGGATCAACTCTATTTTCTGGTCCGCTCCGCTCCGTTTGGAGGAAGTTGCAAACATGAAACATCCGGTTTATAAAGTTTTTTTTTTACATCCACCACAGAAGAAATTGATTGCTGTGTTTAAAACTTATTGGGCATATTGTAGCATCTCAAAAACTTTTTTATGAAATAATATTGCGTCTTGTGTGACTTGAGAATGGGCAAATTGGGCAATGTGTGTAGTTCAATGTGCCGTATACATACTCCCTACAAAGTAGGTGGCCGCACGTCAGATCCTGTCAAAACTACAAAAACTGTCACTTGTAAACACTCATTTTGGAAGTTGAAGGCCAAAAGATTTTGCTTCTCGCGCATGCTCCTTTGCCTGCTTTGTGACTGAACGGAGAGGGTGCTGGCGGAGTGAGGCGGAGTATGTGTGCGAGGGTTTTTGCAGCCCGCTGGAGAAGACGGACTAGAGCGCAGCGCAGCGGATCGGAGCGGGGCGGAGCGGAAGCAGTGGACGGGAGGTGTAAGGCTTAAAACTGTAGTGTGCAAAGATAACTGACATCTAGTGGTGAAGATGGGCATAGAAATTCCTTCAGACACCAAGCATGGTTAGTGAATGGATGGCGGCCATCAGCAGCCAAAATTAATCCAGACATAAACATGTTTTATCTGCAAGTGGATCCAGTGGCATCAGGTGCAGCCATTCCTACAACTGACGCTTCAAACCCAAGTCATGTTTTTCTTGTATAGGTAATGAGCAAAAAAAATTTGAAAGTGTGTTTGCATGTGGGGGTTACTGCAGTTTTAAGGCCCAGTTATGTTCCACGCAGAAGACGGATACAGAGGCAGACGGATAGTTTCATCTTTCTCCTGCATCAGCTATGCGTGTAATTTGGTGCGTTTTCGGAGGGCTTGTTGGTCCGTCACTCGAAGCAGAAGATTAAACAATACCACTGGAAACCGCGGGGTCAGTGTTGCGCTGTAAAGCTGACAAGCGCCAGGAAAAAGGAGAAGAAGCGGGAAAACAGAGGGGAAAAAAGCAGGAGAAGAAGAAGGAGAAGACAGCAGCTGTTAGCTTTAGAGATAAGTCTGCATGTCGGACGTATTGGGTGGTTGTAAACAACTTTATAGTGGTGCATTATTGCCACCACTCCAATCCAACTTTATTTCAAGAGCACGTTCACCACAGTAAGTACTGCATACAAAGTGCTGTCCAACAAAATACACATAATACTTCAAAAAGGAATCCAGATACAGTAAAAGGCAGAAGAAAAAATAAGAACAAAACATTTAAACAATAAAAACAATAAGATCACAGATAAAACGCGTGGAATGCCAGGGAAAAGAGATGGGTTTTTAGGAGGCTCTTAAAATCTGACAGTGAGGAAGCCTAACCTGCAATGGGAGAGAATTCCACAACCTCGGGCCGGCCACTGCAAAGGATCCATCCCCTCTATGCTTTTTCCGAGTTCTCGGAACAGTCAGGAGCAGCTGGTCAGCCGACCTGAGGGACCTGGTTGGAGCATGAGTATGCTGGAGCTTGGAGAGGTAAGGAGGGGCAAGGGCATTTAATGCCTTAAAAACAAAAGAATTTTAAACTGAATCCTAAAAGCAGCGGGTGGCCAGTGCAGTGAAACCAGGACAGAAGTGATGTGTTCACGCTTACGGGTGCTGGTCAGTAACCTTGCTGCTGCATTTTGGACCACTTGCAGCCAGGATAAGTGCTTTTGTGAGGACCTGATTAAAAGAGCATTACACCAACCAGAAGTTTGAGAGTGATGTTGGGTCTCTCAGAAGTAAACTGTGAATTCAACACTGCCAACTGGATGAGCTGGCTCAACAAGCATGGCGACGTAAAACATGCATGGAAGTACGAAGGTGATGTTTGAAACGGACATTGCTATTTACGTATGTAAGGGAGCATAAATGAGCCTTTAGAGCCCAGAGGTTTCTCACTTCACACTTCACATATGGAATTGTTTGTCCATTCAGAGGCACTGTGGTAGAAATGGTGGCACAAATATGGCAGCTGCCATGTGCATACATGTATGTGGGCCCATGGTAAGTAGATAAAAGTGAATAAAAACAGAACAGATAGTAAAGTAAAAAGATTAGATCACATTAAAAAAAAAACGTTTTTAATGATTTATTAAAAATTTTCGGTCATTGACTTTTGATTTTGTTACACACGGCACCTGTAAAGACTCTTATGAAGAGTTACTTACAGCCTGTTTAAGAGTTTACAACAAACTTATTATAAACGAATGAGAGGTGGCTGAAAATGTTTGCACAGCACTGATGCCAGCTCTGTAAAACTGTTCCTTTGCTGGGTTGTTTTCATGTTTTCTTCTACAACCAGCAGAGGTTATTTATGCAGCTACTTCTAAAAATAAAATGAATTGAAACTGTAGTATAAAAATTTTAAGTCTCTAACATTAATCATTGTATTTCTTAACAATACTAAGATACTGTAGACAATTGAGAGCCTCGGTAGCAGGATGCCACATTCCTGCAATGTCTATCATCAGAAAATGTTACACCAAAAGATGGTTTTCTAAAATTACATTTGTAATTTTGAACTCATTAATCATGTTTTTAACCATGAGAGGACCTTTATGTTTGTGTTTAAATATCTTTAAAGATCTTTAAAACTTTGTGTTTAACCCTTTATAGGGCACTCATTGAAAAACCTTTAAATTAATCATCTCAACCACGGAGTATCATTGTGGTACATAACAATAATAATAATCTGCAATTACATTTTTAAAAAATTTTCATTTTCATGCTGAAAATCACAGGAAACGGAGTGATCAAATATGGTCACTTGCCCTATAAAGGGTTAAAGATGTTTTTCTGATCTATTACCAGCATGCATTGTGTCTTTGACTGCCCCCAAGATTATAACTAAATAAACAAACTCCAAGTTCCTCCATAATACATAACATTTATAATGATACTCAGTCACACTTTGTTCCCTTTACAGTCTCAGTGATGTAACCATCAACCTCTTTTAAATGTCTTGAGACCAGTGCCACATTCTTGTGCAGCGCTGTCATTATTAAATCAGGTTAATCACTCAATCTATAATCATGACAGTGAAAATGTTCATGTGTTAGATGGAGTTCACAGATCCAACACCTGCAGGAGTCCTACTGTATCTATCCAACACCTGCATGTTATCATGCATGCAGGGATTTCCTTTTTATACATAATTGATTAAATTACCCTGCAGCGAATGAGCATGAGCACAAGCACCTGCTTCTGCTCTCTAACCTAAAAATGCCCCTTTTTAGACAAACTTTGATTTCTTAAGAAAATTACTGTGGATTTTCTTTTTTCTTTTTTTTTTTTTTTTTTTTTTTCTCTAGTTTTTCACAAGCACAGCTCTAACTGTCAAACTCTTGTAAAGATCAAAGCCAAACCTTGAAGTAGAAGAAGAAGGGAAAAAAGTATGCTTCAGCCCACAGGTCCTTTGAGATCTGCAGCAGATGTTGGCAGAGTGGAATCTTCTTCCAAAGCTGCAGGTGGGAAAGGGCATTCACCATGAAATATTTGGTCCATGTGTGGGCTGGACAACCTTCTTTTCACCAACTTTAACTTACTGCAAATGCAGCAGTCTCATTGGATGTCTCCATCGCAGTGGGATAGTGTTTATGGACTTTAGAAACTTTTTTTCTTTTCCAGTAGAATGTAAAAGTAGTCCACTTAAATGTCTACGTAAATCAGGCTTGGTAAAAATAGTTTTTCTAAGTTGTAGGTTCCAGCCAGAAACCCACAAGGGAGGGCACTTGCTGTTTAATGAAACAGACCCAGATAGACTCATTTTGCAGGCTACTGGTGCAGCTCTATGATCGGCAGGTGATTTGATAACAAAATGTGTTTGCTGAAATGAGGGTCTCACTGTGCACAATGCAATTTGGTTTAACAGGAGATTTGCGCTGAATGTCAAACTGTTTGAGATAAAACTTAATAAAATCTCTGTCATAATTTGCTCAAGCGTCCATGAATGTGTGCTAAATGTCAGATGGATCATCCTCATTTCCAAAGTTATAAGGTATTCAGACAAAACTGCTTTCAAATAAAACTTTAGACTTGTAGTAGTGACTGACTTGACTAACAGTTCAGTGGAAAGAAACCTCAGTAATTTCACTGCATTTCAGACAAGTTTAACCACATATCGCAACTTTCCAACATATCAGCCAGCAAGTGACAATAATGTGCAGTTGTCTTGATTGTGCAGCCTATCGCAGGTCTTTACAAGGGTGTAATTGCTATGTGACACTCAGGATGACAGCACAACAATGCAATCTCAAATAAGATAATCTGAATGAAAAAGGAGCAGGCATTGTTAGAGGAGAAAGATGTCTTTCCTGAGGAGAATACTGCCTCTCTGTCTGCATTCATGTCACAATTCAAACATCGGTTTCCTTCACGACCTGCCCTGAACGCTGTAACAAGTCTACAGAGGCAGGAGAGAGGGATGTCACTGACAATTTTACCGTGAATGAAGCTTGACTGCTAATAAGAATTTTTGTTTTCCTTTTGATGCAGATGTAAAAAGTCATTTCCTGTGCGAAGATAATTTCCTAAAAGAAACAGCAAGGCAATGCCACTTATTAAAACTGACTGGTGTTCTCTTTTTGTTATGCACCACTAAATTTGCAGATGTTAATTTTCTATTTCCTAATTTCCTCCAATTACTTTTGAGTACTGTTTTTATTTCCTTCCAGTCTTAACAGTGTCTTTATACAGAAAATAAAAATGAATGAACCATTCTTTGATGGTGTCCACTGCCTCATCCATTTGCCAAATGTGGACATCATCACTGACCTCTGAACAGGGTGATAATTGATTTATAAAATGTTTGAAACTCATTTACTTTTTCTTTTGTCATTCAGAGATATTTTTGGAAATCCATTTGAAAGATAGCTCTCTTTGTCTGCGTGTAAGCCAAAAGCTAAAATGATTGTATGTGGAAATTAGTCTGATTTTGAAAAGTAGAAAAATGACTTTGTTGTGATGAGTCAGTTCCAGCTCTGCATTCACAGGAAAAAACAGCAAAATGACACAAAGCATTCCAATGTAGCTTATGGAAACTTGAAGTCTTTATACACTAAGTAAGTGATTGCCAATTGATGCTTATTTTAAATGCATGTGAGCTTCCTGGGAGCATGGCACCAGCGCTTTGTGTCCAGCCCTAAAATTTTAAGTTCACTACTCATTCGCTAGGGGCTGGTTCCAAAACAGAATCAATTCCCATAGACCCCCAGCAGAAACAAATCTCATTTTAGGTTTAATAGGTCAAGTTTAGCTACCTCCATGATAACTGTGAGGGGGTGAATTTTAAAATAACTCATCTGTTTAGATGTTATCAGTTCTACTGTAGCGCTGGTGGCTAATAGCTAGCTCGCTGCTTGCTCCTGGGAAGGCCTCAGCCAGTCGCATGTAGCTGATTTTTAGCTGGCTAACAGCTTACCTTATGGTGCGTTCCATCTACCTCAGAACTGGGAGGGGGAACTGAGAATGACGTCATGCCCTACCTAAATGCATTCCAGTTCACTGGTTGGAAAGCCAGATAGCACCCTAGCGAAACATGTTTGCTAAGGCTATTGTTAGCCATTTTTTGCACAGCTGGCGTTTTAGTTCAAATATACCACGTGAAAAAAAGTGAATTACATTACAGTAGCTTCCCCCTAAAACTATATCAAACAATACTGCATGCATGGCGGATTTAATGCAACATTTAATGCAAAATTTAGTCAGAACTGCAAACAAATGTAACATCACAGAAGCTACTACTAGTGCTGGGCGTGGCCATCTTTAAATGTTTACTCGGAGGTTGCAAGGATTTTCCGACTTTCCGAGTGGGAAATCTGACGTCGGGGGCCTTTCTAGTTGAAACCTCCCACTCAAAACAAGGAATTTCCGACCACTGTTGCAAACTCTTCAGAGAGAGAAATCGCTATTGGCTGCCCAGAAAGGCACTAGAAGATGCTAAATGACATCACCACTGCAGACAGTCAATTTCGCGCATCCGCTGTACCATAACTTGGCGTCCTACTGTAGTTATTTATTAATAGGGGATTATCACGCTTACCGGAAGTTCCCGGATTTTGGACACTTCCTCTTCCGGGCCATGTTAACGACAGCCGTTCCTGCTCTGTTATACTGTTTAAATCGGATAAACTCCAAACATACTTAAGTTTTCATTCCAGACCGAAGTGATACTGGATCAAAAGCTGGATCAAAGCGATCGATTCGCCGCGGTGAAGGGCCGAACTTTATAATAAAACACACGTTTGTTTGTCGCCGGTGGGGCACAACACCGGCACTTCACAGCATGCTAGCATTAGCCAGCTAGCGTTTACTGACGTGCTTAACATTGTGCGTCTTAAAACACACAAACATCTGAAAATCGGGTCTGTACCTCCCCGTTTCCAGTGGAACAACTGGGGACTGCCAAGAAAGGAGACGCTTTCAGATGCTTGTGTGTTTTCAGCCGCACAAAGTTAGGCACGTCATCAAGCTGGCTAATGCTTACAGGCTAACACGACTGTATAGTCTGCCGGCCACAAACAATCGTGTGTCGTTTTATTATAAAGTTTGGTCCTCCACTGCGGCGAATCGGTCGTTTTGATCCACTTCTTCCTTAGCATCACTCAGTCTGGAATGAAAACTTGGCATTGCCGTTTATCCGGTTAACAACGTTTAACAGAGTAGTAGCTGGCAGACTACTGTTAGCAGGTTAGCATTAGCCAGCTTGATGACGTGCCTAACTTTGTGCGGCTGAAAACACACAAGCATCTGAAAGCGTCTCCTTTCTTGGCAGTCCCCAGTTGTTCCACTGGAAACGGGGAGGTACAGACCCGATTTTCAGATGTATGTGTGTTTTAAGACGCACAAAGTTAAGCACGTCGGTAAACACTAGCTGGCTAATGCTAGCATGCCGGTGTTGTCCCCCACCGGCTGCAAACAAACATGCTACGTTGTTTTATTATAAAGTTTGGCCCTTCACTCTGGAGAATCGCTTTGATCCACTTCCTCCTTAGTATCACTTCAGTCTGGAATCCGTGAAAATTTCAGTAGGGTTGGCGTTTATTCACGTTATCTACGAAGTAAAGCAGGGACATTGAACTGGACCGGAAGTGGGCCGTCTAACTGTTTAAAACCGGAAGTTCGGAACACGGAAGCGTGATAATCCCCTATTGAAATGCTATGTTGCCAATTTACAAGGGTACTGAAGGGTGAAATACACATTTGACTCATGGTGCAAAGAAGACCCAGGTGTACCTCATGGCATCATTGGAAATAAGCAGCAACTGTTACATTAGGTTTTAATGGACGATTTACAATTAAAATCATATGTATGCTGCGGTAAAAATAAAATAAAATAACGCCATAGGAAAGTCAAAATGCACCTTTTCATGCTTTGACCAGGAAATAAGAATGTATGTTTTTGAGCCTGCACAATTCATTTGTTATCTGGACAAGGAGGAGTGAACATCTCACAGCAGCTCAGAAGGGCTGCTGCCTGCACCAGGACAGAGTAAACCAGTGGTTCTCAAGCTGGGGGGCGGGCCCCCCCGGGGGGGCTCAGGGCTCTGTCAGGGGGGCCCAGCCAGGCCTATAGTTTTTGTACTTCTAGGCACAACAATGATATCCCAAGGCCCCCCCCCCCCCCGGCCGGGCTGGGATGGGGGGACTTGACATTATAATTTCCAATGAAAAGGGGGCCCTGCAAAAAGTTTAGGAACCTCTGTAGTAAACTATGAGTGAGTGCTGGGAAACAGGGAGGGGAGGGGCCACCGGCACAGAGCGATATAAACTTTTTTTTATCCATGAACACCAGAAAAAGTTGCTAGATTTCTTGTTAGTTGCTTTTTTGAAAACAAGTCGCTAGAGGGATCACAAAAGTTGCTAAATATAGCGACAAAGTCGCTAAGTTGGCAACAATGTTTCCCACTTCCAAGTTCAAATGGAACCCAGTATTAGCCCATCTACCTCCGTCAGCTCCATTTAGGTCCGGGTTAGCTAAATTAGTTTAAGCTGCTGGTAGTTCAGAATTTGTTGGGTGTCAATCATTCACTCCCACGCTCACTGCCCTCATCTCAGCTCCACCTTTTTGCCCATTTTTGTATTTCCCGGGAGTGACGAGCCGTGGGGCGCTGCCATTATAATGACGGTGGGGACTGCCCACTGAGCTTCACTTCAGCTCTTCAGAAACCGGGTGACATCAGTTTGTCTTGTAATTATTGTCTATTGTCCAGACATGTGAAAACACAGGTCTGACTGCTGTGCAGCATTTATACCCAAAGATAAAACTGTTCAATTCTTCCTATTTTAATCAGAATGATTGACAAGACTTCAAATGACAAACACGTTACCGCTTTTTATGCCCACTTGGCTACCCTGATTTGATGGAGAAATAACTATTCCTTTGGAGCCATATCATTTCGTGACGTGTCAGTATTATTATGACATGATGTAGTGCTGCAAAAAAATCCTGAGCAACCCCTCATTACTTTATATGTTTGATTCCAAGAAGCCATACTTTTTACAAATCTTTTGAAATGGCCTTGAGCAATAGTCATTATGTTTTTTGGTTTAAAGAAAAAAAAAAAAGAAAGAAAGCATTTCTTTGAAGATTTGCTGCTTTTTCACTTGTTTTCAGTCTTGTCATTGTATCTAACCTTTTCATTAAATCTGCTTTTTCTTTCTTTGTTAGTCTCCAGTTTTGTTAAGCTACTTATCAGTGACCTTTTGATTATTTAAAGAAACATATCTCAAGAAATAGGTGTTATGTTCACTAATTCAAGACAACTCAACAAACAATCAATTTTATATTTTCTTCAGGCACTTAGTTACCAGCAGCCTTGCAAAGACAAATCATTTGCTCCCATTTCTTCAGCTGCATCTTTGAAAAAGACTAAAGAAAAAACAGTTTAGCAGACATAAAATTGTATTTTTACAGCAAAAAAATTGACAGAGCCTAAAATATGCATTGGACCCTTCGGTTGGGTAACAACAGTTGGAGAATAACAGCTGGTCTGACAAAATATTGATTAACAATCTCTTCAGAATTCAGTCCAATTCACTTTAATTCAGTTAGAATCTACCTTAAAATTAAATGTGAACTGCATTAGTCCATTTGATAAGAAGTGTGCAAACTCTATTTTTGCCTTATAGAATGATTTTTTTTCCTGCTTTTTTGAGAATATAAAAACAAATTATGGATGACTCAAGACTTGCTCAGTCTTAATAGCTAAGATAAAGGGCTAAACATCAACAGCAATGAAAGCTCTCTGTGAAGTTTCTTTTTTTTTTTTTTTTTTTGGTGCAGCAGTAAAATCTTTATAGGTTTGCCCTGATCAAAATCTCAGTTGAGTTAGCATGCTAACCGCTGCCAACTAGCTTGTTGCAGGATGGCAGCGTATTGCTCCAGAGCATTGTTAGCAGTAATGGAGTCCTCACAGATGTCCAAAGCACCCCACTGCAAATGCACTAATGCAGTTTCATACCAGCACAGATGAGTTTCTGAAATGTACACTGATAACAAGCTGGATGGCTCCTTTCCTCATTCACCCAGAGATACAGGTCTGCTGCAGTTGTTTTTTCGCTCAGCTGGGATCCAAACTTGATGAAATGACCCAGAAGTATCTGAGAGCCAGCCATGACATGAACTGGTCAAATCGTCTAAATGCTAAAGGAAAGGAGCGTCAGTGCTACCTTTTCCCCTTCAGCAAAGGGAATTCTGGACAGTCATGTGAGAATTGACAATTCTATCCCACTATTCCACAAGGGTGCATCATAAAAAATTACCCTCTATTAACACTAACACTGTTAATAAACATGAAGAAAACAGTGAGTGTGACCAGCTGTTGTCACTGGTCACATTTCTGTGACTTTTCTTTATAGTTTTGAATCAGAAATCTTTAAAATTAAGTAATAGATAATAGTAGTTCCTATAATTATATTCATCCATTTTCTACATCCACAGATTCCAATGCAGTGTTGCAGTAGACTATCTCTGCTGCTAGGCAAGAGGCAGAGTATCTTTTGGACAAGTTGCCAGTAAAGAGAACATGGAAATTCCAATAACATGTCTGGGAGGAAGCCTGCAGTAAGTAAACTCAAACCTGTACAAGGAGAATGTGCAAATTCCTCACACAGAGCAGCCAAGGTTTGAATCTACCCTCTAGCTGTGAGGTAGTGGTGCTAACCATAAATCAACGTCAGAGGACTGCACAGGGCCAGATACTTAGTGAGTTTTATGTTTGTTTGTTTGTTTGTTTGTTTTCGATGGGGGGTGGCTAAACTTCTGATCCACACCTCTTCTTGGTGTGACTGCGTTTGTATTGTCATTGTTGCATGATCCTCTTTTTTAAAATAAAAACCTTGAGAATTTCTTCTTTTGTCTTCCCTATTTTCATGATGTTTTCCAACTGTAAAATTAAGAAAATGTTACAGGTTTTCTCTTTTTTGTACTATTTTAATGTGGAATCTACAATTTCTCAGATTGGAGAGCAACACCCCATCTCTGCTTTTAAATAGGCTTTATGCACAGCTCCAGTACTTCCTGAACTTAATACTGCACCTTTGTTTCCTGTCTTACATGATTGGATGAACTGATTAATCCAGGTGTGTCTGATCATTTGCTACTCTCCGCCAGTATTTTAATGAGCCGAAATCTGATCCCACAACACCCCTGACTTTGTTTGTTTGTTTTTAATTTATTAAAACAGCAAATTATATCTCCAAATTTCCAAAATTTAATTCATGTGTTGATTTTATAGTGATAAATAGCAGATTTAATCAATCACTACAAAATTTGTTTACCACAAATATTTTGTTTTGTTTTGCTTTGTATTCTTTGTTCTTTTTATAACATTCAGTATGTTTAACTTTGGGTTATAAGAATCAGAAATGCACTGACTTATAATTTTAGAGCAGTGTTTCTCAATTCTGGTCCTGACATCACACCATCCTGCATATATATGATGTTTCCCAGCTCCAACGCACCTGATTTAGAATTATTGACCTCGTTGGCCAGTCCAGCTTCTTAATGAGCCATTTACTTCAGTCAGATGTGTTAAAGCAGGGGTGTCCAAGTCAGGTGCTTGAAAGCTACTATCCTGCAATTTTTAGAGCATGCCCTCTCCAACAGACCTGAATCAAATGGTTAGTCCTCTCATGCACATTATTCAGGTCTGCAGAGGCCTGGTAACAAGCCATTCATTCGATTCAGGTGTGTTAGGGAAGGGATGCAACCAAAATATGCAGGATGGTAGCTCTCCAGGACTGGACTTGGGCACCACTATGTTAAAGTATGGAAACATCTTTGTGGGAACCTTGTCCCTCATCCTGTGCAGGTCTTCCATCATGGTCCCACACACCTCATTCAAATCTGTGAGGCACTTTGCAGAACTTGATAGGCAGTTAGATCCATTTGATTTAAACCAGTTGTGCTGAAGTGGGGACACATGCAAAACCTGACGAAACCGGCCTTGGACCAAAACATGCAGGATAATGGGTCTCAAGGAGCAGAATAATGAACATTTTCTACAACAGTGGCTTTTTTAGAGGCTGAGTTTGAGCTGAATGGGCCTCAGTCATGAACGGCTCTAATAAACAAATTTGTTAAGTCATTTTTCTGAACTTTTTACAATGGCTTTGACATTTACAGATTATTTTGTATTCAGGATTTGATTTTATATAAGAGCAAGTCCAAGAAACTACAAATAATCTTACAAACATTTAAGCAGTGACTTGTTTGAAGAAAATCAAATCAAAATGTTGTAATGTTTTCTGCAGCTCAGTTCACCATAATGCGATAATAAAATTACAGTAATGTTTTTGTTATATGTTTTTAAAAAATTCTAGTTTTTTTTCATTTTTTTAATTTTTAAAAACATAATTTGCAAGTGACTTATCATACCCCGAATAAGATCATTTCCCTCAGCGTAGAATATTTTGTATTTTTCATTCATTCAAGAGAAAGTCACAGTCAAGAAGGGATTTAATTCTATATCTAGTCTAACTAAAACCATAGTGGCCATAGACTACACATGCAAATTAGAACACCCTCACCAGATTGCTTGCCATACTTCAGCTGTAAGCAATATCACTCCATACATGTCCAAGTCACCTGCAACTCCCAACCACCGACTAAACAAGGTCTCCTGCTTTCCAGAGAACTCCTTCATCCTGCAGCTGGTGACACATGGCTCATTAGTACATATCCTTTCATAATGAACATTTTCTACAACAGTAGCTTTTTATAATAATGACTAATTTTATTAAGAGATTGAGGTTATGCCATAGCCCATGGTTAATAACACCACTGGCCAACCTTCAAACTCACCTGGAGGTTTGATTTCATCAGATGCGTGCATGCACTTACCCCCCATTATGTGCTCTGCAGACATCTTAAAAGGATGCTGGTTTTGTTTGAACACTGCAGGTGGTAACTTGCTTTACAAACTGTTAAAGGTAT
This sequence comes from Atherinomorus stipes, assembly GCA_023101725.1. Lineage (NCBI taxonomy): Eukaryota > Metazoa > Chordata > Actinopteri > Atheriniformes > Atherinidae > Atherinomorus > Atherinomorus stipes. Next base: position 396,604 of record JALJCO010009251.1, on the reverse strand, counting down.
GTAAAGAGAACTGAAAATGTACACTTCCCTTTAACCACAAGGATGAACAATGATGATGATGATGTGTCCTGATGCACTTATGTAACCATCAAGCTCACTTTGTAATTATTCATAATCAAGCTTGTCGCTTTAAAAATGAGAACAAAAAAAGTTTGGTGCACATTTATTATGAATATTATCATTAATTTTGAGTCTTTTTATTGCATTTTTTATTATTATTATTATTTTGACATCATCGCCGTCTAACCCATCTCTGTCTGCACACAGCTCTTCAGTCTCATGGCCTTTTATGTGTATATTCAGGAGTTCACCTGCAAAATAAGGCCAGCTGGTACATCATATCAAATTTAGAGAAGACTGGCATCCATTAATCTGAGAGCAAATATGTAACCAATTTAGCAGACGAGTGTGGTCCAAAATCTGACAGTTCTCTTCAGATATTCCCTAAGAACAATTTAAGAAATGATTTAAGAAGATTCTAAAGAGGAAACTGTTGAATGAGGCCCATTATCCTGAAGTCCAAATTCACAAAAGACAGCCTCAGAGCGAGCCAGAATACAACATAGACTCTAACAAACCAATGCCTGGCATCAACTTAACACTCTAATGCTCTTAGTGGTTAAAAGAACAGACACATCTGCAATTCTCCTCCTATGCATGTAAAAAGCATGAAAAATAATTTAGTTTGGATCTTATAAGAGAACATTACGTGGGCATAAATTAATCAAACTTCATGTTAAGATAATATCTTTAAAGTTGTAAATGTCACTAAGAGCTGAACCTGCAATTTCTTTAAAACTAATTACACCAATAAGCAGAGAACAGTGCGAGTCCCTTCCCACTCATCCACTTTCACATACAAGGCCAGTAAACATGATCTATGGCCTTGAAACTGCCTCCGTCACAACAGTAAAAAGGAGCGATTGTGCAGTAAATAATAAATGTGATACCTGAAAACCTCACAATATATCATAAAAGGAAAAACCTTGTTTTAGGCGTCACAGATAGGCTCACCTCAGCCGAGACCACAGTGGTGCTGGGAAACAGCAGCAATCTCGTAATATATTAATTCAAAATTCTTTTCATGTTCTTTTGGTGTAAGTCAATATTATCTGATGATGAAATTGTGTCAGGTAAACCAGTTGTTTTCCTCTGCTTGCCATCCCTCACATGGCACACCTTTTAGAGAAGAGGAAGAAAAATCAATGTAATTGAACACTGTGTGGTCACGGAAAGGGAGGGTGTATATTCAGTTCTCTTACTGTACGCTAAAAAGGGGATGAAATGCAGCAGCAACATCATCCTGCTTTCAGATGCAGCGGAAACTGAACATTTCCACAGTCTGAATTGCCAGAAGTGGTGATATAAAGTTTCAGGATATGAAACCTGCACTGAGCAGAGGAAAAGGAAGTGTCAGTGACAGAGCAACCCTTTTTTCTGTTATCCTTGTTGTCATGGAGATAGTTGAAACGCTATGTTATAGTGTTTAATGCAGCTTGTCAGGCATTCATGATTTGTAGATAGATTGTAGGTGTGAAGCTGTCTCCCTTTTGAAGCTGCACACTGGCAGGAAGACTGCTTCAGGTATTATTGTTTACAGAGAGATCCAAGCTATTTTATTGCTCCTAATGACATCATTTACATTTGATTAATCATTTACATCCATTAGGTAGACTCTAATGGATCCAACACTCCTTGTTCTCCCTTGATGTTCAACTAAACAGTCAGTGGACATGTAGGTTTTTGATCTCACAACAAGCTTCAGCTCTGTTTAATGGTGGTTATTAGTTTTAGTGGAGGTCTCAGTAGAAGTATTTTTTCTGTTTTGATAATCATTATTCTTAGCATTGCATATTTTGGATGTTTGATAGAACATTTATAGCTGGTTCAACACTTTTTGTCTATGATTAAGAGCTGTACAAAATTCGGGCTGGGATATGCATTTATGCAACACAGTATGACTCTTTACCTCCCTGACACCAAACATCTGTCAAAATGTCATCGCAGCGTAACGGTATGATGGTAAAAGCTGTCAATATCTAAGCAACAGAATGAAATGTTCATTCAAAATCTAATGGGGATAAATTTGGATGCTACAATAGATACGATTTAAAATCTCACCTGTTATTTCAGACTCCAAGCCAAAAACCCTTAAAAGTGAATTACATTCTGGAGTTGGATAGCCTCGGAAGCAACAAAGGGAAATTTGGGAAATAAACTCTGAGCTAATCAGCAGCAAGCCAATGTTCTGACCACAACAACAAGACTTTTCAATGTCTTTGTTTCAGCTTTCTAACCTCTACAGCAATCTCAGACAGGAACATATCACTTTGTGCAGTTTTACAACTTCTCCAACCACAATTTCAGAGCAGCAAACTTTTAATAGTTACCTTTCACCTCACCTTTTGGTCTTTTCATCCTTTAAACAACATGAAACACCATATGTTTACAGCACCATCTGTGACAAGCTCCAACATTTTCAGTGTTCAATCTAAGAAGGAAGCTTTTTATATCTATCTAATTGCAGGTCCTTTTCAGTTTGCAAGCATGCATCATAATGACATGCAGGTGATCTTTGCATATAAAATCGCATAGTGATTGGACCCCCCTGGCCTTCTCCTCCTGCCCTGGTCCTTTATCCACTGACATTAAGACCAGAACATGCTCTCTCAGAGGACAAGCCTATAGCTCCTGCCTTTTAATGAAAGGTGTTCATCATCACCTTGTCAGCAACAGTGTGTGACTACTACAGGTTGACGCCACTTAGTCTCCCTAAGGGGAGCTTGTGCTGTCAAGCAGAATTTGCAGTCCTGCCATTTTACCTTGACAGACGAACCAACCTGGACAGGACTGGAGAGTAGGGCCACATAATGGGCCCTCCAGTTGTCTTCCTCTTATAAAACTGAATTGGATGACATTTGTGTCTTCCTTGAGTCCTTAGCTGCTGCTTGTTCTGCTGTGCTAGTCATTCTGTGTTTACACCAACAGATGAGTCTGGGCATTGCTTTCACTATCACTCACCGCCCACGCCATTGCATCACGATCTTTGAAAGGCCCTGAAAGGTCAGTGTGGCAGAGATGACCAGCCTCTCCTTTGGCTGTTCCAAGTGAGCGTCTTCGCTTTGCCCCAGTTCCCCTTGCCTGGCTGAGCCCTGATCACAGGCATACGAGGGGGTTACTGTAATGCTAACTGACATCCCGAGAAGCCGTGACTGCTTGAAGGGCTTTTTGGGTGGGCTGAACAGAGGGTGTTGGAAGCAATGAAGGGGGTATTGGCGGTGTTTCATGAGGACCTTTAATATCATTTGAAAAAGCTCAGAGAGGGCCAGCCTGACACTGGCCATTCATAGCAGAGAACTCGCTGACAGAGCTTCAGGGGGGAACGGTAGGGTGGTGGGGTGATGAAGCTTGTGGAAGTGTGCAGCAGTTCCTGGAATGCCTTTAAGTTCATCTCATAGTCTTGTGATCCTTGTAATGATCTAGACACACCGCAAGCTAATCGCCCTTACTGTAGTCACTGTGTAATTACTACCATTTGCACTAAATAATTCACCAGAAGCAGCCACTGTAAAAACATCCAGCTTGCATGGAATGCACTTCTCTGACTTTTTCCACTGCAGCCTAATACACCACTTTAGTCTCTGTCGGTTCGAGCTAACCACTGAGATAGAAACATCCCGTATTGCAATCCTTTGACCTGGTGCCACTCTGAGCAAGCTCACAGAGTGCTGTGTGTGACCTGTAAGGCTTTGGCTAAATTGCCTAAAACCATACTGTGTGGCAGTGAATCGTCTGTTTCTGTGGACAGTCATCCATCCATCCATAGATGACAAAAAGACATTATCTAAAAAGAGCACTAAAGTCCTGGGAAGCAAACTCATTTCTTCAATAATTCCCCCAGACTTCCAGTTGTGTGCCATATTTCATCTCTGTGCTGAAGAATGAGTTTCCTGACAGCGAACATAAGAAATGCAAAAGATTCAATGGGAACGTCTGAAGGAGGGCAGTGTACCCACAGAAGATCACAGCAGTGGCAGTGAATGCATCAGAAAACACTGCTGTAGGCGAGCATAAGTCAACAGTGCCTAATGTGAGCCTTTGGTATGCATGATGTTAAATAGATTGTGAAAATGCTCTTTTCATGACAAAGATGGAGCTTTTCATTAATCCAAGAGCTGAACCTGCCTCCGCAAAACAACGAGCATCCCTCGCGGGAAAGACAAAACACCCACGGTTGGCTAGAGGGATCTCAGAAGAGCTCTCATACAGCCCATGGGCTCACTCTCTATGCATCCGCCCCCTTAGCTGTGCGTACATTTGTGATTTGCATGTTTGCAGATAGATGAAATATGTCATACGAGTAGCATACGAGTAGCATGCTGTAATAATTGTGTTTCTGCCTGAGCATGGATCATTTTCTGTGTGCTAGTCTGCAAATGTGTGTGCATGCCTCTCAACATATGCTTTTGTGCTCGGCATGCAAAGTGTAGGTGGATGTGGTTGAGACAGATATTCACAGAACTTAAATCACATTCTGCCTTTCATGTGTGCATGCACAGCAGTTGGTCAGAAATGTTCTGCTTTCATATTATTTTCGGGGGCCACTGTTAATGATACCCACATGTTGAGGGATTAAAGCAATGGCACCAAGGTTAAGTGAATATGTCCATGTGTGAGCTGAGATAAGAGCAATTAAGCCTCTTTTTCATTTACCATAGGATATATAAAATACATCATGAACAACTTCCACATCTTAACTCACAAGAAAAACATTTTGTTTATATTTCTGTCTGTATCGCATCTTTCATTATTTATATATGAAAACAAAGTAAAAGATAACTGTCAAAATGTGTGTGCATTCGTAGATGATATGTAAACATAATACACAGTCTTGCATATCATAGCACATAAAGATAAACATCATCCCCACGAGGCTGAAAAACTAGTTAAATGCAACTTCAAAAGAACAACAACAAATTTCAAAATTTCCTCAATTATTTTACAAAAAGTGGGAAAAATGCAGAAGCAGTTTGTGAAATATATTTATTACTAACATAAGAATTAATTGGATAAGTAGCAACTCCATGAAAGCAGAGGTTTTGGCAGTTTGCTGAGCTGGAGTCCATCCCTCTAGTGAAAAAGCACATTCACAAGTGGAAAATAATCAAGACCATTGCCAAGAAGCCCAAGAAAGTTCAGATTATGCAATGCTCAAAGAAACTGAGAAAAAGCCAGATGGCTACATCTCAAATAGGCCTCAGTTAGCATGTCAAATGTAGTAGTGCATAGCTACCAGAGGTGGGTAGAGTAGCCAAAAATTACACTCAAGTAAAAGCATTGACAGTTACTTTTGAGAAATGTGACTCAAGTACAAGTAAAAAGTAGTCATCCAAATAATTACTCAACAAAAAGTAAAAAGCTCTTAATGACAAACTACTCAAGTACTGAGTACTTTTTGAGTAACATCAGATTTATTGTTCTTTTAAATTGAATAATGAATTAAATTTTAATTTCAAAAAATGAAAACCTAAATACAGATATCCACCACATTGAATAAAGGCTTCTGGCTGTCATGGTCTTTCATAACAAAAACTTAAACAACAAAAATAAACTCACAATAATATTGTGACTGCCTGCGACAGCCAGGTGTGTCTGGCCATTGTCGTGGTTATTGACACACCTGAATTAATCAGTTTGTCCAGTCATGAAAGACAGGAAACAAAGGAGCTGGCTTAAGTTCAGGAAGTAGTGGAGTTGTGCATAGAGCTCATTGGTGGAACGTAGTCAAACATGGCAAATGACGTTTGATGTAGCCACTGGCAAGCTACGTTTGTTTTGTGAGGCATTTATGTGAAAGTCTCAAACAAAACCAAACTGTGATTTGTGCATTAAAGATGGGGTGCGTGATGTTTTCCAGGAACATTTATATACTGTATTGCTTAAAGTACTGATGACACAATTTTGATATTTTTGTCATGTTTTATAGACCAGACGTTGTTCATGATGATATGTAACAGTTACAAGCGTGCCTGCATAAATTAGTTATAAACTAAATACGTCATAACAAAACACAGCCGCTTTTCAGCACGTTTGATCAGACTGTGGCACTGCTCGCCGCAACAGCACAAGACATCAGCAGGTGAACTACTCTCTGCTCTGTTAGCATGGAAGCTAGCAGCTTTTTTAAGTTGCATTCCAGTTTCACCAATGAACAATTATGGCTCAGCCTTTGTGTTGTCTTGCAGGTTTATGTTTAAAAGCTCAGGACGGCGCTAGTTTATTTAAGTTTCCTACAGTTCCTGAGTTAATAGATAAAGCAGGTCATACTTATCTGGTACCAGTGGGAGCCCTCCTGCACATCCCTGCCTTCAGTCCACAGCTATTAACTGGAGCTTCAGCCACCAACATGTTCAGACTTCTAACATGTGGAACTGCAGTCATTTCCTCAGGTACATTCTTCCTCCACCAATGTTGTTGCTCAGCGCAGTGAAGCAGCTATGAAGAGAGACAGGTGCTCCTCGGTCGTCAAGGACATCTCGGGTTAACAGGACTTCTCCGGCTGCTTCCAAAGATGCATCCTTCCCTCCATCCACATCTTAATAAACGGGAACTATCTAAAACTCGGCTGGAACCATGTAAGTTGTTATTTTTTTCATTTTTAAAGGCTGCTGCAATGATTGTGTGCCTCTCCCCCAACACCCCTGACTCTGCGTCAGACCGCTGCAGGTCTTGGTCCACTTGGTGAAAGTCTAAGCTGCTCCTTAACAGCTGTGGGTTTGCTAGTTACAGTTCTCACAGTTCTGAGTCCACTCGGTGCAGGTCTTGCAGATTGGAGGTCTGCTGAGTGGACTGGAAGCTGGGAGAAGGACTTGGAGCTGCATGCAGCTGACTTACAGTTCTGAGTCTGGTTCTAACCTGTTAGGTCTGATGCCCCCATATTATTTAGAATCATCACACTTTTCTGAACTGGCTGATGATCCCACCATACAAACCAGTTCCAGGCTAGCTGTTCTAGAGCCATCTTTCATGTTTTCCACCACTTCTATTCTGGATGTAGAACAAGCAGCACAACGGGTTCTACTGCTCAGAACATGTTATTGAGAGAACGTTTTTTCTAGCTGTTGCTACGGTGCCCTCTTAAACATTGGATATTTACGGGAATGCATGTCTGATTTACTTCTAACTGCCCAGAACATCTTATTCTGTCTTGTATTACAAAATTACATGAAGTCAAGGTCGTGTCATCAGCACTTTAAAGTTTCCTTCACACCGAATGGAGACAGTTAATTAAATGCTCTGACAAAAAATAAATATATTTAGTCACCTGTGAAACCGACAGGACTGAAAAACTCATCCAATCTTCACCAGCCCATTCAGGATGATTGAATGATAACAGGTCTTTCAAACTCAACTGCCCACTCCCCCTCCACGCGTTCACCACTCTGTGCACGTCTCACAGTGTAAACAAACATGGCCGACAGACTGCTTGCTGTTGCTGTTTTCTGTGCAGATATTTTCCCTAATAATCCACAAAACATAAAAGAATAAAGGAAAAAAAAAAAGAGATTTGAATGAAGTCCTGGAGTTGTTGACGTTTGCAGTGTGGACTTTTTACACCACAGAAGGAGTTGGAGGTGAGCTGTTTACTAGCTAGGTAACAGGCAATCACTCGGCTGTTTTCAGCTGTCTTTGCCTACCCGCTCGTGAACCATCGGAGCGCATGTTCATGCCCTCTGGAGGTGTGGTTTTTAGGCGGGAGTTTTGTAGTGTGTTTTTTCAAAATGTAGCGTGCTTGAATTGGTTTTCCAGGTGCCCCTACCCCACCTTTAATATAAAAACAGAAACAAAAGTAACGAGCAGAGCACATGGCATTGCAACAGAGTAGAAGTAGTGTTTCTTCTTCATAAATATACTTCAGTACAAGTATATTGTATAAAAATAACTCTTAAAAGTTTTACTTATGTAAAAACTAATGTAAAAGTGTAAATGTAACTCATTGTTACCCACTTCTGATAGCTACAATTAGACAAAGACTGAACTTATCTAAGAGATCCAAAGAGAAAGCTCTCTTTACAAAAAGAAAAAAGAATGCAGTCACACCGGCCAGATTTCTGAAATAAAGTCTCTTTGACAGACAAGAAAATAGTAGCCATGTTCAGCGATAATGTACACTGTCATATTTAAGTGCAAATCAAACACATCATATCAGCATAAACACCTTGTAAACATCTGCAAAGCCAAGTGGTGGAAGGATGATGATTTGGGCTTATTTTGCAGCGACGGGTCTTGAGCATCTTCCAGTCGCTGAATCATGAACTTTTCTGTACACCAAAGTATTCCTGAATCAGATTTAAGGTCATCTGTTCAACAGCTTAACCTTGGCTGAAACTGGGTCATGCAACCCAAGTACGCCTGGAAAGCTGCAACAGAATCACTGAGAAAGAAAAGAATCAGGATCAGTGTTAGGAAATGATCCAGGTAAAGTCCAGATCTCAGCCAGACTGAAACACTTTTCCAGGATCTGGAGACAGCTGTGCATAATAAGAATGTCTGCAAAACCAATATGAACTGGAGTAACACTGAAAAGATGAATGGGCCACAATTTCTGCATGATATCAGAGACTGATAACATCATACAGAAAACAATTACTTCAGGCTATTGCTGCTGAAGGAATGCACTTGCCTTTGGATTTTTACTTCGCTTGTGTTAAATAAATAATGACTCAGTGTAATGTGTGATGTTCTTTTGTATTTACCACATCTTAGAACCAGTTAAGAGCAGAAGATTCTTTTTGTTATATATATAACATATGCAACTTTAGAGCTGAAACATGCTCTTTATTTATTTATTTATTTGCCATGATTGCCGTTGCAATCACAATTTGAAACCAAAATTGCACTTTTCAAGTGGCTGTTCAGTAAGAACATCATCTTAATTGGCCCCTGCCAGTTCACCTTTGTTTGCCTGCATGCACATCTGTGTTGGTGATTACAAGTTTTACTTTCATACACAGGTGCTGCTGATAGCTGTAAATGGCATGATGCAAATTCCAAATAAAACAGGTTTAACATGTCAAACTGTCATCCCGTCTTGCTCTGTTAACAAAGAGGCAGAGACAGTTTAATCATCCGTTTCAAAGTTAAATGAATCACCACAGGCCATCAGAGGATTCAGCCTTCGCTTTGGTGCCCAGAGATGCTAATTTTAGGGCACATCAGTCATATAGCACCCATAGAGCTCCCTTCATGTTCCGTCAATTCTCCAAAACCTGCAACACACTAATCTCATCACAGCAAGCCCAGCAATCTATTTCTGAGCAGTCCTTTTTATTTTATTTATTTATTTTTTTTGTATCAAACACCTTCCCTACCAGTCGCTAGAGTGTGACTGCAAAAGCTGGAGCTGTCCCCAGGTAACAGCCCAGGCATCCATTTGTAATGTTGATGTCTGAGCCAATAATTGAAGCCACTTTATCAACACCTGTGTTGATAAGTGTTGGCTGCATAGAAATCTGGAGTCGGGTAGGAAAAACCTTAAATCTGCAGCTGCTACCATCAGACCTGCAGGTTTCAATCCATGCTGTGAACACTGAGAAGCAACAGAGTGGTTAAAAGCAGCACATCAGCATGGCGTCATTATAAATCGGTGTAACAACTGAACTAAAATGAACTCAAGTCAACAAGCACACCACCATACAGTAGTTTCATATCAAGCCCTGAAATGCAACATATAATGCAGACTTGTGGATGGATTTTATTTCGCCACCAGCTTCCTGACGTCTGTGTTTGCACTGAACTTCACAAATTCTTAGGCTCATTATTGTCACTAAGAAGGAACATATTGAACCCGTGACAGCGATGATCTAAACAACAGCCATGTTTTATGGCAGAGATACATTTGAACCATATGGATTTGCAACAAACTATTCATCTGGTGGTATGCTGTGAAATGGGTGACAAATTTAAAGACAGGAGGAAAAGAAAATGTTTTAGTAAAGCGTCGGGCCACCATGAGCCGCAAGTGTAGATTTAATGATCCTTGCTATATAGTCTTTCCAAGCCTCGTGGAAAATTCTGCTGGAGGGATGAACGGCATTCTTCCAGAGCCTCTCATTTGATGTTTTAATGATGATGCTGGAAAACATCTCCTGTTGCAACCCTGTCTTCCAGAGAATTCTTATATTTTTTTCTTTTGACCATATGACAGCAGTGATGTGGGGAAATAATGTTATTCATGCCATCTGCTATGGGTAAGTATTCAGTACATTTTCTCCACTATATACAGTCATAGCAACTAAAGTAAATTATTTTTACGGTATGTTGGCATTATGTCCTGACCTTACTTGTCTGGAGGGAGAAAAAACAAAGAATGAGTAAGAAAATTTTTACCCGATTAACATTTTCCTAAGAAAGGATCTTTAAGGACACGCATGCTGTTCAGTATTTAGCTGTTTTCCCAGCAAACAGCATGCATAACTCTTTAGTTTTAGTTTCTTTTGAGTGTTTTTCTTTTCTATTCTTAGACATGTTTAAATTACAAGCAAAGTTTCTTTTTAGTTTAAAAACAATACAGTTATTTCAATCAAAAATGACTAATTGTCCATGAACATGACCAAACCTTCACAGAGATGACATCATACCATAAAATTTATTGATTTATGACAGTTTTGCAAGGCCTAAAGATAATGCCATCCAGTCACATCAAAAAGACAAATAGTAATCTTGTTAAACATTGAAAATAAACAAGGTAGAAACTGGCTTCCCTAAGACAACATTAGTTCAAACTTTTTGAATGGGTGTGTAATTTAGTGAGCAAGTTGTCTAATAAATGTGACAAATTGGGTTGTTTTGTTTGTTCGCACCCTTATGAACTCTGGTCCTTAAGGCCCACTGTCCTCGGGCTGTAGTTGTTTCCCTCCTCCAATACACCTGAGCCAAATGACGCGTTGTTGCAAAGTTATGATGCCCCATTTTTTTGAGGCAGGGAAACATCTAAAACCTGTTATTACCAAGGAGCATCCTCTTTAACAGCCTTTCCCAAACTGGGGGTTCCAAGATAATTTCAGGGGGTTGCCAGATGATTGTAAAAGAAAAGTATCGCCTATATTTATTATAGGAATTTGGAATTTTTATTAGGGCTGTCAAAATTAACGTGCGAATGCAGGGAGATTAATCTGTGAAATTAACATGTTCATTTTCTTTTAAAGAAAAATAAATTATCACTCATTTCATATTTAAAATCTAAATTTGATATTATCTCATTGAGAAAAGCTGACTTTGAGCATGTAGGTGCTTTGATACAGTCAGGAACTGCATCTAAAAAAGCACCTCATCCTCCTTGTTTATGAAGTCTCTGATATCTTTAAAGCTTTACATTTAGTATTTCTTTGGATCAGGTGTCCAGAAACAAAGTTTTTACAAGTGCTGTTTGACAAATCTGAATTTTACTCTCAGTGAGAGAAAATGTTTTTCAGCATATGGATGCTTTGTCACAGCTGTGAACACAAGCCACCAAAAACCACTTTGTCTTCCTAATTTATGGAAACTGGCAGTTTTGTATCATTACATGTAAAAGGAGGCCACAGGATGGATTTTTATTAACATTTAATAATATTAGCATTTAATATATCACTCAATTAAGCATTCAGTCATCACGCGGGGTCACAAGTACCAAAGTACACTCACAGAAATGATTCTTACTCGTATTAAGTATTAATCATTATTTTCATTTAAAAGCAACTGAAATATGCAAGAATGTAAAGTTTATTTACTAATTTTACATAATTATAAAGTAAACATTTTAAGTTTATAGCAAATGTGAACTACTTGAGTAGACTTTATTTAATTTGATTATAGTTTTCTGAAACATAAAATAAGCCGCTAGATGGCAGTAATGCGCAAGTACAACACCCAGGCTGCCTGATCTCAAAACAAGAAGAAGAGACTGCGCATGTGCTGACTGCTGCAAAGCTAACTGACTGCTTGGTGCCTGCGCGGGAGGAATTTAAAACGTTCAAGGTAAGTCCGACTTATTTTGTTTTTACAAACTGTCGTTTTTCAGAGAAAAATGTTTTATTTCACCAACATCAATGTCTCCTATGTTGACAAAATCCGATTTGAAAAACTTATTAAAAAATCGTCTTACTAGCTAGCTTTTGCTGCATTTCTTTCCTTTCTTTGCTGTTTTTCTCTTTTCTGGCAACAGTTTTAATTAGCAGCATTTCTTCCACCATATAAAGAGTTGCTAAATATGTACTTCTACCCCATTAACGGTCATAACAACAACGTCCTCCCTCTCTGTTTAAAAGCAGAGTGAAGCAGTGAAGGATAAACCCTCAAAGATAAGGTTATTGAACTTTGCTTGCTGATATGCATACACACACACTCACACACATATATATATATATACTGTATATATACACATATATGTATGCGTGTGTGTGTGTGTGTGTGTGTGTGTATAATAACAATGTAGAGTAGAAAATTATATTCCGGCAGTGGGTTGCTCAGTATATTTGTACTGTTGGAATTGTGTAGGGAAACATTAAGAAAGAGATGACCATTTTAGTTTTTTAATGTCTTCTTCCAACTTCTGACTTGATTCACATAAATGTGAATCAACTTGTTTTTGACACACTGACTTTCATTTTTCTCCTCCATTTTCCAGGTGCAGCAACATGATGTTTAATCAACACAATAGTTTTCACTTTGTTGGAGCTGCTGCTAAAGTTCAGGTAAGTACATGTAATGGCATTAACAGTCTGACTTGATCAACTGTCTTCAGTTATATGTGAAATTACATCTCTGTTTTCTTATTCTTTTGGTTCAGCATGCAGACGGACAGGGTTGTGTGAAGTGTGTTGCAGTTCTGTTGAAGGTAAGAGTCATACCATTTTTACGAAAACAAACGTGGTTCACACATTTTGGACAATTTCAGACATGAATGCCTGTATTGCCTGTGCACATATGTCTGAAGGAATATTCTCAGACCTTTATGTCACATTCCCAAAACTCACATATGTTTAAAGGGATGAGAGTTATCTCCTTTTAATACCACTTTTGGACATGTAACAAGTTTTTTAATTATTGCAATAACTTGAGCAATGCAAATGTAAATGAGCATTCGGTGACATGACACTGTAAATTTTAAAGAATGTGCATTTGATACCAACGATTACTACACATTTCACACTAATAAAAACAGAATCTAATTTCCATACTGTATGTTTGATAACTTTTAAAATGGAGATTTGTGCTATGAATCACACGACTTGGTGCTTCTGTTGCCTCTTGTTCTGAACCACAGCTGTCGAGTCTGAGCTTAAACAGTTACATTGGAAACATGAATGTTTTCATAATTGAAGCCTCATCTGTATCTTTTTTTTTTTTTTTTTGTAGATGAAAACAGAATTTGTACATGTACCAACTTTGCTACTTAAAAAACAATGTTCCTGGGACAGCTTGGTGGAGACCCAGCTAACTTAAAGGTCCTTGGTGTGAGAGGAGGATCTGCTGAAGGAAGATTATATTTCTGATGGCTTCAAGAGCTAAGGCAAGTCCATTTCACTGTTGCATAGTTTGGCCAAAAAAGATGTTGTACTTAACTATTTTAAACACAATTTTCATTCTTAGAAACGGATTTTATTATTTACAGCATTTAATTAAAACCCTTACATGAGATTTCCTGCAAGCAGACAAATTGTGTTGAGTTTGGTACATTAGAAATCTCATCTGTTCAAATGCATGATACACTGCAGAACAGCATGCTGTCAATGGTCACCACTGAAGATGGATGAGAAATAAAGTCCTGAATAACAGCCACTGATTTCATATGCTCTTGTTTGTAGAGTGAAGACACCTAAGTAAAGAGGGACTGTCCTCAAGTCTGAAACGACAACACTTCTTCAAGTACATGGTCAGTATTCATATTTTACTCTACACTTAGTCTCAGACTCGTGTTTTTAGTGGTATAACAGAACATTTGTTTCTCAACTCCAGAATGTGAACAGCCAGGAAGCTGAGGACCAGACAGACCTCCAGGGGGCTTCATGTGATTCATGCAGTGGTGTCGATGAAGAAGAGCCGATGGATGTCAGAGTGGTGATGAAGGTAGAGGACCTGCAGCACAGCCTGAGACATATTTCCTTTGCACATGCCAGACTTTTGGAACTGATCTGCGCTCAGTTTGTGGACTGTGAAAAGAAACTTGAGTCACCTTTAAGTTCCTCAAGAAAGTGCCGATGATCTTGGACGTTGAGGAGCTGCGCCCAAAGATCAAGACGCTTCAGTTTGCTCACAAGTTACAGCACTGAACTGTTCAGGCGGATGAACTGTTAAGAACCACATTCTGCTTGATGGATTTGGTCTTTTGGTGGCCGAGCAAAAAAAAACACAAAGACTGGAGAAACGCACAAAACCCAGACGGAGACGTCTGACAGCCGTTGTCCCTGCTGTGGACTGCATGGCCTCGGCTGCTTTCACGAACTGACTGTTGAACTGGTTGAATCCAAATGTTCTGTTAAAAAAACCTGTTGTATGCATTTCTGTGATGTTGTCATCAAAATAACATTGCAATGTCAATAGCTCAATGGGTATATTAATTTTGGAAAAAAGTACAGTTATCAGGACTTATTTGGTGTCATTATGTAAGAAATTCCTGAATGTGAAAATGTTAAATGTCATAATGCCTTTCAACGCCATAGATTTCAATTAGGAGTATTACTTTACGTGATACAGGACCGGGATATTTGTTTGGAAAGCTCATCAGACGCTTGTTTTGGAGGCTTTGCTCCTTTTTGCAGCCACTCCCTAAACTTTTTATTCACTGACATCCTTTTATAAGATAATGCTGTAAACAAATTCTACAAAGTCAGGTTTTAGGAGCTCATTCGTTTCAACTGTCAGAGAAGAAACTGTTAAAGAAATATGCTAACCTGTCTTGAACTACAGAATTTACAACATTTTTTTAATTGCATTTAAATCTGTGCCGCATCAATCTCACTTGTGGTGTTAAGATTCCATTGATACATTTATTTGATGAAACTGTTAATCCGGGTACCTGACCTTTGAAATCTTTCAATGTTCTGGAGAAATGTTTAACTCTATCTTTAAGATTTATGTAATTTTATCACATGACAAATTTCCATTTACTTTTTTTAGATAATTTTAGCACAAATCTACCAAATAAACCTTACGTAATATGCATTCATTTGTGTAATAAAGTCTATTTATTTAAAATACATAATCCTTAGGTTTATGCATTTAGTATTAATAAAGAATAATTAAATCAAATGAATGATGATGAGAGTATTTATTTTAAATACATAAAGTATATTGTTCGAATTGCATAATATATATGGATAACCTGAGGATTATGCAATTCAAATAAATAGGCCTCATTACACTTATGAATATGTGTCACGTAAGGTTTATTTGGTAGGTTTGTGTCAAAATTATCTAAAAAAAGTAAATGGAAATTTGTCATGTAATAAAATTACATAAATCTTAAAAAATAGGGTTAAATATTTCTGTGAGTGTATGGGGGGTGGCTCACAAAAATTTTGGCACCCCCCCCTCTATATCCCCCCCCCTGCGGATGGCAAGAAAGAAATATTTTTTTTAAAATTTTTTTTTTAACATCTTAACAAACTAAAATAAATGAGTCTTTGTGCAGAAATTGATAACAAGGTTTTGAATCTATTTTAATTTTGATCAGGATCAAGAAGCATCTAAAACCTGGAGGACAATGGCCCTCAAGGACCAGAGTTTGAGATCCCCGATCTAAAGGAAACTGGTTTTGTTAGAATATTGGATGTATAGAAACAAATGATTTATTATTTTCTTTCCCCAAAAAGATGGATATTCAGAGTACATTTGGAGGGCCCAGGCCCGTTTGAGTCACATGCAGGAGTGATCCAGTGTCCAACTGCATTACCTGATCGTTAACAGCTCTGAGAGCTTCAATTTTCTATTATTTTGATCAGACTAACACGTTTACACTCCTTTTAAAAGCCTAATTTTGGCTGGATTAATGAAAACAACTATTTGCTTCTGTTGTCATGTAAAAATTGTGCTTATTTATCTAAGTGCAGAAATTTGTGGAGATTAAGTTTAGAACAAGTCAATCTTTTATAGCACTTTCAACAAAGTATTGAGTCTTAAGAACTGTTGCTTTCATTTAAAAAAAAAAAAGTTTTGGGATGATGGGGAGGTTTCTTGTTTTTTGTCTCTTTTTTCTGTGTTCAGCCATGCAGGTCTCTGCATTAAGCAGCTGATTCCCGCAGAGTGCTCCATTTCTAGTTAGTAAGTGCTCCCTCCTGAGTGAATCCACAAAAAAGACTTGAGTGGAGTCTGTGGTCGATGTGTACAGCTGTTGGATGTGTGAATAAGCCAGATTTGCTAACACGAACACCTACTTAGAGCTGTATGACTCCATCTTGTTGTGCTGCCACCAAGTGGGCAAAAACATGAGGCAACTTAACATCAGCTGAATATCTTGTTTATTCTGACCTTCTGTAGCTTGGCGTCTGGCTCTGTTATGATAATATCAAAGTCTACTCTGACTTGTGTGCAATTGCAAGGGCAAAATTCAGAGAAATGCTCCTTTCAGCATGGTGAAAAGTCACTGGCAGAATAAATTGAACCACAAGCCTAACATACTTTTTAAATAATAAGAGATGAAAAATCAATTCCAAATTGCCTTTAAAGCCGAATATCTGAGTGGAAGCTACAAAGGAACGTGAGCACAAAGGAGTTGTGCAGAGTGCAGTGCAGCGTGATCACAGAGGGCTCGCCCACATTCAGAGGTGGTAGGAATATGCTCTAAGGGCTTTACTATGCTCTAAAAATGTACACAGGACATGCTAAAATGACTTAATCTATGGATGGAAGTTCTGGATAACTTTTTCTATTACAGTATTTGCCGCACAGGAGAAGCAGTGAAATCAGCAAACATCACACAACCATGCATAAATAGCAGGAAAAGAAATCACAGGTGAGAGTTTGGGGAAATGGGAGGCAACACTACTGCTAATATCAGCAGTGACACTGTGCTCATCCTCAGCCGAGCCTCTCATCTCTGGATTCATTTTAACTGTCATTCTTTGGGTGGAAATGGAGGAAGGCTGAAACTGGCAAACAAAAGTGTGCAGCTCTCTTTTTGAGGGAGCCATAATTTCACATCAAAAATAGACCGTATTCATCTGCTTCTCATTAATAAATACAGCATTTGGCATTGGAAGTGTCCATGCTTATATGTTGATGTGGTTTGTTTATGGAAAGGTGGGAATGCTAAGCAAGCAAAGACAGGAGGTGGACTGGAGGTTGATATGTAGTAGGCAGTCTGAGCAAAACTGGCTGATAATATAAGTGGATTTTATTCTATGATGTGTGATTGATGAGGAGTTCACTAGTCCATTTATTTGCTTGTTTTTTAGCCAAATGAGCTCGCTTCCCCATCCGTCTTTTGTTTGTTAAAAAGAAAAGAAATCTTGTGTGTGAATTATCATCTATCTTCGAATTCAGAGTTTCCTCTATCTCTTTGTAAAACATCCATGTGTGAAGGTTAGAGCATTTTAAGCCCCTGAAAACATATAAATATATAAATTAAGATTTTTTTTTAATGCAACTACACTGCAACACTTACAATAAACGCTCTGATGAAATACAAAAGTCGTGTTAAGATTAATTAAAAGATGAAACAGCAGCCCAGTCACACATCAAAGTCTATAATAGCCACATTAGTCCACAGTGCAAAATGTATTAGATCCGCAATTATGGCTCCACAGTTTGGAGGTGCTCGTATTTCCTACAGTGTATGTTCATGGCAGGATAATACAGAATAGAATAAACATCTTGTTTGTTTTTAGTTTTGTAAAGATGTTTGATAGGAAATGGCAGGAAAAACTGTCCAAAAATGTTAAAAAGAAAAAAAAATGAAAAGGATAACTGCATTTAATAAGACACTAACCCCAATATCTTGGGATAAAGTCCTGACTGTGGCGGTCACATGATGGAGATGTTCCCCTTCAGAAAAGAAAAAGCAAAAATGAACAAACAAAAACCAGCCAGTATGAGAACAAAAACCTGTAACATTTAAGTTTGTCTACGTGTCCAAGACTAGTGTCACAGGTAGGTGAAGAAGATATTTACTTTAATTACACTCTGCATATTTGTCATGGTTGCTTCACATATTTTGCATTGGAAATTACCTCCATCTTTACGATGGATCACTGCTGCTTCACAGAGACAAAAGCGCTTATCTAAGGAGGTGGCCAGAGGTCAAAGCGGTTTTAGAAGTTGATGTGGATGCAAATTTAGTGGAAACGGGTCCAACATTGCTACGTCCATCCAACCAGATATCCAACACAGCTGAACAGACAAAATAACTACTGTAAATGTGTTGTTGTTGTGTGAAACCAGTGGAATAATCCAAATGAGCAGCTCATCAGAAGTCCCTGCAGACACTAAAAAAATGACAATGTTCGTCATTGCCCATTTTCTAAAATAGAAATTAAAAGAGATAAACTCACCATTGTCATGATGTGCATGGTTTAGGGGCCATCTATGACACTGCTGCTGTCTTTTTTTTTTAACGTAATTTTAAAATTAACCAAATGATAACCTCCTCTGTTGCCATCTTTATGGTCCTTTTTACACCTTTTTGATTTTCTTTCAGGTCTGAGCTCTCTTATGTGCCTCCTATAGTGGAACCAACAAAACACAAGCAAGTGCTGTATATACACAAATATGCACACAACCAAGCCGGTGGTTTATGAATGTGTGAGATTAAAAAGCAAATATATTCTCAGCCATTGGGTTAAAAATCAAGCAAGAAAAGAACAGACAAAAGCCAGTTGTGTAAATCTTTCTGGGCCTAGCCATGCCTTTTAAAGTGCTAACCATTTGCAGGTGAGATGAAGCAGACAAGTGAAAGGACTGTTAAAGTGTGCCAAATGGATCTAGATCTCTGATTTATTTTCTACCTTCCAGCCTTCCCTTACAAGTGACCAAAAGAGCAGTATCCAACAAGATGTTGCATTTAAATAACATCATTATGTCCTACATGTTGTGGTAGGACATGAGCTTAAAGGAAATGTACTTTATTAATCTTTGAAGGGAAAATTATAAATGGTAAAATAATTAAACATTTCCCACAAGGTTACTTTGCAACATTGGTACAAATCATATCCTTAATTAATGTGTAACACACAATTAACTAATGGATTAATTAGTGCAGGATCTATCATGAATTCCTGTTGCTCATCATGAACTAATGATGATGTCCGTGTGGATTTATGTGACTTCTTCACACTTAATAAATCATCAGTTGGTGAACATTAATTCATTGATAATTCATTCATTTGTGCATTCATTGATATGTCGAGAAAATTTCCAGTTTAGACCAAAATATGTTATAATTTATTTTCATGCTGTTTTTTTTTTCTTTTTCTTTTTCTTTATCTTTTAAGACAAACCCAAAGAAGTTCATGTTGGTAAATTAGTATATTCATTACAGGTAGATTCTTAACCATTAACATTTTATCATTACTTAATGATGATTCCAAGATAAATATGTACCCTCAAGTAAAATCACATCAAATTCAGTATAAAGTACCAAGTAATTTACATCTGACTTACAAGTAAGTTACCTTTCCAAAAATTGAGCCCCTTTTGAAAAAAAGAAAAAAGCACTTAAATCGAAACCAATTGGAAGGAACTTTGATGTTCAAAAGATCCATTTGGTTTACAAAAAATAGATGGTTTCCCGGTCGCAATGAAATAGTTACAATTTTTGTACAATTTTATTAAAAAAAGGAAAATAAATCAATAGTATGAAAACAAATTCTAGGTTTAAGCATCCATCGATGAATGGATGAATTAATGAATTAAAAATTAATTTATTCTCATCAACTGATGATCTCAAGTGTGAAACAAACACATACAAATCCACACTGATATCATCATTAGTTTGAGCAACTGGAATTTGTAATAGATGCTAATTAAGGTATTACTTTATCGTGTGTTATGCAGTTAAGTATATTATTTGTACCATTATTGTAAAGTATTACCACTCATAAATTATAAATCCATAATCATGCAAAAAAAATGGGTAAACATTGAGTTTATGTCATCTCATCATCTGCATAGTCATATAGATTGAGGGAAACGGGAATGGAAATGTGATCATAGACAGTTTTGAGTCTTTGTTGTGAAGCTGCATCACAGGTAACTACTGTACTCTGCCATGAAGCGGTATTAAAAATGTATTAAACTCATTTCACAGTTGATCGTTATGTAACTGGTAAAAATGGGTAGGAATCATAGGTTTGTTCATTTCTACTCCTTCTCAGACACTCTCTCATCCCTTTTGTGTGTGTCTGTTTTAAGTTGTGTTCAAATTAAATGAATAAAAGAAAGAAAGTTGGATTGGTAGAAAGATCCCAGCCTGAGCTGTGATTTTATTTTTTAACTACCAAAGCGCTTAACATTTTGTGCAAGCTGGGCTGGGAATGGTGATGTTTCTGTTAACAACCGCTTGCTTCATCTGCTACTGCTACAGTTGTGTCCTTTTGTGCAATGTTCCTTTTCAGTCTTTGTCTTCCAGGCTGCCCTTTAACAAGACCCTCAGAAAAGAAAAGGGGACTATGTTACAGTCAACATTTAGACTGGTGGGCGCATGAGACTAGCTGTTGCACTATTTTATAAAAATGTGGTTGTAGCGGTGATCTTGGCTGTAGCTCTTTTTTTTTTTTTTTTTTTTTTTTTGCTCAAAATGCTGCACTTTTCACTCCATCTTGGTCTGTTTATGTTGGAGGAAGTAAATGTGAGAGTGATGCTTCTTGCTGCTCTGTGATGTAGACTCAGTGGTTTACGGAATAAAACAGTACTTCTCTTATTACAGACACATAATGTCAGATCTAAATTCTCCCTGCTGGTCGTGAGATGATTAATGATGGCGTTGTTAATGGGAAAGAAAGTGGAAGATAGATGCATCTCTGCATGTAAAACTTATGAAGTAGTTCAGAATAACTCCACCTGCAGCAGCTATAACTGTAATAATAATCATGTCATAAAGAACAATATAACAGTCAGAGGAACTTTATTAGTTTAATCAAATCTTCCTTCATCTTCAGTAAGTAGTTTACTTTTAACTTGTGTGTATTTTTACACTGCAACATCTGTACTTTTAACTCGAGTAAAATGTGTACGTCTTCCATAACTGTCGACCATTTACAAAAGTGTACACTCTTTAAAGTTTAAGTTTCCTACTTAATCATCTCTGTCTAAAACTCTATATTCTTGTTTATAGTGGTACTATACTGTTATCAGTCTGCAGTAAAGAACAAAAGAAGACAGGGAGGGATCACAGCTTCGATACACTAATGATGCCTCTCTGAGGTGAGCCCTAATAGGACTGAATGAACAAAAGGACTCAGGCACACAGGAAACATTAAAAAGGACTCATGAAAGGTGAACTTGATGATAGATTCACGGGCAAGAGGCAAGATGCTTTTGAACCCTAGTGTAAGATAATGTGCATAATTCACTGCAAGGATGTTAAGTGCACTCATTTCACACTCCATTTCACACAATGCTGCCCTGGGAAGAATCCGTGTATGATGACTCAGGAAACACACAACATCACTCTCCTTCATATTTCTGCTGTTGCTTCTCTCCATTGTGTCCAATCAACAAATTAAACAAAAGAGACGTAAACTAAAAGGTGTACTTATATAAAATATGTGGTTTTGGTGAACACATATGGAGAATACCCTGAATATTTGCTCATTTTAAAGATATCCTTCTGAAAACACATAAAGGATAAAGTCCTCAGCAGTGTGGTTACTACATGGACGATTTTTCCCAATTACATAGCTAACTGACAAATTCTAAAATATGAGAAAAGCAATAACTGTTTCCAAATGCTTTAGATTAATTACTGCACACACTTGTGTGCGTGTGCATGTGTGTGTGAAAGCAGCATCAGGGCCCAAGTTATTCTAGAGCATTTAGATATCTCCTCATCTGTTTCCTGTCAGATAAAGCTACCTGCCATCTATCTCCACAGAAACAAAAACAGAGCATGCAGCCATGTTTCTCACGTCGCCTGTCGTTACTATATGGAATTATTTGGAAAACCTCCCCCAGCGAGCAGATGGCGTCTGCCGGGAGGAGAATGAAGCTGGAACCTGGGCTTTATACTCTGCACACATATTTCCCCATTTCCACCACCAGCCTTTGTAAAAGAGAACAACACGGGTCTGCTGGGAATTTAACCGTGGGTCTGTTTTGGGAAACAGTGCACACGTTTGTTTATTGCAGTCTTGCACTTGCATTCATGCAGCAGCTGTAGTAAAAGCTGTGGCTACCGGGGGGGGGGGGTCTCTCTGCAGACTGGAGAACTGCAGGATCAAACGCCCCCTCCTTCCCTTGATTTCAGTTGCTTTGATCATCATAGTTTCCATCAAATGTGTGTGACGTGTTCATTATTTGACCCTTTTGCCAACAGAATAAAATGTAAAGAAGTGTGTGGATTCTCTTAGGAAAGCTCCGCATGCATGCTGCTGAATCCTCGTGTATTATTAAGCAGGGAATGAGGCTGTGCTGTAGCATCTCTTCATTGCTGCTTACACTCCAGCCCATGACATATTAAAGAAAACTTAGCAGAAGGCAAACCAGCAGTCTTGTGCTGAGTCTGCACTTGTTAAACTAACTCAAAGGACGAGATAAGCCAGGCAAAGCATGGGAAAGTAAATCTGAGGCTGTTTGAATAAGCCCTGCACCTCTCTGCCAGCTACAATCTACACACAGAGTATTCCACCCAATCTCTCTCTGGGGGAGATTTCTAAAGCACGCTTTGTTGCCAGAGCCAGGTAGACTATCAGTCACCTCAGTTGTGAAGAACACACCAACAGAAATAACCCAACATAAGACATAAAATCCACCTTGTGGGAGCTCAGAGGCTGAATTAAAAGCGCTCTTCTGCTGAGTCACAGTTTTGACATAATTATCCACTGATATGAAGAACATTTCCCCTCTTGCCTGTAAGTTCAGAGGGAATGCACACAATGGCATATTTGGTTGTAATCATAGCAGCCCCCCCACCATGAACTGAGCCTATGAGAGTACTAGAGCACAAAGCTAATCTCTGGCCCCGCAAAGAGGCCCCAGGGAGCAGCTCAAAATGGAAGCTGTATTAAATCTTAGCTTTCCTTGAGTGTCAGGTATTTACTCACCCTACGAACCTTGACCACCAAATATCGCCTTTTATGATATGCCTACAGTCAAACATAGCACCTGCAAATGAAGCGCTAGTATGCGCATCCATGTCGACAAAACAAGTAAGTAAGAACCAGGCATGTCTAAGTAAGCAGTTAAAGTTTGCTCTGGGGTGCACTGTGGCAGTTTCACATCAGCAGTTCCACTGCTGCCTCCAGTCTCGCTTGCATCGCCAGGAGGATGCACAACTGCACATGCACAGTGACTGACAATCGATGGTTCACACTCTGTTTCTCTCCACCCACCCAACCCACTCTCTCAAAAGAAGAAGAAGGGGGGAAAAAAAAAAAAAACACCACCCAGGCTGGGTGCTCCCCCTACCTGCTTCAACTTGTTCCACGCGTGAGAGGGAAACACAGAGAGAGAGGTGGGGATGAGATAAATCTGGGGGAGCTGGAGGTGCTGAAGCGGTTGTTGCCATTCTCTTGTTGCCATTCAGAATCAAACTGGATTGACTTATACAGGGAAAAAAGGGTTTATCCATGGTTTGGTTAATCTGTTCTTTCAGAGCTGTAACTATAATTATATTAAAACCCTGCGGCTGCAGCAGTTTCCGTGTCATTCTTTTATCATTTTTTGTGAGACTTCGGGCGCCTCTGCAGCGCAGTGAGGCACGGAGCTCCACACAAACGCTGCGCCTTAACGCGTAAAAACAATCAATACACTTACAGTTCAGGGCGTTGCACTCCTTTCATACACAACACGCGCATATACTTTTCAAAACTGTCACAACTCTGTAAATCATTCATCAGGGTGAGGATTAATCATGACTTAAATGTTTTACGTGCATCTGATTGGTGTCTGGACCGTAAAAAAAATGGTGTTCTTATTGGTGTTCTGCCTTAACACTGAAGAAAATTCAAGTCAATGTATTATTTTACACATTTGATTGCCGTGGATGACCTATTTTTGCAGCTTGTGTGGCTGTACTTACCCCTCTCTCCTGTCCACGAGGAATCTATAAAAAATGACCCATATCCAACGGGGGGGATCGTATTTCTTTAGGTGTATCAATGTACGAATGGAGGATTTCCTGAGCAGTTACAGATTCTTTCTCATTTCAAGAAAAAAAAAAAAACATGTAGATGTTGTTTCTGAGTAGTATCCAACAGGAATCACGCATTTTGAGGCTGCGTCGATCTCCCAGAATCACTGCGAGCGCTGTCCGCGGAAAAAGTGGTGCTGAAAGTCCCAAGTCCCAACTTTAGGCTGCGTGTGGATGAGAAATAAACGGCATGTCCAGTGGAGCCGCTCACTGAGGCAGCTTCAGCAAGAAGAGGATCAGATTTTTACGGGATAACAGAGCGGAGAGGCGCATATCCCACACCCGAGGCGATAGCACTTTCCAACTGATAGACGGAGGACTGTACGCGCCCGTGCACAGGCTGTGATTGATGTTGAATGCATCGCAGCCCACCGCCTTTATCAGAGAGGAAATGCACCATCAATGAACAAGGGGGAGATGTGTGAATGCCAAATTACTGCATGTAATACCACCAGCGCTTTGGCAGCAAGTCAGGATGAGACATGCAGCGTTTGCGTAAATTTGTTCAATTTGAACGTCGATTTAGCAGCCTGCTGCTTTTACCCCTTCTACACACTCAGACCTGAGTGTCGGGTTTAGTCGTCTCTGTGAAGTGACAATCATAAAAAAAGCCTCACTGTCACTGACAGTTGGAGCTAAACAGAGACGCTTTAAAAATACCTCAGCTTTCCATTTACTGCGCGCCAGATCATTTGGAGTGACGAGAACAAGCCGAAACCATTTTATTTTGTTCAGTTAATACACGTCACGAAAAGATCTGCAATCACTTCAGTTTCCGGCGCTCGACAACAGAGGAGGTGATTTTATCATCTCTGATGTGAGGCAGACACGTTACAGGTGCTGTTGCAGCTCAATGCAGTACGTTGAGTCTGGAAGCGTTTGGGATGCTTCTGCGTAAACCGTGACGAACATTATCAAGTCCAATCACTGAGTGGGAAAACTCAATCTAGACTCTCGGTTTGTGTTTGGGAAGTGTATGTGTGTGTGCTTTGACAGAGTATGCAGCTGCACTCTGCAGCAAAGTTATAAAATTATGTCCAAGGGCATGCCTCTATGTGTCCAACATTATCCTGCAAAAGTGCAAGAAATTACTTTTTAAGCAGGCATGGGGATGCTATTACTGCAGATTTCAGTGCAAATATATATATATATATATATATATATATATATATATATATATATATATATATATATATATATATATATATATATATACATATACTGTATAATATGTTTAGAGACTACGTTAAGAGGCAACGCACTTCCTCATTTATCAGTTTAAGTGTGGCTGTCCTGATTGACTCACTTCCCCTGATGACCATAGAAGGCTTATGGTGATAACTCAGCAGCTGCTCTCTCTGCCTTCCTGATCACAGGGCTGGGCTGTGTTGTGTGTGTGTGGAGGCTTTCACAGGTCTGAGTGGGTCACACCTGTGGAGTGCTGGACCAACTCCACCACATCAAGGAAAAGTGGATGGGGTGTGTGTGTAAAAAGAGAGTATAAAGAGAGGTGGGGGTTCTTAGAGGGGTGTGTGTGTGTCATGTCTCTGTGGGCCCTGAAGGCAGCTGAGCCTCTGAATATTCATCACCACCTTTACTGGAGCAAATTCCTGCTACACGATTACACTGACAGTCTCGTGAGCTGTAGTGGGACCATATAAGTCATGTAAAAGAATCACAGAGCTAACTTGTGTACATTATTGAACAGAGTGTTTTACATCTCTTTATGAAGGAGCTTCTCAAACCGGTGTTGTATTTCAGTTTAGCATGGTTAACATAAGTAAATTATTTAGCTGTGGAGAATGGATACAAAAGCCATTTTCTCCAGGAGGCCCGCTGCTTGGCTTTTACTGCAGTACACGGGGGGGAAAGCCTTGTTGAGCATGCCTGCTCCAAGGATAACGTTGTGTAGCTAAAGCCTCCCCATCCTTTTCTGCGAGACAAACTCTGGAGATTACTTGTTTCAATTAGCTATGGGGCGGAGAGAATTTAAGCCATGTTAATTCCAGTCACTAGTGAAAATCCCAGTCAAAAAGACCAGCCACTCAGGCATAATCGCCTGCCCCCAGACGTCTCTCATTTCATGGATACATTAGAGGAATTAATCAAAATGTAAATTCTTTGGGGGTCACAGGAATATTCACTTCACTGATGGCATTCAGCGCAGATGAGAACTTCCGCAGTCTTTGTACGAATTGAGGGAAATTCCTGTTGATGAAAACTGGTCTCACTTGTGTTTCCCCACTAGGAGCCTCTTTTTCTCAGATTTGACTGTAGGATCATTTTCTTCATTAAATAAGATTCAATTAAACTGAGAGAAGAAATGTTGCAGTTCATAAGAAACGTTGATTTAAAAAAATTATAAGAAATAGCAGGAGATATAAATGCAGTCTAAATGATTATATAAATATAAATATGTATATGATCAAAATCTAAATGAGATGTCTGTTATATTTTTTCATTTTCATATATATATACTGTATATATACAGTGTATATTAAAGGATATACTGTATATACATCCAGACTGCTAACATTTGATTTAATAACATCAAGGTTGTCACAGTGGGAGACACTGGAATGAGTCACTTTGTCACTCTGGTTTGAAGCTATATTTTATCGTGCTGAAACAGGGCAGCCAGGTCAGACTGTCTGACCACATGCTCCACATGTGAGGGATATATTTTGTTGAGGTTCTGGCTGGCAGGCTGACAGTTGTCACAAGAGAAACCTTTGATCCTTGACAGCTTATTTACCAACTATAACTTGATCTATGATACAGAGAAGGAAAATCAAGGTGTTTGTTCTTCAGAACACCTCAAAATAAAATCATGCTGGGAAAAAAGAAAACTGCTGACACAACTAATAAAAGTGATGTAGTCATCACTATGAGGTTGCAAAGTCATAAAGACTACAGAGACGAGGATACTTCTATTCATTATAACAACAAAAGTGTAGATCAGTTGTGCTAAATGTTTTGTAATGTCGATGTTTCTATCTTGTGATAACTGTAAAAAGTTGGCTTTTAAACGCCTTTATGAACAATGGTACTTGCTGCTGATGGTGAGTTTGCACTCTGAATAGCAGCTGGATTTTTTTTTTTACATTAGAAGAGTTTAAACTTCAGCACATAAAGTCAATTCTCTCTGTTTTCTTTCATTTTGTTTTTATATGCTCCAGATTTGTTGAAAATGAATGGAAATATGAGCTTGTAGTAACTGGCATGATAGCAGCACCTGGTGGTCGCCATGTTTAACATCCTCAGATATGTCCAACGTTTATCTGAAAACTGCATCCTAACCTGTACATATATATGACAGTAAGTAGTCTGCTTCATACTGAAAAATATGTTTTGTTCAACAAATAATGGCTGTAAATGAACATACCACAGTGGAGACAAGTAGTCAAATACTGAATTTAAGCCCCATGGTTATAGGAACACTTATTTGTGCTCTTTTTACACACATATTTACACGTGTAAATAGATTTTCCCTGCTGACAGAAAATGTTTGGTTCTCATTTAGTCTTCAAAGGTTTACCCTTTTGAGAGCATTTAATAAAAGCTAACTTTACGCTATATCTGAGATGAGAGAGTAATGATTTTAGATTATGTCAACTTGTTGATGCCTTCAAGCAAAGGATCCAGCGCAGCGAGAGCAATGTCACATTAATCTAAGAAAATCAAGCACAGTTGCTTTGCTTGTGCGTGAGGCTAAGCACAATCTATTCTAGCCTTGGGCTAGACAACACAATCTCCTGCTTATTTAGTCATTAATGTGCATATTTACCTGCAGAAACAAGGTGCTAGAAAGGTTAATGTTTCCAATATCTTTGCAGTCTTCTATTAAACAAACACTGCTGCATCGCCTTTGGTTGCGCTGCATCCTCTGGGATTGTCCTATTATAAGATACAGCACCAAAGCAGAATTTCATCTCATTTATGTTGCCAGTCTGGTTGCAGCAGCTCTGCTTTTCTGCAACATGACTGCTATCACTGCGCCGTGTCTATTTCTAAATCACTTTCTTTATTTGGATGAAGGATGGATCATATTGAGTTCATGGGATTTTCTACATTCGCTGTATGTTCTTCTGAACATAAAGTTATTCCAAATAAACAAGTAGAGCTCACAGGGCACGGTAGCCGGTATCTGGAAGGGGGGGAATGAAAGAAAGGAAAAAAATCAATAAGTTTGTGTGTAAATTCCAGAGTTGTGGTTCATGCTAGTTTCTATCTAGTTTCTTTGTACTAGGAAGTAAATTCCACCTCCAGCATTCAAGTTCAAAAGTGTGACTGACAGGAGGAGCAAATCAGCCTGAAGGCAGGTATGGAACCAATCATTTCCTCACCGCAGCGTCAAGCCAGATGTTTCAGTGTTTATCTTTATTTCTTATACCATTACTCAGTTAAACAGGCAGTAATTAGGGATTAGAGTTCATGACTGTATAGGATCGAGTGGGAGGGAGATTGGTGTAAAAGTGCTCTTGTGTGTGGGTGTGTGTAGAGCTTGAGTCGTGTGTTTTTAGTATGTTTTTTTTTAAATGCCTGAATTAGTTTTTTTTTAAATACCTAAAACACTTTGTGTTGCTTTTGCATGAAAAACGCTTCATAAATAAATCATTTTGAATTTGAATTCAAGTCCATGATCCTCCAGGATCATGTTGGTAGCGATAGCAGGGACGAGGCCTCCAAAGTGGGCAAGCCTAACACTGGGGTTCAGCTTGGACAGATTAAAGATTAGAAACCAGGAGCAAAACAGCGCAGAAGGACTCTCAGACTGATGGTCAGACAGTTGGTTCCGGATCTGGCAGGAAGCTGGCAGGGTGGGCCGACTTTTCCAGTGGGCTGGCACTAATCAAACCTTGAGGAGACAGGGCGTCAGCTGGGAGGACTGACTTCGGAGGAGCCTGGGTTGGCATCTGCATCAGCCAGCTCCGGAGCAGACCTGACGTCTGTGACACAAGCCGAGGCTGAAACAGCGATGGTGACGGCCGATTTAAAAACACTCTCAAGGACAGGCTTGTCCTCGGCTGTCCATGAAAGGAGCCGCATGTCAGAAGACTCAGGGACCAGTTATCAGTATCTTAAACATAACTGCTAATCAGAAGTAGGCAGTATGATGGCTAGTGCCTGGCTGGGTCATGTCTATGTGCATACTGAAGAAATGAGGTACATAATCAGTTATTTTGTCATTTAGAGAGAGCATGAGATGTCAGCTTATGGTCATTAAAAAGCCTACAGGATGCTGCAACTAAGGATGGATGATACAGAAATTATCCCCGATCAATACTGTACAATACCAGCAGTCTATGGTACTTTTTCCATCAATATCAATACCAATACTTTTTGTACCTTAAAAGAAAATCACATGATTGTACAGTTTGCATTTGCATTAATATCTTGAATGCAAGGGAAATATTAGATATAAGTAAAACTTGAGAGCAGAAGTACCAGAAAGACATGCTTATAAAACAATAATAAATTATATTGATGAGTAAATTAAACAAAAATAAGATTAAAAACTTCTTTCAATTATCAAATAACTTAAGTACAGCTTAAGATTATTAACATTTATTTAGTGGAAAATGTTCAAATACAAAATGTAAAAATACCAAAACATCATCATCACCAACAGTAGCAGCATCATCATGACATCTGATAGGCTACCACCATCATGTGACACCAAAACTAGCATCTGGCTGCTTTCACACATTGTTTTGTTGCCTAAAACTCTCAGAAGTGAAAACAAATCGCATGTTTTGGTCTCGAAAAAGTATTGATTCCGATATTTTGTCTGGCTGGTATCAAAGTATTGACTCCATGGTATCGATATGCCCATCCCAGCTGTAACTGTAAGAATTTTGCATCAGTAGTAAAATTTCTCATCTGGTCAAGTTGGTTATAAGTCTGAGTCAACATATTTGATCTGGTTTGTATGATTTACATTCAAGCTCAAGTGCAACAACTTATAGATACATCACATCTTAAAACGTGAAAAAGTACCTTTTTACATCTGTGTTTGAGCCGGAACAAATGTAGCTTGAAACAGAGTTTGAATCCCTCCCAAGCAAAGAGTGGATCCTCATCTTAGATCTCCATTGTATCGCCCCAGTTCCCCACTGGTTTGATTGCCTATGCAGTTTCATCTGAACATCATCTGTCTCATCATGTCTTTCTCTGCCATCACTGTCTATTTAGTTTCAACTGTTTGGCACAAAGCAGCTGCTTTGAGATCAGAATTTTCTCCATGCATGAATCATTTCCCTAGACTTTTCTAAGAAAAGAGTTGCACATGGAGCTGGGTGCAAGAGTGGCGTCTCCAACAACATGCAACAATTTAGAGCCTAGATATGATCAAGGAAAAAAAAATCACAAAGCACAGCAAAGAAGGGATCGCATATATGGTGTGGAAAGCAATGCACAGTATCTAATTGAATGGGGAGTTGCCTTATGACCAAAGATAATCAAACTGTCAAGGAGTTTATAAATAATACTCATAAATCTCACAACCGAGTCTCTTCATCCAAACCGGGCTCATGCTGAAGTGCTCTCACAGAGAGGGGTGAGCGCCCTCTTTTGGACAGGCCAGCCACTGTAATCTGTGTGCCTGTGTGTGAATGGCTCACCAGAGACTTGCAAAAAGAACGGGTTGCCGTAGCAACTGCAGATAGTAAAAGTGCAGGCTCTTGAGTGACCCTGCGCAGATATGTTTAATTGTGTGAAGCCCAGTCTCATTCGCCTCCCATAAAAGAGACAGAAAAGAGGTGAAAAGGAAAAAGGATTTATTGCTCTCACTTGAAATATATTTCTGACCACCAAATGATAAATTTGGATTATTTTTTCCTTACAGCATTGTGTTAAATAAACATGGATTTTTCTATTACATTCCACCTGGTTAACCTATAATCTATGTGCTATGTTTTTGATTTTATTTCTTTGGATTTTTTAATTTTTTGTCAAATAAAATCATTTAATTTCATTGTTGTACAATCAACAGACATTTTTCCCCATTATACAACAATTTTACTGACAAGCCAGGTGATCAGCCCATCAAATCAAACTTTATTTATGAAGTGGCTTTTATGCAGAAGCAGC
This sequence comes from Atherinomorus stipes, assembly GCA_023101725.1. Taxonomy (NCBI): domain Eukaryota; kingdom Metazoa; phylum Chordata; class Actinopteri; order Atheriniformes; family Atherinidae; genus Atherinomorus; species Atherinomorus stipes. The sequence continues at coordinate 365,187 of JALJCO010009251.1, read as the reverse complement.
ACAAAGTGCTTTAAATGATAAAACAACAAAAACAATTTATGAATAAAAAAATATATACATACATATGAAAACACACATACAAGAACACACAACTGATCACATTCTTCTTCCCACACATTATCACAATCACACCCACACAGTGCACAAATTCCCCCAATATGACTGCTGAGGTGAGGAAACGATGTCTTGGAGATCCTCTGCTCTGGGAGCCAACCCACCAATGACCACAGAGGGCGTCCACACCGTGGCCAGAGCCACAGTGCAGGGCCCCCTCCAGTCGCCTTGACCGGGGCAACCCCCACAGCGACGTCTCAGCAGAGTGAATCGGGACAGACAATACAACTTAAACATTGAACAATGATAAATAATGAAAATAATCAGTTACAGCTGCAGAAATCAAGACTTTTACCAGTTAGTGTTTACTTTAGAAAGGCAGACTGAGGATTCATTATGTTATAATTCTAACTGAAAGACGGCTGCACATCATGTTTGAGGCTGTTTAAAGTCCTACACATCTGCATGTTTTTACTGGCGTGTAACGTGTTTCAGTAGCCAGAAGTTAAACTGGAGTGGGGTTGATTTTTTTTTTTTTTTAAAGAAAAGGGAAAAGTTTCTCTTTTGATAATGTTTAGACTCCTTCCTCAAAACAAAAAAGAATCCCTTTAGTTGTTATTTTGATTACATTTGTATGTTAATGTTGCACATTAACTACTCTCTGTGAGTCTGCGACAACATCTATAAGACTGTTTTCCTTGTGGAACATTTCAAAGTAATAGGGGTGTAATGATACAAAAAATTCACTGTTCAGTTCAGTTCAATACTTTTGGGTCACAGTTCCATAATTTTTTCCAATACAAAAAATACATTTTCATGCCTTTTTTAACTGTTGTGCTCTTGTCCACAACAGCTTTCCATCAAGGTCATATTTAATATGAACACCAAAGTTGTCCCAACACAAGAAAAGAATGTAGTCAAACACAGAAGGGCGACTCAACGTAATATCTTCCCAAGGAGTCAAAGTGATGCAGAAACTTTACCGGTGAGTAAATGCACGTATATACTCCTAGAAATAAGGTCCAGATAAGATTCTGCTTTCTGATGCATGCTTCATGTTGCAGCTCTTCCCTGCAAACTCTATCTCTTTTATAAGAGAGCATCTCAACATGGAAAGTTTCCAATCGTCAAGTGCATCTGTAAGCAGGGAACTGAAAAAAATAGCAGTCAGAACCAGATTCTTCAAACACTCTTTGGTGTTTAAACATGAAAATGGTTTATTGTACAGAGCTGGTGAACAGAAGCTCTTAATCACATCCTAATCTGGCTTCATGATATTTGATCATTCTTCCAAGGGTCCCATAAAACTCTGGTTGTTCAGTTTGGTTTTACATTTATGGAGCTGTTTCAGACTAAATCTGAGCCAAGAATTCTTTAGATGGAAGTCTGAAAGAACAGCTTTGGGCTTGTGGGTTTAAATCGAAGATATGGCTCAAGGGAACCAGATAATCAAATAAGAGACGACTATAGTTTAGTAAAATTTAAGAAACTGGCTTCTAAATTCTTATAAATCACTGTCATCCATTAAAACGGTAACATCACCTTCTATTTCCATGTTAGAGTCCAGAATAATCTATGACACACGTTACAATTCAAAAGAACAATATAGAAGTAAAATAAACCTCAATAAATGAATAAAAAAAATTTACTTGATAAATTTGTATTTGTCCCTAAATTATAAATATTGGGATGGTATAAAAAATGTTTTAAATAAAGACAAAAAAAAAAACAAACAAAAAAAAAAATAGATATTCTTACTGGCATTTTCTTGGTTCTAATCATTGAAAGTATATACAGAAAATATTTTATGTATTTCAGCTTTACAGTATTTCATTTGTTATATACTGTACGTACGATCTTTTATTTTATTCCAGGCTGCAACACATAAAAACTGGTATAGGGCAAAAATGAAAAGATAAAGAAAAAATATTCAAAATATTTTCTTTAAAAAGAGAGAGAGAGAATTTCAACAGGTGATTTTCATTTTGATTGAGTTTAATGAAATCCATGGAAACTTCATCATTTAGCATTTTCATTATTGTTGCAATATTTCCTGTTTTAGGGTTGCACGACTTTCATCAATATACCATAACCTATTTATCTCTGCAGTATAAATCACACTGTAAAACGATGGATTATTTTTTGTGTGTGTGCATTTAAAAAAGCAGAGATGCGTCTGTACTTAGAATGTACATTACGTCTGTACTTAATGCGTCTGTACTTAATTTAATGTACCAATTAAATTATTAAATTAAATCTATCACAATGGTGGATCCATAAATATTTTGAAATGTCCCAAAGCAATTATTTTCAAATTAATTTAATAACCCAAATACAGCTGAGACGAGAACAGAGATGAGAAACCTCAGTTTTGTATCAGATCTGTTGGGGCATAGATTTCGAGCCATCCCAGGATGTGTGAGAAGAAAGTCAGATTAAACACCAGCTCCTTGGATGAGAAATTTGAATGTTATTAGAGCTGTCACTTTAATGTGTTAATTAGATTAATTAATTACATTTCAAATTAATGCATTATGAAAAATAATCGCAATTAATTCAGAGTGCCAATTCAATGCACGAGTATTTCAAATTTGGCCCACTGAATGACCTGGGTAGTGGGTGGCGGTAATGCACCTAAAGCTGTTTGCCAACTGCCAATAAACACCAGAAGAAGAAGAAGAAGACACGCCAATGAGTCACAGTACAGAACTTCATAGGCTGTGTTGGAGCAGGTTTGCATGGAAAACTTAAAGGACTGGGGCTCTTGAGGACCATTGTTTCCCACAACTGCTTTAGCAGATATAAGATTAAAATGTGATTAATAAGATTAATTAATTACAAATCCTGTAATTAATTTAGTTTTTTTTTTAAATCGCCTGACAGTCCTAAACATTATTCAAGTAAATAAGGTTAGAGGAAACAGTACTGATCCCTGTTCAGAAGTTTGACTTTTGCTGCTATAAAGGCAGAATAGAAACAGATTATCAAGACAACAGAGAATGAAAGAATAATAAAACAGACATGAACAAGTTTATGCAAGAATTTATCATGATTCATGTTGTTGGTTGTTGTTTGTAAGAAACAAAGATTTTTTTTTTTTTTTTTTTTTGTAAGTGAAAGTTACATTATAGAAAAAAAAAATCTGCACATTTGAAAATGCCAAACAGCAGGCTTTTCCGTTACAGCTTCAAAGCCACAAACTGTTAGTACACATAGTATAAGAATTTGGATTATGTGAAAATATCATTTAGTGACCTGAAAAAGTGATTTAAAATTGATTAAAATTTCTTTGGCTTTGGTAGGTCTTTTATGTGGATTTTTTTATGCATTGATCTCACTTGTTCTGTTTTTGTTTGTTTGTTTTTATTTTCTGATTCACACTGAGAAACATAATCAATCCCTATAGGGTAAGTGATCTGTTGCATATCTATATAATTACATGCTCTCAAAAACTCATGTTCATAATATCCTGCATGTCAGCCCCAGTTGTAAGACATTAGGTTTCAATATAAAGAAGGAAAACATAACGTCAATGTCCAAACAGATTCAGGATCCAAACAGATCTGGTAAAAAGAAGCAAAACAACAACAAAAATAATAAATAGGCTATGACGTACTAAACAGTTATTTGTAAAACTGATCCAGATCAGAATGAAGCTGAGCTGAGAAAACAAAGAGCATCTGTTTGTTCTTCTCTGAAGGGACAAACAAAACAAAACAGAAACATGAGGGTAAAATCTTGAACAAAGATGCCAGGATTTGATCGGAAACATTAATAATGTTTTTGGCCTTTTTAACCATCTGCTCTCCTCAGAAAGAACACAGGTCTCTGTGTCTGACCCCGGTGATTTTACCGCAGATGTTTTACAATCTGCTGAGCGCATACATGCCTTCAAAAGATGAAACACTTAACCAACTTTTTCATGTAGTGTTTCCTTATTTTTAAAGATTTTTTTTCAATTTGGTCTTGTTTTCTCCAGTTCACTCATAATTTTGCACATAGAATTTCAAACTCTACTGCATTCCCAGCTAAAATAGATATTTCTCAAATTTTTTAAAACAAACTTATTTCAAAAAGGACTTTTTCTCGTACAATTTTCAAGCAACTTGTCTGTTTTAATTAAAAAAATTTATGGTCAGTTTTAAGGACCACGCTGGCGCTGTCCATTACCTGCAGTGCTGAAAGTGGTAAATTAACCCTTTGTTCTGTTTTATAATCTGAAAAGTGCATTCCTTTGATAAAAGCTCAGTTTGAATTTTCCAAACTGAAGATAAAGAACAAACTTCGACAAGCCTCAAACAAGTGGCCTTATCAAGCTAGTTGGAGCCAAAACTGCCAGTTTCCCCTCACCGGCTCGCTCCAGTCAGAGCGTGGTGTTGCATTTCCCCTCAGTCTCCGCTGCTCAAATTCTTAAACCCTCGATAGGCAAAATCCTTACGCTCGTCGACCTATTAAAGGCTAAGTTACGTCGTCGGCGTAACGGCTTCTTGTAATGGCGACCGTGCCGTAGATGTGCCTAGGTTTGTGAAAATGAAGCGAAGAAGAAGTTATTTCTTTTAACTCAAACGCCGAGGTTCCCCGGAGGAGGGCTTTGCGTCTTCAACCATCATCTCTACAAGTGGTAAACTTAGCTGTACTATTTAACTTTTGCGCCCCCGAAATGATGAAGCTGAAGTCAAACCAAACCCGGACGTATGACGGGGATGGCTACAAGAAGCGGGCCGCCTGTCTGTGCTTCAGGAGCGAAACTGAGGAGGAGGTGAGTTCGGGGATGTTGTTATGTAGAGGGCCGAGCTAACATTAGCAGCCGTGGGTGCTTTCAGTGTTTAATCAACCAGTTTATCAATACATTAATGAACATAACCGTGATTTTATGGTAGATTGACGTGTCTGATCATTCGTATTCCAGGCCCCCATGTCGTCCCCCGAGACTTCACATTTAACGTCAGTTTTTAGCTCGTACTTACCTAAGTGTTATGTAAGGCTCTTTAGCTGAGGAGATGGAAGCCTCGGGTTTTATTCTCAGCGTTACTTCAAGTAAACCTGTTAGCTGCGTGCTAAGGCTAGGGTTAGCATGCTAACTAGCCGTGCTGTTGCTCAGGGCAGCCGGCTGTCGGCCAGCGACCACAGCCCACAGTACTGGCTCCGATGAGGGGTGAAAATATCTCTGTGAGCCGTCAGATGAACACAAGTCATTTTTAGAAGTTAAAGTAATAGGCTCTAATGTTTTATACTTATTTAGCCATTTTGGCATGCCAAGTAATACTAAATGTTAGCGTTAATGCAACTGGTATTAGCCAAGAATTGGACTTTTATGTAGCTGTTAGCTGTGCAGCTTAAATAAAGATAGCCCTGGTAGCAATAAGCCGGCTGTTTATGTGGCGATGTAAAGTCTATGCAGTTAAATAGAGTATCATCTCAATGATAAAGTCCAAATACGGTTAGTGTCCACATTTCGGCACATCGCTACTCAACGTAGCTGTCATTGCGTGCTGTCTCTAACGAAAACCACAGTCTCTAGCCTGCAGTTGCTGGAGCAATTTGGGGAAACTGATGTGTAGTCCACAGCAAACACAAAGGTGTCTTTGTAATAGAAACATTTTACCAGGGGAGCAGACGAAATTAGACTAAATCAGTTCTTCATCCTGCTCAATGTCGAGGCCAGATGGTAAACAACTTGAGCTGTTGATTACAGGATGTGCATCAGTATCACCAGCACATAAAAAAAAAGATAAACTTTTTTCAAGAGCCCTAGTTTACCTTACAGGTATTCAGCCCAGCCACAGCTGTTGCACAGTCAACAACACCCACAACTCTGAATGCCTGAATGAGGGGGAAAAGCAAAACAAAAACTCAACTTGCAACTAAGTGGAAGTTATGAGTTCTTTTCTGCTATAAAGTGAATAAACCTAATAAGATTCACACGGTATCCAGCTGGATCACCTTAAAGATCTCACATTTTTCTGATGGGTACAGGGTGTTGTTTAATGTGAAGATGAATAACAAATAGTAAAGTCTGGTTGTAATGTCTAATCAGTTTTGTTTGGGATGTATTGCAGGTCCTGTTAGTAAGCAGTAGTCGACATCCTGACAAGTGGATAGTTCCTGGGGGAGGGATGGAGCCTGAAGAGGAGCCCAACGTTGCTGCAGCTCGAGAAGTGTGCGAAGAGGTTGGTATTATGACTGTTTTTTGCATTTGTCCTAATACTCTAATGTTTTAGCCCGTTTATGCGTTTTTAAAGTTTATTGTATGAACCATCTTATTTCCTTCCTTTTTGCAGCTGAAATTTCCATAAACAACAGACTGTGTAATCTGTAGTAAACCCCCTTTTTGCTACACAGACATAAATCATGCCTTTCTTCACGTGGTCCAAAGCCAGGAATATTGTTCTGAGAACGGACTTCCATTTAGAGCATGGCAAATTAGCGTGAATGTAGGCCCAGATGGGTATTGTATTACATTTCCGTTAAATCATGTCTCTATTTAACACTGGGACTAATACCTTGCTCTCAAAATCCATTTTGTCAATGCAGTCATTCTGTTTGCATGGACAGAGAGAAAGCCTAGCAACATGTAAGCTGTATCGCAGCATCATGTTTCAAGGCAGTGTTGAGGTGTCAAGAGTCACGCTGAGATTGAGCTCTGGCTGTCCAGCGGTTGCGCTACAGCTCCAACTGGTCTCATGAAAATGTCAAATGAGTGACTGTTCATCAGTCTCTAAAAGTTTATTTGTTATGAAGGCAGACACATTGGAGGACAAAATATACTGTTGTTATTGGTATGTTGTGGAGGATAAGTAACAATTTAAAAAAGAAGAAATCTATATCTTGATAAAAATCACCTACATCCGTCACTTAAATTAGATGTTTCTCCAGTCTGTATGCCTTTCATCTCTTGGATGTTTTGATCAGAATGGATGCTCAGCATATTGAAGACACTGAATCTCACTCAGCTGTCGGCTCTTAGCGGGCATCTGACCATATAAAGGCTATCCTGTGCATGTGATCCATCGTACTGATGGATGCTGATATCATCTCTTATCCTGGCTCCTGCTGTTTGGTAGCTTTGGTGGCTGCAGAACACTGAGGCTTGCCAGAACATTTCCACAGGGTCAAAAGCAATGTCACATCACTACTGAGGTTTGTTAAAGTGCTGAAAGGCTGCATTCAGAAACTCTGTGGTGACTTTGAGTGGTGCTCAATACATCACCACATACTCTGGCTTTCTAAGCCTCTTATTGGACGGTGGTGTAACAGGACATATTCTAATCCCGCTGAGCTTATTCTGATTAGCATATGAGCAGTGAGCGATTGCTTATGCTTATTGGTTTGGAGTCTAGCCAGGGAGGGCAGTGAAGACTCAGCACTTGGGAACAGGCCAGAGGTTACGCTGGGATTTCTTTGTCCATTTTACCTGCTCCCTCATCTTATATCCTGATGTTAGTGATACACCCCAAACCTCCAGCATGGAGACACAGGACATCATTCCATAATTTGTAATACTGCCTCAGTGCTGTCCATCCTCTTTCAGGGTGATGCCCATTAGTCTTCAGTTACACGGATGCCTGAGCTGGGAGACATTTTCCATCTCGTAAAAACGTACAGGTTGACTTTTGGCCTATTACTTAATCCCTGGCATGACTACCGGTTTGTAGTGGTGGGCCTGTTCTTTTCCATATGATCTAGCTGAAGGCTTGAGGAGTGCAACACTCAGTCCATGGTGCAGTGTGTGGAGTCAACATTTATTTATAGCCTGAAACTGGAACCTGAAGAAGAAGCTTCAAAGATGCCAGCAAGTGGCCAGGCTCTGTATTTAAACCTGACTTACTATTCACCTGGGAGTTCAGATTGTAGAGATAATTTTCAGTATTAGAATAAGCTTAAAGGTGATAAGCACAGAGAAATTTTACACTTGTTTTCTCAGGAGGAAAAAATGACATTTGCATGGTGATAGTGGTGAAAATGGCACCAGTTAAGAGCAAAAATGTATTATTCTGATGTTTGTTTTTGGATCTTTTTTTTTTTTTTTTTCAATTTTGAATGACATTAAGTATTTTCTGAGATGAGGAAGCTAAAGAGAGTGATTCATTCATCATTGAAATCATTTAAAGCTGGCATTTGTATATCAATTTTTGTATAATAAATACTTTAACAATATTTGTTTTTGATTATCTGACAAAACAAATCATTTCATACTTTTTCTTTAAACCACATCCAACAAAACATAAATGTTTTGGGCAAATAAAATCACAAAAATCCTTAAATCCTCCTGAAAATGAAAGATTAAAAGTCTGTTTGCAAGATTAAATTCCACTGCAGTGAAGTGTGATGATAATTAGAGAGTCTCAACATGACTTCAGTCTTTGTATTTGTTGTCCTTGTGTGTTATTTGGAGGACTTAACAACCCAGGAGTGAGATGGAGCGAGTTTGCAGGGGATAAATACAATCTTATGATGTAATATAATCCACTGCAGCACAAACATAAACTAGAGTTTCAAAATTTCCATACAAATTACATCAGCACCTTTCTGGATCCTTTTCAACAAAACACCCCGAAGTTCAAAGATAAAGTGCTTGTTGGGCTATTAGACGGCATTACTGTGTTTCTGTATCACTTCTGTGTTCCTGCTGTAGGAGCAGCAACTCACCGTTTGTTGTGACTGCATCTTTCTAAAGTTGCTATTTATTTTACAGGCTGGTGTGAAGGGGACTTTAGGTCGCTTAGTTGGAATATTTGAGGTGAGATGTTTTCAGCTTGTAGTCTTTTTTTTTTTTTTTTTTCCCCTTTTAAATATTTATAAATCTAATTTTTGGTTTGCTTGTGATTAAAATACGAAATTTTCTTTCTGGTTTCTTCTGCAGAACCAGGAGAGGAAACACAGAACCTACGTGTATGTCCTTATTGTAACAGAGGTGCTGGAGGACTGGGAGGACTCGGTCAACATTGGTAAAGCACTGTTTGTTTATTTTTCAAAAATGGGGATCATACGGACTAAGTTCTCAAGCAGTCACATGCTTGACTTTGGCTTTTCTTTTTTTCCTGCAACCCTTGCTGTTATCACAGTTAAAGGATTTTAGTCTGTGCTAGCTGGGGGGGATGGGGGGGGGGGGGGGGGGGTTTAGCTCCTGCCCTTGTGATTTTCACATCAGCTGTGTGATAATTAGCCCAGCCATAATTTTCCTAATGCTTTTTGCCTTGTGTTGTGTCTCATCCGTCAACTGCCTCTACAATGGTTTCTGGTTCTGTCAACAGGGAGAAAAAGGGAATGGTTTAAAATAGACGATGCCATACAAGTGTTGCAGTGTCACAAGCCTGTGCAGGCCACCTACTTCGAGGCTCTCCAGGAGAGTTGCCTGACCAGTAACGGAACACCACTGGTGACCACGATAGGTGGGGACCTCACTCCTACCTACAGCATCAATCAGAGCTCCGTCTCGGGTATCAGATAACTAAAACCATAACTCTGACGCCCCCCAGGAGCTTTCGCCACCACTTGCGCTCTTACTTGTGTCACTTCTCTCTTCCTCCTCTCTTTTCTTCTATCTTTTTTCTCTTTTTTTTTTTTGTTCTCTTTTGTCTCAATGACATGGTTTGCCTTGCCAACTCCTTTGTGCCAGAACTGTGGCACAGACTTGATGACAAGTGTTGGGTGAATAGTCTGAAACACTTTGTAAATGTAAATGTAATTTTTGACCCCTATACATTTTTTTTTTTCTTTTTACGGACAACTGCATGAAGTTTCTCCTCAATCCCTGTCCTTTACGCGCCCTTAGCGTGGTGTTTATTGAATGCAAGAACTACTTTTTACTGTTGTAATGTAAAAGTGTATACTTAGTGCTTAAGCAGAAGGCTTTTGGTGGTCTTTTTAAAGTCTCCATTACTTTTGGTTATTTTCTGTGAATGAATGTGCCCATTAGTGTACCTCTCCCCTGCTGTAAGGATAGGAAATATTGTGTATCTGAACGAACAGAATAGTTGGAAGTGTCTTGCATGAGCACTGTTAACGTTTTGTCTCACTCAGCTTGAGTGACCTGATGCGGACTGTGCAACAAGTTTGTGGTAAGGTCTTTGGCTTTTCTTAATTTTCTCCTTACTGTAGTTGGTGTCTTTTTAATCCGAGTGATATGGCCCCCAAGTAGTTTCTCAGTATCAGTAGACTTTCAAGTGTCAACTGTGTTTCTCTCTTATTTGGGAAGCTAGCCAAGCACTACAGGTTTCACTCTCCAACAGGGAAAAACTGTATAGAGGGTGAAAGAATGTCAACATTCAATGTAAAATGAACCACCTCCTCTGTGTCTTTACCTCCTCTTTATCCCTTTTGTTTTCTTTTTTTTTTTTTAATGCTTTCTTGTGACTACAAAGTCTTCCTCCACATACTGAGAGAGTAAAAGTAGTAGATGATACGACTCAATGACTTTCGAAATGCAGCACATATCACTTAAGTTATTAAAACCCATGTCCACACTTTACTCCTCACATTCAGTTTGGTTTAAATCAATTGTTTACATTGTGTTTATAACAGAGCACAGATGACTTTAGCGGGCACTTTTCATTACAGTCACAGTTTTTTTTTTTTTTTCTAACCCTGTATTATTTAATCTGCATCCCCAAAACACTCAGAACACCTGCTTGACATTGAAAGTAACAGATCTATAATGCTGTCTTTGGCGAGATGCAGAACAAACAAGCCTTGTACAGTTTGAGACCTCGTTTTAACATGTAAAATGCTTTTGGATACTGTTTTTTTTTTTTCCTTTTTTTTTCTCTCTTATGTCTGGCAAAAGTCTCTTTAGCTGAGCTGCATCACTCGGCCTCGATGTGTCGTGTTGCAGCTGGCTTAATACTGTGAAACTGGAGGCGCTGTAGATAGCATGTCAGAGGTTTTTATTGTAAATTGTTTATTTCTGTATAGATCAAAGTTGAGAGTACAAATGACAAAACACCTCTTACGCATGTGAGTGCTACATGTCATTTCAACCGAGGCTGGAAAACTGATAACTTCTTTTGTTGGGTTTGGAGCTGTTGGGAATTTTCTTGAACTAGCATACAGTACATCTGAAGCTAAAGAACAAGGAATGTGGTTGTGGGTGAGAGTAGAGAGCCTTTTTATAAAGACTATTCATACGTTTTTTTTTTTTTTTGTTTTTTGTTTTTTCTTAGGCCAAAACAAATTTGTAACAGGAAGGGATTCCTCTTTGTTTTCATCTTTTGACAAACTACAGTACAACTTCAGTCTGTTTCCAAACCAATACTTTAAGGAATAAGCAAGCCTAATAACTTTTCAGCATCTAATCATTTATTTTCCTGTTGAGGGTTTTACTCATTGGTCCTTTTCAAAGGCCTGTAAATTAAACTGTGGTTTTCTGTCCATACTGAAAACTTTAATAACTTATCTGTGGCTATTAAGAAGATCATAGAATTGCAGCTACAAAACTGCTATTTTGTCACTTTTGAAATCAAATGGGGTTAACATAATAACACTTGTTTGGGCCTGTGTGTCTTCTAAATGAGTTTTAATGCTTTACTTGACCTTTTTATCTCTGTTCTTTTTTTTTTTGTTTGTTTCCCATCAACTCCTCGGGAAACTTTAGACTCTCCTGCTCGATTTGTGCTTGGTACGGTAGATGGCTACACCCAGAAACTGGTACAAATGTCCAGAACCATAAAGCTGAGAGGAACCACATTGTCTAATTGATTTCTATGGACTCATTTCAAACAAATTTCTTCTGTATCTACTCAAAATATTCAGTTTTTGTTGTTCAATTCTAAACTTAAATCACCTTAAATGATTTACCTTTATGCCCCCAAGGTTTAGAAATTGGCTCACAATGAATTTGAAGTACCTAATGAGTTTAATTAAGTGTCTCTTAGCAAACACATTGGGGATCTTTCGGCATACAAATAAAAATAGTTTTTATCTTTTGTTAAAAATGTGTAATTTTACACCTGAACACTGCAGCACATTTAACTGAACATGAACAGAAAACTACAGTCGGATGATTCATGATGTGGATGAGAAACCCTTGACAGGAAATAGCAATGAAAACTGAAAGCTAGTTGAACGAAGCGCGTCTAAGAAACGATTAGGACGGCTTTTTTTTTTCCCTTTCTTTTGAATCAGTTGAGAAGACTTGCATCCTTTCTCAGATCTTTTATGCAGGACATCACTGCCTCTGTAGATACAGCTTCAGGTGGACTTGTAGTGTTGACCAGTAACAACTCAGATGTTTTCTTGTTGCCAGTATGGGTGGAGGCGGTTAAAAGTCTCTTTCTTCACGGGACTTTGAACTGACATTACTGCTGTGTATTTGAAAGGTGTGGTGGCCAAAGTCTTGCTTTATGATGCCCAACCTGGCACCACATTTTGTTGATTAGACATTTTAGTCTCCATGTAAATGTGCTATTAGTTAATAGGATGAACCTGTATATGGCAAAAAAGAAGAAAAAAAAAGAAAAACTTAGCCCAGAGTAATTGGCGAGGGTCTGTCAGATCTGTAGTGGCTGGCAGGTATTGTCAAAATGAATGTGAGGAGGATTTCCACAAGTTACAGTCGGTGATTTAGTTATTAATGACCACTTGTTCTTTCACCATACTTCTTCTTTGTTCTTTAATCAGTTGTGTTATTGACAAGCTAATGTCTTGTATATAGCTAACACAGCACCCTTATCGCCAGAGAAAGCACTCTGGCCAATAAGGTTTACTGTATGTCTTTTTTTAACCCGTCTTACTAAAATTCAGGCAGTTCCTGTTATAAACGGCAATTATGGCTTGAAGTGCTGGAGGGAATTGTAGAAAATGTTCCCGAATAAAATTCACATTGGGTTTTATGTGGCGTAAAGATGGCACAAACTGATGTACCCCTTTCTCCTGGACACTTTTGGCTAAATGGGCTCTGAAGTGTGGCAGAACCCTCTTCATTGAGGCAAAACTGAGGATGTTCTTTAACCAGCTGGAGCTTCAGAAAAAAATGACTTCATGTACCAAAGTTGATGGCTCAGTCATGTTTGCCATGTCAGTTAACCGGCCCCATCTTGTGGCCAAAATATGAGTATTAAAAGTACATTACTTAGCAGCTGAGGATTGTAACATTTAGTTTCTTTCATCAGCCAATTTACTGCAAAAAGAAAAAAATTGAAAATGACCCCTTCAGATACTTGCAATTAATTACAAACTCAACACGTGTGCACTTCTAGCTGTTGACCTCAGTTTTGAAGTCACATACTCGTTTTAAATGTATTCTCCAAGGTTTATGTGTCACTGGAATATTGTTTTCCTCTGTCGTCATTTGGGACTGTGGAATAAAACCAGTGCGAGAAGACTGAAGATTGTAATATAAATGTGCCAACAAATAAACACCAGTATTTCACATTTTGCCTGGTGTCTTTGATTTCCCATCAGATAAATGACTCATGCGGTTCTGCTCATTATTCCTTAACCTTGTAGTACACTAGATAAGACTTGAGATTACAGACTTGAACAGGATTAATCGGAGAATGAACCAGTTGTTTAAAGAGTAAAATGTTTAAAATACTTTTAAAAAGCACAGGTGACCTTCCCACCAGTAATGAGACTTTAACTGCATTGTGAGTTCTCCATTTTTGCCCATCAATGTCTTTAAATTAAAGCCTGTAAAAATATTGGCTAAAACTTTTTCTTCACCATTTGTCATCTTCTCTTCAATGCGTTTCAGTTTTAAAAGAATATTAAACATTCATTTATGATTTCTTTCAATTGTTTTCTCCTGCCTCATCTTTATGAATGCTTTTGAACATCTGTATTAAATATTGCTGCATCTTTACCTGCACTTGACTGTGTTGGCTTTCAGTGTGTTCCAAAGCAACTTTAGCATTTCCTTTTATGGGACAACACAAATGTCCCTATTTAGCCAAATACAGAATGAGAATAGATGCATCTTCACTTTAATATCTGCAGAAGGTTCCGACATTCAAACCCAGATTAAACTTTACATTATTTTCCTCGATTCCTTTGACCATTTACACCCCAAAATGTGGTATAAACTCTGGGCTACATGGGTGATGTAGGGGAAAATACAATTAACCTGATCAGCATAAATGGATAACAGATTTTTATATGCAGCTTTTTCTGTTCAGGTTCGTCAAGTTGGATAAATTCAGCTGAGTTACTATGTAACACCCCCTATTCATTTTATGTCTTCATTTCTCTGCTTTATTTCTTCAAATCTGTGGGAAAATGTTAGTTCCTCTTCAACATGCTGAGTAACAAAAGAATACTTGGTATAATCTCAATCTGATTTACTTCCTGTAGTATTTAACGCATTGCTGTCATCTGGACATCAACTGGTGCTCACAAACAAAAGAAAAACCAAGTCCAGCCATGAGCTGTGTTTTGTTTTTATTGTACAGAAACAGATAATTAAATTCACTGAGGCTGCTGTCCTCTGCCGCGTCCAAAGCCACCCCTCTGTAACGAGAGAGAGAAAGAAGAGTTTTATCAGTGCACGGTCAACCCAAAGCTCCACATAAGAAAGTTTTACAACAGCTCCATACAAACTGGAGCTTCCTGACATCTATTTGAGATGTAGAGCAAGACCCAAAACTTTACAATGTCGACGCAAGTAATGTCGCCGTTTCACTGCAACAGAGGTTATTTTTTCATATTACTTGCTCCAACAGCCAAACAAACACTACTTACGAACTGAAACTCTGTGGCAGCTCCAGCACCGGCTTCTGCTTTCTTGTCAGCACCAGCTGAGGGAGAAGTGATAAATTAGTAAGTCAGACTATATTTGTCATCTTTCATTCTTGTTAAACAAAATACTTGTTAGCCTACTGATTAATTTTTTTTTTCACATCTCATACCACATCCAATATTTAACCAAAATCAACTAGCATCATTACTGCAATACGTACGGGGTGCAGCAGATCGCCTGTAAGCATCTCTGTCAGCTTCCCCACGGTTAAGGCGGGCAGGTCTCTCTCCCTCCATTCCTGCAGGAGGAAAAAACAGATTCATGCATCTCTTTAAATTGAACAAATCCAACCACTCATACCCCATCACTGTGGTCCATTATAGTTAATTATACATATCAAAATTTATGTCATGGCATCCAATCAGAAGCTACTGTCCTTAAAACACTTATTACACTCATTTAAAAAAATAAACTAAAAAATAAAACCTTACATTAAGCACCTGGATGGCCGGTGTGACAGGCTTGCACAAATAAAGGGTTATTTTGATAACTTTTGAACCTAACAGTACACAACCCAGTGGTACTTTGTAGGAAGTAACAATACTTGTCCTGCATTTGTAATGTAAGGATAAAATGTAGATGGATTATCAGCAACATGTACTTGCAGCTTTTTAAATAAATTGGCAATAGGCAATTTTTACTATACATATAGTTGGATTGTTATTGACGCAATTGTTTCCAAATTAAACTGTAGGGGAAGTAGGACAAGCAAATTAATGTGTTCATTATAACTGGATTTTATATGGTCAGACCAATACAATCATGCAATAAAAATTTCAAGCCCTTTTCAACCCATCAGATCACAATCATGAAATTTAACCCCTTTCAGGGTTATGTTTTCCTTTCTCTAAACCCTAACCCACATTTAAACTTTGAATTAATCACAGGCATTGACTATGATCTTGAACACCCCCCCAAGTAAAAGTAAATATGAACAGTAAGAAGCAGCTACTAATATGACTAGATTATCATTTTGCCTTTGTCATTTTTCTTTGAATACAAAACTTTCCACAAATCAGCATCAATACCGATTATTTGACTTGCAGGTAGATTTGCTGCTGTTTTCATGCACTGTAGTTGTGTAATAGTGTCTTACCCTTGGGCCTGGGCCTTGCGGTCTCAGGGCGGGTCTGGCGGCGCAAAGTGGCGGGCACAATCTCAGGGGGAAGGTGGAGGAAGTCTCTCAGGTACTGGATACCCTCATTGGTGAGGTACCAGTAAAAATGACGCCAGGCAAATTGCTCCTTGACGTACCCACAGGACTTCAGAGACTAAAAGAAAAGCACCAATGCTACAGTTACAACAAATGGCAACAAAATCTGCTATAAACTTCAAGATGGAGACACACTTCAGAGTATCTAGCTCAAATGATAAAAATAAAACATTTGTTTTTAATTATCAAGTGGAGAGAATATACAGAGGAGGAAAAAAATTACAACTCAAACAGTGTTGAAAATTATGGCTCAAATTAGCAAACAGGCCCGCCCAACATCAGACAATGTATTTGAAAGTACAAGGTCCTAGAATAGTAAATTTGGTGTTTACTCTTTTTAAAAATATTCTTAACAACATTGTGCTTTCCAGATACATTTTGACAGTATCAAAAGCATGCTGAAGTCATTCAGCTGAAATTGGCACACTCATTTTCTGCCATGGTAGCACAGCAAGTGACTTGTTATGGGATGTTTGTGAGGCTGTTCTCATGTCTGCATGCCCTGAAAAACCAAAGTGGCCTGAGTCTGCAGAAAGTCTTTGCAAGTTGACTTTTTCTCTGCCTCTGTGTGTAACGCCATGTGGACTCTTTGCACGACTCCACTACTTCCTTAACTTAAGGTAGCTCCTTTGTTTCCTGTCTTTCATTACTGGTCGAACTGATTAATCCAGGTGTGTCTTATCTCAGTAACTGGCCAGACACGCCTGGATTAATCAGTTCATCCACTAATGACAGACAGGAAACAAAGGAACTACCTTAAAGTATAAGTTTCTTTTTTTTTTCCAAGCTGGACCTTATTTCTAAGAGTACATGCGTGCATTTACTTACCGTAAAGTTTCTGCATCACCTTGAGTCCTGCGGAAGATATAACTTGATTCACACTTCAGTGTACATCTCGTGATAATGGCGGAGACGGGGCAGTGACTATAGAAGACATTAACTGCAGTAAAACTCCTTGATTTTCGTCAATACTTTTAGAAGAATGAAAAAACAAACGAGTAATTGTCCTGTGAGTCCAGATTTAGCTTTCCGTTAGTTATCAGATAGTTCTAGACACTTTTTGGGGCTGCGCGTTCACGATGCGCGCTTCCGAAGTTCAGCTGAGAAAAGCAGCTCGCTACCCAGACAACAACAAAAACACAACTGGCAAAACTCTGAACTCACGGGACAATAGTACTCATTCATTCGTTCATTCCACTTGAAGCATTCATTAAATGAAGTTGTTTTGCTGCAGATAATGCCTTATATAGTCGCTGCCCCATCTCCGCCATTACTGGATGTACACCGAAGGGTGAATCAAGTTATATCCTCCGAAGGACTCAAAGTGATGCAGAAACTTTACTGGTTAGTAAATGTATGTATAAACTCCTAGAAATAAGGTCCAGGTTGAAAAAAAGAAACTTATCCTTTAAGTTCAGTAAGTAGTGGAGTCATACATAGAGCCCATTGAGTGTGCAAATGTGAAATATGGCAATTAAATGTAAATAACACACCAAAGAACCACCTTTTATAGCATTTCCTT
This sequence comes from Atherinomorus stipes, assembly GCA_023101725.1. Lineage (NCBI taxonomy): Eukaryota > Metazoa > Chordata > Actinopteri > Atheriniformes > Atherinidae > Atherinomorus > Atherinomorus stipes. The sequence continues at coordinate 347,664 of JALJCO010009251.1, read as the reverse complement.
ACTGTTACAAACTACTTTAAAAGAAGAAATACGCTAGTTTGGATCAACTGAATGTTTACAACAAATAGACTAAAGATATCCAAAATCAAAGTCTTTCACTCATCTCCAAGGTTTGATAATTAAGGTCATAGATGCCACACAGTGGTGTGTCCACAACAAATGAAGCAGGTGGCAAGGATGGATAAATGACTACTATATTCAAAATCCAAACATTTGCACCTCCTGACATCCCAAAATCACTGCATAAATGTTTACCACTTTCTAAACACTATACCTGTAGTCTAAAGCTTTGCATCAATCACATAAACATTACCACTCAAACACAAAAATCATTCATTCAAAGGAATTACTTTACCACAAAAATTATTCTGTTCATCTGGTTCAAAGCAATGTGGTAGCAGTAATGACTTGTGTATCAACAATATCTTGTGTATCTACAATTTAGATCTTACTGATGCTGAAAAGTAACACCAAGGACCACACCCGTCAAAATTAAAAAAAAAAAAAAAAAAAAAAAAACGTAAATCAGAGAAACTAAATCTGATAATGCCAATGTCTTGTTACCAGTCTAATGTTAAGGTTAGTCAGTCTACATTTTAGGCAAGTGGTAGCTCTAATGTATGTCCACGCAATGCAATAAATCAATTTTTGCAGTTATTACAGGTACAGTACAAATGACAGCTTGCTACTGAGGACGTATCTATATTTACAGATGAAATATAATCCTGACACTCTAGTGACGTTATTGACACTGATCCAACCTGATTCTGTACCTGGTTTGTCTGTATTGGTGCCAGCTACGGATGTACAACATGCACTATGGATATGAAGAATGAAAGGCAGTTTGTGACCACATAGAGCTTATGTTCATCACCCTTCATCCTCAACTTTCTCACCTGCATCGCTTTCATCACATGAAGGTTGGGCACATTCTTGTCAGCAAGCTCTGGATGCTTGGCCAGGTGGACATCTTTCTTGGCCACCATGACTCCCTCTTTAAAGAGGAGCTCGTAGATAGCAATGCGGTTTTTCTTGGGCATCAGCATCTGCAAGAGAGAAGAAGCTGCATATTTGTTTCTACATATTTACCGCTAACATTAGCTTTATGATAGCATGCTACGTGGCTAGTCTACTAAGCTATGCAGGCCCAAAAGACAGGCAAACGCGGCAAAAATCAACTTGTCGCCTAGAGAAACTAGTTAACCGGTATCTGACTTGATCATTCACATCAATGCTCTACACTGTATTATAAACACTATAGTTGGGGACGACAGGCCGCGTTTACGGGGAAAATATGGCAGCCGTTGGTGAACATCAGAGCCGGTGTTCCTTCCCTAATTCTAACTATATTTATCGTCAAGAGGCATCTGAACCCAAAATACGTTAACGGCTTCTAACTTTGCCTTAGTAGGTATGAAATAGTTTAGACTATTGTGTTTAATGACGCAAGATGTTGAAGATATATTTGGATTGTACGCTAGGTCTCACTTTACCTTTCCACTTGATTGGGGACCGGAGCCGGAAGGAACGACCGCTGCTGATCAGGAAAGCTTACGCTCTCGGCTCGGCCTGCGGTTGATTGTCGCCCCCTGCTGGTGCGGTGGGATCCGCTCAATAAATATATATTAACAAATAAATTAGTGAATAAAATAAAAAGTGAAAGTGTGCAAAACACTGCTTTTTTGGAACGCCAAACCATTATTATTTTTCTAAAATGATTCTTACTATGATTATTTTCTAAAATTATTCTTAATAGAAAATGTGCTCATATTCTGTAACTTACCAGGCGATTTTCCTTCCTAAGATTGATGACCAACAATTAAATAGTTTTAATATTGCAAAATTGAATTAAATTGTTCATACATGCATAAGGTATAGTTCAGCTGCTTCCCTTTGATTCTGTTTTATACTTTTCCCCCTGTACAGTTAAGAGATGATCCATTAACCTCAATGTTTACAGTTTCCATTACCCTTTTATGTGCATTAATAACTATTATACAGTAACCCTGCAGAGATCCCTTTTCTATTTTTTTTAATCAGTACAAGGCAATAAATATTTATTAAAAAAATGTTTCTTCTAGGCTTCTGGAGTTAAACATGTCTGCACAGGACATACAGTAATATACAATTATTCTGTCTATACTGTATCATAAACTAAACCAAAATTACAGACCTGAAAATGGGAAATTACTACTTGACAAAAATATAAAATACAAGCAGTTCATGCTAACTTCTACTGTATAGGTGGCTTACTTTAGAGATAAAAGGTTCAGTTTCCAAAATTATACTCATGTGGTATCAGAAATTCCAGTTCTTTCATGTAATTAGAACAATCAATTATTGGCTAATATTCTGTTGACTGGCTAATAGACGACAGTTAATAACTAACATCGTAAGTCTGTAAACATTCCAAGCTGAGCAGTCTCATTACAGAAATCAAAAAATGTTTCAGACCATTGATAAAAAAATGTTTACAACTGATTTGTTGATCAATTATATAAATGATTTATTAGTCATCTGTGAAGCAAAATGGGAAACATGCCATTATCTTTCAACTTCTTTGCCTTGAAGTGCATATCACGAGATGGTTTAATGATTTTTTTCTGAATATAATGTTTTTAAAAGTGCTTGACATTTCACAGGGTTATTGTTTCTCACATAGTTTTCTATTTTATTCAGTTTGATTTGATACTTGTTGCTATGTTAAAGCAACCCTTACCAATGTTGCATTCTTACACTATTTTTCTAACAGGGTAAAATGCTCTGAATGAGGTAATGGAACTCTGAAATACAAGACAGACCCACCATTAATCAAAATAAAATATTATTCCAATCTGTAAATATTCAATGAAAACTCCAACCAATCCTTGAAGTGGGGTGCACCTCTAGGATTGTCCAAGGGACCTGCCTGTCAGACCTTTGATTCTGCATTGGGAGGCAGAAGGAATGAGGGGGTGTGTCTTAGGAGTGAGGCGGGACTGTTTATATTCAAATAATCTTGCTGTGCTCTTTGAAATGCACGATCGGTAAGGGTTGCTTTAAATTTGCGAAGTTAATTCCTTATTCTTGTTCATGTTGTCTGGGATACTTATTTAATTTCACTCTACAACGAACTGCCTAACTTTCTTTCCTTTTAAGAACAAACAAACGAAAAAATGCCCAGCATCACAACTGTTAAATATTTTAAGGTCTTAATGTAACCCCGTTAAAACTAAACTGGTCATATTTTCTTTTTTAAATAGTCATTGAAATAGTTGCACCAGTAAAAATAAATAAATAAATAAATAAACCAAAGACAACAAAAATATAGTAAATTCTATTGAAAAAAAAAAAAGTTTATTTTTTTATTTAGATGAAACTTCCCGGAAGTTGTTGAGAATGACTAAAAGCTAGCTTGATTCCAGCTCGTGCACCATCCCCCCATCTGGCGGCTCCTTTCAGCGGAACGTTAACCAGCGGTCCAACACGGAGGCAATCCACGCTGCTGAGCACCATGGTACTGCATTAACACAGTAAAAGAAGCTGGAATATAACTGCGTTCAGGTAGGACATTGTCGTATCTCTATATGCTCGCGTCAGCTGGTATCTGTTAGATTAATATTGTTAGAGCAGCTTAATTTACAGCAAATATTGCTGAACCTTTACATCTGCTTGGGGAGAGGAGGCACCAGCACACCATTCTTATTGAAACTAAAGGAAGTTCATAAACGTACAATAAACGTTAATATTTAAACGACTGGTCTGGCGTGTATTAGTACCAGTCTCCATTTCACTTGAACTAAAATTTGCAGTTTGTGTTGAGGATGTAACTCGAGCCATCCTCAGTATGTTGCCCCTTCTCCATTTTACATGATAAAAAAATGTAAAAATGTATTCACTTGCAGTTAAATAACCATTTGTACACTTGACATCATTTGTTGGAGTTTTTGAACAAATCATACAGGTATGACTGGACATCCAGCTGCAGTCGGTGCAGGCTGCAGCAGAGGGCAGGGAGGGACTTTGGAAGTTAAAAAAAAAAAAAAAAAGTCTCAGGGGAGAGCTGTGCTTCCTGCTCACCAGATATTTCTTTGATTTATACTTTGAGAGCAGCTGGTGGTAGATCAGGTCAGAGCAGCTGACCCCCATCTGAATGCAGACTCTCACCTCTGAGTGAGCTCTGTCCACGGTTCTGAACGTTGATCAGTAATGAATTGTTCAAATGTCATGTCAAATATGCAGCAGGTTGCTGGTCTGTTCATATGGAAAATGGCTGAATTGGGAATTCCCCCGGGTCGGAAGGAGTTGAAGGGCCCAGATCTAGAGCCTTGGTTAAATATTTGGTTAAATATTTCTTGATGCAATGCCAAATACATACAAAATCCCTCAAAATTAAGCTCAACATCTAAAACAGGATTTCAAAAAAAGGAAAATAACTTTAAAGACATTCAAAAAATAAACTTGAATATAGGCAAAGTTTGTAAAAAAGAGACCGAAAATGATTACAAATACTAGCTTTAAAAAAGACCTAAAGGCCTCACTTCAGGTATCTTTCTTTTTCATGAGTGTTGGAGACTTTTTACAGATATTGGCTCATAGTCCGTCAGTACCCCTTTATGTCTGTAATTTATGGATTAGATCAAATGTATAGGAAAACTTTACTATGCCTCAAATGCATTTATACGATCATAATGCATTTCTTCAGATGGAGCAATTTTGCAAGTTGTTGAGTGGACTCAGGGCTGCTATGTTATCCAGAATAGCTAAATACAGTGGATCATTAGACAGGCCTTCCACAGTGTTTCTTTGAAGCCTTTTAAAATGTTGCACTCTGTTGTTCAAACTGTAAAATACTACAATTCTGAAAATGCAAATAGCAACTAATGCAGAACAGGATAGTTTTGGTGTGACCTGGGCAGGAATGCATCCTTCACCAATAAAAAGTTGTTTAAAAAGTTGGTACTGGAAGCTTGAAGCTAAAGAAATTTCTCCTTTTGCTTTGATTTTAAAACTTTCAGCCTCTGAAGTCTTTAAACAGGGTGGAGATGAAGTCCCCGAATTGTTGGACAGCTCCTTTAAATAATCAATCTGAGTACATACATTTTATATCGGCCAAGTGTTTCTGTGTTAGTAAGCAAAATTAATTTCTATTTGTGTGTTTGTGTGTTTGTTTGTTTTTAAAAAGTCCATTTTGTGCCTTTTATTTATTTTCATACTTGCTCATTTTCTTAATGATGTTTCCAATTAATTGACAAAAGTGCTCAGCTAATCATTTACTAATCATTCTTGTTATTTGACAAGCCAAGAATAATTGCTAGTTTCTATTCATCAAACAAAATGGTAAGATGTTGTTTAAATCCTTGTATGTGCCATATTTCTAGGTTTTACCGTGTCTAATGGACCAAATTTAAACACTACATTAAGACTTTTTAGAAATCCCACTATTACCCAAGGGGGACCATGTCCAAGAAGCCCACATGGTGGCCCACTAAACCTCCCCAGAGATGTTAAAAGTGATCAACCTTCTATAACTAGACTTAAACAAACAGCACTCTGCTTTCACATGAGATCACCCGGATAAATTGTGAACAATTATTTCTGTTTTACTTATTTGAAACATCATAGCTGAAAGCCATTTAAATTCAGAGGCTGGAGCAAATGTGTGTGCTGCATACACACTTGTTAAAGTGATTTAACCTGAGTGCCCTGTTGGATTAATTCATGTGACAAACGAGGGGCACTCATTTGATTTGCTGCATTCAGTTCAACTCCTCCTCGATTTTGTGAAAGGGATGACAGATGAAGCATCACTGCTAATGTGATTAATTAGACTAAACCCTTAGTTGTCTTTTGTCTCCATCCGTCTTTGTGTTATTAATAATCATGGATATGCTATTTCCATTGGGGATAGACCTAGCAGTTAATGTGCTGTTTTCATCTGTATATACACAAGCTTGACACATCACATCTGGTGCTCACAATCCCAGCTGATGTTAGATGATTGAAAGCAAGCAATTAGGACTGCTTATTTTTTCTATTAGTGTGATTTGTAATTTAGGATATGGATTTGACATCCTAAGCTTTTCCATCTATGTCTGGCTTTGGATCAATGTAATTAAATCTTTCATATTGTCTCTGTTGTTCTGAGTGGTACTACTACCAGAGCATTAAAGACCACTGTAGCATGGATGTGTTTTATGCATATTTTAAGAAGAGTTGCAGGTAGCATCAAACATTTAAGCTGATTATTTACATCTGATTTTTTTTAGTCTCCTCAGAACGTGTTCAGCAGCTCAGGCCTGTGGGTTGCGTGTCTGGTGTGCAGGCCTTGAGCTGTGAGGTAATTGGAGCCTGAGATCAGATCCTCACGGGGGATCACAGTAACAGGCAGGGTGCATTTCCTTAAAGGCCCAGGGTTTGTATTTGTCGTCATCTATGTCCAGTTGAGGTCACACATGAAAAGATGTTCTAAGTTGTAATGATGCTGGGAATTACGATAATTTGGAAGTCATCTTATTGTTTCTTTAGAGGCAGTTTCCACATGAAATAACAGCTGTGTGAGTCTGTTTGCATGAAACTAGAAAACACTGAACTCTTGTGTTAGTCAGACTAAAACCAGGCTTTACATGCTAACATGTTAGTCTGACTAAAATGGTGAGAGATTTAATTGATGCCTCAATTTATTTCAGTATTGTTTGGTTTTTAGTCCTCATAACTTATTGAAAGTATTTGTTGCAAGTATTTTCATAATAGAACAGCAGCAGATAGATTTTAAAATAAATGAAAGGAAGCACACATAGTTTAACTATATATGGTCATCAAATGAACATTTTTGATTAATTTTCTTTTAATTGCCCAGCCCTACGTTAACATAGGTTTCTTACTTTTATCAGCCCGTTACAATTCTACTTGTGGGCACTTTGAGCATTTTGAAACTGTTGCTCAGCTCTAATAAAATCCTGATTTTATAAAAGCAAAATTAAAATATCAAAATCATCATTCCAGTAACATAAAAATACGTCTTTGCCATGACATATAAACATAAGGTGATCTCTCCCATTAAAAGTTTAAGGCAGCAGGATATTCTGAGTTGCATTGTGACTTTGGAGATAATTTTGTAAATAACTTAATCGTCTTTCTTGTCCTCCCTATCATTGTATGTATCATGGGACAAGGACAGTGGTTAATTAAATAGCCAGGTCAAACACTAACAGTAGTTGCTCAACTGAACTGTATGCATATGTACTGTATTGAGCTTAGCTGAATGCTAATTAAATCCTTCCACTGGTGTCTGCTAGAAAAATATTTTATTACTTTGTGCTCTCTTTTCACAAATCCTGCTGATGACACAATGATTCAGCATTTTTGTAGCATTTTTAATATGGTTTTCTAAACTGTCATGTGTTTTAAGCTCCTGAATTAATTAATTCTGGTTAATTTCATAAAAATAAGTGTTTAATTTATGTCTTTATTAATCCACTCACAGATGTAAAATGTGAAAAGTTATTATAAAACTCTAAGCACTTTACCAAAGATACTGACTTTTCTTCAATATTATGAGCTGGTACTCATGGTTTTATTAGATTTCCTTATAAATAACACAAAAACATTAAGGTCATTTCAGCAAATTACTCCTTAAAGGCAAATGTAGTGCTCGTGTTTATTGGGTTGAGTTTTTCTCAGATATGAGCTGTTTTAGAACCATCCTCCTCCCGGATGGCGCCTGGGATGCAGTCTTGATATCTCTGCACTTGTAGACCCTGAATCAGCAACATTTAACAAGGAGGCAGCAACTGAGCAGAGCAGCTGCAAACAGGTCCTGTATGCTCCTCTTTTAATGTTCATAAAACCTGTGACATTTTCACATTTGCTCTTTTATGATGCTAGAAATTACAGCGCAAGCCGACCCTCTGATTTTTTTCAAACAAAAATTGGAAGTGTTTCTTGCTGTTTTTATATGACATTGATGGTGATATATTATCAAGTTGTTGGTGAATAGTCTTGGTTTACACTTCTGGGTAGTGCAATAGATATTCACTATTTTTTTCTGCCATTTAGAGCTTTTTAGCTGATTTAAAAAGCCAGTTGTAGAAATCTTTAAAAAAAACTATTTAGTTTGTTCACTTATTTATTCAGTTATCTCAGTTGTCATTTATTTATTCAGTTATTCAGTTTGAATCTTAAAAAAAAATTGAAAAAGTTGATAGTTCCTGATTACAAAAAGTGGAATTTTGCTGCCTTTGTTGTCTTTGGAATAAATGTTTGTTTTTGTTGTTTTTTGTTATTATGAAAACGCTTCACCGTCTTACTGTCTAGCCAGTAAACAGCTGATTTACTACATTTCAAAAAGTACTAATTTGCTTGCCTCTGACTCCTCTTTTGCAAAAGTCACTCCAAAACCAAGTTTGCTTTTGCATATGCACACTATTATCCCTTTATGCCAGCAGGTGTCAGTTATCTTTTGTATATGATGATAGAAGCTAATTTGTTTTTAAGGGGTAAACTTTTTCAAAGAAGCTGAAAGGAAAAAAAGAAAATAATTTTCTCATTAAATCAAAAATGTTCTCTTAATATTCTGCTGTATGAGATGTGATTGATGTCACTGGAATGTCATTTCAATTGAAATAAGATTGTTGCTGGCCTATTGGCAAACTACATAGTGGAAGATAATTTAAGGAACATAATATAAAAACAGTTTAATTTTGACTTAGAACATCATTCCAACTTTTATGATTGGGAAGTTTCACATTGCTGATTTAATAGCATAGTTTCCAATGCATCACAGCAGTGTTTCCTCTGAGTGTACCTCCTAGCCTGAGGAGTTGTCATTGATGAGAACAACAGAGGCTTTTTGTGTGGCCACGGGTACCTCTCATAGCTTTTAGCAGCTGCACTGTCTCTGAATGAGTCACTTCAATTTCCGCCCACTGAGATCCCTGCCCAGCATCAGCATGGCTCATTCAGGCTTCAGAGTGTGTGTGCACACTTCAACTCCAACTCCAGCAGTCTTCAATTAATGCGCTGTACCAAAAAGGTTATTGATTTCAAACAAACAAGGATGCAGAACACTTCAAAGCACCAAACTCTCATTAAATGAATTCTTCATACTGCATGAAAATTTGCTATGCACTCTAGTGTTTCATGACCACATTTATGTGCATGATAAAAACTTTTAATTCTTTTGGGCAAAGTAAGGAAAGTAAAACAAAATATAGCAGTCAACTAAGTTAGTTTGAAAGACAAGTCAGACTTATTTTTGTGCAAATTTGTCCTCTGCAGTCCTGTATCATCTGCACAAAATTTGGAAAGAAATTGTAATAGTATTGAAAGCTCCAGAAAATAGACTGAATAGAGACTGCAGTTATATTTGAAAGAATCAAAAGCAGAATCTCATACTCTCACCACTATTCTTGATTTCCAGAATTTGCTGTTATTTATCTGTAATGTAGCTCTGCAGCTGCAAGAATTTCTTATAAAGTCATCGGTTTGGCACCATTATCATATAATGTTAATTAAATATGATGCAAAAAGCTTAAATACAGCCAACCAAGAGTCTTGTTTAGTAAAGCAGTTTTAGCTTACTCAATAAAAGTTAGATTTTAATTTAGGTATTAATCAACATACACATTGATAATTACTTTAGTTGCACTTCAACTAAATTTGCCTAGAAACATTGCTGCCTTCTGAAAAAAAACTCTTATGTTTGACTCTGGTCCATTTCTTTCTGAGCTATTCCACAATAAAAGGACATTGTGAAATCACAACAGGGAAACAGGCTCATTTATAAGATTGGATTTTCGGTATGGGGGGTAAATGAGTGGACCTGCAGCCCTTTTGGTCCTGTTAGTCTGCATGTTGGTCGTAAATTACTTCCTGCAGTAATAGAATATAACAGCAGGGTCAAGTGAAGCGAGTCCCGCTGGGAGAAACATGATTAGATGATACACAGACGGCACATTTTGGGCAAGAGAACATCTGTCTGTGTGGACACTCATCTGGTTGTCTGGGACTCTTCCATCACTTGAGGAGGTTGAGGAGACAATTGTAATCTGCATCTCTGCAGGTTTTTTTTTTTTTTTTTTTTTTTGCTATTTATGGGGAGTCTTATTAGTTTTTTCTTGCATCATTCTAAAAACACTGGCTCAGACTGTTTTACTTTCCCAACAGAGCATCTGCTCAGATGCAACCAGGCTGAATTAACGTACCCCAATGTTGAATCATCCCTGTCTGCCTCCAAAGGGCTTTATCTGACCACCTGTTTGATTGTCTCTGCTATCTGCCCTTCTTACCCATCTTAATCTCCATGAGAGATAACAAATGATTCACTTTCTGTCTGACTGACTGTGAGGCACATTTTTAAGGAATGACCAGGGAGTGGTCCATTCTCCTCCCTTCCTCTCTGGTTAATTACAATGGCTTAAAGTGTCATCTCTAGGATGTGTCAAAGTTCATTATTGCCTTGTGTGTGCAAAGGCATGACTGCAGGTGATCAGACGCTGAGGTGTCAGGTCTTGTGAAATCTTAAAAAAATACTGGGAGCGACGTTGTCAAGGACTCAGCTGTCGCAGAGGACACACCAGGTTTTATACCTGCTCTGATGTTTAAATATGTAGTTAGGGATGCACGATGTAATCGGCCCCCTATCGGTATCAGCCTATATCGGCCTTCAAACTGAGCATTGGACATCGGCCACCCCACCGATATTTAACCAATATTTATACGATCAGCCCACTGTTTCTAAAGTCTACTCCAGAAAAAACTCAAAACTTCTTCTTCTCAAAAACTTATTTGTTACAGACTTTAAAACTTCTAAAGACTAAGGGTGGGAAAAAATATCGATACACTGAAATATTGTGATATTTTCATATGCTGATATCATATTGACATTTAAAAACGGGTATCGACCTATTTTACTTACAAAATCTTGCAATATTACATCGTTCTATTATGAAATCTCGCAATATTTCATCGTTCTGTTAGTATCAACGGGGCATTCACAAACACTGATAATTTCCAACAAGGACTTAGCAGGCAACTCATTTACAAATCACCAGACCTGGCTGTTTGCCATAATATCTGCGTGTGGGCGGACTTCACGGTTCAACAGAATCAATCTGTGTCTTGCTCTGGTTTGTCTGGAAATCCGCCACCTCCATTACATGACAACATTGTTTTCCACACGCAAACGTGTCTCGTCTTTAACACACTCCATTCACGTGTGTTTTGTTTACAACACAACCATGCTTTACAGCAGGGACGCGTCTACTTCCCCCTGGTTGCCATGGATACACAACACTCCAGTCTGTAGAGCCCATCCCTCCTCTCTCCCGGGTCCTCTGTTTTTGATCCCCCCCTCCCTCACCTCCCTCCCCCTCGTGGGTATTAAAAAATTTTGGCGGTCTTCACAACTCCTCCCACTTCCAATGTTTTGCTCCCCCGCACCTATTATTACCTCCAGAACACCCCCCCCCCCGGACCGGAGTGGGGGATCTCTCTGTAGAGCGATTGCTGGGCGCGGTGATTAAAAGGGATATGTGAAACAGAGCTGTATTAGTTGAAAATTGAAACATTGTAACCTTTTCACTGCTCCGACAGCGCCTGGTTCGACCCAAATATGTGTGAAAACAACCTTAGTTGCTACCTTTCCCAATGTAAAGGTTTAGCAACCAAATTAATGCTGCTAGTTGTTGCTGTGAGGCCTTTAAGTGGATAATTGGCCTTCAAGTTATTGATCACCTTTTGCGTCTTACAGAGTCAGCATAAAGAGGGGTGGCCTGCCTTTTGCCAGCATGCAGGCCACACCCCTTCTCCATCACCCTCTCCATCTCTCTCATACAACGTATAAGAAGGTAAATGGTGAATCTCTTACTCAATCAAACCCAACAACCCTTTCATGGAACCAAGCCTGCGCCAAACAACAACCAAAATGCCTGTGTGCACCCTCACTAAACCTCCTCACAATCTGAAAAATGCTAGTGCCGTAGTGCTCACTGACCATGCTCTCCTAACAAAATGACAAGAAATCAAACTAGTAGCTCAGAGGTCACCTGACCAAAGAGCATATGCCACATGTGACACAAACCAACAGATGAGTGTGTGAGAGTTGGTGTTTTAATTTAATTTTTAGATGTCATTTACTGAGGACGTGGAGATGCAAAGTTTAGCACAAAGGCTTGACCTGCTTGTTGGTGAGTGAAGGGGGGCACAATAACTCATCTGGGGGGACATGGCCCGTAAATATCCCCCAATAATGCAGACCCCAGCTCAATATCAATTAAACAAGGACTGTACATGACGCGTAGAAAGAAGACCAGGAGCACATATTTAAAGTAGAAATAAAACGGTCAACCAACCTAAATTTATTTACTAGACTGAGTCCTGGTCTTATCAATAATTATTTACCAAACGTGAAAAATATAAGCATATAAAAGAAAAACATTGCAAAGTTTTATGTTTTTAGGACAAGAGTGCCGCCATCTTTCAGTTCTCCAAGCTCTGACGTCACCAGGTTGGTTTGCGCTCTGACTCCGCATTAAATCAATAGGAATCAGCAGCTACGCTGCACTATAATTAACAAGCTGGAACATGTTTTAGAAGATTAATATGATGCAAAGTGAACCTGGGAGGCCAGTCCAGTGTCCAGATCCTGTACCGATGCTTTCCAGCCAATACACCGTGTGACTGAGGAGAGAGGAGGAGACGCCGGTCCTGGTGTCAGGAGGGGCGGGTTTGCAGCTCCTGTAGGAGTGGCTGCAGTTCAGCGATGCTGGGGGCTGTCTGCTGTCAGGAGGTCCACATGGACCACGTCATGCGTGGAGGATTTTGTATAACAATTTGGATTACACGTATGGATTATTGTACCGGGAGGTGGACGTTTTGGAGGCGGTGCTGTCCCTGAAGGAGATCTGGGCGGAGACCAAGAGCGTCGGGGAAAACAGCAGGTAGGCTGACTAAGCTAACGGTAGTAACCAGCAGGTACGCTAACTAAGCTAATGGTAGTAAGCAGTGGTTTAATGTAAAATAAGATGAATGCTATAACGAGACAGGGATACGATGGGAAAGATGCAAAGCATCCAGGCTGCAGGATGAAGAGGGAGAGCGCGGTGTTCGGTAGAACCGGACCTCGCCGTGGAAAACGGGGAGTCCCAGTTAGAAAGTTGTTATGACGGTCATTACAGATCAACCTGCTGCAGAGCTTTTCTGTTCATTATCAAGCTGTGGGGAGGATTTATGAGTCTTGCCGTTTGACGTGTGTTTAATAAGCGGCTCAAAGAGGAATAGAGGCGGAGAGCTACGTAGTGATGCTGGTACAGACTGATGCTGCAGACCCGCCGGTGAGTGGAGCTCAGCTTGTAGACGGTAATATTAAAACACTCAGAGCAGCTGTGGACTTTCGTCTGCGGACCTCTAGCTTACCAGACTCCAAGTCTCCTGATCATTTTCCTAATTTTCTCTAGAAAATTCTCACCTCATGATCTGGAGTCAGGGAGGTTCCCTTTTCAGAGCTGCCAGCAGCAGCAGCACCAGTTTCTGGTTCAGCTGAAGGTTGTGATCTGTTCTGTCTTCAGCCTTAACTTTGGAAAACTTGCTTTAAGACCCAGGATGAATACAGTAGTGGTCCCCATTTTGTCTGTTCTTCTCCTTTGGCTCACCAGTCTCCGTCATTCAGCTGTTATCTTTCTACTCAGTAAAGGTCATTCATTCATTTGTTCATTCATTCACAGGTAGTTCATGCAAACTGTCGGTGACGCTGATAATATTTTTGTAAATTTTGTTCTTTACTTGTTCCCATTGTGCCGTTGGGGTTGCATCTAAAAATAAGGTGGTTAAGAGGTCACACATGCACAAAAAATGAACTTATGGAGCGCACACTCACCCATGCCATCATGGTGACGAGTTACAATACGTGCGCGACATGAGCCTGGAAACATCTATATGTACAGTATGAGAAGGAAATACACTGAGGAAGCGCTGTAGTGCGATGAAGTGACAGTGATCAGTCCGATACTATTGATCATGTTCCATGATTGTACGATCGCACAGACTTATGCGTTAACAAAGACGGCAATTTTCTGCCAGCATTCCTTCCTGGCTTTTGCTGCAGCGACTGTGTTGTTTCTGGCCTGGATGATGTTCCTGAATTCTTCATATTTCTTAAGTGTCATTGTCTGCTCCTCCATGGTGAAATATGTCACTCTCTGTTTCTCCATGTATGCGATTGGTCAGACGCTTCCAACGCTGCCCCTTTTATGTGAGCGCGCACTGATCATGATTGGAAAACCCTGGGTTGAGTTACAGAGTTGATAACCAGCTTCGTAGTACTGTTTATCAAGACCGCGGATGTCTGGTTAAGTCAACCCAGGTAACAGAGAGAAATCCCGGGTATGTTAATTGTACAGGCCCTAGGGCTCAGTCCAGTAAATAAAGTTAGGTTGGTTGACCATTGCATTTCCTCTTTAAGCTTGCTTATTAATGATTAAACATTAAGTAGGGGTTTCAGGACTTATTATTGTCACCTGCTTAATTTTCTTCATGTGTTAGCTTTGACAGAATGCCTGCACTGTTTTTAGCCTGTGTTATGTGGGGATTTCCATTCACAGCTAAACATGTTTGTACCAGAAAATGACATGAAAACACCACGATTAAGGACCTCTTGTTTCAGTAATGAGGGAGACAGATTCTCCACATTCATTCACATTTAATTAACAGGTAAATATTTATATTTTTCAGCTCAACCATTAGAAATTTTATCATATTATGCAGGGCAAGAGTTTTGTAATTCCTTTGTCCGGCTCAGTCTACCTATGAGAGTTTTTTAATGTGATCGGTGCAAATACCCAACTGGCCTTCAAGAATTAAGGTAAATGGTACATAAGCAGCACTTGCTCACACTTTTCACAGAGTGACTGTGTCATGGTTTATCTCTTCTTTTCGTAATCCAAGTGTGTTGTAATCAGTGACGTGAGATTGCATCAAACCTTAAAGAGTTTCTGCACACGAGTCATATCAGCCTTCTCCGCTATCTGTTTACACAGCCCTGTGAATTATTGATGAACAGGGCTCTATATATAGGACCTCAATGTGATGAGGCCAGGAGCAGCAGGTTTTTCCGGGGGAAATGGGGGAAAAAGAAGCTGCATTTGAATAATGAGACCAAAATATCATTGTACAGGAAGTGTGAGTACCAAGAGGGAAGTTCCACAGTACAATGTGTGTGCATATCTGTGTATGAGTGTCTCCTAGGAGGATGCTTTAGATGGTATGAATCATTAATTGATGTTTGTCCAACTAATGAGGGTTTCAGACACACCATTCAGCTATTATTCAGAGCAACAAAAAGCTTAGATAACGTGTGTTTGGCCTTTTTTTCCTAAAGTGGGAACAACAAAATGAAAGACAAAACAAGTTATTTTAGATTGACAATTAACCTAACATCAAAACCAAAAATAATATTACAACTAAAATGTTATTTCAGAATACCCACTAAACCAAATAAAACAGTGATATTAGTTGTTGAATTTTGAAATGCTGTTTTTGTACTTTTGGCTTTTGTGTCCAGAAACAAAATAATTTTCTTATAAGTTTTATAGCGTTGGCCGCATTTCTTGTCCTTGCTATTCTTTTTTATTTTATTTTTTGTGAATGAATTGGCACAGAACATGCTTCTATTGCTTTAATTTTATTGCAATCTATGAGAGCTTTTAATATTTAATCTTGGATTATGTTTTTTGCATAGACCTTAAAGACCAAATACTTTTCTGCAAGGAACTGACACCATTGGCAACTGATGCCGCCACTTTTTAGGTGCTAGTACTGGCTTGGACTCCTTTTGCCTTCAGAACTACCTTAATCCTTCAGTGCATAGATTCAGCAAGGTGTTGGAAACATTCCTCTGAGACTCTGGTCCATATTAACATGATAGCATCACACAGCTTCTGCATATTTGTCTCCTGTACATCTGTAACCAGAATCATCTGTTCCACCATCACACTCCACCTAATAGCACTCTCTGCATCCAATCTGCTGAATAATAAATGAAAACGGCTATGTTTTAAGAGACTCATAAAACATCTTGACCAATGGTGCACACTGTATGCTGTCCTCATCTGACTGATTTCTTCTGTAAACTCTGACACACTTCTGGGTTGAACAGGATTTTGGAGAGGGTGCAATAAGATTAGAGACTATTTGGAATAAACTGTTTGAAGCTTTCGCAGTGGAAAGCAGGCACCTCCAGAGGGGCTCCAAACAGTTTAGGGAATGCTCAGTAAAGAGAAGTGAAAGCTGTTGAATAAGTTAACTTATAAAAATAACAGAATAAGCTTAACATGCTATTTGATTAAAGGTGGCTTTTTGAGAAAGAATGCTAGCTTACATTGGAAAACCTCTAAATAAAAAACATAACTTTGAAAATTATTTGACATTTTTATGTGAAGATTAATGTGGGAAACCATTTTTAACTATGAAAAATATGGATTCTTTGAAATTGAGATGAAAGTAGCAGCCTATCCTGTCTTCTCTCCACCCGGTCACAGATCATCCCTCTTGTCAGAGCGAGACAGTCAGTAGAGATTCACAGCCATCCTCTCTGCTCTCGGTCTTGTCAGGTTGTGATTCATGCTGGTTTGCTTGGCAGAGTGATCTCACTGCAGCTGAGACTTTGACAGAGGTCTCTCTCAGGTGTTTTACTTGGTTTTGGAAGCACTGGATGCTGTGGGTAACAGTGAAATGTCCTGAAAGTTGCAGACACAAGCATATAGGATTTTATTATTTCTAATATGCCAAATGAGTGTATCATCTTTTTTTTTCTTCAGTGTTTGGGATTAAACTGGAACATAGAGTAAAGTTTTATAACTCTGAATTTCATCGCAAGTTAATTATTTATCATTTTATAGCTGCCATATCAACAGCATGTGTTCCCTGGTCACCATAAAAATTCTTAACACTTTACATATTGTATCTCAGGGTCAGCTCCACCTTTCATGTCTTCATCCCAACATTGCTATAATCCCTTATTCGTTTTTGGATTTCGCTTTTACGAACTCAAGGAGTGAATCAAGCTTCAAGCTATTGCTTTTTTGGTGTACAGAATTCTCTGGCGGATTTCTACTCAGGATACCTTAAGTAACAGATCTCATCCTCTGAATATCCCAGGTAATATATTCAGATAAGTATAGTCAGCTCAGTCTTGAAGACAGACATCTGCTTGTTGTTGCCATCTGCTCCCACTTGGGGTCAGTGTCTGAGATATGCCTTGCAACCTAAAAAGTGGCCTTTGTGTGCTGTTCTTGGTCTCTACAGTATATGACTGGCTCAGCAGGAGTAATAACAGAGGTTAATTGAGATATTTAGATTTTAAAAACTGTCTTTTTTTATATAAAACGGTCTCTATGATCACTTGATGTGGTTTTGGCCCTTTTTGAAAGAGTTGGTACCCGTCAGAGCAGATGAAAGCTTTTCCTTTAATGCAAATAAGTTCTATGATAGTGCACATGTAAACTGATCACATAAAAAGCTATTTCTCCTTTTAGAGAACAAATGTGGCCAATTTCTTACAACAGAATGAGATGAGGACTTCAGTTGCTGAAAAAAAAAAACAAACAACTTACTTATCTTCAGCATTCTTCCATACATGACCAAGAAAATTGGTCTTGTTCCTGGCTTATTCTCCTTTTTCCAGTTTGCAGTCATTATTCTGTGCATTCATGATTTGACATTAGACCCAGCTCTTAATTGAAGACATGTGGATGAATTATTTATTGTAGTGCAAAGAAACAGTGTTTATAGATTATTGTAAACCAACTTCCTACTCTTTTCTCTTCTTTTTCTTTGTTGTTTTTCATGCATTTTCTTCTTCCCATTGATTGAACTAATTCAAACCAAACAACACTTTTTAAACACCAGGTTGTTTTTAAGTTATTTGAATTCCAGTAATCCTTTATAAGCTTAAACCTTTGGTAAACAGACGCAAACGTGCAACCATAAATTAAGCTCTGCTGGGAATATGGTTGTCCACAGAGGTTTGTACTGTAATGCCCTTAGTTTACTGTTGTCAGATTCTCTCTGGAATCTCTCACACATGTGAAAACACACCTTATAACACTGCGATTCATTTCAAAGGTCAGTGGTCAGCAAGTCCCTCAAACAGTTGATGATTACAGTCTTAGTTATATGCATATGAGAAACTATTAAATAATGGTTGTATGCTCTCATGTGACAGATAGCCATAACAAAAAATAGCATAACAATGATTGGTGATTTAAGAGGATAAAAATGCTGTAAGAAGGAGGCACCGACAACAAAATTTTAACAATCTAGTTCAAAATCTGTTTTTGTTTATTACATAAAGTGATTATTTGAGCTCTGCAGTAACATCATAGCCATAGCACACCTGTTGTGCCCTGCTCTGGTGTATAATCCTCCTTGGAAATGATCCTGTAAAGGTCAACTATGAACTTACAATGCTCCCTGTAAGCTCTGATCACTAAGTGCCTCACATATCCTCACTAAAGCATCTCTAGTGCCATTCATGGACAGCAGCTCATCAACCCCACCCCCTTCTCTCTCTGCCTCCTCTCTCTGGTCTGCTGCTCTGCCGGAGCCACAACATCAGAGGATTATCTGTCAGTCACTGAGAAACACAGCAAAACTACACATCGCTCCAGGCAGGAAGATCTCAGATCTCAGATTAGGGTGACCAGCTCCTGTTTTCCCCGCTCTGCACGCTGACGCACCATCAGGAAGACAGGCAGCACGGAGGAAATATCAACAGACAGGAGGGGAGGCGATGTGGAGCAGGGCTGCCTGCTGGAGGAGCCCACGTGTCTCTTTTCTCTTAGCTGTAGCCTTAGCTGCTGTTCATGGAGGACTGGAGGTAGGCTTTTGTTGCTTTTGTGGGGGGCTGTGCTCTCTTGGGGTGCCTCTGCAGCCTTTGTGTCTGCGATTTACTCTTTTAGACGTCTTGACGTTACTGACTTGCAGTTCGGGGAGTTGCAGTGTTTTTTGATGCTTGAGCTCTTGTATCAGGTGGATGGAGACACAAGAGGCTCTTGGTTGTTTATGAGGTTGTGGATGTTGCTGAGACAGCTGAGTCTACTTTTGAAAGAGACAAAAGTGAATAATATGTGAAAGCAGTTTAATGGTACATAAATCTTGAGTGGCTCTGCTACTGTTTGAATTTTTGTGTTCATTTGAGTAGATGCTTATTTGCGATGAGAAACTCAGATTGTGTCCTGTAATTGTGTAATTTATGAATGCAGTTAGATTCACTTCATTAGTTATGCCTGTATTGGTTTGATGTCCATGTTGGCTTTGATAAAAGTGGATGAAGCTTGTGGTGGTTGTTTTTACATACTGCGATCTGCTTTCAAAATAAGCCAAGCAAACGCTATCTCGAACAAAAGCCCTCCTCTCAGCATGTAGCTAATGGCTTAACCAAGCATGATAAACACCTACTTCTCCAGCTTACTCCCAAGCTGCATCGCTGCAGAAGCATTTGTTTTGTTGGGTTAGACAGCAGAGCCAGGCAAAACAAGATTTTAGAGAGTTTTTTTTTATTTCAGATTGTTGTGTGAGTCACATCGCTTCCTCCTTTTATCTCTGCTTTTCATTGTGAAAAGTGCTGCTCCATCCTCTGGTCCATGCATGACCCAAATACCCGTGCAGCTACCACCCCTCCCCCTGACCTCCCATCAAAACACATCACTGCTGCTTCTCTCTCTATTGTTCCATATCTGTCTCTTTCTTATCAAACTGTTTATTAGTAGTTTTAATTTTCAAATGAGGCAATTAACTGTCAGTCTTCAAATCTTACATGTTATTTCTAATTACCTGATTGGCTCAGACAGAGAAAAAAAAAACAAAGAAAAAAGGAAGAAAAAAATTATAAACCACTGAAAGACCTGCTATAAAAGTCCTTGTGGAACATTTAGTGATCTGTTGACCAAAACTAGTGTAACATGTAAACAGTCAACGTAGGAGTAAAAAGGAATTGTTTCTCCAATAATGAACCATTTATGTCTGTCAATATCTATTATGTCATGCATACAAAAGAGTGAATTCAATTTCAACCACTAAAGGGCTGCTATCTATAGCCTGCAAGTTTACATAGCCTATTGGATCACATACAGACCATTTTCTGTTTGCCTGGGGACAAATGCTGCAAATGGATCGAGCTGAGTTCTGATTTAAGAGCAGGAAAAGTGGAGAGACACTGGATAAACCAAAAATAGCCCTGATCTTTATAGACTTTATAACACAGTAAAGCTAGGTATTGTGAACTTCAGTGTTTGCAGCAGCAAGTAACATCTATCATACAAACATGTTTTTACTGAGGTACACAACAAGCCAGATATGGTGTGCCGTATATAACTTTTCTGATTGGTGCTGATGCAGTAAGTAGGCTGCTGTGTGAACAGCCTCAGATTTACCGTTTACTGTATTGTAGAGCTTAATACACAAGTATTTAGTATTGGGGTGCATTCACACTAGGATAGTCCGGGGACTCGGTCCGATTGGGCGGATACCGTATTTCTGAAAAATTTTGCACCTTTCTTTGCTTCAGTTTGCGGTCAAACTGCAGTAACCGAAGCAGACCAACCGCCCGGTTAAACCACCGTAGTTAAAACAACTGCTCGCTAGGAGGCTAGGGGCCAATACAACCAGTGATCAATGATGAAAACGCATGAAGAAGAATAAACCCAGACTCTGTGATTAAAGTGGAAATCTTTCTGCTTCTTTTTATGCTACTGTATCTCTGTCTACACATTTTCCAGTTGTTTATCGTTGTTATTTTGACCTCGGCTTCTTCACACTCGTGCTGTTTGCTTTGTTTTCCATTAGGTGCTCTGGGTGTGCAATTGAACCGAGACCTCCGGCTTTCAGGCAGACCAGAGTCTGCTTCTTTAGTGCGCACCACAGCGTGGTTGGTGTCAAAATTGTCAGCAACTAATTTTATTATCGACTGATCGTATATTGTTTATAAGCTTTGTTTTTCCTCCCAAAATTGCCGCTGTACGTTCTGCTGCCATGTCCGTCTTTCTGTCTGGTCAGCTTCTAGAATTGCATACTGACATAAATAAACACACGCACCACCAGTCAAAAGTTTGGACATGTTTTTCTATTAGATTTAATGCTGATGAGCAGAGTTTCCCCCACATTCATTTAAGAGCAGTGGGTTGCCATTCCTAAATCCCAACCAAGCCACACCACTCCTTCAAAAAAAATTTCCTTTTTTTTTTTTTTAATTGTCATCAATGCACCACCACCACATGTCTCCACCTGCACGTCAGCCCTTCTGTGACTTGGGTCCTCATCAGAATGAAGGTAAACTACACAGTGATTTCTCTGCATTGACTCAGGCGTGGAGGCCATTCACAGCTATGTTGTTGTTAGCAACACACCTTCAAAATGCCGGGAACAAAATCGTTTCACATGATCAACATCAAAATTTCTTAACTGAAGCTGCATTGCTGCCTCCAGATGCACAGCTGTAGTAGGCTTTACTCTGCGGTCAGACATCCGCTCTGCATGTAAATATAACATGCAAGAGGCGGCGCCTAGTCAAAGATCTGACTCGCTTTAGGAGTGAGTTGGTGTGCTGCAGAGTTTAAAAACAAAACCGCGGTTCGCAGAGCAGTCAGAACGCCGCGTAAATATCATAAACTTCATAAATAAGGAGGATGTGTTTTGTTTTGTTTTGTGTTTTTTGCTGGATTCAGACTACCATTGAATCAAACCACCTAATGTGTCCAAAATCAGCTTCTCTCAATGAGATAATGCCAAATTGGGATTTTTGATATGGCATGTGTATGATTTAGTTGTTTAGAAAATTAACGGGTTAATTTAAACGATTAATTTTCTTTTATTAACACATTTATTTTGACAGACCTGATTAATTATATATTTTATTTGTTTTACAATTATCTGGAATCTCCCTGAAATTATTATGAGACTGCAAGTTTGGAAAAGGCTGGAGTAGGTTATCATACACAGTGCATTAATACCCCACACCCCCACGTCAACCATTGGTACCACCACAGTTACAAAATTTTGTAGAGGAAACACTGTGATGTTACAAATTTAGAAAAATCTAAACACTCATGCATATAAGAATATTAATGGTCCTGGTATTTCCAAGGTTATCCAAGGCTATTTTTGAGGCTACCATAGTGCTTTTTAAACAACAGAAGAAATATTGACTTTGATGTAATCTGCAACTTTGCCACGAGATAAGACCAAATCCACTGCCTTGCTCCAAATAGAAATTGAGCTAGGCTAGGCTCTGTCCTAAAACACATTAGATATCTACACAAAACAAAACAAAATGAATACGACACAACCATGCCAGCTCTTTCTCTGTTGTCTGCACTCTCAAGGCAAAAACAAAATGCTTACCTTTTACATTTAGAGACAAATGACAAATAAGCAAAAAGCAATTAAGTATATTTCGCAAAATGCCAAAGTATCTATGTAACACAGAGATTGCTATCAATCCAAGTATAACAGTGGCAGCTCTAAGAAACCTGTTGTCTCTGCAGCTGGCATATCACTGCACTGATAACTCTGTCAAATAACCTCGCTCGCTGTTCTGTTGCCTTCTGTTCCAGTTCATTTGCATCACCACTGCATCTTATTGCTTTATCTCAATTCTGCTTGGAGAATTGTTTCAATGTCTTATTTTTTATTTGGTGTTGGGTGCACTTTTTCATCTGCACATATCTTGCATCATATGTGGGTGTACGTGTGTGTGTGAGAGAGAGGGATAGGTACAGCTGTATTTTATTATATAATGTCTGTGATTTATGCTTGCAAGTTATCTAAAGCAAGCACAGTTTTTTGTCAAAGAATGACAAATTCTAAAAAATACGATTAGAAATATGTATAAATTGTTTTATCTCTTTTTTTGGGGGGGGGGGGGGTAAATTGTTGGATCAATTGTTGATTTGTAATTCAAGTATTTTAGAAGATAGATCACATAAAACCAAACTGTCTAATTTGATTTTATGGAAGTATTGTCTGTAAACTCATCACAAATGATGGTGATTTGTGAGCATATGCAGCACCAAAATCAGACAATTTTCTCTCTTTTTTTAAAATGTAATAAGCAGAATAACTGTTTCATTTTATGCCAGGAGCTGATCACTTATTTTTACACCTAGATATCTTTGTTATCTCTTAGTGCCCTGTGTCTGTCACCAGGTTTTTACAAAACGTTAGCAAATTTGTCGTATTGGAACTGGCTAATCAGCCCAAAGAGCCAAGTAACATCTCTCCACATTAGAGGCAATTTAACAGCACAGTCCATTTTAAAGTGTGGTGTGGGTAGTGAACCTGAACTGATGGAGGTGGGTGTGAGGTTGCTGTATCACCAGGGTAATGTTTGTGTCATTAGTCTGCTCAGTTATTAACCTTTGAATTTGTAGTCAGGCAGAATCACTACCTCTTATGGACAGACAGACCGATGAAGTCTGTCCTGATTTTTACACTTTAGCTCAAGTCAACATTCATGCAATGAATAGTATTAATTTCTGAAAAAGATTTCCAAGTGAGAAATAATGTTAGTTGACCAGAATGGGCAGAAACTAGATAATTAGAAAACTATGTTCCTGTAAAAGCTGGTTGCATCTATACATCTGAAAATTAATAGCCAGGCATTGCATCTATTGACAGATTAATCTCAGTGGAGCAGCCAGCGAGCTATAACCTGAGGCACTTATGAAGGAGGGTGTGTGTTTTAATGTGCTTACAGTCTCCTTCTATCAGGTTATGGAAAGTACTGTGTAAAGTATGATACTGGGAGACAGCCTTTCCCTGATAACAACCACCAATTAGGTTTCCTTTGGTTTGAACTTTGTATCAATGCTTATCATTAAGTGGGTTGTCTATCAGCAAAGCTGTACAGTTGGCACAGTCCTCTACTTTAAGGAAGCCTAAACTGGTATGAGTTAAACTGTTTGTAATTTCTTCATTATATATTATAGTTAGTTTCCTGGGATATTGGCAGCAACAATTTTCACTCCAGATTGGCATTTAGGGATAAAATAACTAATTGAAAACT
Organism: Atherinomorus stipes; assembly: GCA_023101725.1. NCBI lineage: Eukaryota > Metazoa > Chordata > Actinopteri > Atheriniformes > Atherinidae > Atherinomorus > Atherinomorus stipes. The sequence goes on along the minus strand of JALJCO010009251.1, from coordinate 323,627 downwards.
ACGTATAGTAAACCTAGTTTTTTCAAATGTTTAGTTTCAATGAAATGTAATGAATGATTAGTCATTTTTGCAATTTTCTTGCTTGTAAAATTTTATATTCTGGTTCTCGGTTCTCTTTTCTGAGTGCTCTGTAATGTTTATTAGTTAAACTATCATGGGTTGTGGACAAAATATAGTATATTGAAACAAAATAATTTATGTGATTGCATCAGTTGTAGCAATAGGCTGAAACTTTTACTGAGAGAGTTTAGATTTTTCTTTCATCCTGCTCTTTTTGCAGCAGGTAGTCTCAGTTTTTACCCTGTGTTTGTGTCTTCTCTCACAGTGCATGAGGAGTGTTTCTCTGCTGCAGACCCTCACTGCCTGAAGCCACCCTGCCAAACCTGGGACCATGTCTGGGGCCTACGATGAGTCCGCCAGCCAGGAGGAGACTACAGACAGCTTTTGGGAGGTGAGAGAGTAGCACGCTGCTTTTGACAGATTAAACTCAACTGGGAAGTGACAGTGCCTTGTAATGAACTCCCAGTGAACCTAGGGGGCGAGGAAAAGAAAGATGAGTGGCCTCATTTATCATCTGTGTGTAGGTGCACACCCGAGCATTAATCAGGCATGTACTCGACAGCACGCGCAGCATCAGATTTATCAAAAGCGTTGGCTCACCGATCTCTGGATGCTCCACACTCAAACACGAGATAATGACGCCCACACTATCTCTCAGCTTGCTGACAAACTCTGTTGCCATCAGTTAGGAGAGAGATGAGTAAGCAAGCTATTTCTTCTCCATTGTGACTGTTAAAGATTAAATGTATTAGATAATTGTAGAATTTGAATATGAATGATGCAGCAGTGGTACTCAAACTCCAACTGTGTGCCTGTTGGGTCCTTGTAAGCTCAGTTTGTTTAGGTTTTTTTTTTTTACGAGCCCATTTATGAGCTACTGCGCGTAATCTTGGCACCTGTGTTGACTGGTGAGACGTTGGAGACGTCAGCGTGAAGGTTTATTTTTTTAAATCAGCCCTGTTACAGGCACTGTTCATAGGGGTATAACGATTCGGTAACAATGATTTGATTCATATCACGATTCATGGTTTCTGATTTGATTCCAAATCACTGAATAGAATCAGATCATATTTTTCTAAATGAACCAATATCGTCCAGGAATCGAATCAGAAACCATGAATATTGATATAAAATCAGTCGTTGTTAAACCGAATTGTTACGCCCTAGTAGATAGTCTATACCTTTGTTACCAGTAGGCTATTTAATCAAAATTTTGAAAAAAAAAAAACCCTTTCTGTTTAAGTATCTGTTACATCATGGACACCTGCGACTTATTGACAAATGTGCGATCTGTATAGACTAATCCAACGGGTGTTTTGTGTATTGCGCCATCTTGCCGCACCGCCATTGCAGCGTGAATATCTGGACTTACAACGCTGGACAGTCATCTAAAGTAATTAATAACCTGTCCACCTTATTCCTGAGCTAACAAATGTGCAAACAATTATGCAATCAACTTCCTGAGAGATACCGGAAATGGCACTTACCCATTGACTCACAGTGTAAGTTGTTGTTTCTGCTAGCAGTTTATTCTAACATTTCAACATACGTTCATAACATTTCTAAACGATTTGCCCCAGAAAATGTTCTTGCATGGTTCGGGAATATGTTGCGCTGTTCATGGTTGTACTAACAACCAGAGAAAGTTTAATTTGTGGTTACAAGAGCGATGTCCGGAACATGCACCTCGGTCTGAGAGAGAGAGGCTGCAGGGCTGCAGACTGCAACCAAATGTTTGCATTTTGCAAATAAAAAATTTACATCTGCTGTTAAATAAATAAGATTGTATCCCACCTCTTACAAGAAAACACGACCGACCTTATTACTGTGTGTTATTCTGCTTCCTATCTCTGGAATTCCTGATCTCCATACAGCGGACATTTTCCTCCCACCCCTCTATTGCACGAGGAAGAGGGATTGTAATGTTGTCCTGTCTGAGCTGTGACAGCTGATGTTCCCACATAGTTTACCTGAAAGCTCCAAGAAAGTGGAGTAGCGCAAACATCTAGCATGTAAATAAACACTGGTTACGGTAGAACCGGAAGTCGGTCGCTTATTTCACGCAAGAGCTCATGGGGGCTAGGAATAAGGTGAATTGGTATGTTTATTCTGACATACTATTTTTTACATTGGTGAAACTATTATTATTGGTAAACTATTATTCATCTCCACAAACTGCTTTTAATAACTGACCAGTCACACTGGAATATAAATCGCTAATCTTCCTATCAAATTAGAATTAGAATTAGAATTCTTTTTTTTTTTTTATTGTACACAATGAAATTTAAAAGACAATAAAATACAGATACATAATTTTGAATTTAGGCATGCAACAACATACCATAAAAAATCAATAAATAAGAGGAGGGGGGGGGGGGGGCAGCAATGGGAATAAATAACAATATAACTTATTTATCACTTATGTACAGCTACTGCATGTTCAGTATTCTGATTGCACTGGGGTAAAAGGTGTTCATGAATCTAGAAGTGCGGGTCTTGATGGACCTGTACCTCTTCCCTGAGGGCACCAGTGAGAACAGGCTGTGTCCAGGGTGTGAACTATCACAGGTGATGCTTCTGGCCCTGTGCAAACATCTGGTGATGTAGAAATCTGACAGAGAGGACAGCTGTACTCCTATGATGCTCTGTGCTGACTTCATGACCCTTTCCAGAGCCCATCAAACTTGGCAAAGAAATACTTTTGCAAAGGTTGTAACTTTTCAATTTTGTCATATATTTGGCTTTTGGTATACCATAGTTTAAGGACTGTACAGATCATGTAGCCTGCATGGGTCTTGTAGATTAAACTAAAGGCTGCAGGTCACTGTGTACACATAATCTGTTTGTGTTTCTTACTGAACTATTTTTATTTTCTGGTCACAACGTTTCCCTGATCAGAGTAAATAAGGTTATATTTCATTAACTCATTCACTATCAGCAACACCACAGCTTCTTCTCTCTTAGCCCGTTAGCATAGCTAGCATAATAATGTCATACAGTGCGTCATTTTAAGCTGCCATCCATTAACTAACTAGAATATTACTTAACCAGGACATTAGAATACAATGAATAAAGACTAACTCAGAGGAAGTAATCAAAATAAAACGCTTAAATCCAGCCTGGGCTAAAGAAAGCAATTTAAACCCAAAGAACAGACTGAGACAAGACTTGAAACAGAAAAGTAACCAGAATTAAACCAAACTAACAGTGAAGCTGAAGTCTCTGTGAGAGGGAAATCTATAAAAAAATACCTGAGATATATACAGTAATGTCTTTGTCACAGCTTGGAAATGCTAATTACTGTAAGACAGGTTACATTTTGTCAAAAGTAATTAAAACTAATGGAGGCAAGAGCAGGTATAGTGTTAAATGAAAGGGGTGGTCATTGGCTAGGCATAAAAGCTGGAACAATAATCTCTGTCTGGCAGGACAAATGGAATTGGAGAAGTATATACACTAAAGTGACTAAGAAGGGGAATGAGAAACATGTGAGCAGGTGGAAAAAAATGGGAAAGGTGTGATGGAGTGGGGTTACCTCAATGACACCAAAGTCAGGAATTAAAGTAGTTCAGCTGGAAAGGTGTTGGACATCAAGCTGAAACGGAATATCACCTACATAAAGAATAAGATTATCAGGAGGCCTCTATATGAGTAATGATGGAGTAATGACTGAACTGTGATTATTTCCATCTCATGTCCTGTGTGGGTTCAAACAAGCCAATAGTTAGTACAAATGTCATCTGTGCTCTAGTGAAAGTTCATAGTTCATTGATGTTGATCAATCTGAAATTCATTTGCAAACTTAATTTAGGTTTTAAATCATTTAATATTAGAACACTTGGGATACACAATGGGAAATACCTATTACGGTATTTACCTTTCCTCTTTTATCTTTCCCTTTTTCCACCAGTTCAAAGCCACAAAATATTCAGCATAACACAAAATATGGAGTGGTAAAGCTGCATTTCTTTTACAAATAAGAAGAGATGGTGTTGTATTACTTTTTCCTGTCACAAAATGACATCACCAACAACCTCATGTGAGTACACAGACGCAAGTAATTCGGATGAATTCCTAGAAGCTTATACATTATATATGAGAGCTGGTGATTCTTCACAGTGTGCAAACCTGGAAAACATATCAGTGACAGAGAACACAAGACCTCATGATACTTTTTTTGCAGATGATTAGTATGAATGTATGCAGCAGGTACTTCAGACAGAAGAACATTGTGTATATTCAGGTTCTATCTTTAGTTTCCTCCAAGATGCTGAATTTTGTCCTCATGTTTTTTCAGCATGTTCGTATGTTCAGGAATCAGCAGGAGCTGTGAAGGTTTTTGCCTCCAGCACACATTCACTTCATCAGTCAGTCACTGCGTTAAAGTAAATCTGCTGCATTGCTGCCTGCTGATCGCTGACTCGGCTCACTGCTGCTGAAGCAGAGGCCTGGAGTGGAGGACGATCAATTGTCCTCCAGCAGCTTACATTTTGTGCAAATTTGTGTTTTGTTGCATGTCATTTTCAGGGTGAATTATGAGTTAAATGTCATCACACACTCATCAAAGATGCATTCCTTTGTTCACTCGAATAAAGGTGAAATGATGCAGTAATATGGGGTTTCAGCCTCTCCCCTTCAGTCTCTGAGCAAAACTAACAGCTCTCTGAGAAGGATCTGCTCCTGCGACCATGGAGAGTTGTAAATTATATGACATGAGCCCACCCCCTGCTTCAATGCATAACTCCTCGCACAGCAGCAGAAGCAGTCTTTTTCCTGCCTGTTCCCTTCTGCCTATTTAGGGATGTAGCTCCAGGCTGCAAGAGGATTGAAATGGCATCTCACACAGTGATCTTTGTAAGAGTAGAAGTGCAAAACAGCTTGACAGCTTCAGTAATACACTGCAGAATATACAGCTATAATAAAAAAAAGCATATTTTTTTATTTGGAGTGTATTAGTTTTAACAACAAGAAAAATGTCATACTTCCAGAAGAAACAAGAAACAGAGGGGCATCTAAATGTCAAAGAAGGGATTTTAACATCCCATGTTGCAGCACAATGCAACTATAGCAACACATAAGGGACAAACAAGTTTAGGTGGTTTTCCCAGCCTCTTTAGTTTTGACTTTAGGCTTAGACACATTATGACACATTTTTAGTGGAAGGAAATACATAAACATTTTGTGTTACTTAAAATGCTGCTACTTTGTTTTGAGTGGATACAAGCATCCAACAAAAAAGAATAATATAATTATGATTAAAAATCCAAACTAAAACTAGTAAGCTGCATTAATAATTTACTTTACACATATTTCTGTGTCCTTGGGTTTGTTCTAGGTTGGAAACTACAAACGGACAGTGAAACGAATTGATGACGGTCATCGGCTCTGCAATGACGTCATGAACTGCATCCAGGAGCGTGCCAAAATCGAGAAAGCCTACGCACAGCAGCTGACCGACTGGTCTAAGAGATGGAGGCAGTTAATAGACAAAGGTAAGAGGGAACACATAACTACTTTTTTTTCAATAACATGTTTTGCAAATGTGTAAAAATAAAAAAGTTTGTGTGTCTTCCTTACTTACCTGTCCTTCCTCCACCAGGGCCTCAGTACGGCACAGTGGAGCGAGCTTGGATGGCCATGATGACAGAGGCTGAAAAAGTGAGCGATCTTCACCAGGATGTAAAGAACCATCTGATCATCGAGGACTTTGAAAAGGTGAAGAACTGGCAGAAAGACTCGTATCACAAGCAGATGATGGGAGGATTCAAGGAGACCAAGGAGGCAGATGAGGGCTTTAAGAAGGCCCAGAAACCCTGGGCGAAGAAACTGAAAGAGGTGAGGAGGGGGGTTACTGTGAATATGCTCAATTTAAAGATCTCTAAATGATATCTCATGTGATCTAGAGGTGGTTTAGCCATACTGGGAAAACTGGCATCTTATATTAATCATCCTCATTCAGAATTACTCATTGACAAGATTACATGATTTTGTTGTTGTTTTCTCACTTGTTTATGACAGATCAGTACTACACAGCAAATGTATCATTCCTAGGATTATTTTTTGCTCTTTGGCTTTTTTGAATCTTATTAAAGGAACCACACTAACTGGAAGCATGGAATGAGTGCTAGGGGGCACTGGATGGCCAGTATCAGTCATCATCATCATCATCCGGTTCTTCATGTGTATCACAAAAGGAACAAAGTCAAACCTGAACAATTATGAGGAATTTGATAGTTTAATTCAGAATTTAAAAGAAAATGCATATTTGGTGCAAATAAAGCAAGGACCAGCTGCAACCCTAAAATAAGCTTACAGAAATATTCTGAAGTTAATTGATGGAGCAGTGTGAAAGAAGCAAATAAGTATTTTTGTAGTCCAACAATTTTAATGAAAAACTAACTCCAGAAGGCAAACCACCTTTATGATGCTAATACTGAGCCTTAAATCTGAAGTCATCTCACTAAGCAACAAATCCTGCTTTGAAATACAGATCTCCTGATCAGGTATCATGTCTCTTGTTCAGCTTGAGGCTGCCAAGAAGTCGTACCACATGGCCTGCAAAGAGGAGAAGGTGGCCACCATGAGGGAGACTAACAGCAAGGCGGACACCTCTGTGGCGGCTGATCACCTGAAGAAACTGCAGGAGAAAGTGGACAAGTGCAAACAGGACTCGCAGAAGGTGAAAACATCAGCTGCTGTAGCTCTAACAGCCCTGAAGAATCAATGACAAATCAGCTGTCAGGCTGTTTTAAGGCAGCATATCTTGAGTCAGTGGTGCGAAGTTAATGTGCAACTGAATGCAACACCTGTACCCCTCTGTGTTTTTTCTTCACCTTTCTTCAAGTGGACTCTGGCCCCCTTTTACTGCCCACTGAACTGTTATTATTCTTTGTGTCAGAGATCACATTCATAACCTTCAACTGAGGTTAATAGGATTCAGATTTAGCCACAGAAAGGAAAAATAAGTCATCTACAAGTGCCATTAAAACTTGTAAAAGAGGTTGTTTTTGTAAAATAAAATGCAGTTCTTTCACTGGCCAGAGTGAAGGAATATGACCCCTGGTGTCGACCTTTGGTGGTGCCCGGATGTTTTTGAAAAAAGACAGCTGAGCTCCATGGCACAGAAAAACATTTTTCTGGGACATACAGTCATCTTAAAAAATTCATACCCTCATATTAAAGAAAAGGCTAAATTCACAAGTTATTCAAATAACAAGAAAATAAAAAAGTAATAATGAATAAAAATTTTACTAAATTATAATTTAGTGAAATAGAATATTGCTTTTAATTTGAGGTAAAAAAAAAAAAATATATATATATATATATATATAAAAAAAAAAAAAACAACAAACAAATAAAACTTTCATTAACAGTGGACCAAAATACCTGTGAACAGGTGCAGAAGCTTTATTGACAGTTACAGAAAACGCATCATTGCAATGATCGCCTCAAAGTGTTTTTAATCACAATTCTAGTGTAGAAGCCCCATTATGCTTGTTTGCTTGTTTTATGTTTTATTTTGTTTTTAATATTTCCGTTGAACCACAATTTAAAATCAATGTCATGATTTTCATAAAACTTTTTTAGTCATTATTACTTATGTCAATTTCAACTTAAGTCACTAGCAGCTAATTTTTTTTTCTTTAATGAGAAGTTATGAATAATTCTGAGGACGATTGCAGGGCTGCCAGCATTATGTAATATCTGATGGTGTTGAATATTGCTATTATGATACTGTATGCTTTGTGATTTACTCTAACAAACAAGCATGAACAATCATGAGATTAACAACTTTCATGATTGTTCATGCTTGTTTGTTAGAGATCATGGACAAAACTAGAATTTCCACTAAATGGATTACAGCTCTCATATTTCATGTCAAAATTGATTTGGTGTCTTAATATTATGCATGTTGATATTGTGATATATTTATTATTTATTTTGGTCATATTGAGGTTTTTCTGAAACAAAGCAAATATTTCTCTTAAAGTTTTCACATGTGTGTGCCATCATATAGGCAAAAGAGAAATATGAAAAGGCTCTGGATGAGCTGAATAAGTGTACGCCTCAGTACATGGAAAACATGGAGCAGGTGTTCGAACAGTGCCAGCAGTTTGAAGAGAAGAGGTTGAGCTTCCTCAGGGAGGTGCTGTTGGATGTCAAACGCCACATTAACCTTACAGAGAACCAAAGGTTTGGCTTATTTAAAGTTGTCAACATGACCAAACAGTCATCAGCGTGTAATTGCACTTAATCTAAATCCTTTTTTTTCTGTCCACAGTTATGCTACAGTATATAGAGAACTTGAACACACCATCACGTCAGCCAGCCCACAAGAAGATCTAAAGTTATTCAGGAACATCCATGGTCCTGGCATGCACATGAACTGGCCTCAGTTTGAGGTGAACATTCGGATAAAACTGAAGATATCAAATCATTAATGGAGATCAGCCAAATTTTTACAAAATATAGCTGATCCGTACAATTTTAAACATTTTTTTTAATATTTATTTCCCCCCAGGATTACAACCCAGAGCTGACTCACAGCATCTCTAAAAAAGACAAGTCAAAGAAAGGAAATGATGGAATTGTGCTGACTCATGTTACCACAGCTGTGGACCATGCTCAAGCTGAAGACAGGGGAAGGTAAAATATGATTGTTGCAGTGTTTTAACATTATGTCTAATGCAGAATATCTTAAACAGATTATCTTCCCAAACCCAAAACTTAATCTTTTCTTCTCATGCTGCTTTATCTTTCTGCTGTATACAGTTTTTTTCCTCCATTACCTCAAACTTGCAACTCTAAGTTATGTACCACTAACTTGTACATAAAGTAATACCAATATTATGGTCACTACAAATAAACACAAAAATAAATAGAGGTACACAAAGCATGCACAGTCACAGTAATATACTAATGGCAGCAAAGTAAGAATGAGTTTGATGGCTGGTTAATGTGCTTCATCATGTGTTTAGCCTGAGCAGCTACGAGAAGAACCAGGCGTACACGGCCTCCTCCGAGTGGTCAGAAGAGGACCAGACCGAGCCGAACTCAGGCAATGACACCAACGGAGGAGTGAACCCTTTTGATGAGGACGCAGGCAAAGGTGTGAGAGTCAGAGCGTTGTATGATTACTCTGGACAAGAGCAGGACGAGTTGAGCTTTAAAGCAGGTGAGTGTGACGAGCACCATTGGCTGTTTGCATATCGCCAACCTGAAATGCTGCAAACTCTGTTTTGTCATTCATGACCAGTTGTGAAACGCAACATTTGCATTCAGTTGTATTTTGATTGATAGTTGTGAGTAGGAGCGTCAGAGTTGGGGCAGTAAAATGGGCTTCAATAATAGATAGATTATTAGGTAAGGTCTGATCTGATTAGAAATAATCAGATTAGACCTTATGTAGTATTTGTTAATAATTTAAGCTTTAGCCTTGTTATTTACCAATAACAGCTGTTTTCTATTTCAAATTATGTTTCTGTGATCTTGCTTTGATCCTCTTTCAGACTGTCAGTGTCGGACTTTGAGTTCTTAAGTTTTTTATACAATGTTCGGAAAAAAAAATTGTCCCTGTCAAAGCACCGAACAAAACAAAGAAGCAATCCAAGTTTTCTGTCTTCAAGCAATCACCTCGCAATTTCTTAATAGTTTACTGTAGGTCCATTGATCACCCTACCTGCTCCAGCTTCCTCTTCTACTTTCTTGCTGTTCATTCTTATCCGACTTCATCCATCCTTGGGTACTGCTGGTGCCGTCATTTGTTCCCCAAGTATGACCTGGCAAGTTTTGGATTATTTTGGTGTAAAATGACAATGTCAGGTTCAGGCTCTCTTATGATGATGGCATGAATTGTTCAAAGAGTAAATTCAAACCATTGATCGATATTTTTTTCTTTTATTGGTCTAAAATGGCATGATTGTGTCAGCATTAGACTGTTAAAGGTGCAGTATGTAAGAATAACTGACATCTAGTGGTAAAGATGGGTATTTGAAAGAAAAGATGTTTTCTTTCAAATGACTTTGTATTCCAAGCACTGTTGTGAATGTATGGTGGCTCTTAAGGTCTTTTCACACCGGGACCGATGTGAATAAACGGCACGAAATTGCGAATAATTCGGAGGACAAATATCGACGCATTTGTTTATACACACCTGCTCCGACGCGAAATTACGAAGATGCAAGAACAATCTTGCATCCGTTATTCCAGAGGAACGTGAGCACGTGCAGCAGTGACGGAGGGAGAGGCGGCTGCAGGGAAACAGCTGGATGCTGAAAACAGCTGATCTCACCGTGGAGATGCTAAATGGGGATTTTGAATACGACACCTGTAGCTAATAACCTCGAATGGCTACAAAATGTAGGGAAAACGCTGCTACTTCAGTTGTGACCCCCCCCCCCCCCCACCGCCCCGTTTGCCAAACAAGAGTGCTGCGACATGAAGGTGATAACACCTGAGCCATTATGATGCAGTAACAGCGACCAAGCGAAACCTCTCTCTTTTTCCTTTCTCTTTTTTGCTTGCAACCAGCTCTGTGACGTCAGAGCGCCTTCTCTGATTGGTGGATTGTGTATCTGTCGGATGCGAATATTAAGAAAATCGACCCCAGTTCGAAAAAATAAACGTCGCAAAATCGCAAGACGGAATTTTGTCACTGATGTGAACGCTCCCGTTGACTTGATATTAATTTGATTAAAGCTTTTGCCGTGAGAATCTTTCGGACGAAATATTCGGAGTGGGTGTGTAAAGGCCTTTAGTAGCCAAAATTCTCCCAGACATAAAGATGTTTTAATCTGTGGGTGGATCCAGTGGTCTCAGGTGTAGCTATGACTGTACTATGAGTAACTACTGTTAATATCTTTTAAGGCATTAGTGATCCCAACAGTGCTCTAACTCCCATTAAACAAAGCTGGTACAGCAGTTTTAAAGTTCAGAGGGTTCTCACTTCACACACATTGTTTTGTCCATTCAGGGACACTGTAGTAAAAATGGTGGAACAAATATGGCAGCCTCCATATGTGCACCGCCCAGTAAGTGGATATAAATGACTTATTCTAAGAAAATAAACATATACCAGCTACTCTAGTGAGGCGATTACACATCAATTGAAACACAGTTTATATATCAAATATTTCTGCCATTGACCTTTGATTTTTTACATACTGTACCTTTGCGTCCTGAATGAAGGAAAAATGGGTGTAGTTCACTGAAGAACAGCTGGATGTCATGTGGTCAGTAGAACTAATTTAGTTAGATGAGCTGCTAAGTCTTAACTGAAATGAGAACTCATTTCACTTTTCAGCTCAAGTTTCTGACATGGATTTATATTGTTGGACACTCTGGTGTCCATATAACTTTTACTGCCTGTACACAACGGCCATTTGAAAAATAGTAATTCAAATAGTTTTAGTCAAAGTTCATCTCAAAACCCGAAGGTGCTCCAGGTTCTCAATCTCATTTGCTTAGAGCTAGGTTCCTAAATTAAATGAAGTCATTAATCTCAATTTTGTGTATTTTAGTTTAATTTTGTATAAATCAGCCGTCATCTTCAATCACGCCTGTGACAACAGTTTTGTGTGAAGCCCTGAATCTTGACTTATATGAAATGGGTTTCTCTGAATCACAGAACTAGGAATTGCTCTGCAAATTTGGACTAATCTTAATTTTTTTCAGTCTGCAAAGTCAAATAAGAGATTGTCTTTTACCCTTTCATTCAAGTTTCAACTTTATTTGTTATGTTACTTCTGTCTGTCCACATATCTTAATAAATTTTATTCAGCTTAATTCTGGTCAGGGTCTCATTTGGTGTTACTGTAGTGGCAATTTTCATTTTGAGTAATGGTATATTGATATATTGGTACTGGATTTACCTGTATGGATTATCATGTCCAGTGTTTATACCTGATGTCTTTAAGTTCCATTAGTTTTACTACAGTTTATGATATAGTCATTCAGATCTAATTCCACAATTTAGACTTAATTATTGAAATGTTTATCTCAGACACTCGGAGTTAGACGTTATTATCCCATGTCAAAAGCTCTCATCAGCTGGTATCTCCAGCTGGTCATCTGGGGCAGTCCTGCTGCACCCCACCTAGTTTCTCTTTCACCCTCTTATCTCAGTGTTTGGCTGGTGGTGGTTTTAAGCCTTTGCTCAAGCTATTTTCTCTTCTCAAGCGGTCAGCAAGCCTGAATGCAGGCTTGTCCTGTCCTCAACCCGAATGAAGGGTCACACTGTCATCTGCTAAGCTTGGACTCAGGCTGATCTTCTTCTTACCCAAGTTTGAACACAGGCTCATGCTGTCTTTCTCTAACCCTGAATGGAGGCTCATCTTCTCCTGAACACCGGTTCACTCTCTTCTAAGCCATAAAGCAACTATTTCACGTGCTTCACCGATTAAACTGCCTTGTCTTGGCAGCTGCTCCACCAAGATGAAGCATCAGTCTAATCAGTAAGGAAGATCTTTTCTCTCACATCTGCTTCCTTATCTGACATTTGGACATTTCATCTTGTGACACTTTGTCACTTCATTTTTCTGATGCTTGCCTCTTAAATTCTGCCATCACCCCTCCAGTCCAGTGGCTTTCTTGCCCGCTACATTTCGAGCCGCTCAGTTGACCCCCGTTCTTTAAAACTGTCTTCTGTTCTGCCTTTCCCCCCTCCAGCCTGATTTTGGGCAACTCACCTCCTCCTCATCAACACCTCTTCCTGATACCAGAGGATCCTCATCAGAAGCATTATCACCTCGTATCTCTGCTCATCCTCCACCAGCGTCTAGACTCCAGAGGGGTCCTATCCCATCCATTTTCTTCATCCATGTCACCGCTCCACTGAGATGATACATCGGAGTCTAATCATCTCAAAAATGAGAGAAAACAAGTTTCAAATTTTAGTCTTGTAATCAAATACATTTTGTTGCAACTTTTAAACAATTCTCTCCTCATTGAACTAATAGTTAAATAGCTGGAAATAAACACGTTTATGAATGAAGGTCCTCTAGAGTTCATTTGTCAGAGCCTGTCTGATGACAAAGATTTGGAAAATGGATTGATAAGATATACTTATATTATTTTCAGGACTGCAGATTAGAATGCAGATTCTAGTTTCTTAAGGAGGCTGAAGTTGTGTGCGGTTGCCTGGTTAGCAGTGGGAGGGATGTAATCGCAGACAACCAAGACAGCATGTGATTGTAACCCTGCTGCTCGCAGTTAATACGTGAGCTGCAAAAAGGTTCCTTCACCGTAATGAAAGGTGGCACAATTTGGAGTTATAGAAAGCACAAAGACGGCCTAGTCTGTCAATCCCAGTCTTGTTTTTTTCACGTTTGTCCAAACTGTCTGAAACTAATAATATTAATGAGATTTGGAGTAACTGTTTCAAGCGGTGTGGCAGCACACTCATTGCTACATCCTTGAATTTCTCAGCATGAACTCATCCAGAAATCTCTGTGTTTTTTTTATGAAAGAGATAAACCTCTATGTCCTGTTGTATACTAGTCTCTCTGTTGTCTGGGTCCATCTGATTTCTGCAAGGATTGTTGATATTCTGGTCACTTATGCACCAGCAACTGCAATGAATGAAAGCATTGACTAAATGGAGGGGAAAACTGAGCAAAAGTCTCTTAATCAGCTTATCCAGAGATTGCAGGTCTTGGAAAAAGTGACAATCGGTTATCCAAATAAATCTGGTAAATGAAGCAGTATAACCTGTTTTAACTTGCACCATGTTTCCCTGAATTTCTGCATCAAATTTGTTGAAATGAAGTTAAGATGACAATACTTTCATAAAAGGTAAATAAATACATTAAATATACCAATCTAGTAAAATAGAAACTTTATGACCAGTTTTATATGTGTTTCACAACATCTCTTGCTGGATGTTTCTGTCTGTTTATCAATTCAGGTGATGAACTAACGAAGCTGGAGGAGGAGGATGAACAGGGCTGGTCTAAAGGTCGCCTAGACAACGGCCAGCTGGGTCTGTACCCAGCCAATTACGTGGAGCCGATCTAAGTGTTCTAGCTGAGGATGCTTGCCTAGTCGGAGGTTATACCCGGACTGAACCGACGAGTCATAACTGCACATTGCCAGAGACTTCAGAGCAAAGCTTCCTCTTCCTGTCAGGCACAGTGTGCTATCTTCATCTTCATCACAGAGAACTTTGTTCAGGATCCTCAAACACTGCAACTGAAGCAAAATGTTTTCTCCTCTTTACAGTATGTCACTGTGTTTGATATCAGCTGTTATGCTAACATGCCATATAGTATGTTCGTTCTCTCATCAGAATGTTGACTTGGTATCATGGGTTGTGCCTGGGCAGTGAGAATGAGCGAAGCATCGCGCATTTCATGTATATATTTTAATCTCTTTTTTACAGTCTGGATGCTTGTACAGTTTCTTTCCTCATCGATTACAGTGTTTTCTTTCTAAGTATTAACCCTACATGTTTAGCCTGAAAGGAATAGTTTGACATTTTTTAGAAAATACTCATACTTGTGAGAGTTTGGAGGGAAAGTTTGAACAATATTTATAGCTACAGTCATCTTTAAAATTATTTATGCCCTTCAATTAAAAAAGGAAAAAAAAATCATCTGTCAGTGAAAGAAGTTGAAATTGACGAAAGTAATAATGAATAAAAATTCTATGAAAATCATGACACTGATTTTGAATTGTGGTTCAAAAGAAATGTTAAAAACAAACACATCAAATCAAATAAAACAAGTAAACAAGCATGATGGGGCTCTGAAACTAAAACACTTTTGAGGCAATAACTGCAATCAGGGGTTTTCTGTAATGTTCAAAAAGACTTCTGCACAAAGGCACTCTAATGTCTATGGGACAGTTTTGTTTGTTTTGTTTTTTGTTTTTATTATTATTTCCAACCACAGTTCAAAAGCAATATTTTATTTAACAAAATGATAATTTTGTACATTTTATTTATTATTAGTGTCTTTAGTTTTTTATTTAGATTACTGTTCTGAATTTAGCCTTATCTTAAATTGGAGGGTATGAATAATTTTGAGGACGACTGTACATACAGTAGGTACACAAAGCTACAGCCTGCAGACAACTAGGTCATCCCAACTTAAACAGGCTGTCTGACTTATCCTAAAGTAATAAAAACACCTAACACTCCATCCAGAGGAAGAGAGACACGATAAAGATGCTGACATAAAGTTATTTGTAATTAAGATTTGCAGCACCAAAAGTTGTCTTCTTTCTTTGCTTGTTCTTCAGCTCTCACAAGCTGGCCCATCAGAGTTGTCTCAGAACCATTTAAGAGGCCCCTCAAAGAAACCAATCTATGAAAACAGGGGAGGACACTTAAAATGAACAGGATTAGACGTACAGTAAAGTGATGAAGCAGACCAACACAGAACCTGACCATCATTACAACACCTAACACCCTCCCCTACAGGTACAAGTATAGGACACTGACTGGTCCCAACTGTTGTGTTTCAACCACAGTAATCTAAAAAAGATCATATTTATTCCAAGTTCTTTACTTTTAACAGTCTAAAAAAGAACATTAAAAAAAAAAAAACACTTTCCCAGAATGCTGAACTATTCCTTTGGTGCACTGTTTTGTCTCCTCTGCTCCACAGCATGTCCCTGAATTAACATTTTGAAACGAGATAAGAAACCATCAGTAAAAAAAATAAAAAAACACACACACAGTTGCTTTCGGCAGAGCTCATCTTTGAAATGGAAATATATACGAAGCACTGCGAGGATTGTTTACATTAACCTTTGCTGTTCCAGCCGTCTGCAACAACGTGCCTGCTAAATCACTGTTTCCATTTATTTGCCTCCTCTGTACATGTGTTGTTGATGCAGAAGCCACGAGCAAAACCAGCCTGGAAATATTAACTTTCAGCTCTTTTGTATGGAGATTAGCTTCATGGGTTTTAATTTATTTGTTTCTGAAGTTAATTAAGAGACTTGTTTACTTTGAGTGAATGTCAGCGACTGTCAGCTCTTATCTTGATGATTATGTGCATGCTGATGCTCCCACTCAATGTTTACTGAACTGATCCTGCGCATGGCCTTAATTTGTCCCTCCTTAAATTATTGGCTGAATATGACTAAAATTAGATTTCCTATATACTGTTATGATGATCATGAGCTCTTTCGCTGTGTACAAAACATGCCGGCTTAATTCAGTTTTGTGTCTTTCATTGAAATATTCCCACGGCAGTGAGAAGATTTCAATCGGGTCGTACACAAAGAGTGCATGTAGCAGCACAATATGTTATGGGTTTAAATGCACATGCCGGTGAAGATTCCTCGTTTCTCCAGGAGGGCAGGTGTACTCTTACTGACGCAGACTGAGGAAAGCGGAAAGAGGATCTGTCTTTGAAATATTGATGAGACAATCGGCTTTTCAGCTGCAAAATGAATTTTTTACAGAATCCAAGAGGGAAAATGTCTCTTTTTTTAATCTTTATTTCTCTTTATGGTATTTTGTGTCTTTATATGTGTTCTGCTACCGCCTGATTTAAAGTTGTAACATACATATTTATGGCCTTACCAACATCTAAAGAAACTTTCAGCCACCCCCCTTCTACACAAAGAGAGCTCACCTCCGGCTCATCCAGATCAGTTTACACCAACATGACACCCATTTTGACTGATTATACAAATGTAAAGGATATTGACTTGCCTAATGTCTTTGACTGTATTTTAACAGAATGGGACTGTTACACTTACTGTGAAGCTCCTTAAGGCCAGGAAATGTAAAAGAAATGTTGAAATGTTCTTACTTTTTCTGTCTCTTGCTCATGCTGCAAAGTCAAGGAAAAATTTCGTAAAACTACAGGGCTTTCTCTGTTCGTTTTTTTTTTTTTTTTTTAGCATAGTGCTGTCATTTCCAAACTGTAGTGCCTGTCCATCTACATAAGCAACAAATAAAAGATCTCATCAGAAAACGAGGCACATAAAGGAATCATTGGAGAAAAACACTAATTATAATAAGTATATTAAATCTATGCGATTTTGTCAGTAAGTCTTGTTATTGTGGACATTTTATGTCCATTTTAACATAGCAGAGTACTGCAAAAGGACAAAATTACTGTTAACAAAAAGACAAATTGTACTAACACTCCACCTTACTAATCTTACTTGTTCTGATGAACTTCCACATATGAAAAAAAATCTGGAAAAAAAAATCTACATATTAATGACTAAAAACAAGAAACGTGTGGCAGTTGATGGTCTTGTCACTATGCCTCAGATTTCATTTTCATTTATTTGTTTGTTTTGAGCAAAACTTTGAAAATATTTAAATGCATGAAACTAATGGTCAGCAAATTCCATAATACAGAGATAAGCAAAACAAGATACAAATTGCTGCACACATAAGAAAAATTCAGTATGTTCAGATTGATCATGTGTCCTGGCTACTTGGCCACAGAGATGTCCCTTTGGCTGATGGTTAGAACGCATGACTCTCTCCCGGGAGATTGGGGATTAAATCCCACCCGGGCCCTCTGCTGTTACCTTGCCACACATGTTTGCGATGACTTTCCCAGCTGACCCTGACTACTTGGCAAGACTTCTGATACCTAAGTTGCTAATAATTACCAAATGCATGACTCATGATGATGTTAAAGCAGATTGTTCGTGTTCACCACTTTAACATGTTTAAGGTCCTTATTGTTTCATGTAATTAGCTTGCACTAAAGGTTTGCGAATTAACTGCCTTTCCAAACAGAAAGTCAAAGAAGTAGAGGGAAATTTCAGAAACTCATTAAATTAAACCCCTAGCTTCCTATGAGCAAACAAAGTGTTAATGTGGAGCAACAAAAGGACATGTCAGAAAGGGAAAGTCACAGCTGTTGATTAAATTGCACAAGCTGTATGGATTGTTAAAAAAATGAAAGTGGTAGTCTTTTCTTCCAGCAGAGGCAGCAGCAAATAAACTGTGACATCCATGAGCACACCTGCTTCCACATCATCCGACAAGGTTGGTAGTTGAACTACCCGACAGCCCAAAACAGTCACTATGTCCATTTCAAGAAATGAGCTAAACCAGTCATTAGCTAATGCTAGGCTAATAAATCATTCAGCAGTGAATGAGCATGTTTGCCAGGGTGGGAGCGACATCGTAGGCATGTTCTCCCGTTACCTCTGTTGCTTCAGAAGATTTTGCTCTGTTTGACTAAAAAGACAATTTTGTAAAACAGGAGATAGTTGTGGGGGGAGTGATTGAATCCATCCCATATCACTCCATAAAATATCACTTAGTCATCACTGAATGCATTTGCAAGTATTAGAAATCATTTGAGACGTTATTTCAGTTGTGGGTGAGGATTTCTTACAAGGTGTTCCCATCCCAACGGATTTTCACATTCTCCACACAATGTCACACCCTCAGCTCAGCATTACATAACAAGGTCAAATTAGTCATTCATACTCTGCACAGTGTAATGCTCTTACTCTGGTTTATTATATTACTGAATGCAGGATGTTTCATGAGCTCGTGTTTCTTATCCTGAAAAAGTGATCAAGTCAGTTTGTGTTTATGTTATTAGCTGATGGTGCATCACTAGTTCGGAAGCCTTCATTCACATTTGCTTCATACAACAACTTGCAAGCATCTTAGTTTGATTCCTCTTGCACAAAAGATAATATCAGAAACACATCTATAGTCATGGCTGATCGAACAAAAACTGGTGTGTGTATATGAGAATATATGTTTTTTAAAGGATTTTATGGAACTAGTGAAATTAGTTATTTATCCATCCATCTTCTTGCCACTTATCCGAGGTCGGGTCGTTGGGGGAAGCCCAGACTTTCCTCTCTTCGGCCACAACCACCAGCTCATCCGGCGGATCCCAAAGCGTTCCCTGGCCAGCCAAGAGACGTAGTCGCTCCAGCGTGTCCTGGGTCTTCTCCAGGGTCTTGTCCCAGTGGGATGTGCCAGAACACCTCACCATCGAGGCATCCAGGGAGCATCCTGACCAGGTGCCTGAGCCACCTCATATTATCTTATTATTTATTTATTGAAGCCTTTTTTTATTGTAGCTTGACAGAAAAGGTGGGGAAGACATTAGGTAAGGGTCAGGATTAACTTTGGATGGTTGCATTGATGATTGAGGACTGCATTGCTGCCTGTAGAACCTACACAGCACAGACAAGGTGATATTTTTCACTAGTTCATTATGTAATTTGTGGAACATGAGCTGTTTTTGTTTTTTAAAATATGTTTTACTTAAAGCAGTTCCACTTCAGACAGCACAGACAAATGCTCTAAAATTTTCTGGCAGGACACATTAATTGTTTACACATCATGAGACTTGGATTTTTGATCCAGAGTTGATTTTCTATTAAGATTTTTTTAGGACTGGTAAAGGAGACATAGAATAAAGTCAAGAGCGGAGACCATGCCTTCAGAAACTTATCAAGGCATCTCATGTTTTGTTTTTTTTCCCCCCAATAATTTGTCACCTTCCTGTGTTCAGTTAAATATCCAACCTGTCTACATTGATTGATTGACAGTTGTTGGGAGTCTGCCACAAAATGTGAAAGCTAAATAAAGCATCTCAGGAGAAAAGTTACATTAAGAGCTTGATTAAAAACTCAAATCACATTAATGTGACTAATCAATAACACAAAAATATATAGACCTAAAAAAGAGCAAATTAACATGAAGGAATAGCTTCTACTACATTAAAAATAAAACAGTTAACAATCTTGTTGAAAATATTATGTCAGTTTTTCTCAGTTTAAGTTATTTATGATAAATATAAACATCTTTTTCCGAAACAGTTTTGCTAGCTCCTTATACTTTTAGACAATGACAGTCTGTGTAGCTTGTCTCCACTCTAAATTTAACAATATTCTGCCAGTAGAGGTCGCCCACTAGACGGCCATCTTTAAGAAAGGTAACACAATCACATTGTAGCATTGAGCCACAAGCTCGCTCAGTTTGGTTCCACTAACACAGCCGCTGTACGTTACAGAGCTTCATATCCAAGTCAGTAAAGCCCAAAGATTCCTCTACACCTCCTCTTCACCAGTACAAAACCTACTTGCCAACAATCTGTGGCCTGTTTTAACATGATTTAAATGTAAAAAAAAACCTTTACACTGCTTGTTTATCCTGCAGCAACTGAACAGGTTCAAATCAGTTTATGCAAATTTCTGGGAGTTATGTGACCATTATTTACAGAGACTTTATTCTCTTTTGTTCCTTTATTTAACCAGGAAAAGGTCCCAAAGAGATACATTATCTCTACTTCCAGGGAGGGTTGAGGATTTTGTTTCCATTACAGACCTCAAATGACTATCAGGGGAATCATGTATAAACAAAACAGAAAAAGAAAGAAAGAAAGAAAGAAAGAAAGAAAGAAAGAAAGAAAGAAAGAAAGAAAGAAAGAAAGAAAGAAAGAAAGAAAGAAAGAAAGAAAGAAAGAAAGAAAGAAAAGAAGCACTATTGGTTTCTATGTGTATTTTGCAACAGGTGATCAAACTCACATTGTACATATTGTACCTGCTGCTAGAGTCCTAATAAACAGAACGTTCTCCATTTCCATCGGAATGAAAATATGTTTCCATCTAGATTTTATATTTTTTCACATTAAAATAAACCCCCATGTTTGTGGAACAAGCAGAAATCTTACTGTGTTTAATATTGAGCTTGTGCTCCACCCTGAGGCGTTACATGTTATTCACCTCTTCTAACTAAATGATCACCTAAAGTCTAGTATTCCTACATGATCCTTTTAATTTACACTTCCCTCAGCAACATTGGAAGTCTGATCAGAGCGTGTAGGGACAAGTTCGTCTCTGACTCATTGAGTAAAAGAATATACAAGCCATTGTTTTTTTAGATGTAACTTGCTCCGTTTAGCTCAAAGCCACATCACCTTGGCAGATGTTCACACTCTAACTCACAGCTAAGGAATGGATCATTTTACAGCCTGTTGCACTACGCAAATGAGTAAATAAAGCCGCAGAGTCAAATGATAAAAGTGTCATAGAGGACGTCAAGCAGAAAAGAACACACTTGAAAATTAATCACATAATGGCAACTTTTTCAAATAATGTGGTTAATTTTTACAGTTCAAACTTTCAGTGACACCACACAGATACGGTTCAAAAATATTTTATTATGTCTTGTTTGAAGCTTGGATGATGTGTCATAGTGCAGGCAGACAATTACTTAAACATTTCCACATGAAAATAGACAGCTAGTGTGGATAGAAACTAAACTGGTGTGAAATAGAGAAACCCAAAGCAAAGGGAATATAAAAATAAACAAGCATGAAAGGCAATAATCCAGAAAGACTCTATTCAGACCAGTGGAATGTTTGAACCACACAGCAATTTGGACTATCAGTGTCAATACTAGTGTAGCTGACAATAAATCCAAGTTGAGGCATTTCAATCAGAAACATGACAACTTCTAAGCTAAAACCAAATAAAAAATAATTAGGATTAATCCTCCAGGGAGGATGAATGTCTGGAGCTGACCGTGAGGCTCCAGCTTAATTTAACTGCATATTTTTGTCCGTTTTCATTTATATGACTATTAATTTCATCGTATTTTCATTTCATTTTGGTTTGAGCCATTCTTTGTGTCTTAAACTAACAACTTAAGACCATATGTAGAGCTGGCAGGATTAAATATAGAGCTGGAAACTTTACAAAACCACACATAGAATACAAAAATACACTCAAGTGGCAAAATCTGAACCACAGAGGGGTTTGAGGATATCCCTTTTTGATCCAAATTCATTGAACTGCTGAAGTGTCTTCTGTAAGTCTTAGATAAGATACGGTACAAAGACAGGGCAGGTCCGGGGGATGCACAGAAGTGGCAGTGCAAACAAGTGAAACAAAAAGACAAAACAAGCGTAGCTGCAGGGCGGCTGCCTGAAGCTTCTTAGGTAAAGCTATCAGCTGTAATTTTGTTAAACTGTGAATCATATTAGGAAAAAGTAAACAGGCAGATTGTGCAAACAACAAGGCAGTACGTTTATTTTAATCTGCAGCAGGAGAGAAAAGCCTCCACAGCCATATTGTTTTGTCTCTTTCTCACGTCTCCTGCACAGAAAAGACTTGGTGCAGCAGCTGCCGGCTGGGTCAGTGCACGTGGTCCATGTCACTTTTCATCTCTGGCCTACGTGGTCAAGTGCATGGAGATATATTGTCTCATTTTTAAGCTGCAAGTTTCATCCTCCTCTCCCAGTCTGGTAAAGCCTCATACTGGGTGGACAAACTGGTACACCAGTCTCTGGGACACGTCAGGCTTCCGGATGATGCCTTTCTTGTAGTACTGACGAATGGAGCGGCTCAGTTTGTCATAGTTCATCGCGGGACGATTCTTTCTGAGGCCCCACAGTCGTGCCACATGAGCCGAGTCTTCGATTTTGAAAATACCTGGTGGAAATCACAAGGAGTTTCTTTTTAACAACACCACACAACAAAATGTTCAAAAAAACATTTTGTTTGACCATACTGAGAAAAATCTGGAAATGAAAGATCTTTTAATTTTCTTAGTGGTTTCAAGTCGACTGTGGTCCGACATCTTTTAAAATGTGGATTTTGATAATTTCTTTCGTATTTCAAAATAAAATGTCTTGCAATACTATGATTAAAATCCATTTTTAAATTTACTTGTGTTTTATGTTTGCAAAGCAAATCCCGCTTATGCACTGCAAACAATTTTCATTTTTTTGCTTGAAGACAGCAAGCAAGCATCTTTTGCTTAAAGAAAAGATGTAAATGTGAATAATAAATGAAAGTGGATGAAAAAACTGTTGAAGAGAAACAATGAAAGCTCTGGGAATTCTGTGTAATCATGAGGATCAAGGTTTCAAATCTAGTATATCTGCAAATGCAGATTAAACAATATGTTTATTCATACAAATATTTGCTTTGGTCATCTGTCTCTGAAAGGTTTTTAAGGTTAAAAAGCTGTACTGTTCACTGTGGATATAAAATTTTCTTCCATTTACATATACATATATATATATATATATATATATATATATATATATATATATATTTCAGTTTTTGTTGTTTTAATGGATAACTTTCTTTTTTTTTCAACCTGGACCTTATTTCTAGGAATTTCTAGTGCAGTTACTTACAGTATCTATAAAATTTCTGTATCACTTTAAATCCTTTTGACAATATTTCGACGAGTCACCATTTGTGTAGACTTAATGGGAGGGAAGATGGCAGAATAATGGGCCTCTCTATAAGGCATTATCTGCAGCAGAACTCCTTCATTTCACCAATATTAAGTAGAATGAATGATCGAGCACTGTTGTCCTGTGAGTTCAGATTTAGCTTTCTGTTAGTTATTGGTGACTTGCTCTACTGGCCGTGCTGCCACAGCACGGCTTACAGAACAGCTAGCTAGCCAGACAACAACAAACCACTATCCGCGAAACTCTGAACTCACAGGACAATAGTATTCATTCGTTTGTTCGTTTGTCTTAAAGTATTCGTGAAATGAAGGAGTTCTGCTGCAGATAATGCCTTATAGAGTCCCATTAATTCTGCCACCTTCACTCCCCTCATATGGATATTCGTGGAGGGCAACTTATCTAAATATCATCCAAAGGAGTCAGTCATACAAAAGTTTTACCTGTGAGTAAAAGCACGTACTATACATTTCTTGAAATAAGGTCCAGGTTGTAAAAAAAAAAGAAAGTTATAGTTTGAAGTCAACATACAACACAGTTTTCTTCTCAAAAAATAAAACAAACAAAAAAAAACTATTTTCTTGATAACGATTTAAAATGTACAAATGTACTGGGGTCCTGGGTCATTACTTGCATACATCTGACTTTTAAAATTCAATATGAATATATTTTGCATCACATGAAACTGTCATATGTTTGATGTTTTACTTTTCAAAATTGTTCCCATGTTTTTCACAATGTGAAACTGTCACAGCTTGATATGACCTGATACTTGGTTGTCTGTCGATTTTGTTTTGGCTCTGGTTCTGTTTAGTCTGGATCAGTGTTTCTCAATTCTGGTCCTCAAGGACCCTTGCCCTGCTTGTTTTCAAGATGTTCCTACTTTATCATACCTGACTTAGATGAATGACTCGTTTGCAGGCTTGCAAAGGTCTTAATGAGCAGTTCAGATGATCTGAATCAGGTGTCAGTATGATTGACTTCAGTGTCTGTTTTCTTTGGCTTTATTTGGTTCCTGTTACCCACACACCTTGATTTAGTTCCTAATTAACACATGTGCTCTTTGTTAATCATTACCTCTCTTATTGTACATTACTCACTAAACAAAACATCTCTCATTGCACTCACAAACTGGTTGTTTGTTCTGAAATCATACAAAAAGACAATTATCCTTAGCTTTTTGTGAGTCGTGTTTAGACTGTAGTCCCAGGTTTTCATTTGTCCTTTGTCAAATATTCATCAATTTCTATTTCTATTTCTGTGACGAGTCTGCATTGGGTCCTCCATAGTATTGTTAGTGGCACTCTACTTTTTGACGTATATGGATGAAGGAGGGTGTGGATATTGTTACAATACAGTCTGTCATACACACGGAAGTTCAAGTCACAAAAAAATGATCAAAAAGCTTTTCTTTTTTTTTACTTTGCAGTTGGTTAGACTAAAAAAACACACAGACTTTAAAATGAATAGATAGATAGTCACAGGTTGGGGTCATGTCACAGAAAGACTGTCCCATTCAAACCAGCTAAATTAACATAACATGACACTAACATGTTTTGGATAATGAACAAACTCTCTTTTTTTCTCCTCTTGAGACTGAGCTGTTGAACAGTAAACATCCTCGGGTGACATTGTGTACCTTTTTCTTTATTGAGCCAGCGGATGCAGCGCCCATAGTTGTGAGGTTTGAGCAGGAGCTCTCTGAGAAACTGCCACAGGTGGATAGGTTGACCCGAACAAGAAGAATCTGCCTCGGACCACAGCTCCTCGCTGCCTGTACAACCCATAGACACAGTCATGCACATGCTCTTTGAAGTCAGACTGTTTTGATTCATTTATGTTGAATAAGCTGGAGAGACCAAAAGTTCACACAGCCCTTTAATCCGTGGGGTACTTTGATTGTAGTTATGCTTAAAGGATGAGCTGTGCATTTGATTGATTTGCCTGACTCTGTGCAAGTGTGAGAGCAGCTTTCATTAAATCTGCTTAATGTCTTTGAATTGCGAGCACATGAGGAAATCAATCCTACCTGCAGGTTTGGTGTCTCCGACTGAGCACCTCTCTTTCATCCAGGCAGCTGGAAATTGAAGAGTGAGAGACAATCAATTAGGAAACATAGCTGTTTCTTTAGACAAATGAATGCTGGACCCTCTTCAGTCAACCCAAACATCTACAAATAAAGCTCATAACTCCCAAACATTAGATAATAAAGTCATCACAGGTGGTGCAGCGGGCTATAATTATTCTTCACCTACCTGATTTCCATATGTCCAGGTGTGCATGAAGCGTGTCTCCACACTGTGGGGAGCGATGACGAAATTCCTCCTCACTCATGGCACACAGATCCTTTCCTGTCAGGTCCTGGAAGGCTTTGCCTGCATGGGGCAACCTGTACAGGTGTTCAGTCCACAGCAGCCACTTCTGGACGTTCCCTGTGTTCCACTCGATAGGATCTGTTTGCAGACATTGGATGTGTGAAAACTTCCACCTGCCACTACAACTAATTACCTTTTTTTCTACATTGGCCAAAGTCATATAAAGTCACATTAAATCCACTTTTCCCTGCTTTATGCTGTTTGTATGTGGTTACAAGTAATAAATCCTCTGAAAACACAGGGTAATTGTACTTTTATGCCACTGGAGCTCTAATCAGAAGAACAGATGACTGGGGGTTGCACAGTTTTATAATAGTCAGAGGATTTACAGTACATAAGAAAACAAAAAACGCTTCCTCTGTTTGCTTTATGAGCCAGAAAGACCTCGCCTTTAAGTCTGTTTACACGTCTGCTGGCAGGAGAGAAGCATCACTGTCAGAATGTTCATGAACGCTTTCAAAAGGTCGGGATTAAACAGATCCTGGAGCAGGCAAACACAGCTTTGCGTCAGTAAGGATATGATTTAAGAGATCTGTCATTGTGCCCTGGCTATCCACACAAAAAAGTGTTGATTTTGGGAGCAAGCTCCAGTAGCTTAAGACTCTGAATCGATATTCCTTTATTTGCAAATAGTGAGCACTTCTTTTTTCTTTGTCAGTTATAAGCGTTATAATACATTAAAACACCTTCTGAAAGTGACAGACTGCAACAGGTGTGGTGGAAAGCAGCCTACCTGGGGTGATATTGAGCAGTTTGCAGGCTGTTTCAATGTCTTTCAGCACCTCTCCCACAACCATGCTCTGCACCTGCTCCAGGGAACGCTCCTCCTCCTGCCCCTCCAGCCCAGGAGAGAGTCCCTGCTCCTGGCTATCAATGACCGGGCACTGCTCGGGTTCCTCCCGGCTCTCCATGCGATTCATGGGTACAGCCAGCGTCGGGGAGGTCTCTGAAACTTTCACCAGCCATGTAGCATCTTCAGTGAGGAGCATGTCAAAGCAGGAGAGGTAAAGGCCTGGCACTCCACGCTCCACGGCTTCCATGCTTGGTTTAGTGTCCCCTACATCCCAGGGTTCTCCAGAGCATCTGTTTCTCTCCAAGAGGGCAAGGGAGTCCTCTGTCATCCCGATCCGTGACCCGTACACTGTACCCTCTGATAAACTGCCCATTGGGTTTGACATAACTGCCACCTGAAAAAGGACAATAGAGAAGTCACGTTATATTTCAAACCAGTTGTCTGAGTATAAGATGAGAGACAAGCTTAATGTCTTCCCAAAGGCTGTTTAATTACTCTGAAAAAACTTTTAGTTTCATGCAAATATAAACTAAATCTGCAGCTGAGAAGAGCTCATTGTTACCTAGACTGAAAGGCTTTTCTTGGAGTTCTCTTGCCGTTAAACCGGCAACTGTTTTGGAAGAGACTCCATCAGAGTTCAGCTTGTCTTATATAAAGAACTGAGATGAGCCTGTGGTGGTCAGTGCTTTATAAAAAGCCCATAGTCTCACAGAGACACTGGGGAAATGACCCTCAAGAGAGTTAAAACACACACAGCGTAAACAGGCATGAGGCAAAATGGATTTGACTGAGTCTCTTATTTGTGGGTCAGTGGCGCAGAATGCTCAGTTTCTTGGGGGTAGGTGACTTGTATTGAGACCTGAGGCAGAGCTGCCGCCTGCCTCGGCTTTAAAGGTGCCACTGCAGCCCCTCTGTCTCCACTGTCAGCTGGAGATTTTAATCAAATAGAAGTAAGATAATACAGAGACGAACATTCAAAATTTGCCCAGAACCAAAAAAAACCATCATCTGCTGTATGAAACCTAAAAATACAAGTGAGACACCTTCTTTACAAAAAATTCTTATCAAAGAAAGACTTTATGGATGCAAGTTGCACCACAATATGGTGCCAATAATGTGTACCTGCCACAGCTGGCATATGGACAGACGCATTACTGCCACACACCGTGTTATCAGTGGTAAAGGAAGTTTGCTTCCTGTCCAACACATGTTCAAGGAGAGTAATGACTTGATTTTGTCAAGAGGGCAAACAATTAAACTCCTATAAAATCTCCTGAATGACAGATGAGGCCAAACTTAAAGGACTAAAGGGATAAGTATAAAATTGATTCTCATTTATGTGTTTTGTTTGGGGTTTTTTGAAAGCCCAAAACAACTTAAAATTCATGCTTCCCTGATCGCTTACATCTCCAGAGTTTGATTAAGTAATCATTCATACATCCCGAAAAGATTGCCTATCTAGTGCCTCTTCCTCAACCCCCCACTGCAAAACCTCCCCCTGCTCCTTCTTTTATCTCCAACTTCTCGTAAACTATAACCCATCCTCCCTTTCACTCCATCAGGAGTCAGATTAAAAGCCACTGGCATCCCAGCCTGCCGCTGTGTGTCAACGCTGCCCTGCAACAGCTTGCACTAAACCCATTAGCAAAGCAAATTTAGCCGTATTACCTTCTTCCAAAAGGAAGAGGGAACTCGAGGGGAGAAAGGACACAAACTCACACCCCCAGGGAGAGAGGGATTAAGACCCTGACTGATCTCTAAATGAGTTTGGTCAAGATACTGATATTCATTTCAGGAGCATTAGAGCTTGCTCCATTTACTGAACAAAGTCAGGCTTTGACACTGAAGGAAAAGACTCCCTCCATGTAGGTGTCCAACTTGGGAAGCTAGTTTTTGTTTTTTTGTTTTTTACAAAACGCTTGGTCTCTTCTTGGTCTCTATAAAGATGAAGAAGGTTATTTGTCATCTGAAGCAAACCAACCTGTGTATTATTTTCTCACTCTTTTCTCTCATGAAGAGCGCTGATCATCCTTGGGGAATGAGCACAACTGAGAGTTTCCCTGAAATAAAGGTGCTGAAAGAGCATAGAATGGCAACCAATCTAGCTTAAAATTAACCTGTGAGCCTATTCATCATTCTCCCTGAACAGTTATGTGACTAAATGTCAGCTAAGTGTTTAAATTAAAGTTAATGAGTAGTGATTAAAACAACCAAAAAGACCATTTTTGTTTAACTTGGATGCAGCTATTTGAACTCAAAAAGAAAAGGGCATAGATGAGCTCTAAACCCATCTATCTAATGGTGACCAAAATGTTGGCAGAGTGCTCTGCTGGTGTTATTTGAGTCTGGAGTTAAGGGAGTGTGTACAGCCAGGCGTGACTGTTTGCCCTGCGAGCGTTAAAGGGAGATCTTTTTTTTCTTTTTCCTTGTTATTGTTTCTCATGGGAAACTTGGACCAACTAAGGAAGTTATTGTTCCAAGAACAAGGATTAAGGAAGGAGTTTCATCTTTGTGTCCATCTTCTTGTTCAATATGACTATTGCTTGGAAGAAAGCCGGCTGGATGGAGGAAGTGATTTGGATTGCTGCCTTAAGCTATTTTTCATGGCAACAACAGGTGCTCTGTTCACATTATAAATGAAGTTCAGGTGTAACAGCGTCTGTTTTTAAGTATTTGTTCTTTTTATGAATTGGTTTTATGTCACCTGCAGCTTCACAATATCTCACAAATTTCCATTTCTTATCTTTTTGGTAGTGTTTACTAAATTATTTTATATTCTTTCTTCCCACTTCTACACGGCATGTATTAACTGCCAGTGGGGGATGGTGATACCCGCGCTGATTCTTTCCTGCTGTTAAGTGCACTGGCGTCAGGCCAATATCCTTGGAGATTAAACCACTAAAAATGCTTAACGGTGGGTCTACATTCATTTTGGAGTGTGATGTTTTTCCATTTAATGACTCAGACGGCCACACACGCCAAGCAGATCTCATTAAAGGACATGAAATAGCTACATCTGCCTGCATGTTGACAGTTATTGCAGAATTATGCAGATAAAGTTTCGGTTTGTTACTAAGCTGCATCACCTCACATTCCTTCATCATGATGTCTGTCATAGTGCTTTTTTGTCTCCCCTGATTTCCATGTTTTCTGCAATTCCAGTTTAAACAATTAAGTAGGTAATTTGTTAATTCCCATAAAATGCAACTCACAAACACATTTCCACAGATTTGTCATTCCTATGCGATTTATTTTAGCAAAGTCAACTTAAAGATTAAAAAACGGATGGTGTGATTATATGCAGAGTTTAATAACAAATACAGCGTAACAGCAGGACATGAGTTTGACACCCAGATATGAAAACTTTCCACTTTTCCACTTCATGTGCTTATGCTTTGTCTCTTTTCTGATTGTAATGTCCTTTCAACGTGCATGAAAAAAATCCTGTGAGGTCGGTTTTTGAGGAAGGCGGTCTTGTTTTCCACACAGATGGTTATGTTAGGAGTTAAAAGTGTATGTGGGAAAGTGTGCTGATTGCACATTTTCCGGTGAGACTGACGTGCACACACAGAGGAAAAATATACCAATCACCTGCTTTTTGAAAAGAGGCTATTTGAAGACAAGTGAAATGTTGACAAGTAGCCTAAAGGACTTTGATGGAAGGGTATTAACAGTCATGTGATTAGAGGGGCTGTAAAGAGAGTTTTCAATAGACAAACAATGTGTATGATCCATATTAGACAGTTCAATTTAACCTTTAGATATGTTGGAGTCACCAACAACTTTTAATACTGGACTGATCTTTTCTATACATTTTAAAAGACAGAGCTGATTGAAATAAAATCTTTTAAAAAAAATCCTCAACTGGGGCTGAATATAAGGTATCTGTATTTTTCAGTAACAGCATACTGGAGCTTATACAAGTACTGTAAGGCCGGCAATGACCAGTTCATTGCAGCTGAAGAGGGCAACGACCCAGACGAAGGAGGCAATGAAGAAATGTCAAATAGAAGTTTCAGTTGATCAAGATGAAAACAAAAAAAGAAAAATCAACCCTCTGAGGTAGGATTACAGTCAACAGCGGAAAGATATCAACGCCAAGGACAAACAAGGATTAACACAGCCGTACATAACACACACACACATCAACAGTATGTGTTATTACTGCAACTACCAAAACTAGGAGACCAAAGATCTGCATTGTAGATTTAAGTCCCTAACTAATGAAATTTTCATCATGTTTTAAACATTTTTCTCTCATTGCCTCCTCTTATTCTGTGATAATGGCATCCCATTTAAAAATTTGCATCAACTACTATTGTTGCACTCAACTCCGAATATTTGTGTAATAGAAGAGGATGGGAAAAGTAATTGATTTACATTTTGTTCAGCTGACTTGCGGGTAGGAAATTATCTTTTAATTTGAACAAAATTTAGATAAAAACTTGACTAAGGTACTGTAGAACTTAGTCAAAAATGGAGCAACATTACAATAAGTAGTGGTTTATTTGAACATTTCAATCATAGTATTCATAACATTTCTGAGCGATTTTCCCCAGAAAAATGTACTTGTATGACTCGGGAGCATGTTGCACTGTTTGTGGTTGTACTAACAACCAGAAAGTTACATTTATGTCTCCAAGAGTGATGTATAGTACATGCATCTCAGTCTAAGAGAGAGTGTGGCTGCAGGGCTCCAGACTGCGACAAAGTGGTGACATTTTGGGACTAAAAAAAATTCACATCTGCTTAAGTAAAATTAGATCATATCCCACCGCTTTCAACAAAATACAACCAACCTTATTATCATTACTACGTATTACTCTGATCCCCGTCTCTGGAATTCCCTCCCTCCTGATCTCCGTACTGTGGACTCTTTCCCTCTCTTTAAATCGAGACTCAAAACTCCTCTGTACAGACAGTCTTAATCCACCTGAGTACAAAAGTTGTTTTCTGTGGTAGCTGTTTTGTTTTGTGTTTTTACTGTTTTAGCTTACTGGTTTTAATGTTTTATCTGCTTCATACAGATTCAAATAAAATGTATTATTATCATTATTATTATCACTATGTAGGTACTGATAAGCCTTGGCGCTTTTATTATTGTTCACTGCTTCACAGTCAGACGTGACAGAGCTAAGAAAGTAGCTTAAAATGTAGCTCTATGTTATTTGTGGACAGATTTTTAAATCATCCTCTCACCCCTCTGTTGCTCAAGGCAGAGGGATTGTAATGTTCTCCAGTCTGAGCTGTGACAGCTGATGTTCCTAAAAAGTTTACATAAAAAGCTCATATATCGTGACGAACATCTGGCATGTGAAAAAAAACAACAACAAAGAAACGCCAGTTCTGTTCAAACCGGAAGTTGTTGCATATTTCACGCAAGAGCTCATGGGGGCTAAAGATAAAATAGATACACATCTAGTGTTCATCGCAAACCAAATTCCTTGAAAACTGTTGAAAAGATCGGATAACTTTCCCTTGTGTTGGATTAAACCCCTGCATCCACTCACATATGGATGCATTAAGAAATGTGTCTGTACTCTGTCCCTTAATGAACTGAGCAAACTGTTGTTCGAGTGAATCAAAAATATCAGAAGACAACCTTTAGGAGAGAGTGTTCTCTGCCAGTTTTGCCTATGGCAAGATTTGTCACATGCAGTGCTGACAGATATGTGTGACTCCATCATGTAAAGTGCTGTTAAAAGTCTTTGTTTAGCTTCATGTATTTCTAAAAGGCCAAACTGGGAAATCATTATAACCTCAAAGTAATTTAGGGACAGTATGAAGATGAACAAAGTTGGGACAAAGGATTGAAAGACGAGTAATTCTTGTTTATTGTACTCCAAGACCCCAAGTCTAAGTTCAGCATTTCCTCTGGAGATTTATTTCACAAAAATAGTTTCAAGTATATGTAGAGGACAAATACACTTTGGTGTGATCGAATAAAGACCAATATAGAAGTTGGTGAAGAAAAAGTCCTTTAAAATGTCCATTTTTTAAAAATAGTTTATGCATCATATCACTTTTGTGATGTAGACAGATGATATTAAGAGGATGATATATTCCTGCAGCCTCAAAAATAACATTTACAGCTTTGACTGAAACTCTAAATGAAACCTCCTGTTATGACTTGTTATAAGGGTAACAAACAAGAAAAGTATGATTCATTTTCTTCATCAGGCTGCATCTTTAATCAGATCAGTGAAGCTGCACAGGATAAATTCCTGTTTATCAACACAGTTCCTAGTGCAAAATCAACTGTTTCAGTCTCTGAACCTTACATTATAACTTCTATCATGCATGTTTATTTAACTGAATGCTTTGGGTCTATGTGCAAGTTAATAATTATTATAAACTACAGAAGCCCTGCAATCATTGCTACACTTGTCCTCCATAAATTCCCAAGTTTTGTTTTATTTTTTGAAGTCAGGTTGTTATCAACATTAACGAAAGATTGGTGTAATTTAGATAATTGTGCTGTTTAAGAATGCAGATTTAAACATGTTTTCATATGATAAGTATGTAGTATGTAGGTAAACCTGTTTAAATCCCAGCGAACCACAGCTTTTGTAAAAGAAAAAAAAAGTACCTATTTCAAACAAAGAATAATGCTGTAAAGAATCAAACTGAAACACATGAAATCATCAAGATATGGTTGAAGCAGTTTCTTCTTACCAGTGCAAAGATGCTCTGAAGGCCAGAGGTGAAGATGTGACGGGATGGTAGAAGATGCAGAGCTGTTTCAGTACAACACTCGTCTCAAACGGGGCACCTAAGTGCTGCCAAAGGACCCCCTGATGTCTGCTGCTGAACCCCCAGGCAGAGGCCTGTCCCAGGCTTTTAGGCAGAAGTACACTTAACCTGAAAAGTCAAAGCCTAAAGCTCAACTGCAAACTAAACCTCAAGTGAAAGCACCTGCTGGGGGTGTGTACAAAGTGAGACGGAGTGAAGGCAAGTGACTGGGTGACTGCGTGCAAAGGAATTCCGGCACCATTGCTTGCAATTTGTATTTATAGGGCAGTTGTGTTTACTTATGCACACAACCAAGTGCAACCAAGAGTGTGTGTGTGGGTATGAGAGTGTGTGGTTGTGTGTGTCTCCATGCAGATTAGATCAGATCTCAAACACTAGTGGCCGACCTCAGAGCTCAGGTGAAACAATTCAATGTGATCAGAGATTAAAGAATAATGAAAAACAGTTTTTAAGTGTCAGTGAATGTCTCCTTGCAGTGGTGAGAAGTACACACTCACAGCCCAGTGCAAAATTCAAGCTATTTATCTTTGAAAGTAGTAGAAAATCATAACATGTCAGATATCACAACAGGCTAATGTGGTGCCCAGTGTTGAGGAGAATATTTCCTAAATGTATTTAGTTACAGAATACTAAATACGCATTTAGAAATGTATTTTGTAACATATTCTGTTACATAGTTTAATTCTAGCATTGTATTCTAAATACTTAAAATACTTCTCCATAAACAGCATTTATGTCTATTAAATGCCACATTATGCAAATACAGCTCCTCCCACAGG
This sequence comes from Atherinomorus stipes, assembly GCA_023101725.1. Lineage (NCBI taxonomy): Eukaryota > Metazoa > Chordata > Actinopteri > Atheriniformes > Atherinidae > Atherinomorus > Atherinomorus stipes. The sequence goes on along the minus strand of JALJCO010009251.1, from coordinate 289,708 downwards.
AAATCATAGCCTATTAATGCCAAACACTATTTGAAATAAATTAAACAATTACCAATTTGTTCAAAATTAATTTCAATATTCATTACAGTGTACAGATTATATTTCTGTTTCTGTAATAGAGTGACAAAGTACCTAAACAACTCAATGCTACCTTAAAAGCAGATCACAATCTTGGCTGAAAGAGACATCTGTGTCAGGGTGTGCCGGCAGCTGGCACACCTGGCAACCTACTGACCTGACTGTAGGTCAAACTCGCCCAGCAAGCATTGTGGGAGTACTAACTGCTGCTAATAGTGATGAGTTCCCTGTTCCTTGAGAGACAGCTGGTTAAACTGAACAACCGTGTTCAGAGTGACTCTTATAGAGTAATTTAAGTTGCTGCCATCAGATGCATTTCACCAGCTGGACGCATTGCGTGCAACGAGCAGGCTTTATGGACTTGGTTGGAGGCCTCTGAACTGACTGCACAACTCATCAAATGAAAAGTGGACAGGGGACATCAGTGTCTGTCCATTATTGAGGTGTTGGAGTCATGTGACAAAGATTTTTTTTCCCAACATGAACTGTTGACTGCGTATTCTGGTGACAAAGCTGTTCTAATATGCGCTGTGGAACACCTGTTTCCAGGTATAAACAGGATCAAATCCACCAGCATAGCTACGATGGGCACAGAGAGACTGAACAGCATCTCCTGCTCATCTTTGAAAAAGATCTTGGTGGAGAAACTGGACTGATGAAATACTAAATGTGTTCAATGCCAAGCCGCCGTCTTTAAACTAAGAGCTGCGGTGTGCACAGGTGAACTGCGATGTGGCTGTGTCCTTAACTCTGCTGCTAAACCCGACAGCTGTGCTCACATGGTTAAATAGTGTTGATCATGTGTAATGCGTAATGGATAAGTTATAGCTCTATGCGCATGAGTGTGTTATATTTCACTATGTTGGTCTTATATGCGATGTTTTTGCAGGGTTTTTGTTATTGGATCGGGAAGTGTGCAGGCTACTTTACTGATTTATTTGAGAGCATGTCACGTGTGTGACCTGCTGTAAACTACTGTTGACTGTTACTGATTGGACGCACACATCTTGTGGAGATGTTTTTTGTTAATAACATATTCAAGAGAAACATTCTTTTGAACGTTAGTGGAGGTTTAACACTGTTGAAAATAAATTTGGTACACCTACTATTTGCAGATGCACACCTAATATCTTCTTTCTGGCTACGCTAGTGCCCCGAGCAGATTTTGTTATGATGTGAAGGCCCCTTTATCTGTCAAAAATGCAATAAAAAGCAAAAGTGCAGGCAAAAAAAACCTCAGTAAATAAAAATGACTTACTTTAAAGACACACAACGTAACTTTTAGACCTTAAAAATCTGTGTTTCTGACTCGTTTTGATGTCACACCAACATTCATTTTGCGCATTTTCGAGCCGTCAGTGCCCAGAGCCGTCCCGGGGCTCAGAAACAGCACTATGTAAGATTCCCATCCGGGACGCGACCGTGACGTTGCAGTCGACTATTGGTTGCAGCACCGCGTCACTCACTAGCAACCGGATGTAAACCAGGGATCAACATCGCGGGTGTTTTGAATGCGCATCATGTCGAATTCGGTAAAGAAACGCAAGGAAACATCACCGGAGGAAGAGAGGAAAAGAAACAGAGGAAGGGACAGAGCAAGAGTCAAGATAAGACTGTCTTTTACTGGCTGGAGTGAGCTTACAGTACAGGTACGAACAAGATGGATGCTAGTTTAGCTGCCGATAGGGGGCGCGTCACTTAGAAAACTGCTGAAAGTTCCGTTGTGTGTCTTTAAGGTGTTTCTTCAAATTAGAGTTTGAGTCTTTGGGCGTAGCTATTAGGTTGTTCACAGGCAGACACAGATTACACTGCACTGTCAGGTTCAATTCAGCTTTATTTGTATAGCGTCAATTCATGACAATGTCACCTCAGGGCGCTTAACAAACAGAAAAATTCAGATCAGATTCATAATAGCCTAGCTAAGGAGACCAACCGATTGGATCAAATCTTGGCTGGACCCGGTCCAATCCCCCACCCTAAAGAAGCACTTAGTGGTGGCAACAGTAGGAAGGAAAACACCCTTTTTACAGGGAGGAAAAAACCTCTGGCAGAACCCAACTCAGAGACCAACAGATACTGCAACTTTTATCCAGCCAGACCTGCTGAGAGAGGAGAACACAGTTAATGATGCAATACTGTCACAAGTTTCAACATGGAGAAGCAGAGATGAGTGGGAAAGGAAGAGCCCAGTGCATCATGAATGTCCCGCAGCAGTCTAAACCTATAGCAGCTTAACTAAGGGATGTCTAACCATCCCTAACTATAAGACTTATCAAAAAGGAAGGTTTTAAGCCTAATCTTAAAGGTAGCCAATAAAGAGAAGCTAGGACTGGAGAAATATGATCTCTCTTGCTGGTTCTAGTCAAAACCCTAGCTGCAGCATTTTGGACCAGCTGAAGAATTTTCAAGGCATATTTGGGGCAGCCCAATAATAAGGAATTACAGTAGTCCAATCTGGAAGTAACAAAAGCATGAACTAGTTTTTCTGCATTGTTCTGGGGGAGGACGTCCTAATTTTAGCAATATCGCGTAGGTGGAAGAAGGCGGCTCTAGAAACCTGTTTTATATGTGAGCCAAAAGACAAATCCTGGTCAAAAATGACTCCAGGATTCTTCACTGTAGTGCTGGAAGCCAAATTAATGCCATCCAGATCAATCATAAAGCTAGACTATTTAGTCCTGAGTTTTTCGGGTCCAAAGACAACAACCTCAGTCTCGTCTGAATTTAGAAGCAGAAAAGTCTTTATGCACTAAGACATCTTTGTTATCTAACAAACTGATTGGTTTCATCAGGCTACATAGATAAGTATATCTGAGTGTCCTCTGCATAGCAATGAAAATTTATGCCATGTCAGCTGATGATATTACCCAAAGGAAGCATGTATAATGTGAAGAGAATTGGTCCAAGCACAGAACCCTGGGGAACTCCATGAATTACTCTAGTGTGTGATGAAGAGTGGTCGTTTACATTCACAAACTGAAATCTACCAGATAAGTATGACTTGAACCAATCTAATGCAGTTCCTCTAATTCCAATAACATGTTCAAGTCTCTGTAGCAGAATGTTGTGATCAATGGTGTCGAAAGCAGCACTGAGATCTAACAGGACAAGTACAGACAGGAGTCTTTTATCTGAGGCCATGAGAAGATCATTAGTAACCTTCACCAGTGCCGTCTCTGTGATATGATGAGCTCTAAAACCAGACTGAAACTTTTCAAGCAGATTATTTCTGCTCAGATGGGCACAAAGTTGAGCTGAAACTGTTTTCTCAAGACTTTTAGACATAAAGGGGATGTTGGATATCAGTCTGTAATTAGCTAACTCTCGTGGATCAAGAGTAGGTTTTTTAAGCAGAGTTTTATTACTGCTGTCTTAAAGGACTGAGGTACATATCCTGTCAATAGAGATTAATTGATCTGATCTAATATATATGTATTAATTAAAGGAAAAACTTCCTTAAACAGCTTGGTTGGGATGGGATCAAGAATACAAGTAGAAGGTTTGGATGTCACAATTAATTTGGTCAACTCAGATATCTGTACAGGACAGAAATGATCCAAACATAGATCAGCATCTACAGATGTCTCTAAATCTGCTGGTGGTAAGACATCATCAGTAGCTGGAAGGATGTCATGGATTTTCTCTCTAATAGAAACAATTTTGTTTATGAAAAAACTCAAACTGAAGTCATCACAGCTGAGAGTCGGGGGGAATGCATGGCTCAACCGCACTATGGCTCTTTGTCAGCCTGGTTACAGTGCTGAAAAGTAACCTGGGATTATTCCTATTCTCCTCCATCAATGATGAATAGTAAGCTGTTCTAGTCTTACGTAAGGATTTTTTAAATAAACTATTAGACTTTCTTTCCAAACTAAGTGAGACTCCTCTAAGCCAGATGCGCGCCAGTTCCTCTCCAAATGCCTTTATGTCTGTTTTAAAGCTTGTAGCAATTAAATCAGGGAGCCTGCTTGTTCTGACAGATTTTCTTCTTTTGTAACGGAGCAACATTATCTAGTACTGTACAGGTTGAAACTACTATTATATCAACAAGCTGATCAACCTGAGCTGGAGTTAAGATTGGATAGATGTTCTCTGTCATATTGACACCTGGCATTAGGAAATAGTGATGAAATAGATTCTTTAAACTTGGTAACAGCACTATCTGATAAATATCTACTGTAATAGAATTTATTCTCAGCCATCGTGTAGTCAAGTAAAGTAAACTCAAAGGTTATTAAGAAGTGATCAGACAGAACAGGGTTATGAGGAAAAACTTTCAGTTCCTCACTGTCAATACCAAACGTCAGGACAAGATCGAGAGTATGATTATGAGAATGAGTGGGTCCGTGGACATTTTGTGAAAAACCGATTGAATCTAGCATAGAATTAAAGGCAATATTTAAGCTGTCATTGTCGTTGTCGACATGAACATTAAAGTCACCCAAAACAACAACTTCATCAGTGTTCAGCACTAAATCTGATAAGAAGTATGAAAATTCAGTCAGAAACTCTGAGAAACTCTGAGTAAGGTCCAGGTGGACAATACACTACATCTAGCAGATGTGGTTTCTTTGATTTCCAGTTAGAATCAAGTGTTCAAAAGAACTGTGACTAATCTTAGGTCTGGGATTCATCAATAGCCCTGATTGGAAGATAGCAGCCACACCTCCTCCTCAGCCTGTAGCTCTAGGAACATGAAAATTTAAGTAATCTGGTGGAGTAGATTCATTAATAGTAATGTGATCCTCCTGCTGCAGCCAGGTTTCTGTAAGACAAAATAAATCAATATGACGGTCGCCAATCAAATCATTGACTAACAGAGATTTAGAAGATCTGATATTGAGTAAGCCACATTTAATGGTTTTGTTTTTCTGTTTTGTTAAGTTTTCTGTTTTGATTTTATGAGATTTTTGTGATTTACCTCAGAAGTCGTTTTGGATTTTATTCTGAGGGCTCGGAGGACAGACACAGTCAGTATGGGCTTTTGGGAGAGCGGCAGATGGGAAACTGCAGAGAGGTGTGTAAGACTACAACTCTGCCTCCTGGTCTCAACCCTGAATTGTCAATGGTTTGATTGACTAATAAAATCGTCCAGATTCCTAGAAATGAGAGCTGCTCCATACAAAGGGGGATGGATGCCGTCTCTCATAAGACCAGGTTTACCCCAGAAAGATTTCCAGTTATCTACAAAGCCCACGTTGTTTTCTGGACATCACCTAGACAACCAGTGATTCAATGATGACATGCAGCTAAACATGTCATCACCGGTCAGACTTGGTCAGGTTTCGCTCATCCCCCTCCTTTTTTAAGATAATAAGTTGCTTGTATTTCCAGGCCGTAAATGCATTTTTTTCCATCACTTGATGGAGGTGGATTCGGCTGTGGTTGTGATTCCTGCCCCTCCAAGTTCTTGTCTGATTCTATACCTGACAACACACCTTAATGCTGTTGTGATGCTAGGTATAGGCAGCATGCTTTGTCGGGAGTGTTTAGGTGCCATGTTATTTACTGGAAATTATGGGATTGTTTGCACAACACTAGGCTTGTCCCACAAAAAAAAAAAAAAATATTTGTTGGGGAAATGTGGAAAACACACAAGTATTCTTATGGTATTACAAAAGTAACTGTATTCTAAAATACCCAGATTTAAAATGGTTATTTTACCAGAATGCAGTTAATCATAAATAGTATTCTTAATACGTAACAGCGGTACATGTATTCCGTTACTCCCCAACACTGGTGATGCCAGTCTGGAACAACTTGTGATTTCTCTATGAAAAGGACCATGTGATTTTACTCCTACGCAGTTTACACTGTAGAACAAGCAGGCGATGTCTCTCACTGTGTTTTGAACTGTTATTTTCAAGTTTTGAGGTCAGCATGTGGCCATCACATCCTTCCAGCTACTAGTGGCTATAGCCTACCTTGGCAAGAGGGTGGACCTAAAGAGTGAAACTTAAAACTAATTAAACAGATATCTATCTATAAACCCAAATATCTGTTTAATAATGAAAATATTTTCAATAATCTTTCTGATAATGAGAGAATCAATCTAATACCAGGGTGAAACATTTATTGATTTCATACTTTGTAAAAGAAATGCTTATTAAAAGTGAGCCTATTGAAATGAGGGATGTACGCAAGCAAGCAGCTAATGGTCCTTTTTTGGTACAGAATCAAACTCCAGGTCATAAGATGTGGGTAAAGAGGAGTAGGACCCAACTGGATTGTGACATGTGAGGCAAGGTGGTGAACTTAGATAAGGATTACATTTCAAAACAGAAAGTGCTGCAGAGGCAAGACGTACAAAGTAGGTACTAAATAAGAAACCAAACCAAAACACAGACAAGAATTCAACGCTGGCTGGCATGAGCAAGCATGACAAACAGAAACAAGCAACACGATCTGGCACTGAATGAAACAAAATCTGAAGCATACACTAAGGGACTAACGATGAATGAGGAGCAGGTGTGATAATTAGCAAATGAGAATCATAACAGGGAAGAAAGCCAACAAAAACACAGAAGGGAAGTACTACAAAGAAGCAGAAGGCGAAGCAGAAGAAGCAGGGGGGACAGACTAAAAGCAGGGATGGGCATTTCTGGTCCTCAAGGACCAGTATATTGCAGATATTAGGTTTCCCTGCTGCAACACACCTGACTCACATCAATGGTTAATAGGCAGACATGCAAGTCTGCCTATTAAGTCTGAATCTGCTCTCCAAGACAATCGTGCAGAGCTTCATAAGCTGTTGGATCCATCTATTTTGAGCCAGGTGTTAAACCAGGGTTACACTGAAAACCTACAAGATTGCAGCTCTAGTAGGACCGATTTCAGTAACCCTGGGCTGGACACACAAAATGGAACTAAAACCCCAGGGCAATTTTAAGGCCGGGGGAAAATACTGACAAAGTGGTTTTGAGATGTGTGTCTGAGCTTGCCCCAGCAAGGAGTTCTGAGTCCTCTTACGGGAGGTGGAGTCTGGGTGGTGCAACTGTGGATGCCTGTGAGACAAACGAAAGAGAGAGTGAAGGTAAGCACCACTTTGATGGTATAACGCAGGGGTGGCCACATCCAGTCCTCAAGGGCCACTATCCTCCAACTGTTAGATGTATTGCTTCTCCAAATACACCTGAATGGGCTCTATGCACGACTCCACTACTTCCTGAACTTAAGGCAGCTCCTTTGTTTCCTGTCTTTCCTTACTGGACAAACTGATTAATCCAGGTGTGTCAGGCCAGTTACTGAGGTCAGTCCCTGTTTCACTGTTTACCTACAGGACACCTGCTTTCTAGGGCCAGGATTGATGTAAAAGTTGGAGAAAGGTGGCTCTCAAGGACTGGATTTGACCACACCTGGTGTAACCTCAAATTTGACTAAATCTGTGGTACAGTTACTTAGGTAAATAGTAATGCATATCTTATTACCTTCCATGGATACTGCCCAAACCCTGTCTATTTTAATAAAATACCCAAACTAGTAATTGGTCACAAAGCAAATTTACTTGCTGTGCCAAAAAAGCTGCATGCTCAATCGAAGCCTAATATGCCAGAATAACTGACAACAGCTGTAGATGTGCTAGGCTTTTGTAACCATGAGCATTATGTGCCACTACTTTATATTTCTGTGGTAAACTCTTAATCTGTAACTAAAAAACAGTTACTAAAGGTGCAAAACATCCTTGATAGTAAACTTTGTTTTATATACTGTAAATACAGTCTGTCACACAAGTGAGTCCAACCTTTTCATTTCATCATATTTTTGGGGGGTGAGCACTGAAGAAATAAAACTGGCCCGGTTTTGGAAGGGAGGGGAGCATGTTCTGCTTCTGGAAGCATGTGTTGTAGTTTAATGAGACCAAAATAGACTTATTTGGTTCAGACAGTCAAGTGTGTGTGGCGGAAACCAGGTGAGGAGTATAAAGACAAGTGTGTCATGCCTACTGTCAAACATGGTGGAGGGAGTCCCATGGTCTGGGGCTGCATGAGTGCTTCTGGCATTGGGGAGTTACAATTCACTGAAGGAACTATGCCAACATGCACTGTGGCATCTTGAAGCAGAGCATGCTCCCCTCCCTTCAGAAACTGGGCCGCAGGGCAGTATTCCAACATGATAATGACCCCAAATACACCTTCAAGACAGGGTCGGTGAACGTAATGGACTGGCTAAGCATGTTTACAGACCTAAACCCTATAGAGCAGCTGTGGGGCATCCTCAAACACAAGGTGAAGGATCACAAAGTCTCTAACACCCACCAGCATCTAACATTGGAGAAGTGGAAGAACATGGAGGAGTGGAAGAAAATTAAAGTGGGGACCCGTGGAGATCTGGTGAAGTCCATGCCCAACAGGGTTAGGCCAGTGTTGGAAAATAATGGCACACAAAATATTGACACTACTTTGGGCCCAATTTGGTCATTTTCATCAATGGTCTACTCACTTCTGTTGCCTCCAATTCAGACATTATTGGTTCTATATTAAGTTATTTTGATGTGACAATGAATTTATACAGTTACACATGCTCTACAATAACTACTTTACATTATTCATAGCAAAGTTTAATTTCTTCAATGTTCTCTCCCTCCCTCTCTCCCTCTCTCTCTCTCTCTCTCTCTCTCTCTCTCTCTCTCTCTCTCTCTCTCTCTCTCTCTCTCTCTCTCTCTCTCTCTGTCACGCATATTTTTGAGTTTTAAATATACATGTGCTATTAATTAGATGAGAAGGTCAGCCCACTGTTCTTTTGTTTTGGCATAAAACACATAAGAATCTATTGATATTATTTCTTGGCTTTGTAATTTTCAAGGAATTGTCTTAGCTTTCCAAATTTTGAACACAAAGCACCTTACAGTAATGTCTTTAAAAGCTTATTTGATTTCTTGTTCAGCTTTGTAGCATGGTACCAACATTATTTCATAAGATTCCATTTCATAACTTGAGAGCAGGAACTGAAAAACATTATGCTGATGATGAATATAAATAAGATAAACATCTATTCTCAAAGTTTCCCAGTAGCATATAGTTTCAAAAACACCCACTGTGTTTGAGTTACTGGGAAGATTCCATCACAAACAAATTATAACTGAAGGAAGTAGGTATATCAGGTAAAGTACTTCAGGATATTTACTTTTATGTGGATGGAGAAGATTGTCATCAGTTCCTTTCTGTCATTACAGTATATTAGATAAGAAAAATTAGCATTCACATAATCAGTAGCACTAATGGCATGAGGATGCCATGTAATAGACTTTTTGAAAGCGGAATAGTTAGTAGTGTATGAATAATCAGCTTAGTTACCAAGAATATAAAAGGGCATACAATGTTTACATTTCATTAAATTATATTTTACTCATGTGTTTATTTATTGCACGTACACAGTATGGAATTATGTATCTTTTTATATTTCTTTTTCTTTTTTTCTTTTTTTCTTTCTTACTTGTCCTGTCCAGCATCATAGCAAGCAGAATGGAAATCTGATTGCTTTATTGTGTTGAACAGTTTTGCTTTACCAAGGGGAGCTTTTTGAATACAAGGCTCACCTTGATATCCTGTTTATTCATTTTATTTATTTAATTAAACATTTGTCTATTACAGCATTCCATACCATACTGCTGGACTTAACAAGGGAGAAATAAAAGTTAACAGAGGTAATAATAGAAAGTAGAACAGAGAGAAAGGAGTGAGGAAGGGGAAGAGAGCGAGAGAGAGAGAGAGAAAGAGGAGAGAAAACATGAATCCACTTACACAGTTCGCTGGTGCATCTGTACAGAAATCCCTAAACAACATTCCAAGGTCTCTGGAAAAGAAACAGGGAAAAAAAAAAGAAAAAGAAAAAAACCATAACATCCCAGGAAACCACCTCCAACATACCTCAAAAAGACGACCCCCACGCCCCGGCCAAACAACCCCCCCCGCCAGCAGCGACCACCACTCCATCTCAGCCTTCCACCCCCCCCCACACCCCACATACCCCACACCCACACCACCACTCTCCCCCCCCCCCCCCCCTCACCCCCTCCCCTCCCTACCCCCCCTATACCCCCACACCCCCCCCACTCTTCCCCCTCCCCCTCCCTCCCCCTCCCCCCCCCCCCCCCCCCCCCTCCCCCCCCCTCCCCTCCTCACCCCCCCCCACCCACCCCTCCCACCACCACCCCCTCCCCCCTCCCCCCTCTCCTCCCACCACTTACCCACATCTCCCCCCCCTCTCCCCTCCCACTCCCCTCCCTCCCACCTCCCACCCTCACTCCCCATTCTCTCACATCCCCCTCTCTCTCCCCCCCCTCCCCCCCCTCCCCCCGGAGCATCCCGGGCCCCAGGAAGGGGCCCAATTCAACCCCCACACATTCCTCCCCTCCCCCCCCCCCCCCCCCCCCCCCCCCCCCCCCCCCCCCCCCACCCCCCCCCCCCCCCACACCCCCCCCCCCCACCCCCCCCACCCCCACCCGCCCAACACCCCCTCCCCCCCCCCCTCCACACCCCCCCCACCCCGGGAATACCCCCCCCCCCCCCCCCACCCCCCCCCCCCCCTGCGTGGTCGCTTAAAATGATGCACACACTAGAGTGGTCCGTACGGTATGCCTCCCCCCCCCCCCTCCCCCCCCCCCCCCCCCCCCCCCGGATGTAACTTCGTTATTTTATTTTTATTCTATTTTTTAATCTGTATTTTCTCTAACTGTTTATATGTCCCCCCTCACCATCCCCTACACACCCCTCCCCCAAGACCCTACATCTGTGTGTGTGAGGTAGAGCAGAGGGGGAGAGAGGTCTTGGGAAGGGTGACCAGGGGGGCATGAATTCCCCTCTGGAAGATGAGCCGTAACCGGCATTAGGTACCCCTGCCTCCCGGTATCCCCCCAGGGCAGAAGGGGGAAGGCATGGCCGCCCCCACGTCCAGGCAACTGGCATTCACTGCAAAGGGGCCAGTGTCGGCCCCTGGGGGCACCCGACCACCCCAGGCCAGGGAGGGGGGACAGGGACGGGAGCGAATGAGGTCAGCGGAGGGGCCAGAGTTACAGGCCCACCATCCCCAGGCCCTGCAGACCCCCCAAGAGGCATGCAGAGCTGCCTTCTTTTTTTTTGTTCCCCTCCCCCATTCTATCCTATCACCCCCACACCCTACCTCGAACAACCCACATTTTTACCCCCGTCAACACTTCCCTATCCCATCCCACTCCCACCCCTCCCACATAGCCAGCTAGTCCCCGCACATCCGCCCCCCTGGTCCCCATGCCCCCCTTTTACCCAAGCCCGCACCCCCACCCCGGCCGTGACATACACAAACTCAGCTGTCCCGCATCCCATCCCCTCACAGATCCATCCCCACTCCACACCCAAACCCCCCCTCCAACCCAATACACACAAACCTCACCAATACACCCCTACTCGAACATTCATCTCCCAGGCACCTTCACCCGCCCCCTCACCTCCATACACTCCCACAGGCAACCATACACACATCCCCCTGCATTCACACCCCCCCTCCAGTCATAAACCCACCCACATACACCATGGATGGGGACCACGGGGCCACCAACCCTCTCCCGCGCCATGAGTCCACCCCACCCAGCCCCCCAACCAGGCAAGACCAACCCGCACGAGTTCATTCGTGCAGGTCAGTCCCAACCGACACAGCCGGGCAGGACAGGCACCTGGCGCAGAAAAGACCCGGCCACCCCGCACACACACACACGCACACACATAGCAGAGGCGCCCCGGCCCCCGGCGCAGTGACTAGACACCAGGACGTGAGGACCTGCCCAAACCAGAGGAGGCACGTTTCTAAACTGGCTAATGCTCAGATTATTTTTGGATTTCCAGTTTACCAGGATAGTTTTCTTTGCAATACATAATACAGTAAGTATCATATGTGCATAATTGGTTACCATGTTGATCTCATCCAAGTCCCCCAGTAAACACAGTGTGGGGCTTGCAGGAAAGTTACACCTGAGCCACGTTGACAGGTCATCACATCCCTGAAGCCAGAATCTCTGGACAGGTGGACAAGACCACAAGGCGTGAAGATAATTGTCTGTTGTGTTCTCATTGCAGTGTAAGCAAATATTTGAAGGTGACAGACTCATCTTGAACATCATCTGTCCTGTGTAATGTACTCTGTGTAAAACCTTGAGTTGTATCAGTTGCATATTTGAGTTTTTAGTCATTAGGAACGTGTTTAAACATATCTGTGTCCATGTGTTTTGGTTAAGGGTTCTGGACAAGTCAGCCTCCCACTTCGAGGTTGGAAGGGAAATTGAATCATCCAGTTTTAATAATAATCTATATATTTTCGACAGTAGTTTGGGGATAGAGAGATTCAGGAATTCTGCTACCCTGACCGGAGTCTGCAGGTTCAGTTGGTTAGAGGTATATTTTTTGCTTAATATAGATTTAAGTTGATGGTATTCTAAGAATTTAGTACGTCCCGCTCCCCCCCCCCCCTCGTTTTTTGTAGCCCGGTTTTTGGGGTGTTTTTCCCCAATCCTCCCCCCCCCCCCCCCCCCCCCCCTTTTCTTTTTTTTAATTTTTTTTATCTCTCCTCTTTGGCCTTGTCCCTCCCTCTCTGATTCTTTCCCATTTTTAAAAAAAGACTAATTTAAATACATCGGTTAACTCCTCCCCAGATGTATTCAAATCCAGGTGCGGGAGTCAGGTTAAGAATTTGCTACTGATCCCACATTGTAAAGTAAGTGTATTAAAGGTTGAATATGGAACATTTTTATTAAAAGCTATATTTTTTCAAAAATAATACCTCCACAGGTCGTTTGGGGGTGTACAGAATGAAAGTACAACATTTCCCAGAAAAATTATATTTAGCCTAAAAATAATTTTAAAATAAATTTTTACGGGTTCGATAATGGCATTTTATTTACGTCTATAAGCCAATACACGCCGCCATTGCAGGTTGCCAAATACGATCTCTGTGTGGAAACAATATTTCGGTCATAGTCAGGCCTGTACAGGGGAAAACCGTAGAGACGATGAGTGAAGCAGCTGCTTCAGACTCCTGGAGATATTTGTTATCTGTTTCTGAGGAGGAGTGACCTGAGAAGAGCAAAACCTGGAGTAAATGTAGGTGAAGACTTCACTAAACGGACCCACATAAATGTTTTCCACGGAGTCAAAACACGGAAATGGTGACTATCCTCCTGGATCGGTAAGCTAGCTTGTTTGCTAACATGGCTAACGTTAGCTGTCAGTTATAAACACCTCTGCGTTACTTGTTGGACATGCTGCAGACTGTTGGTTACTTGCGCATCGGCAGCGAGCCTGGCATCCCAGCGGCTGGAGTTGTTTTTCTGCCGTTGCAACTACAACCTAGACACACGTGATGTCGCTGTTCTGTCCGTATTCCATATTCAACCTTTAAATGACAGGAAATTTCCATTTTCAATGATGTGTTGTAATTGTTTTACTCCTTTATCTTTCCAATGTACAAAATTAATCATTTTCTTGTTTTGTAGAATATCCAGGTTATTCCAGATGGGTGTGAGTTTACATGGAATAATAGAAGACTCGGTTAATTTCAGGAATTCCCACCATGCTTTCAGAGTAGAGCAGATGTTGATACTTTTAAAGCATTTATGAGATCTGACTGCTGAACTGATGAACGGCAAATCAGAGACATCCAGATCCTCACGTCATGCTCGTTCTGTGTCTAGCCACGGTTCATCTAGATGGGTAGGTTTCAGCCATTTGGAGATAAATTGCAGCTTATTTGCTAGGAAGTAATAATTGAAATTGGGTACGTTTATTTTGTCCTTTTTTTGTAGATCATAATTTCATTATTTATTTTCTGTGTGGTTGACCTTATAAGGCTAGTGTAATTGATGGAAAATAAATGTATGTTTAAAAGTCACATTCTTCTTCTTCTTCTTCTTCTTCTTCTTCTTCTTCTTCTTCTTCTTCTTCTTCTTCTGGCTACTACTGAATGATTGCCCTCACCTGGCAGGGTGAGGGAGGCCTGATTATGAACAGACTGGTTGCTTTCAGCATAGATTGGTTGACTCTTCGGCTTCAGCAAGGTGTATTTTAATTCACTTTTTTAAAACAATATGTGGTTTTATATTGAATGATTTTCTTTTCTGTTTTAAGTTTTTCCTGAATCTCAGATGGAGGTGGCTAGCAGGAGATTGGACACCTGATTGAGCTGGTAATGTTGGTGTAAGAATCTCTGCTACAACAACCCCAGTGAACCTGATCTAATTGGTTGATTTTCTTTCCATTTTCTTGCAGGTCAGCCTGCTACGATTTTACTGTTTTTTTTTTTTTTTCATTCAGCTGTCTGTTTTTACTGTTCATTGTGTTGATTTGTTTTTATGTCTAATATTTGTTTTAATGTTCTCACTGTGAGATTCAATTTCTGTTTTACTTCTGTTCAGCGCTTTGTTATCGGTAGCTGCTGTGTTTAAAGCGCTATACAAATAAAGTTGACTTGACTTGACTTGACTTAGTCGGGCTACTGTTGGGGAGCTGGCCCCTTTTTTGGTGTTGTGTTCCCCTTTATAGCATGATTTTTATTATACTTGATCAGTAGGCCTGTGTTTTTAGCCCTTTATGTGTTTCTCCTACAGAGTAACCAGATGTAACACCAGGTGTAATACTGGCCTTTTTGTAAACTTAAAGAAATTAACGTCGTCTACTGTTAAAATGAACTTATTATTGGATGCAATGCCTCTGCTCATATTTGCAAACCTATTGGACCTTTTCTGGGTCACATACAGGAATCAAGACAGATGCTATTTCTACACATAGAAATTGAGCGAGGAACTCCTGAACTAATGATAACTGCAAAGAATCCCAACATTGGCATGGTAATGAGATGTAAATATTTATTTTTAGACCAATCAAAATTGATGAAACAATTTACTGTATATGCTATAAAAAATTTTAGTGCAATGAATACTTTTCTGCAACCCTCTAGATATTCTATGGATGTATTATTTAAAAAAAAATAGTTTTGATAAAGTTGGAGCTATCGCCTTAAAAAAAAAAAAGCTACGACTTTGCATATTATCTTTTCCTTCTAATCTTGCTTTAAGTGAATCATATCTCCATCTATAAACTTTCAAGGTTACATTTTCATTCTTTTACTTCTCGTATTTAAACTCTATAAGTCGGTCTGAAGAGGGTGTGTATAGAACTGTACCCAGACCTCCCAGTAGCTGGTGTTTGTGGACCCACCAAATCAAACTGAGAATTTGTAATGAAATTGGACAGAAATATGTTCATTTGCGTGTTTAAAAACATGAATCAGTGAGAACCTGGGACCTACACAAAAATAACATGCTCTTTGCAGTGCTGCAAACAGATTTGATCTTAATCAAAAAGGGTACACAATATTTCAAGAATCCTCTCCTATGAAAACAAAGATTTCTATGAACATAAAATACTTATTTGCTTTTGGCTTTCACCACATCCATTCTCAGCATAATTTGCATGGCAGTTTCTTCAGATAACATTTGACCTCCTCCTTGGCTCTGGAACAGCATTCTGATGGTAGAAAGCCAGTGTGCTCAGTGCTGTCAAACTGTTTGATTGTGCAGCTGTTGCTACAATAAAAAGCATAAAATAAAATTCTGCGAAAATTTGGCAAGACAGAGTTATGACATCTTCCCCAAAGCTTTGGGAAGGTGAGAAAACTATTGTGCGACTTAACTGACAGCTGCTTTTACAATTGTAAATTGACTTTGCATGAAAGGAAAAAAAAAACAAAAACAAAACCTGCTGCAAACTGAGCACATTTCAGAAAAAAACTCAAAAGAAATTCAGCTTCACACATTTTTTTTAATTAACTGTGGAACATTACATGCTGCTTCTATTTCCTCTATTCCCACTGAAAAAGACAAGGAGCAAGTCAAAGCATGTAGGCAGTTGGAGCTTCAGAAGCATGCTGGATCACGCAGATGTTCAAGAATTCACTGATATTAATCAACCGATTCAGAGTTAAAGTGCTTTAATCGGATTTAGCATTTGCTTTCAAAGACCAACTGCGTGTTTCTATAGACTATAACCAGTAAGCAACAGTTAATGGCAGAGTAAACCAGTGCTAGATGATCCATCAGAACAAACATTCCCTATTATATTCCCACACTGGCAGCAAGTGATTGTATAACACTTTAGAATCATTCAAAAAATTTGTATTGGTGTTTTGGGTTGGCTCAAAGTTATAGAAAACTTCTTTATTGTGCATTGCAACCGAAATCTACTCATCTTTCTTCGCAAAGATTTATTTTTGATTATATTGTATACTGTTTGATTATATTATAAATGTAAGGTGATCTCATTTTTAGACTGAAAGCTTGTATAATTGCACCTTTAATTACTGTTTATAAAGTTTTGGCTCATAACACAATTCATTTTTGATCTTTTTTTTTTTTTTTTTTTTTTAAAGGGACCCAATAACTGCTTGGCAAGGTGTCGAAGCACTGGGGTATGATCACCTTGTATGCATGCAGGCTGCTATAATTGGTGCATTGGTGCCCAATGCCTCTCAGAGGATGGGTCGAATTTGGTGTGTAGACAACTGCTCACAACAGAAAAAGATCACAGCAAAAATAGAGCAGATGCTCTCAAACTGTTTAACCATTTGTTTTTCAAAAAAAGAAAAAAGTAAAAGAAATTTCACCCAAATAGAAAAAGAGACAAATATGCTCACAATGACCTTATTAAAGTTTTAAATAAGTACCTATCTTATCTTAATGCTTCTTCTGCACCCTGCTGTAATGCTTTTAAGATTTTAATGTAAAGAGGACAATTAGAATTGTCCTCTAGTGTGCTATACAAATTAACTTGCCCTGTCTTAAGACAAAATGCATGGAACTGGTTTGACCACCTTATTCTCATGTTTTTCGGTTGTTGAGAAAAGTAGTGGAGGTTCAGCTTTATTTGGCTGAATTCTACTTCTTCAGAAGAAAACATCTATCAAAATACTGAAACTCAAGGACAACAGTTTATCCTAGTATTCACAAGTTCACCAAGAGATACAGTATCTACTGTACATATTCCAGCTACTTCAGGGCCATCTGAAAGGGTCTTCTCAAAGCTGGACCCATTTCTTTGATCTTCGGCACTGACTTCTGTTTTTTTCAATAATTCTGTACTCTTATGTTCCCTTTTTTGCTTCTGTTTTTTTTTTTTTTTCCTTGGTCCTCAAAGCATCTACGTACCTTGGTGTGCTGCCTGTTTTTAGCTCTGCTGTTGGCTCAGGTATCAACTCTGGTGTGTGGTTACTCTCACTCACCCCACAAACATCAAATGAAAAAAACAGTCATCTATATGTTTGAAATATTAAAGGTTTTTGACTGTTTGGACAGTGTGGCTCCATCTCCTTTATTAGCAGAACTTGTGTTAGCCGCACCTGGATTTGGGATTATCAACATCAGTGTTGTTGGCCGTTGTTCTGGGCGTAATGCACATTTCAGTTGACATTCTTACCCTTTATCTCAATGATGAAGAATAGACGTCTGTGCCTACATTGGCTCACCATTGCTGCAGGTGTCTCTTGGTTGTTTGTGTTTGGGAATGTACACTTACTAACAGTCTTCCTCTGTTTGGTTTAACAAGACATTTGACTTTTCCTCAGCCAATCATCATCACTTATGCAGTTGTTTTGTCCAATGAGCCCTTGGTCACATGAAGACAGCTCCAATGTGCTTTTTTCTAATAACGCAGTGCATTTTATTGTCAGTAACAGTCATGGAATTGCAATAAGGTCGATTGGGTACTCCTTCTGGCCTGACATCATCAATATTCTTTTCTTTTTAGTTCTGGTCTTTATTGTGCACTTCAATTTCCTTCTCTTACTACCTCTGCCAGGGGTTATGTTTTCATCGGCATTGGTTTGTCTGTTTGCAAAATAACTTGAAAAGAAACTTGCCATTGGATGGCAAGGACAGTAAGTTAATCTCTTCATACTCGTCTGTATCCTAATCCATGATGACAAATTGATGTGGTCATATAAAATACACCAACAAGCTTTGTCTGTGGCAGGGTGTATGCAGTTGTGCCGTGTCAATAAATGCCAAACATGTTGTTATATCTTCGTAGTTTGTTACCACTTACATCAGCTGTTAATTACATTATTCGCTAGATTTTGCATCAGGTGGTAATTCGGATCAGCTTCTGGATGCAGGAATTTTGTAAAGGAGAAATGGGCTGCCTAGTGGAGGTCTGCACTCTCCAAGTGCTTTTCTAGTTATTCTTATTTTAGTATTGTATTGTCTTGGCTGCCCAAGGGACTAAAAATAAAAATGAGCTTCGCGATAATCTTGCATATTTACATATGATGTTTATTAATATGCACTGTCACTTTTTAAAAGATAAAACAAAAAGAATAGACAAGTTTCACAGCCAGAACAACGGGAGCTGCCAGATCTGTTTCAGGAAGGACTTGTGGTTAAAACGGTTACAGGATATTTTTACACTGAGTACATGCGCAAATTAACTACACAACTGAAAAACTCCCAAACTCGATGATTGAAAAATGGATGTTGATTGAAAAATGGATGTTGTGAAACCCAAAATGGGTTCTGGGACATGTGCCGTACGTCGTTACAGTAAAACAAATGCAGTTGTGCTTGAAAGTTTACCTACCCTCCCATTAAAGAAAAAGCTCAATTCACAATCGTAACTCAAATAACACAAAACTGAAAAAAGTAATAATAAAAAAAAATGTATTAATTATAATTTATTGAAATAAAATATAGATTTAGAATTTTTTTTTTTATTATAAAAAAAAACTGTCCCAGAAAATTTAGAGCACCTTGCTCATGAACAGTGAGTCAAAATACCTGTCAACAGGTGTAGAAGTCTTATTGAACATTAGAGAAACACTTGATTGCAGTGATTGTCTCCAAGTGTTGCTCAAAACAATTTTAGCTCAGAAATCCCATCATGTTTATTTACTTGTTTTATTTTTTTTGTTTATTAGTTTGTTTTTAATATTTCTGTTGGACCACAATGCAAAATCAGTGTCATGATGTTTGTATAATTTTTCATTTATTATTACTTTTGTCAAATTCAACTTATTTCTCTGGCAGCTGATTTTTTTTCTGTCTTTAATGGAAAGGTATGTAAACTTTCAAGCACAACTGTAAATATGTAAATTGTAAAGTGAGTGAACCTACTAAAGGACAGCAGCTGCACGGCTGCATGACAGACCGAGTCCAGCAAATGAAATGAAATGAAATTAAATGAAAAATACTTTATTCATCCCAGAAGGGAAATTCAGCATTGTAAAAAGCTCACTCTTTTTTCTTTCTTTTTTTTAACAATATAACATTTATATGAAATGATAATATAACAATAATATAACAATAATAAGTCAGTCAGTCTTGTTCTTTAGGGTGATGGCTGCTGGCAAGAATGAATTTCTGTATCTCTCCGTCCTACAGCAAATCTGACGCAGCCTCCTACTGAACACACTCTGTTGATTCTTCACCGTATTGTGGAGAGGGTGGGAAGAATCCTCCATCATCTTCATCAGCTTGTGCAGCATTCTTTTCTTAACGATCAGCTTCAGCGGCTCCAGAGTTATTCCCAGCACAGAACCAGCTTTCTTGATCAGCTTGTTTAGTTTCTTCAAGTCTCTGGTTCTGATGCTGCTGCCCCAGCAGATGCCGGAAAGCTGATTGCACTTTCCACAACAGACTTGTAGAAGATCTGCAACATCTTGGTGCAGACGTTGAATGATCTCAGCTTCCTTAAGAAGTAGAGTCTGCTCTGACCTTTCCTGTAGATATAGTCAGTGTTGCATTTCCAGTTGAGTCTGTTGTCCAGCTGAACTCCAAGGTATTTGTAATTCTCCACCACCTCCACCTCCTCTTCCAGGATGTATACAGGACTATGCTGCTTATTCTTGCTCCTCCTGAAGTCAACAATCATCTCTTTAGTCTTGCTGGTATTTAAGATGAGCTGATTGTTACTGCACCATTTCACAAACTGACTGACCAGTTCCCTGTACTCGGCTTCTTGTCCATCACTGATACACCCCACAACTGCAGAGTCATCAGAATATTTCTACACATGACAGGACTCAAAGTTGTACTGGAAGTCTGAGGTGTACAGTGTGAAGAGGAATGGTGAGAGTACAGTTCCTTGTGGTGCTCCAGTGCTGCTGATCACCATCTCAGACACACAACCTTTCAGTCTCACAAACTGTGGTCTGTTTGTGAGGTAGTCGTAAATCCAGGTGGTTGTGGAGGATCAACCTGGAAGTTATGGAGCTTCTGACACAGTAAAGCAGGCTGAATAGTATTAAAGGCACTCGAAAAATCAAAGAACATGACCCTCTAAGTGCTGCCTGACTGGTCCAGATGAGAGTGGGCTCTCTGAAGCAGGAAGATGATGGCGTCTTCAACCCCAAGCCCATTACGATATGCGAACTGCAATGGGTCCTGAAAGGTGTTCACTTGCTTGTTGAGGTGAGCCAGTAAGAGTCTCTCCAGGACTTTCATGATGTGAGATGTCAGTGCAACTGGTCTGTAGTCATTTGGTTCAGCTGGTTGAGGTTTTTTAGGAACTGGAACAAGACAGGATGTTTTCCACAGCACAGGAACTCTGTTCTGTCTCAGGCTGGTGTTAAAAAGGTGCTGGAGAACCGGACATAGTTGTTCTGAGCAGGTCTTGAGAACTCTGGGACTGACACCATCTGGACCTGCAGCCTTGTTCCGGTTCAGTTTCTCTAGTTGTTTTTTGACCTGGTCGCAGGAGACAGTCGGGCTGGAGGTGGAGTGTTGCACAGTGCAGCGTTGTCCTGCCATTACCACACAGACGAGGACCAGTCAAGAGGGACGCTCGCTGCAACATCTCCAGCAGCCAGCAGCAGTTTGAAGTTCTTGCACAGCCTGAAGTTCCATCTTTCCATTGAAGTAAAATGCACCCCAGACCATGTTGGGGCCTCCTCTACAGTGACAGAGAACGTCTCCAGTGGGATCTCCCACTGTCCCATGTTTGATGGTCCCTTGCAAAGTCCAAATGAGCAAAATCGTGGTCTGGGGCGAAATGTGGCCTTTGAAAATGTTTTTTGCTCTTAAAGCCCTTCTCTCACACATCCTGTCTTATTGCTATTGGGCTGCAGTCAGCATCGGTAAGGACCTTACATGAGTTGTTGCATTGTGAGAGATCTTGTTTGTGCAGCTCAACAATCCTGCCATGGTCAAAGGCAGAATATTTTTTGCTTTAGCCATCAGGAGATCATGACAGTGTGAATGCAAAGGGAAAATGTCATCAAGGTCAGAATTTTACGCAGAGTTTTGATTTTATAAGGCTATGGTCTTAAACTTTTGATCAGCTGATGAACAGCCTGTTTTAGTATGAATGCAGTTTTTTATTTTTAGCATATTCTTATTATACAAATAATGATTAGAACAGTATCTGAGTTACGTAACTGACCCGTATTAAGTATTTTGATATCATTCAACTCATATATCACTCCAACTGAAAAAAAGTGTTAACTCAATCATTTCAGAGAATAAAACCTGCTTGTAAAGGAGCATTTTTATTGCCACATTGCTGCTCTAGCTTGAAGAAATAAGCTTCCACTGTTTATTCTACTTATGAGCTCTTGATGCCCTGAGCCATCCTGTCACTAAACACTTGGCTCGTTTTGCTCATCATTTATGATGCCTACAGCGCACCCCACCCAGACAAATAAAATCCCTAATCTAATCACCTTGATACTTCCAAGCAGAAAATCCTCTATCAACCAGATGGTGCATTAAAAAAGCATTGCTGCTTCCTGTCGCCAACTCAGACTAGTTTCTTTTTATTCTCATTATTAAAGTGCATGATTAATGGGGTGTGTTAAAAAGACTTCATTTTATGCAACATAGCTGATATTGAAGAAAGCTTTATGTCACTGCTCTGTCCTTCATATTGTGAGCACATTATTCACACTCATGTAAGTGTTATTATCACAACACTGGCAAATAAGACATCTCTTAACTACAGGTGAATTTTAATTATTTATTAATTTATTTTTTTGCTTGTGTATCTTGGTAAAGTTACTAAAAGTAACAAACTTGGCAATATTTCCCCATATAAAGAAAAGACACTCTGCAGATTGAGTTAAAGTATATTTTTGAGAACTGAAATATTGTGACTCCCTTGTTTATCCAGTCCCTTGACTGAAAAGGTTTTGAGGCCCTTGAGCCAAGGAACTGTTTGACTTGACAGAAATGATGTGCAGTAATCAAATAAAGCTATTGACTCAAATGCCACGAGAGATGAGAGATGTGATAGGAGGTGTGCAGAACTCATGCTGTGACAAAAGTCAATATTTGTCTTCAGTTACCCTGTCACTGTCTGCACAAGCCCGATTCAGAGAAGTTCCTCAGGGCACCCGCAGGCACTCATGTAAAATCTGTCTTAGAGAAACTCATATACAGTGTCTGTTATTATAACTCAAGGTTGAAGCGTGCCCTGATGTAACTCCAGTGAAGTCTAGAAGAGCTGGTAGCATCTTTAACTAAAAGCTACCATATATTCTGCAGACTTAGGAAATCCATGACAATGAGTTTAAAAAAAAAAAAAAAAAAAAAAAAACTTCCGATGGTATAAAGGTAGTTTCAGTGGAAATTTATCGTGTAGACACCTGAGCTATCACCAAACAAACTGTGAAATTTGAATATTTGGAAGAGCTCTTTATTTACTGCTGTCACTTCTTTGGAAATGATCATTCTGTACAGAGAACACCTGATGAACAGATACCGTGTGTGTTGGGATTTAATGTCAGCAAAAAAAAATGACAATCATGTCTGTAAAATGTAAATTTTCTATAGGTTGTCAAACTCTACAGTCGGTCAAATCTGTTGATCCACCCAAAACACTTTCGATATATATATATATATTTTATATATCTCTTTTACAGTTTTTTCCAATTGCTAACACACTCAGATGACTTGCATAGTGTGACAGTGTGGAGTCCTGTCACTATGACTCCGATTGATCATGTGCCCTGGCCACTTAGCCACAAAGTTTAGCTGACTGGTTAGCATGCATGACTCTCACCCAGGAGTCTGGGGATCAAGTTCCACCTGGGCCTTTTGTGTACCTTGCCACAACAGCACAATCCTAAACCTCTTCTCAAGTCTCCACAACTCTAAACACATTTTCTGATTTACACACACTTTGCAATTCAAAATGGCACTTTTTAAAATGCACTGAACACAGTTCTCTGCATAAAACACAACAATCTGACATAAAATTATATGCTTGCCATTGCAAACTAATGCCATTCAAAACGGCAGTAGATGAGGTAAAAGGCCACCATAAGTGCACCTTGGCCAAACACCTTAAAGACGCACAACAGAACTTTTAGACCTTAAAAATATGCGTTTCTGACTCGTTTTGATGGCACACCAACATTCATTATGTGCATTTTCAAGCAGTCACTGCCCAGAAGCGTCCCGGGCTCAGAAACAGCAATATGTAAGCTTCCCATCCGGGACGTGACTGAGACGTTGCAGCCGACAATGGATATGAACCACATATGAACACCGCGGGTGTTTTGAACGTGCATCATGTTGGATTTGGGAAAGAAATGCAAGGAAACATTACCAGGGGAAGAGAGGAAAAGAAAGAGAGGAAGGGACAGAACAAGAGTCAAGATAAGACTATCTTCTACTGGCTGGAGTGAGCTCACAGTACAGGTATAATACAAGATGGATGCTAGTTTAGACGCCAATAGGGGGCGCATCACTGAGAAAACTGCTAAAAGTTCTGTTGTGTGTCTTTAATGGTTAATTGTTATCACTTCAATCAGCTCTATAAAGCTCTATAAAAAAAAAGACCACAGGTGATTTCCTTTTTCACAACAGTGGAAGATGTTGGAGGGAGGAAAAGAAGGGTGGGAATGCGAGTGTGGCAGGACAAAGGAAGGCCCGAGTGGAATTCAATCCTCAGACTCCCAGGTGAGAGTCATGCACACTCACCATTCAGCCAAAGGGACATCCCAAGTAGCCAGGGTGCACGATCACTCAGAGGCATAGTGACAGGACTGTCAACAGCCACACGAGGAAAGGGAAGAGATAGGGATAGAGCTGGGAGAGGAGTGCAAAGCCAAACACAACAACTTTCAAATGAAATAAGAGCAACCGGTAATCGACCCTTGGCTGAAAGAGGGTGCTTCTTGACTCGATGTCTGGTGATAGATTTTGGGATTTCATTAACTCCAGCAGCTTTAGGTACCTGCTTGGTGCTCATCGGTGGCTTTTAACAGATGCTACTAAATCTGTTAAAAGCCACTGATTTAGTAGCATCTGTGAAAAAAACTAATGACAGGTGCTACTAAATTCAACATATTTACCTGACATAGACTTTTCTTGATATGCTTTTACCTGAACAAACTAACTCTACGGTAAATCACTTATTTCAGGGGTGGCCAAGTCCAGTCCTCGAAAGCCGCGATCTTGCAACTATTAGATGCATCCTTTCTGCAACACACCTGAATCAAATGAATGGCATGTAAAACAGCTAATTCAGCTGTGTTGGAGAGGAGATGGATCTAAAACTTGCAAGATTGTGGCTCTCAAGGACTTAATTTGGCCACCCCTGACTTAATTTTACAGTATGATTATATCATGTTTTCGTGAAAGGTTCAATGTTTAGTGTTCCTTTTACAGGTCATTGGTCAATTTCATGCTTTTCAATTGCAGAAAGATATTTCTTTTTCCCCATACTGCATAACTGTGACTTGCTTAATAATGTAGAACAACCTGTGTGGCCATTTTTAAAAAACACTTCTTCTAGTGTTCTGAGATCAGGTCCAGGCTATTTTAACAATTTTTGCATATAACTCCATATAAATGGCCCGAGTGTTTGGGGGAAAAAAAAAAAAAAAAAGATAAAAAATGACAAAATAAGGATCTCAAGGAGTTCTATAATGTTTCAAAAGTTGATCCGGATCCAGAAAACATTCTGGATACTATGATCCAGAACGCACATAAATAAGGGAGTTCTTGGAATTTTCAATGCTGAAAGGTAACAAATGCAGCGCGATGCAACTAACACTAAATTGTTGCCTAGACTGCTGAATTGGGAGTAAGCCTACGTCAGTGGAATTGACACACCTTCAATAGCAACGGAACTAGATCCAGAAAGAAAACAGCCAAATATCAATTGAAGTAATTGTGATAAAAACATGATTCCAGATGCCACCAATATGTTTTCATGGTCAAGGAATCCAATGATGTTCATTAAATGCATGCAGGAGTATTAGTTTTTGTTGTAAATCACAATATGAGGGGAACATGAGCTGCACTCTCCGAATGCTTTTCTAGTTTCTTCTGTTTTTCACTTTCTATTTTACTTTGGCCTCTCAGCATTTAGATGTGCTTTACAAAGTTGACTTTAGTAGTTTCCCTGTAATCAAGTTCACCAGAAACCCTAATTGTGATCAGTGGAAACTGTGGTCTACCAAACACGAGACAACACAACAAAATTTTCCACAGAAAAACTAAAACCCAAATATTTTATTAATCAATGCCCTACACACAGAATAACTTGAAACAGTGTAGACACCAAGCAGCAATCCAGAGGAGAAAACCGAGACTGAAGCGGAAGTGCTGGAAAGGGCTGAAAAATTACAGCTCACCCCTCATCTGCTCGGGGATGGCTGCAAAAGGGAATCAATCCCCATAGGCTCCCATTTTTTTTTTACCCCCTCTTGTAGACATATTAACACTGTTACTGCACCTTATAAAATAAGGGTGTTATATCATATTTAACCATCTGCAAACAGGTAGTTTGTTCTTAACTGCTGCAGCTGTGTTTTACTGTAAGACTGATGGCAAAAGTTTGTCTAAAACTACAGTTTTTCACTTAATTGAGACTGTAGCCCTTGTGGCAGAGGGAGTATTGCGTGGTAAATGGCTCCATTAAATAATAGCAATAATAAAAAAGCTTAGTCATTGTTTCAGTGTTAATTTAATCATACAAATGCTTAATTATTGACAGAGAAAAAAAAAGCTTTGACAATTTCTCTTCTGATAAATGTGCTATCTTAGGACTATGCAAACTCTCATGTCATCCACTCCACACCACCCATCTCATGTACATACATAGTCACAAACTAAAGCTAAATTATGAATCCAGCAATATTTAGACTTAACATTTGTCTCTCTCATACATGAATGAAGCACACACACACACACACACACTCACAAATGGGGAAAAAAAAAACCTGTTGAGACTCAAAGAGGCATTGAAGAACAGTGTATACTGTTTGGGAGGAGGACTCTCATATGACTCAGTACAAATACAACAGAGCTGCAACACAAGATGCTGGTGAGTTTTACAAATAACCCCACAATGTAGGGAAGAAGCCTCAAATGTTTAGAATAACATTCAAATGGTAAACTGTCATTATCAACAAATAATTACAAATCACAAATAACTGTTTGAGAAACTTATTTTCAAAAAAGGTACTGGAACTGTTTTGGAGTCCTATGGACACTTTTTTTTTTAATATATATATTTATTTATAAGAATGCATGAAAAGTCACATAATGAACATTGCAAGGCTAAAATAAAACAGGTGTAACAGCAGACAACCTTATTGATGTGATCAACAGGTAAATTAATCTTCATTTTTAACATCAGACATTGGTGCAGCAGTCAAACTGGTGTTTAACAATGAAATCCAAGATTAAAAGTTGAAACTGTGACAAACAACCAACCAAACTTTTTTTTTTAAATCATTTCTTTTAATGCTGGTGTCACAATCCACAAAAAGCCAAAAAAATCTCCTCTTTTCCTCATCAGAGGTGGTTGACAGCATAGTGCAAATAGAAGTTAACAAAACACCAGTGCTAATGACGCTGATGCAAAACCGTTCAATCTTGTTCTCTGATGATCTACCAGGCTCAAACTAAGACTTATTTTTTCTTTTTAACAGGGTGCTCAGTGTGTCTGAGCTGGTCATCTGATTTTTAGCACCACCTGCTGGCTGTATATGGGCCATTCAATCTGCAGTGCACAAAAAGACAGCAAATAAATAACATCAGGGTACTTGTTGATTGAGTTCACCCAAATGATGCAGAATCACTCAAAAAAAACAAAAAACTTCTGAGGTACACGCCTTTTAAAGCTCTTTCAGTTTTGATGTGTATGCGGCAAGTTATCCTTTTACCCAAGTAGTATACACCATTTTGTCAGTTTAATTCAGAAACCATTAACATACATGCACACTTAACAGGCACGCACACACATACATATTTAGATTTAGTACACATACTGCAGACATGGACTCAGAAACTACAGTCGCTCACCAGGCAAAATAGATTTAGATGGCTTTTTCAACCCTTCTTCACACCTCACTTACTCAAACTCACTCATCCTTTTCGCGCTTCAGCATCTATTTAAAGCGAAAATCCACCCTAAAAAAACACATCCCTTCCCATGCAGTCTGAATCGGGCTCCTGCAGCCTGTAGCTTTAGGGCAGCACCAAGTAGTGTCTTGGTTCTCTGGATATTATCTTTGGGAAAAATGGGGTTCCTACACTAAACATCCCAATTTCTTTGCAAAGTTGAAACTTCACCTATAACATAAACCTTAAGTATTAGGACCTCTTCTGATATGATACACATGGACAGGAATGGTTGGTGCAATGTCAGTTTGAGGAAAAACTAGAGCATTGCAACTTGAAATTTAAGGTTATTTATTGCTTAGTTATGTACCCCGCCCCTCCAAAGGATAATCTGATGACAGTCCAAGTCATGAATGCTTAATTTTTTAACACTTTTGTGCAAGTACTGATATTAAAACTCTCATGATGCCAAAACTAACAGGTCCATAAAATCCTAGGCCCAATACCCAAGCTGAAGGACAACATGTTCCTGACTCCAAAAGAAAAGGGTCAGCTTATCCATGCAAAACAGAAGGGTAGGGCCAACTGGAAGAATTGGGCTTACGGCCCAAAGCTGCCATTTTGAGCTTTAAAGTGTGAACACTGTACTAAATTAACTTTAAATTTCACACTAAATACTTATTGGTGGAGCCAAAAAAAAAAACTGTTATGCTCAGTTACAAAACTAGTTAAAGTAAAAAAGAAAAAAAAAAAATCCAGTTTTGTTTAAGATTGTTCTCCCAGTTCAGAAGTGACATGTAAGATCTGCAAACACAAAGACTCAGTGAAGTCCATAAAACTTGTAGAATAAGGCTGAAACTGGTTACTGGACCTTAAACTCTAAAATCTTAACTCCAGCATCAATTTCCCAGCTTAATGACTAAATGAAACACAAACAGACATTTTGCTTAAGCCAAAGTCAGACTTAAGATCACAGAAGACTATTTTAATGTATAGTGACAGCCATATTTTGGACTTCTCTTGGCCACATGGACCATGTTCCACTTGGAGCTTCACCGCCTAATGTCTGTAGGCAAAAATAAATTTTACAATCTTTGGAGGACTGACAGGACATCGCCAAAGAAAGAACCTATAAAGAGATCTAGATCATTTTCCTTTAAGTAATAAAATAGGGCACTGGCAGATAATCCAGTCTCCAAGTGCTCCTTTAGCAAGTCGCCCAATGAATGGGAATCTAAGAAGGCAAGAATCTTTACAATCACCAGCCATTCATATAGTAAAGGAATGTGACCTAAGGGGATAGATGACTGGCAACTTCAATTATGTGTTTTCATGTCTAAACAAGCCATTAAAATAATATCTAGAAAATAGCTGTGAACAAGTCAGACTGGTTGCAATAATGTAAGGCCATCACCTAAAAGACTTCCAAACACAAGTGTGATAAAAATAATTTGGCATGATGAATACAATTCACACCCATTTCATTTCAACATGTCAATTTTCTATTAAACATTCTCTACACCTAAAACTGATCCATGATACTTATTGTGGAGCTACAATCTTTTCCAAACTACTCCAGACCTGTGTAGGAACCCCAAAAGAGAAAGTGTTCAGTTGCCCAGGAGAATGCTAAACCATATGCTGATCGTTTAGGGTGATTTCCTCTTTAATTAGGCATGTTTTACAGTGGAAATAAAAAATAGTCATGTGTATCCATCTCTGCAGGTTTATAGCACTCCTAAATGAAGCATTCACACATGCGAATCCAGGTGTTGATGTCAGCTGGGATGTTTCACCGTAGCAGATGCGATTCATCGCCTTTCTGTCATTTGTGTTTCAGTGGAAAGGGTCATGGGATTTTGGGTAGAGAGTTGCCATGAGTCAATATAAAACAACTGTCCGTCCCCTCCAATTCCTCTGCATTTAACACCTCCCAGGGCATTAAGCTCACCATTCACCATAGGAGAGGGAGGGAGGGGGTCTTTGTCATTCTAGCTCTTTCCAAATGGATAGGGACCATGAATACCCTAAAAAAGGGGGAGAAAAAAAGAAAATGAGAAAAACAGGCATCACTTTACAGTCCAAGGTTCTTCCACAGACAAATTTCATTTGAAAGCTTAAAAAATGTACTGTATATAAGAGCCACATCACTGGTTTGTAGTTGCTAATGTTTCAGGGCTTAAACAAATCTTGTAGTCCTTGTAGAATATCACTTAAATGTCCTTAAATATTCACTCATTCAAATGCAAACTGGCTTAATGAAAAAACTGGGGGTCAAATGCTTCTCAACTATTCTGTTCAACCATCCATGGACAGCTTGTTATCAAGACCGATTCAGCTACAATGTGAAACTGCGGTACAATGTAACAATAATGTAGCCGGAGATTCAATCCAAAATAAAGCAGTTTGAACTTGTTTTGACAGTGAATAAGGCATTAGCTAAACAGTACCGATACTTACAGAAGATATAGAGCCACAGTCGCAGGTCATTCAGCTATAAAACAATTACAAGCTATAAAAAAAAACACAATTGATGACTCATCAATAACCCAGTGCAGTGGCTGTTCAGGGGGAAGCATGGCCTCGGAGATAACTGGAAGCCAGCTGGTGTGATGTGCTACACCGTGCAGTAAAAATGACTCCAACACAAGTTCTATCAAAGGAGCTTAAACTCTGAAATCTTTGCATTGCATCCTGTGTTAGACTGTCTAAAAATTTAGTGTTGATCTCAACAAGATATCAAGCTCTCGAATATTAGAAAATGCACAAAATGTCAGTGACAGCTAAGAAATACTGAGGGTGAAGTTCAGGTACAGCACCCAGAGGCACAATCATATGGCTTCCATGACACACTGACCAGTATCAAAGTATGACATTGCCTACAGAGGGCTTTAAAAAAAGTTTATTCAGCTTTAGGCTTGTATTCGTTGGTAACAGATGGTTTAACTAGATGTTGAATGCTCTACTTGTAAAGCACATTTCTAGTGATTTTGACCACCCAAAGTACTTATTAGCCTTTTTTCCAACTGCGTGTCTGGGTCGGGTTGGGTCGGGTTGGGTTTTGGTATGGATATGCTGATTTCACGTTGCGTCCCCACAGCAAACTGTACCCTTACCCTGGAGGTAGAGGATTAACTGGATAACGCTGCTACGTGATCACGGGACATCATGGCAGTGCAACGCCTTTTAACCAAAGCAACGCACCACACGCGACAGAAACAAAGGAGTCATCCCTGCTTTGTTTTTATACCGGGTTGCGCTGGAAGAGACATGCATTTTCAACCAATCAACGGATTGCAGTGTGTTAAGCTCCACCTCTTTAGTCCGTTTTGGTTAGATCAGTACCCCTATGGAGGGGTACCTAAAAAGTAGGAGGGGTTGGATATAACGGTACCCGTCCTAGTGTTTATCTGTGGAGACGCAAAAACACGTGGTCTGACCTGGCACAGACTTGCTGGTGGAAACAGGGCTTTACACTGTAAATGAGTCAATGTGACTTGCAAACACACACAGCAATTCCTAGGAATGATCTACGAAGTGTTTTTCTTTATTACACACATCTGAGGCAGCATCAGTGTCTTGTTCAAGGATACTTTAATGTGTAGTCTGGAGAAGCTAGGATCAACCCACCACCCATCCAAAAGGCAACTGCTCTTTCCCCGAGTCACAAACAAGCTTCTGTATTCTTAATAATTTGTCCTGCAGCTAGTAAATAACATGCCCTTTTTTGAGAAGGTTTCACTGTTTCAATACAAAACTTCCAGCAGTTTAAACAAGTGAAAGTAACGTATTAACTTGTTCCAGCTAAGTTGTTAAGTCAGATGCCCTGGATGCTCATTTATAAAGCTTGTTTGTGCACAAAACAGGGCCTGAAAGTAGCTTAAGTGATTTTCCACACAAAATTTCTCATTCATAAAGACAAACGTGACAGGAGAATGTGCACACCTGTTGTGCAGGGACATTTTGGAGATGGGGAAACAGGTGGCACTGCTGGTGAGATGAGGAACTTAAGCCATACTCATGCATTTAACCATCATATCAGACTTGTAGCCTCGTAAACCCTTGTGTGTTCCTGAATTGAGTCATACAATCCATAAGCCTCATGTTAGAGTTACAGCACAGCTTGTTTATACGGACACCTTCAAATTATAAAGCGATGGCATTCATTGGTACATTAACTGTGACAAGGTATGCAGCAATAATTGTAATTACTAAGTAAACATAAATACTGCAGTGACACTCGTCCATTTTTATCCTAAGGCCGCTTTCTTACAGCTGCACACATAATCCACAAAAAACCACGTTATCCTCCCAACGTATGAAGATTCTGACAGTTTTCCAGCCTTACATTTAGAGGATGCTGCAGAATGATCTGATATATCAGATTAAGTGCTCAATCGTTTCAGAGGGTCACGAACACCAACGTCTGGTATCTTCGGGGGTCGCATCTCAAAAAGTTTGGGAACCCCTGGCAGTGATCTTAGATCTATGTGCTGAACTGGACCCGACTGACCCGCTGGAACCGTGTTATCCCAGTGCATCTGCAGCTGTTGACCACATTGCGCTCTGCTGTGGAGTGTGGAAGTGCTTGGATGCATCAGCAGCAGACTGCTGCACCACCCCAAAAAAGGTGTGCAGAATCATCATGTCCAGCAGATCGTTGCACAGAGGAATGCCGTTCAGATCGGAACACTTTTCTCTGATTTCTGGCATAGACCTCTCCGTCACTTACCGCTGCAGCACGTGCTGCTGCTTTCATTCATGGGCCGTATTATAAATCTGACTATATTTCAGTACGCGCCAACTTTGGTTTTTGGAACACATACACTTTTTTAGTAAGGATCTTACACAGTTTTATAAATGAACACCCTGGTAATGACGGTGTAAACTCATGCATTCCTGTTTACATGACAATATTTCCATGGAAATGCAAAACTTTATGTGCTTTTTAGAAAAGAAAAAAAAGCTGATTTACCAACAGTGGGATGAAAACTATCTGCATGCAGGGAAAAACACAAATATGATGGAAAACAGCGTACAGCGCATGCTGGACCTCTAGCAGGCACACACAAATGCGTACCACATACTGATAACGGAAAAACAACACAGCAACAGGAGGGTTGCGTGCACTGATCATCTGGCATATAAGTCCATCTAAACTGAAAAGATGCAGCAGCAGGAAACACGACACAGGGATCCGCCATTGTTGTTGTTGAGCTTTTCGTGGGATATGAGTGTGCATGTGCAGGATGATGTGAAAAACATCATCATTGTCTAAAGATTCCAGCTCTTGTTTACACTGTCTGGACTCGCCTTGTGTTATCAGAAAATTTCTCTCTGGAGGCCGTCGCCGGATCTTTACGCACCCAAAACTGTTACCATGTGAACGAGAAGCCAGAACGCAGCGAAACGCTTGCGTTTTACTGCCTCTGTCTTGTCGTGTGAACAGCACCTCAGAGTGATCCTAAAGAACTGTGTTTTTCTTACCCAACAATACAACCCTCACAATTTATGAGCAGCAGCGGGTCAGGCGGTAAAGCAGGTCCAATAACTGAAAGGTTGGCAGTTTGAATCCTGCTTCACCCCAGTCAATCTGCTAACATGTCCTTGGGCAGACACTTC
Organism: Atherinomorus stipes; assembly: GCA_023101725.1. Taxonomy (NCBI): domain Eukaryota; kingdom Metazoa; phylum Chordata; class Actinopteri; order Atheriniformes; family Atherinidae; genus Atherinomorus; species Atherinomorus stipes. The sequence goes on along the minus strand of JALJCO010009251.1, from coordinate 256,704 downwards.
ACCCTCCCTGCCTCCAGTGTAGACACCACCTTGTATGAATGCGTATAAATGTTTGGTAGTGGTTAGAAAAGCTGCTTACACCCATGTTTCCATCAGTGTGCCCCAGGGCAGCTGTAACTACACGTATAGCTTACCATCACCAAGTATGAATGATTAATGGATTCTTTATAAGCGCTTCGAGTGCCATCAGCAGAAAACTGCAATATAAAGCTAATCCATTCTTATTTTTGTTAGTACAGGAAGGGAGGAGGGATCACACCAGAAAAAGCACCTTCATGTACCTGTTAGAAGCCAAAAAAAGCCCTTAAATTGATCTATACATACCTGGCCATAAGTCACCATGGAAAGATTGGTTTGGAGACCATTTGACGCTCTATTTACAGCATTATGAGACAGTCCATTCTGATCTTGCTGGATTGGCTCTTGTGTGCGTTCCCAGGCTCCACCAGGATCTCTGAAGCTGTTGTCGGTGGCATCGTGTTTGTTCTTCTGTGGCGAAGCAAAAGGGTTGAAGTCTCCCTGCACGTTGCGCTGGGGTTGCGTGTTGAATTCTGTCTCGAAGGAGGAAAGCTGCTGAGTCACACCGAGGAGACCTCCAACTTCTACACTAAGAATCACCCAGATGACATCTGCAAAAAAAAAAAAAGAAAGAAAAACACAGACAAATGTGGGATTTCACAATGTGACTGAACAAAGACAAAAATGTGCTCATCTTCTCTGTCTTATATTCCCATAACTATCATTTTTTGGTAAGTTAGGGAAGCAAATGACTTAAGGCGAGGCATGGCAGGCAAAAACCCCATTTTTTTTATTATCTGGTCAATTTTGAGATTTTTGGTTTTTTCCCCTCCTTCAACACGTTTTCTTTTGGACAAGTGTAAAAAAAACAACAAACAAACAAGAAAAATTAATAAACATTTTAGGAGTTTATTTCATGATACTTCAGGCATGAAGTATCAGGAGCACTTACAGAAACCAAACTTTCAAGTTTTGCTCCTGACTGTATTCTTGAAGTTTTTTTACAGAAGGATTTTTTGATATCTCATTCACACCCTGATTTATAGAACATTTCATCCCAAAAATATGCCAAAAAATGAGTTTTTTCTGGTTGTTGACAGTATATTCTTAACTGGGAAATGAAAAATAGAGATATCCAAAATCCCAGCTGGAAAAACTTTTGACTTTAATATATGAACAAAATTCAAAAGAAACTTTGAAACTGGCTTAATCCAGTGTTTAGTTTCTTTTCCTAGTAAAGTATGCAAATTAGCTCATTTCTGGCTATACAACTACTAATTTGCATATTTAAACATAAAATTTCAGAAAACTTGCAATTCAAAAAATGATAGCAATAATGTGGGGAATAAACCAGGAAAGTTTCATGGTGATACCAGTTAGTTAATTTTTTTACCCTATTCGCCTGTAGTGTCTCACCTTAAAGCCACCAATCCTGGGCAAAAATACATTTGAGAACTTGCAACAGTAAGAAGTTAACAAATCAACACATACTGACATTTTAACAGATTTGTGATGAACTGACTCATAAACTAAGTCAAGGTGTGTGTGTTTTCTTACCTCCGTAAAATAATCCAGTGGCCGTACACATCCTCCACTGGCCCTGGTACATGCCCGGATTTGTGGGACTTCGCATCTGCACACTCACATCTGATATTTCCTGTGGATCTAGAGACTTCACCATAACTGTGTTCACATGCCCAAACTGATCTCCACCGATGTACTTGAGACAAACCCCCGGTGGCCATGACTCTGCACCTAAAATTTACAAAGATAAATTCAGTCAAAACACGGTTTAACTCTAGAAATAAACAAATATCACTGTGTAACTGTACTTGTTGCATAAACATTTAAAAAGACTACTTAACAAGAAGTGTAAGTGTTGCATGTACCTGTGTTTTGTATCCTCCAGGTCTTTGTAAAAGGTGTATCTGGAGGGACTGACTCTCCTTCCCCAATTGTTACATCTTCAACAAAGGACATGGATGGCGTGTTGACACTGGGGCTTTCAAAGTCATAATATGCACCAATAGCAGCCTGCAGGTTCCTGTTACAACACAAACAAGGAGAAATTTCATTAACCAAGTGACACTGGCAATATTTTTTTTCTTAATTATTCTAATGTTGCAGCATAAACATCTCTAGAACAGTTCAAGTGTTCATATATGGGAAAAAAACTCAAATCTGTTCTATAATATTAATAATAGATGCTTGGCAGGTCAGAGGGCTCAAACTTTTGTCCGCGCTGAAAAAAGGGAGACTTTTCCCAACAATAAAACAGTCTAATAAGCTGTTTTGAGTAACATTGCATGTTTTGCTTGCAGAGGTACTAAGAGCAGTTGCCTGGTACGGGTATTACAGCTCACTCCCCTCACTCTTCAGATGAACTGAACAAGAAAGTCCTCGCTGGAATTGATTTCAACAGGCCTGCATTAATGGCTGCATCAATCTGTTGAAGCGCAGGCATTCAGTCATTGGTCACTTTTACGACATCACTCCTAATGGCTTCATTTAGACAGAACTGCGACAGTGATGGAGGCAGCCACCTGTGATATTTGCCATTTGTGTAAGATTGGACGGTATTTCAAGTGAAGTATCGTGCCAATGTTCTTAGAGACATTTTTCAAACACTATGTCATGTTGCTGTAAGTGTTCATATTAGCATATCAGGTGTGCTCAGGGACACTGTCCTCACTGACATCTATGGGCAGTCTGTCGAGTAAAAAAGCAGCAGCAGGTCAACATTCACTGTTCACTTGACTTAGACCCTGTAAATAAAGGTACAAGTACTGCTTCCAAGAAGATAAAAGAGGACCTTCCTCAGAGCAACTCTGAGGTTTGCTTTGGAGTGTGTGCACCTGTGTCTCCATGTGTAGCATCGGTGTGAAGCTTTGCTGTGTGCAGTACAGACACAATGCAGACAGAAATAAGGAGCTGTGGTGTAAACTAGATAAATAACTCAGACTGTTTAGTTTTTACAACAAGGACAAAGAGAAAACTTGTTCCAAACTTCAGGGTTCTGGCCTCAGGTTGGATCTTGTAGTTGGTCAGTGAAGCCGTTCATATCTCAGTTTGATCTGATGTTAGATGGAGGATCAGCTCATATTTATGTTATCACCTCATAATTCTCCATCTGATACAGAGTATATATTTTGGCATGAACACTGAAAAGACGCTCGAATGTAAAATATTAAATCTCAAACCAAATTGTAATATTTGTCAGAAAAATGCGATTGCCTTTATTTAAAATATTTCAAGGTTTATTCATCCCAGCTTATCTGAATTCTGTCGTACGGCTAAGTAAGTTTAAGGTGTGTCGCTGATTACAGCTCGAAGCAGCAACAAGATCTTTGTTTTTGTTTTTTTTTTTTGGAGGGGGGGGGGGGGGGGGGGGTCTTTAAAGAGTAGGGATTGACCGATATAGATTTTTTAGGGCCGACACCGAAATTTTCTCATCAGCCTCAGCCAATACAGCCTGCCAATATTACATTACCAGTATTGGCCCTGTATAGTATACCAGCACTCCCAGGATTTTCATATAATTTTTCATATCAAAGTATTTTGACTTTTGAGCAGCAGATTACTAAGATTAAAAGTCAAAGATGTACCTGACTTTACCTGCAGTTCAAATCGGAAGTGATGATGTCATGTCTGTGCTAAATCCATCCATCTATCTATGTATCTATTGTTAGGACTTCTACAACATCTATAAAGTACAGTATACAAAGGTTACTGTACGACTGTTCATATTTTTAGATATTTTTGTAAAAAATATTCATAATTTATCATGTATTGATGTGTATATTGAAGTGTGATCAAGCTGGAAGATAAATCCAAATTAATTTCAGGTTTTCTATTTGATTTGATTTTGATCTCATTCTCAGTTTTACTTAAGGTGGGAAAAATTCTCATACATCAACATCAGGGCTGATTACACTACAGCACTGAGAGACACCAGTCTTGTTTCCTTCTGGTCTCTCATTTACACGGTAACAGAGTTTTGGGGGTAAAAACACAAATATCTGACAATGGCCTCCAGAGTGACATTTTCTGACGGTGCAGGTGAGTCTGGACATCTTTCATGTCATCCTGCAACTGCGCTGGACCCCAGCAGGTCTGGTTCTGTAGAACATTTATGCCGCTGCGGAGGATGCAGAGATCATATTTGTGCCATTATCAGCTCCGCCATCCACGTGGACATGCGGCGCTTCTTTTATGTGGTTTTTTCTGCTTTTATTGGGATGTTTCACATTTGGATGTGTGGATGAAAAGTTTCACTGTTTCAATGTTTGCGTTTCCCTGCACAGAGACAGTTTATAACCTGCTGCTGTGGGGATCTCTTTTATTTTTTCTCAAACACGCACAGGAAAGATATTTGCATTTTCCGTGGGTGAGTCATCTGTAACCAGGCCGCACTGGATCAGGTTGTTTCTCTAATTCTTTTCATAAGGAGAACTGATGGTCAGCTTCAAAAAGCAGTGGCAGTAACTTTCCTCCTGCTTCCATTCTGTAGCCTATTTATGCGACGGAGATCTGCCTTAATACAGATTCTTATTTTCTGTCTGCATCACAGTCATCTTCACCACATCGGCGAAGTCCGAGACTTATGATCCATAAGCTGATGGATAAAAGACATGGTCTCGAACACATTTGAGCTTTTACCCCTCCTAAAATTATTTTTATTTGATAGTGTAGTAAAGTCAGGCGGTGCTTTTCACTGCCGTCGATCAGCTGAATATGATGGACACGATGAAAACTAATTTTACAACTTTTAAAAAGCTTTGGAAGGCCAGAGCTGCAGGCTTCCAGCACTGCTAGTGGAGGAAAAGAGAGGTGGAGAGCCGAGGGGCACGTATCGACCAATGCACCCGACGTATCGGCCAATGCTGATACCAGCCAAAAACGCAAATATCGGCCTGAAATATTGGCCAGCCGATGTATCGGTCGATCCCTATTTTAGAGTCTTAAAAATGTATAGAATTTTCCTTCAAATTTCCTGCATATACTCCCTTATTGATTTTCAAAGTTCAACATGCATTTTGTTAAAGATATTGATGAGCAGTAGGGCTGAACGATTTCAGGAATAAACCTAACTGCGATTTTTCTGGGAGATATTGCGATTTTGATTCGATTCACGATTTTCTTCAAATCAAGCTTCAGTACAAAATTTACAATGTACAATAACATTTATGAACATGAAAGAAAACTCCATTATATTATCAAAACATTTAAAGCTATTACTCTTAATCAAGGATGGCAGCTAAAGGTGAGATTTAGTTCACTTTCAAATACATTTATTTAAAAAAATGCATGTACATTCACTGGAACTCACGGGATTTTCAGATTCCCTGCAGTCCTTCCTCTACCACAGTTAATCACCCCACTTACTGCCTTTTTCAAATCAGGTAATCTGCATGTTGCTTTACACACTTGAATTTCCAGTGTAAAAAAAGAAGTTACTGTGCTATTTTTAATATTTTAACTAGGGGTGTCCCCAACTCCGAATTTTCATAGTCGAACCTGATTCGTCAGATCATGTAATTCGCCGACGAATAGTCGAATCATGTTTTTTTCCCCCTTCTTGATTCATAATCGTCTTTTCCTGCTCCAGAGAGCTGAACACATCATCAAATAAATTCAAATGTTTTTTATTTTTTTTTTTGTCTGTTTGTTAGGTTTGTTTTTTTGCTTTACAATTTAAAGTCAGGAAAGAAAATTAAAAGGGTGTTGACAGTCTGCGCGCTGCGCACAGTCCAAATGTCAAATATATACAGAGGAATTACAATAGAATAACCTTCACTGAATAAATAAATCAATTACACAACAATAAAAAAATAGGCTCATAACGAAGTACAAAGTTATATCCATGTTAAACGGAAAGTAAAAGTTAGAATCTGCGCAGCAGAAAGCCTCCTCACTTCGTTAACAATAAAGCCACAGGAGAATCTGCTCTGGATGGCGTGGAGTGGAGGTGGAGGGAATGTGCAGAACATCACAGCCACGATTATTCCACAACTTGCTGGAATAGTGCAGCATCTTCTCCTGGCATCTTCTCTTGGCATCTCCACCGTTCAGGAGCCGCTCCACATGTGCGCTCAACAGCTACGCAGCGAGACGGCGGTCCAGTTCAGGACAAAGATAAAAGCGCTGCTCAGGAGTCTGATATCAGCCACAGGCTTCATATTCAGGACATCATGTTCTAAACCATTCTTTCCTATATAATCTAATAATCCTCCAGCAGTCCACGCATCCATCTTCAGCATACGCCGGAGACTGTACGCGGTGTTCATGTCTGTAACTTTTCCACCTCACTATCTAAATAAGTGGAAATAACTACATCGATATGTATGTGACAGGTGAGGGTCCTTCATCATGTCTCTGGCTACTTGGTCACAGAGACGTCGCTTGACTGAGTGCTCAGCGCGTGCGACCAGTCGGCAGACTGCGGTTTAAACCCGCCTGCCCGGCTCATCTTATGCCACACTATAGTAACAGAATTATTCGGCTGCAACAGACCTATAACATAATTATTTAAAGACAAATGAATATTGTGTAAAATAAACATTCAGCACCCTCCTCTGCAGGATGGTATGATTTTTGCTTGGTAACCAAATGCTGCGACTATTCGACGTAGAGACTGGCAGTCGAGCCCAGTTCTGAAATAATCGTCGAATCGTCGACATTTGGGACACCCTAATTTTAACTATCTCTCATCAAAATTGCACTGAAAATATCCGAATAAGAAATCAATATATTTTGTTTTTACAGTTCTTGTATGTAGGTTACGTTAAGTGAAACATACAAACCAGGGAATTTATCATGGATTCATATGTGCATTGAAATGTAATTAAGTTGTAAAATAAATCTAAACAAATATCTGGTTTTACATTTGACTTAATTTTTATGTCATTCTGTGACCTGAACTTGAGGTGAAGAAACGTTCCTACATCATCAATGATCAGGTGATTTTACCCTGATTGTTTTATCAGGTCGCATTTCTGACATTTGGACGCACATTTTTGGCCAAAACGGCGTTCTGTACTCATCTTCTCATGTCCGCTTGAAAAACAGCAGCAATAACTTTCTTCCCGTTTCTGGACTTCTGATTTAACTGTGTGGCTTTCACTAATGTCCCAGATAACAAGGACAGAGTTTCTGTGCTGCTACCATTCATGAAGCAAATCCAGCTGATTATTCGTCTCCTTTTACTCAGATCAGCCTAAATACGGATCAAATTTACTCGCCTGCATCTCATAGGGCTGGACGATTATGGAAAAAATTATGATCATGATTATTTTGACTGATATTGAAATCACGATTAATACACACGATTATTCATTGATTTTATAAAAAAGTGTTTATTGAAACACATAACTCAACTTGAAATATAACGTTTGAAAAAAATTAAACCGCAAAACAAATTAGAAACGAGTAAAGGAGTAAAATGAGAATATTATTCAAAATAATAATAGCAATAAAAATGAATACTATGTCTACATGCATTCCTGTTCTATATTCCCTGCAGTTTGCTTCCTATAACTCCACCAGTCTGTTTACTGCAGGATTAATCGATTAATCGATTACAGCGTTTTTATGATTGTGAAAAGGCAAAATTGAAATCCCGATTAAAATTCGATGAATTGTCCAGCCCTAGCATCTCGCTCGTGTCCATGGCGCAAAGCCCAAAACTTTATAGGTTAAAAAAACTGGTTGGAATTCAGTAGCACTTTTATTCCCATTAAAATGGTTTGATCTGATTTTACAGATCAGACGGTATTTTTCACTAGACTGTCTCATCAGTTGATCGCTGTGGTGACTTAACTGCTGCATCATGAAATCTGACAGCGCAGACAGTTCAAGATTATATTTTACTGCACATAAAATTCCCTTGTTGTATGGAGCGGATCAACAAACAGCAAGAGGCACCTGCAGCAGAGGTCTGCAGCCTCTCTCAAACAACGGAACCGAAAGTTAGAAACTGGACGAGGCTCTACAGAGGCCATTTTCTTGTGTAAAGATTACACAGCGCGAGGCGCAGCATCCCAGCCCTGATGCGGATTGGTTAGCTGACCTGTCCATGAGTAGCATTCCATTTCTGATTGGTGAGCTTAGTTGGCTGGTACAGAGACGGCATGTAGCTTGTGTGTACAATAGTTGACAGAGCAGATCCTGGGTCAGCCGGGAACGCTGGAAAAACCGCAGCTTTGACGATCTCATGATCGCGTGGTCTGAAGAAGGAAAATGTGATGCCTTCAACATGTTTATGTGGCTTTTATCTCGCTTCAAACTAAAACATCGCTTTATGGTCGTAGTTTTTCCTAATGTCATTCTAAATGATTACTCAGCTAACCCAGTGATCAACTGGTTATTTACCATTTTGAGATAAATGACATGGGTCGCCAGCTATTTCACAAGGCTGACAAATAAATATAAAATAAATGCAGACACATTTGCAGCGCCAGCAAAAAAAAAAGTAATTGAAACTGTTGCAGGGGATCTTTAAAAATACAAACAGACATTTAATTTAGTTGTTTAATTTGAACTCACTGCACTGTAGGACAGCAGAGTGCAGAAAAGACCAATGTAAGAGGCAATCCACACGTGCACCCATCCGCTCAAACACTGAAAACTCTGGACGTTCTTGACAACTAATTTTGTTAAAATGCAATTTTCAGGGAAAACAGCATACTGGCATTCACAATATTTGACACCTCTACCTATCTAAACATTTTTTCAGACCATCACTTCCCCCCACCCCCACAGTACTACAGTGGCAGTCTCATGAACAATGGACCCAGAAAAAAGAATGCTTAGCAAAGGCTCTGATGACTGATAACATGATGTAATCCTGAAGTGTTCATCAAGTATCCATACTCCCCAGATACTTATCTAGTGGGATTTAACAGAAGTAATACCAATATACAAAGAAACCATACCACAATCCGCAAGGCCCAAAGAATCTTTAACAATATCAAAATTCTGGTAGCAGACATGGCAGGACAATCCCAGACGTTCTCTGTGCTTTTTTTTTTTTTCCGGCAGTGTGAGGAGGCTCTATTCAATGTAAGGCAATAATTTTGTAGTTGATCAGTGTATAAGTTCACGTAAGCAAATCTGTGGCTTGAAAAAAGTATAAAAAACTGCAACTGGCCATTGAGAAACCCATACTGGTCAGCTGTTAATGGCTACCTAAAAAATAATGCCAATATTCAAATCTAAAACTCCTTTGAACAATTAGACAACTCTGCAACCACTATAATCTTATAATGATCTGGATCTAGATTATTTTATATTTCAATAAATTTGTGCCATAAACAAAGGATTCATCAGGAATTCCTTAATCGGAGTTTAGTCGACAAATACCTACAGTTTGGACGTGATGATGTCATATTTCAAGCACGGCGTGCTGATTTCCAGATTTGATTTCATGCTTTGAGCAGAGACCATGTGAAATGTGTGCTTCGGTGGGATTTTATTTTCCGCCGTGCTTCACTATTGATCAGGAGCACAAAGGCATTTCGACCAAGACCCCTTGCTGTCAGCCGAAGATAGATCACGACTGGTTACGTCATTAAACTAACGTGAAGCGACTGGCGCTGCTTTTAGTTGTGGCTTCCCAAAGAGCTCACTTCAACTGGCTCTTCACGCTGTTATGTAACATGGCAGATACAATCTAAACCGAGAGCTCCCTCTGCGTGAATTAGCTTGTTAGCTTATTTGCCTGCTTGCTTACTATTTTTGTGCCCTTTTCACCTTACGGTAACTCTTGGTGGGGAAAACTTTGCCGTTTTACTCCCGTTTGCCACTTATTGCCCATCAAGAGTAAAGTGCTACTTTCCGCAAAGGAACAAATAAATTATTCGTACTGCTTTGACTATCGTCAACTTAGCAGCATGTGTAAATGCCTCTATTTAATCATTTTAACATATGCTAACTGGGCAGCTAGGTTAGCGTCATGTTGATGGTCGACAACAGGCCCTCCTATCCCCGCACTCACCAATTGGTCATGTCTAGGAAGAAGGCGCAGCCGGCTGGGTTAAGCTGGAAGCCCAGGAGCCTCTGAAACTCCGATATGAGGACGTCCTTGTCCGTGGTGCCCATGCAGCTGAACTTCTGCATGAGCTCCGCGTCCACGTCCATGTCCGTGCCCTCCATGGCTGGCGGGTGTCCCGTAGCGGAGACGGGGCGGTGCGGGGTCCTCTCTCAGTTGAGTCCGAGGCCTTGTCCAGCCATAACAACCAGCTCAACAACAACAACCGTTAGTGCGCATGGCACGATCAGGGGGACGATGTTTGACGTTGCAACAGCGCCAGCGTCACCTTCGACGTCATCTGTTGCTATTTGTGGCTACCTTTTCATTGGTTTATCAATGAGATCATGTTATTCATTCTTTAGTTCAGTTCTGCAAGAGAGACCTGAAAAACTTGATACATTAAAACCAGATAAAACTTGATACGATGCATTTACAAAGGAAACACTTGTTTAACACCCCCCCCCCCAAACAACGCTCCAAAGTATTTGAAAACTGATACTGTTACAGGAGAGTGAACACTATTCATTGTATTGTACTTTTACCAGTGAACATGACTAATCACATTAGATTTTTTTTTTCCTGTTTGAAACCACTGAACAACTATGTCCCTGAAATATTTTTTTTCCCCAAAACTTGGTGTGATATTTAGTTTAACTGGTTGAGACTGTTTCATGTTTCTGTCTCTTACAGGGGCAACAGCACCAATGCAGCCAGGCCAGGGTCAAATCCTGTTTTGGGGCCCTTTGCAGCATATTCTCTCCCCCTCTTTGAAGCTCTTTTTAAATCTTTAATCTATATAATAATTAAGAAATAAAAAACAGAAAGAAAGAACATGTTTTAAGTATTAGATTAAAATTGAGTAACTGTCTTTATATTTCACTCCCAGGCCCTTCTTTTTGGAGATCATAGCTCAGAATGGTGAAATTTCCCTGTATCATACAGGTACAACCCAAAAAATTAGAGTATCCCGAAAAAGTTAGTGAATTTCTGTCATTCAACTTAAAAGGTTCAATTTACATATTGTATAGACTAATAATATGTGAATCAATATATTTCAAGCTTTTGTTTGGATGTTGCTGATTAGGACTTGCAGCTTTAGAAAAACTCAAATTCTAAAACTCAAAAAATTAGAATATTGTGAAAAGCTCCAGTATTTTAGGTTCAGAGTGTCACATTCTAATCAGGTAAGTAATCCAAAAAACCTCCATAAGTGCTCAGAGCCTTTAAAAAAGTCCCTGTTGTGGTTTAGAAGAATTCACAATCATGGGGAAGCGGCTGATCTGACCGTTGTGCAGAAAACCATCATCGACTCCCTGCACAAGGTGGGAAAGACACAAAAAGTGATAGAAAAAGAAGCTGGATGTTCTCAGAGTGCTGTCTCAAAGCACATTAATGGACGGTTAAGTGGAAGGAAGAAGTGTGGAAGCAAACAGTGCACAAGCTGGAAGGCTGACAGCAGCCTGGAGAAGATGGTCAGGAAAGGGCCATTCAAAAGTGTGGGAGGACTTCTTTTCCAGCATAAATGCCCAAGGACATTTTGGAGCACTTCATGCTTGCTTCAGCAGACCAGCTGTATGGGGATGCAGACTTCATCCTCCAGCAAAACCTTGGCACCTGCCTACATTGCCAAAACTACAAAATCTTGGTTCAACAACCATGCTTGATTGGCTCGCAATCTCACCTGACCTGAACCCCAATGAAAACATGTGGGGCATTGTCCGGAGAAAGCTGAACAGGAAGAGACCAAACAATAAGGAAGAGCTGAAGGCTGTGATGGAAGCATGTTTTTTCATCCATAACACCTGAGATATGCCAGAAGCTGGTAGCATCCATGCCACACCGGGTTAAGGCAGTCATTCAAGCAAAAGGGGCCCCAACCAAGTACTAAGTACAGATGCAACATTTTACTATAGGAGGCCCGACTTTTTTGTATTTAAAGTCCTTTTTAAATTGATTTCATGCAATATTCATTTTTTTTGTTTGTTTTAGAATTTGAGGTTTTCTTAAGCTGCAAGTCCTAATCAGCAACATCCACACAAATAAAAGCTTGAAATATATTGGTTCACATATTATTTGTCTACACAATATGTAAATTCCACCTTTTAAGTTGAATTATAGAAACACATGAACTTTTTCAGGATACTCTAATTTTTGGGTCGTACCTGTATATACACCATTCCAATGGGCTATATGCATTACTCCACTACTTCCTGAACTTCAGCCAGTTGCCTTGTTTCCTGTCTTTCATTACTGGATAAATTGATTAATCCAGGTGTACTGTACCTGACCTCAGTAACCACAATGACAATGGCCAGACACACCTGGATTAATCAGTTTGTCCAGGAATGAAAGACAGGAAACAAAGATGCTGGAGGTAGTGGAGTTGTGCATACAGTAGTCTATTGACAACTTTTATGTAGATTCATTTAGTTAAATAAATAGCTTTAATGTAAAACACTACACGAACCAATGCTTGGCAGAGTGCCCTCTTAAACAAAAATGAGTGTTTCATAGTTTAAGTAAACTGAAGTCAGTAACTGTCCTATTTCAAGAGAAACTTTAGCATCTTCTGTTCATTTGCTTGAGGACTTACTGCAAAATTATTGAATCAGATTTTGCCCAGTAAAGGTAATAAGAGGAATTTCCAATAAAGAGCTTTTAAGCCCATGTGAAAAATGAAAAAGAAATAAGAGGCATCCAAGTTAATGCTCTGTAGCATATTAAAGACATCAGTTAAAACCTAAATCTGTTGTTGAAATCTAATATGAACACAACCAACTAAGCTGACTGTAAATAACTAAAACTAATTGAATTTTCTTTTCATTCTTCAATCTTTGTATATGTTATGGCTTGATAACAGCTCTTTTAAAGAGTGAGAGCATCTTATCAGTCACTTTTACATACTTTCCTAAAACACCAGCGAACGTATGAAAAACTATCTGAAAATACTCAACTTAAAAAAAAAGATAGAAAATGTTGTCACAGTGTCATTTATAGTCATATAACGAAATTTTTGTTTTCAAACCATTAAGGAGTTTAAGTATCCCAAACAGATCCAGATTAACTTGCTATTTATTTCACAAGAAGACTAAAGCTAATGGTTGGCTTTTGAGAGAATATTGAGAAAACTACCCTGTTACAGTTTTCCTCATTAAAAACAGCAAACAATCAAAACATGCAGATAGTGGACTGATTGTAGCCTGGTACACCAGCCTGACTAATGCCATGTATGAGATACACAGAAAGTATATCTAGATTTTTAAGAGTCTAGATTGATTGGGTTTTTTGGGTTTTTTTTTTAGGCATAAACAATAAAGAATGTAAACAATAAATAGTTTTGTATTTGTGTGTGTGTGTCTGTTTTCTTTTGCACCGTTTGATTTAATAACTTTTAATGTCTCATGTATCCACACTGTACAGCACTTCAATCAGTGTTTGCTGTATTTTAAAGTGCTTTATAAATAAACTTGTCTTGGCGTACTGCAATATGCTAATATAAGTTAGAATAGTACTTTGACCTTTCCTTCTTTCTGCTATATAAGTACAGTCCATTATTTACCATTTACCATTCCTTCTTAACCATATGTGCATGCACTGCAAAACTGGTACCAAATTTCATCTTTCTTTATGTTTAATTTGCTCTTCTGACTGTATTTCTTCTTTATTTTTTTATGTCAGCATCAGATGCCAACTTAACATCAGATTAACCAACCTGCAACATTTAAAATGAACGTGATTGAATTTAACTGGATTTAATTAAATAATAGTTCATTAAATCTGAAAAAGAAAATTTTCTTCAGAAAGTCACCAGAGAAGCACAGTTTTTTTCTTTCTAAAGTGTCGTTTGTTGAAGCGGAACCTTTGCTTGCTTTCAGTCACGATTGTCAGGCGGCACTATTGGAGATGAGACCAAATTTCTAGTCGAGAGAGTTATAGGGTGCACCGGAACAGCGCTCTCGACCGAGGTATCATCCAAACATGCCCAAGTAAGTTCACGTACTTACGTTTCTCTAATGTTGCTATGCTTTTCCTTTGTTCAGACGGATTAATGATCATCTGTACGCGTGTTAAGTGAAAAGTGGTAGTAGGAAAACATCTTAAATGCTTTGACAGACAGTTGATTTAGAATGAATGCCATGCGCTTTGTTTGGGATATGGCTACTTGCTGGAGCGAACCTCCCTGCAAACGTTTACTGTTATAGACTTAAACACACGTAATAGATTAATCATCGAGGTTTTGTTAATTTGAATTCATTTAAGCTATGGCAGTTTGTTCTGTGGGTTTCAACCTTATCATTTACTAAGTTTCATTTCATTCAACCCAGGATAAGGGATTCCTTTGACGTCTTTCTGTTGTTTTCTCTGTCGATATTGTTGCTCTTTGCTTCATTGATGTAGTATTACATTAAATGGTACAACTCTTTACTTTCAAGAAATTTGAAAGTTATAAGACCAAAACCATTCTTAGGAATACCCTGACAAATCTACTTTGATGGCTACTTCAATATGTTTGTCTATATGTATTTAGTTTGCAGTGACATTAAAGAAATTATAAAAAAGATAAATTCCCCTACAGAACAGCTGAAGTCAGGATGATGCCCTGTGAAGTGGGATCTTACTGGAGATTCTTTCAAGCAAAATATGTACATTATCCCCAAAGCACTCCAATCATAAGTAAAATGAGAACTGATTAATTTAAAAGGAAAAATGCACAAAAAAAGTAATGTTGGAGATGAGGATGTGTGTGTGTGTGTGTGTGTGTGTGTGTGGTCATATATATAAATATAAACTGAGTCTTTTCCTCTTAAATCACAACTCAGGTTTTACTGTGACTACTGTGATACGTACCTTACACATGATTCGGTAAGTTGTCTTACATCTACTCAAAGTGTCAGTATGCATGAAAAATATTTAAACCAGCCCCCCCACCCCGCAAATATGTTATTTCACCATCTCTTTCTCTAAGCCATCAGTAAGGAAGACGCACTGTAGTGGCCGGAAACACAAAGAAAATGTGAAGGACTACTACCAGAAATGGATGGAGGAACAGGCGCAGAGCCTGATTGATAAAACAAGTAAGCAAATATTTATTTTAGATTTTATTAAGACTGCCAGCTCAGATCGCTTTTGGTTTTCATATGTATCCATTCTGAAAGTGGAGAAACAAAAGCACACAGACTGACAACTGTTCTGAATTCAGACTAGATTTGTCAGTAATCTGTAGTCATGTACATGTTTTTGTTATTTTGTTAAAGTATTGTCCAGTTAATTGCCTCGTAGCTTTAACAGAAGATTGTTCATGTGATCACGTAAATGTGTTTGGTATATAGGAAGTGATGGGAAATTATTGCATTGGGCCCCTTACAGAAAAAGGCAATGCCAAAAAAAAAAAGCCCACACACACATCTAAGAAACTTTTGTCTTCATCACCTACTTTGTCATCCAAAGCTTCAAAGAGTAGATGATGATGCTGGTGATAAATGAATGAACTAAATGAATAAATAACTGCCAGAAACATGCCATCTGATTTGTAGTCCAGAGCAACAGCGGTGCTGATGCTGAGTCATCAGAGACCTTTGAGTAACAGTCTGAAAACGAGCACAGAAATTCGTCTTGTGAAGTTAATTTTGTGTCTGGATTTGCAAATCTGATCTGATATCTTATTCATAATAATGCTGATAGTCTGCCCTTATAATCTAAGTTACTTGTCTACCTGCTGTCACAGCATAGCTTTAGTGCCTGTAAAGCAAGAAGTATATTTGTGGCCTGGATCGTGATTATAGGACTTGAAACATTCATAAGCTGGATATATATTTTGGTACAAGCAAAGCCTAATGTGAAGGGAAATTTTGTTTAGGCTCCCACAGTCCTCTAAAAAAATACTGTTCATGTTTGCAGTAAGTAAGTGAAACTGACCTCTAGTGAACTGATGCTTCACCCAATTTCCCTTTGGGATCATTATTTCTATTTAGTATTTATCAATCTAGCAACGTTCTGATTAGATTTATTTTGCTGTGCAGTCAACCATTTACACCTAATGTGAACACTGCATTCTTTTCCATATTCTGTAGTCTGGTTAGACGTAGACTTATATATCCTACACAAGGCTTGTACACCAGTGTGGGATATTCAGACCTTTTGCCTAGATGCTGCACTCCACACATCAGCTTACTCAGGCTTCCTCTGAGATTAAAAAACAATTATTTATTAGCCTAGTGTGAAGTCTGATCCACTGTTGAGGTACTGTTCAGGGACCCATCCTGCAGGGGTTCAGGTCATACCTAACAGACAGAACCTTCTCTATGACGATCAGTGATCTTTCCTCCAGCTCCATTGTACTCTGGTGTACCACAGGGTTCCATTCTGAGCCCTGTTTTATTTTCCCTGCACATTCCTCCCTCAGGTTCTGTGATATTCCATCATGTCTCATACCATCTATACATACAATCTTCATGTCTATATGCTGGTTGCCCATAACTCGCCAGACAGTCCATCCAGATGTGTCTGCATGACATTAAACAGTGGCTTTCACAAAACTTCCTCTGTCTGAGTGCGTCAAAGACTGAATTTATCCTCTTTGGTGCCTTGAGTTCAACAAATGCAGCTCCAGATCTTACACCTCTGACCACCCACCTCAGTCACACTTTCAGCAATCCTGGATTGACTCTGGACAGTACTTTCAAACTTGATGAGCAAATATAAACTCTGTGATCAGGGCAAGTTCCTCCAGCTTCCCCAATTATCCAAAGACTAACCCTTCGACAGGATAAAGCAGGGGAGGAGGGCTCTGTTTTTGTTCCTCAGGGACACGGGGCTGGCAGCTAGAATGTGAGAGATCTCATGTGATGGTACACACTCAGGTACAGTAGGTGGCGGTATGCACCTTCAGTTGTTTGCGACCCACCATTACAGGAGAGAAGAAGAAGAGAAAGACTAATGCTTTGTTTTGCACTGCATTTTTGGGTGTGATTAGGGCAACATCCTGGTACTTTCAGTGCACTGAATTTTTTGCTTAAATGACACCATGTGTGCACTACACACTCAAAAACAGTGTTGGAAGTGCTCAAGTGTGTGGTTTGGGACAGACCCTAACACTTCCTCAATCGCAAGACCTTGGAAAAACCATCCACGTCTTCATCAGTTCACTCTTGGACTACTGTTAGTAACGGCCTCTACATCTTAGGGATTCAGGTCTCGCTGCACCATCTACAAGTTGTGCAAAATGCAGCTGTCTGACTCCTCACCAACACCCGGAAACGTGACCACATCACTCCTGTTCTGTCTGCTCTCCCCTGGCTGCTGGTCCACTTCAGAATCCAGTTCAAATTACTCCTTTTTTTTTTTTTTTTTTTTTTTTTTGCTCCATCCATGGCCTTGCACTTCTCTATCTGAGTAACCTTCTGACCCCTCGCCAACCCAGCAGATCCCTGCGTTCCTCTGAACAACACCTGCTGTTGGTCCAACGGTGGGGTGATCGGGCCTTTGCAGGGGCGGGGCTGAAACTCTGGAACGCTCATCCCCTGGAGTTGCGCTCCATTGTGGACCTATCCTTGTTTAAGTCCAGGCTCAAATGCCATCTGTTCGGATTGGCCTTTCACACCGGAGATGGGTGGCAATTAAACGTACTGACTTGCAGTTTTTATGCGTTTTAGATTTTATACCCGTTTTTATCAGAGTTCAGCGCCTTGAACTTTATAAATAAAATTTGACCAATTGATGTAACGTTTATCTGATTTTTAAAAAAATGTTGAAATATAAAACAAATTTTGGTCCTTTTGTGTATTAATATTACCTCTTCTCTCAACAGCGGCTGCATTTCAGCAGGGAAAGATTCCTCCCACACCATTCCCAGGTGGCCCTCCCCCAGGTGAGCCCATCATCTCAGCTTGGTGTTATTTTGATGAAGCGACCAAAACAGGGCTACTTGATTTTTACTATTAAATTTGTATTCATGGGGCTTGGTGTATTTTTCTTAAACTGCAAGTAATGTTTTTGTTCATTAATTTAGATTCCCATTAGCTGCAGTTACTCTCCAGCTTATCTTCCTGGGGTCTAAGACAATTATACATTTGAAAAAAGAAAAAAAAAAGTATAAAACATTATACAGTATTTAAAGACCTGGGACAGTTATAAGTAAAAAAAAAAACAAACTAAGATTTATTTTCACTTTAGACAGTGACTTATGATGGTGATTATCAATAGGGTTGTCTTTTCTGACTTTTTGATGCTAAGATGAACAGTCTGAGTTGACCCAGCCTCACACTTTGTAGAAAAAGAGACTTTATGTGCTGAACTGATAAAACTGGAACCACAATTCTGTCAAATGTAGTTGCCATACAGTAAAGCTTTGGCCCAATCAAAAAGATTGCGGCAGATGATTTCTCCATTGCATAGATTTTAATTAAATTTATATACAATTGAATTGTCAGTCTACTATAGAAGCATATGGCAGTAACTTGGGAGAATAAATAATTTTCTGTTTGTCTGAATGAATGAGATACTTTTAAACTCCACAAGAGCTTCCAGTCCTACTTTCACCTACAGGAAGTAAAGAAAGAATTACAAAATGAATGTCTTTGAGTATCTGGTGGGGCGATTCTTTAATTGGACACTTTACCACTTTATCCTTTTACCGTCAAGCTACTCAGCTATGCAGGAAGAAATGACCGCTTGCAAACCTTTGTAAAGACTTGGGACAGTTTTTTATATGTAATTTCTGGTACTTTTAAGGTCCCATTCATAAGCATAAGCAGTCCCCTGTACAGCAGAAAGCCTCTACACATCATGATGAATGTCATTGCTCATTAAAACTGTTAGATTTGCTTCTGATTCACTGCTTAATATAATTTTTTAATTGTTGATTTAGAGTAAAAAGTTTTCTTTCCCCAAGTGAATGCAGCATGCTTCCATAATCTATGCATGTGTACAGTCGTCAAAATTATTCATACCCTCCAATTAAAAAAGAAAGAAAAAAATCAGCTGTCGGTGAAATAAGATGAAATTGACAAAAGTTGTGACAAATAAAAATTCTATGAAAATCATGACATTGATTTTGAATTGTGGTTAGAAAGTCTTGTATTAAAAACAAACTCACAAAAAAGTAAACAAGCATGATGGGACTCCGAAGCTAAAGTTTTGTTGAGCAACACTTTGAGGCAATCACTGCAATCAGGTGTTTTCTGCAATGTTCAAAAATACTTCTTAACCTGTTGACAGGTATTTTGGTCCACTGTTCATGGGAAAGGTGCGCTAATGTGTCTGGGGCAGTTTTGTTAATTAGTTTGATTTTTGATTTTTTTAAAATTATTTCCAACCACAATTCAAAAGCAATATTTTAGTTCACTAAATCATAATTTTGTAATTTTTTTTATAAAAGTTTCTTTCATTTCTTGTTATTTGAATTACAATTGTGAATCTAGTCTTTAATTGGAGGGTATGATTAATTGTGACGACTGTACATTTTCTCCTCTGTTCCAAGTCTTTGCATCTTATGATGACAAGACTGAAATGCTTGTGAGTCTACATTTTGTGTCTGTTACAATATTTGTTCACTAATATTTGCTGTTTGTGGTCCAGCCGGCCCCCCTCGACCAGGCATGCTGCCAACACCGCCAATGGGGGGTCCTCCTATGATGCCTATGATGGGCCCTCCACCACATGGGATGATGCCTGGTGGGCCTGGTAAGAAACATGATTTTAAGTTTATTTTATCTATAGTATAAAATCACTTGTAGGAGCTGAATATTTTGGATGTTAAGTCGAGAATGCAGCCTTTACTTTCATCTCATGACAAATTTATATTTATTCAGCTAGCCATGCACAGTGGACATGAATCCGTTGCCGTGGCAGTTGTTTGCTGCTTTCATAAATATTTACAAGAGTTATACACTCACTTTTTGCCACAGATGTGAGCCTGTTTCACCTATACATGTTTGCTTGTGATAGTCTGTTTAAAAAATGGTTAACAAATCAAGTGATTTTTGTTGTTAAAATAACAGAGATCTGTAATGTTTCAGATTTCTTTCTGTTAGTTAGCAAAATAACTGTTATGAATGGATGAAGTTTGGAGGTAATGTTGATGATGGCACAAGGAAAAAATTATTACATTTTGGTGTTGATCAGGATCCCCATCCAGGAATATTTTGAAGGATTTTTTTTTATCATTGCAAGATAGACTCATATGGGGCACTGAGCTGCTTGGCGGAGTGCTTTTCTAGTTTGATATAATTTACCATGGTGTATATGTTTTAGAATCCTGAACATTTCAGACTGTTAGATTAATAAAGAGATTGTTTCTTCGTGGACTGTAGTTTATAATATCCTATCCTATTTTAAGAGTGTCATCTTTAAAGGTTATTTAAATGTGTTTTTAAGGGCTTTTAAATGCCTGGAGGTCTCTTTGTGAAATGTTTTATGAATTAGTACCGAAGCTACATTTCTCATCTCTGTCACCTGTAGGAGGTATGAGGCCACCAATGGGAGGACCCATGCAGATGATGCCAGGACCGCCACACATGATGCGTCATCCTCGTCCAATGATGATGCCCGTCAGGCCGGGCATGGCGCGACCAGACAGATAAGGCCAAGTGGACTTTGTGTTCTTTGTTGCCATGAACAGACACTGTCAAGTGGAGACACATTTGGATTTTCAGTGTGTTTTTTAGCATCTTTTTGACCTTGAAATCAAGTCCTTGATGGTAATTGTCATTTCCAGATAGAACAGTTTATTTTCTGGTATTTATTACTTTTCATTTGAAATAACTTCAGATCCTCAATGGTTTTTTTGTTTTTTTTTTTACATCTTCAAATTTTAATGTCAATTGCCTCTTCTCCCTCAGTCTAACTGTTCAACCTGCACATTGAAAAACCTTGTATGTCTTGATTTGTTCCTTTTGTTTTTTAGGTTTAACATCTTTTGTATATCACTTGCATTGGTTTAGCTAATAAAACAATACTTTCAAACAATTCTCTTACAGGTTGTAGTTCATATGAGTGTTTTTAATCTTCTGAAAACTTGAAGTTTCCAAATTGGTGAACTTTGAGAAGAGATTTTGCTAAATTGTGGTAAAATGGCCATTTTGGAGACCTCACCTGAGTTTTTTTTATTAAAACCTTTAATTTAGTTCTGCTTCACTTTATTTCCAAACCTCACATCTGACTAGCAGCCCCTTTACTATGACTCCATAAGTGTTTAAATAGACTTTGTGGTTGCAGAAATTTACTCATTTTATATGCAATTTTTTAGCAGCGACAAAGATAGGCACAGAGCCAAAAGGGTCCAAGGCCCTGCTGCCACTGATATCTTAATTTGTTCTGGTATGGTATGATTGAAGGTCTTTTAGACAAAGTATTGAAATATTTGGACATGCAAAAATGCAGAGTGATAAATTTAGTCAACCTTTGTTAATAAGGACATCCTTGGACCAGGAGGCGATAAAAGTGAGGGAGTCCAGTTAAAACAGCAGAGTGAGTTTACTACAGGTGTGTGGATACTTAAAATCCTAGTCAAGCAACTCTCAGCACATTGTTTCTGATGCTGTCTCCAACTTCACTGCATCTTTTTCCTGTTCAGTCTCAATACTTTCATCAGCGTTGATTTAAGATGCAACTCAAAGTGGTTTGAAATTGATAGCCATCAAAACACCACTATTAGATAATATAGCACATATCCATTAAGGCCATCACTTTCAGAAGTTGTCAGTTAACTGTGGATAGTTTTTCCATTGTCATATACCTGCCCTGTTCACTTGAGCCTTCTTTCTTTTCTTTTTTTTTTAAAGGCATGTCTAAAGTAATGGGAACAAATGTTGGGTCTTTGCAACAGACTGTTGGCAACAAAGAACCTGAAATACAATTTGAGATTAGTACCTTGCTAAGTAGTCTGTTATATGTAGACACAATACAGGTTCATCTGTTGAATTATATCCTTTTTTATGCTTGAGTTATTTAAAGGTTAAGTAGCTTTTAAAACATTTAAGAAAAAACAAAACAAATCTTTGTCGGATGTGAGGACTGGACCAAAAATAATGCTGAAAAGCAACCAATGTCCACAAAAACCCTTCTGAAAGCCTGGAGAAGTGTTACTCAAGAGGACTTCAAAATAAGTCTGGCTTCTTAGAGGCAAAGTATCAAGAAATGAAGGACGTTGAAGACTTTCATGTCGTACTTTATCCCTTACAAAATGATTTGCAGCTGTTACTAGCTTGAAGAGAGAAAAACTTGAGTGGGTGGCTAGTAATGCTTCTCCAAATTACTGCTAATGCTGCATTTTTACCTCCTCACTGTCAAAAGCAACCGTTGGCTGAGGCATATGAAGGTGTTTTTAGGTACTGGAGTGTATCTGCTTAGACGCAGATTTATGAACGCTGTTAGAATAAAAATGCTACGGCTCAGAAATTCAAGCTCCTAGCTGGCAGCTGAGTGCTGTCTTGAGCTGTTGACAAAATTACAAGATGTGCAATGTGTTTGTGCGAAACTGAACCTGACACAACGTCACTCATAAGAAAAACAATGTTTGTTTATGCTCTAGGAAGGGGGGGGGGGTGAAGCTCAATATGAGGTCAGTCAAGAGCAAATGGTGCCATCTGGAAGGCTGATGCACTCAGAGCTCTTATCTTTTCTGGTTTTTGATTCTGGGCAAAAAACTGATGCATTCTGCTTTTGTGGGTTCTGAAAATGCAAGCTTATCCCTGCCTGATTTACTAACCAGACTAGGGCTGGGCGATATGGACCAAAAGTCATATCTCGATATATTAAGGCTGAATCGATATACGATATATATCCCGATATTTTTATCGCAAAGTGAGAGCAAATATTTTGTTACAGTCAGAGCCAAATATGACATTACAAGTAGTTTAATTTAAACCAACCGGATGAAATAATGCTCAGCTGTTTAAAGAATGATGAAATGTAAACAGAAATACTGTATAAAACTGTGTGTAATAATACTCGCAGATGCAAGTAAGGAACATTACACAGAATTAAATGTAAGGTCAGCATTTATATACAAAGACAAAACAAACACACATTGAACTCCATATCTCAATATGGGCGATTTGGTCCAATTCCATATCTCATTTGAAAATATATCGATATATTTTTCATTTCGACATATCGACCAGCCTTAAACCAGACCCAAAGAAAGTTGCAAATGGGATGTCCTGCAGCCTATCGTTTTTAACGTGATTGCCGTAAAAGTAATTTGACCCCACATTCACCACACAAGCATCTCCTGAATGGAAGTGAGGCGTTCTCAGCCTGCAGGTGTTGATGTGTTAGAAATGTTCATCCAGTGATGGACTAAGATCTGAACAGTGTGTTCTCTCATCTGGGATGAACATCACCCCGAATATTACGGGCAAATGGAGAAGACAGATGGATATTTCTAATATTTCTTCACAGGAACAAACGAGAAAGTTGACCCAACCCTCATTAGTTTACTCGGTCAAGCATGTTTGAAGAATTACACATCTTACATAAGAATCATCTGCAGCCAGTGAATCATTATCACAGCTGATGTTTTTATATGCAGCGCCTTGCAAGAATTCACCACTTTCCTTTTGCTGGGTTGTAATTTTTCTCTCCGTGATCACAAACATTTGCCTTTAACTATGAAAGCATCTCAACAGATGGAGCTAGAGAGTCATAATGCTTTGCAATTAGGAGTCGAGACACTGGAATGAAGTGCAGTGACTGATTTTGTGCTTCCATGGACTGTCAAATTTCTTTGTATCTCACACTCCCAGAGGACATTTTTGTGACTGTGGTTTAGGAAATTTCTAGGCCACAGATAAAAAAGAAACAAATTTGTTTGGGGCAATAGCCATATGCTTCACGCTGTGTTTGCCAATTCACATACTTGCAGACTGGAGGAAAAGCACTGTATGGACAATCCGAAACTATTACAGAGCTGTGCACAACATCAGATAACTTTTGGGAGCTGTCAGTCATGCGTGCTGTAAATTGTGATCTTCAAAGGGACTTTGGTAGATTACATGCAATCTTTTGGCCTCTCTGAGGGATGGATTCCATTAAATGTCCTATAAACATCCACTCTCTACATCAGTGAGACAGAAATAAGACCATGCTAATGCACATTTTATGCATACGTCGAGCATAGGCGGATGCCCATGTGTCATCTTAAATCGGTGGAGTCTTTATGAATATTCAATCCAGCCATGAAGTGGAGCATTGCCCTGAAGGGAATGAAGTGGAGTGGCGAAAAGTGTTTATGATTAGAGCACAGGAGTTGAGGAAATTATAAGAAATCTGGATTATAATGAGTCTTGTAGGGGAAAAAAAGCACTGCAAACATTTAAAGCAGGGTTTGAAGGCTAATGAGTGAAATGAAAAAAGCTTAACAGGTCATTTTGGGGAAGAAAGGTTCTTTTGATGTTCCCATCACTGGTTTTGTTTTGCACTATAAAAACACTAACATATACTTTATATTTCTTAGTCTTTGTCATGTCTCTGTTTTCTAAGAAAACAAAACCATACATGATAATCTTTTAAGTGCGAGTGAATAGGAAACGTGAGAGAGCCAGCTGGCATTCACTCTATGTTTACATCATGCTGGTCTCATCGACACTGTATAAATTTCACTGTCAAGGAAACTCAATTTCGTTAACTTTCAGTTTGTCGATTTAAAAGCACATCTAATTATCTTTTGTAAATCAGTTTAAATCTATTTTATGTGCAGCTGAATGGTGAGCTTGTAAAATCACGTACTTGCCGAACAATGTTGTGTTAGGTAAGACTCTACCGTCATTGTAGATGCAGCTGTAAAATAAGGTTGTCATGTGATTAATCTGTTCATACCAGGTGAATCACATTTACCCCTAGGGATTAATAAAGTATCTTTGATTTGATTTGAATCACATGATAGAAAATATGAACAAACGATGACTGGTATCTGTGTCAGGCATTCCCAGGAGGAAAGATTGTGCTTCATCAAACTACACACAAATATTTTGAAATGAGACTACTTAAAGGACCTCAGCCAAAGAGAGTTTATATTTCAGTTACAGGCCATTAAAGCTAGGGTTGACAATCTTGGAGAAACGTTCAAGCAAGCTACATTTAAAAAAAAACACATTACCTGAAACAATGCCTTCAGAGCGCAGGAATGTGTGTACTGCAAACTATTTGGGTCATTCTTTTTTTTACTTGTTACAGCTGATGACTGTTGGGCTAATTCTCCACCTTGTTTTGACATGCACCGATGTCATTGGCCTGGCGCTGACCCACCTTTTTGTCCTCCCTCCTGACTGGCTACCACTCCAACCAGTCGTGCTGGAGCTGCCAGCGTGTGGATATGAAAGGGCCAAGCGGATCCTCGGTCATCCTCAACTGTTTGTTCTGTAGAGGGTTTGTCCCTGGCTTGCATGGGAGTGGGGATGCAGCAACTAGTTCAGCTTGCAGAAACACTTTTCCATGATGGCACAAATGAGGCTTGCAGCGAGATCTGAGCCGCTTTCCGAACCAGTTGCGTAGTACAACTTGGCAGTGAGGATTTTGACACAATCAATGACATCACTCCTCTGAAATAATACAAGTCCTGGAATACTCAACACATGCTACGAAGACTCGGTGCAGATCGTCCCATCACTAGTTATCTCCTCTTGGACAATAAATTGTCCTTACTCTACCATCCTGACACATGTGATCTTTCATCACGTCTCTTAATCCCTCGCTGAGTTGGATTGTGTCAACTGATTTAGACTAAAATAAGAACGTAAATTTTTCTTCTTTTTTTTTTTTTTTTTTTTGTATAGTCCTTTACTAAAACCAAATGCCCCTCAAAGAGCTTTACAATGGGCTATATGCACGACTCCACTACTTCCTGAACTTCAGACAGCACCTTTGCTTCCTGTCTTTCATGACTGGACAAACGGATTAACCCAGGTGTGTCTGACCTCAGTAACTGGCCAGACACACCCGGAGTAATCAGTTTGTCCAGTCATGAAAGACAGGAAGCAAAGGTGCTGTCTGAAGTTCAGGACGAAGTGAAGCATATAACCCATTAAGCCATAAAAAGTTCACAAATGCATATGTCCTGTTGTATTTTCATTCATGTACTGATAACCTGAAGCGAACGGAAACATGTCGGTGTTTTCCCAGTCAGTAAGTCTAGGCCACGAGAATGCGAACGAGCCTGTCTCCAAGTTTTTGCACAATTTTCATACTTGCTCCATTTGAACAGAAATCTAAATATCATGAATCCATGAAGCGCTCCCACACAGAGAGTATTTCTTATATCAATGTAATTATATCGTCAAATTATTTGGTCAAATAAAACGGTGCAGAGTTTGACCTTCAACAAGTAACGCTACTATATATTACTGTGTAATATTACAATATCAAAATTCAAATGAGTGATCACAGAGGAACAACAGACATTGACATGCCACCACTTCCTTGATATTGTCTGCCCCTGCTAAGATACACTTTGAGCTAATATGCAGCACAGACTCATCGATCCTCAAATCTACCAAGTCTATGCATTGTAGCAATGGGTCCTCCTGAGGGACCCCAAGCTGTTCCCTGATATAATCCTTCCAGTGGGATCCGAATTGGGCCTCTTCTCAGATAGCATTGCTTAGTAGAGCTCTTGAGGGAGACACCCAGGGGCCATCCTTATCCTTTAACCATATGAACTGGCTCCCATCAATATGGAGACGCAGCATTGCAGCCTGATGACATCAAGTTTGTTTTCACTCTGTTTAGGTCTAATATTAGATTAATTAAGTGTCACATTATTCCAGTTATTGATTTACTTTGCGGTCTGCTATCCAGAACAGGTAATTCATGCTGTTTCAATGATTTGTGGTGAGAATGAAGCGATGGAAGCTGCTGGAAAGCTCTGAAGTACCAAAACCACACAGATAAGTTATGATTTTGTGTGACTACAAGATGGGTGATATCAGCTACTGCTTGAAGCCTGAGGGCTTATAGGTTGAAATTAAAATTCTGTTGAGGTTTGCTGCATCAAAAATGCAAGCTCTTTTTTTGTTAGTTTTTCATTTTTACAGTGTAGTTCACACTCACCTCTTTGATATTCCTGTCACAAGTGAACGCATTAATGTCATGAATATCAGAGCTCACAGGAGAGGCACTCAGAAAGCGATTTTCTGCAGGCCTGGACCCATCAGCAAGGCCATCCAGGAGAGCGGGTTAGGAGGGACTGCAGATTGATTAACTGTTTGGACCAAACACGTTTCACTGTGACTGACGGCCGGGCCCGATTCACCAAGATTTACGCTCACTGCAGGATTATTCAGGTTCTGTATTCATGATGGTGCATCTTCCTTTGCTCCCAGCGTGCAGTTAGCAGTCTTACCACTCAACAGCCTTGACTGAATAGAAAATGATAATCCCCTGACTAGAAATTCCTCTAAAGCCAATTGGCTCATAACTGCATGAAGACCAGGATGATGCTTGGGAGTATAGCATGCAAGGATGATTGCACAAGGCTGCTGGGTGGGCTTTGGATTAAAAGAATGATGGAGAAAGAAAACACTCTGCAAGGCAAAGATTTTAGTAGACTCTTCCAATAGTCTCCGTCTATTTCCCTTCCGTTTGTCTCTTTCTGTCTCTATCAGTCTTTTCTACCTCCTCCTCCCTGTTGTCTCATTCTCTCTGCTGCCCTGCTAGCAACACTACTCTGTAATTTAATCCATTTAGTCATGGCTCCAGATCAATATCCATTTTCCTTGGCCTTAGGGAGAGCTGCTTGAATATGCTTGTTCCAAACAGTGGTTGTGTTGGCCAGCAGGGGCTCCCATGGGCCTCAGGGCTGATACAGATGTATTACACCACGCTATGTGAGACAACAAGGCGAAGCTTGCATGTAATCTCTCACTAACCTGCACTACAGAAGTTTCGACCTTTTCATTGCACGTTTCACTGTTTAAAATCAAATGTTCCTCTCACAAGTTATTCTCCTCTGTTGTTATATTGTAAAGCTGGTTAGCCAATGAATGACATCAAATCAAATTCAATTAAGGCTAATTTGATTAGGAGGTCTTGCCAGTGACCAGGAAAAAAGCTGGAATTATTATTAATTCTGGTCCCTCTAGGATTGATTTGCTGTCAGCGCAATGCAGGAGGAGTGGTTAATTTTACTTTAGCTTGGCAAGATGCATTTGATGTTAGAAATGACCTTGAGATCATTCAAAAAAGTCTAAATGTAACTAAAAGAACGAGTGACTTGCTGCCATTAGATCAAACCAAAGTTTATTTCTAGGAAACCTTTCAGCAATACGTAGCGTTGACCGAAGTGCTTTATGGATAGACAGATACATCAGCCAGACAATATTTTAGGCCGATATTTGTGCTCTTTACTGGTATCAGCATCGGCCAATACGTCAGGTGTGTCGGCATAATTTACAGACAGGCATCTATACAGGCAGTAGTTATATAAATTACATGTTTAATGTTTCTTTTTTATATTGTTACCAGTGCACTATTTCTTTTTTTATATATTGATTACAAGCTTAATGTTTCTATTGAATATTTGTTTATATGTGCACTGTTTCTCTTTTATACATTTATTTAAAGTGCTTTATTTCTCCTTTTTTTTTATCTTCGAAGAGTTTTAGAATGAGTTTTCATCGTGTCATTCATTATATTAATTTTGGGGTCAAATATCAGCCCTAAATATTGGCAGGTTGTATCAGCCATTGGCTAGTGAGAACATATCGGTATCAGTATTCACCCCCCAAAAATCTGTATCGGTCGATCGCTATTTTCTATCGCGTAAAAACCAAATGCATTAAATCAGAAAAGTTTAAAAGAAAGTGATAAAAGTCCAAAACACATAAAACAATGAAACTACAAAGAAACTGCTCAAATGTAAAATACACTAACTATCAAAGTGCTAACATTCAAAGACTTGTTTGAATAAATGGGTCATGAGTTTGGCTTTAAACAGAGGCAGGTCGCTAAGCAAACGTAACTCGTGGGAGAGTATTTCACCATGTTGGACCTGCCACTGAGAGAGCCCGATCCCCCATTGCACCTGGATTGAGGCACAAACAGGAGATGTTGAGCAGCAGAACGTAAAGTTACATATGCTGGGCTGGTGGGGTTTTAAAAGCTGTGACAAATGGTG
Source organism: Atherinomorus stipes (assembly GCA_023101725.1). Lineage (NCBI taxonomy): Eukaryota > Metazoa > Chordata > Actinopteri > Atheriniformes > Atherinidae > Atherinomorus > Atherinomorus stipes. The sequence continues at coordinate 227,545 of JALJCO010009251.1, read as the reverse complement.
GTGCAAGGCCATTTTGAGTGAATGTAACATTGTTTGCTGCTCCACTTCAGCATGAATATCCTCTAACCTGCTTCAGGGCCGCTTGTAATGGCCAGCTGCACGCACAGTGGACACTGACAGTGATTCTCCTTCACCTGCTCCACTCTGTTACGCATTGTCATGTTTTATAAATAACCTTACTAAATATTCATCTGTCGGCATTTGCATGCAAAGTATTGCACTTTTCAGTTGAGTTTCATAAAGTCAAAAGGACAGACAAACAGTTTATGCCAAACAACGTCGTGATACAGGCAGAAATACTCGTGGAAAACAGGAAAAGTTGCTTCGAAAGATATAAAATGTTTCATCTAATGGATTGGAACTGTACACTGAAGTCCATCAGAATGTGTTTTCTCCAAATGCAATTAAATCAGGACAAGAGCAATTAATCAGCTATCACCCAAATTTTGCAATTATGATTAGACATATCACATTCAGTGATGTTTTAGCCTCCATTTTCATCACATGCACAAGTGGCCGTCAAAAAGATTTTTGCACTTAGATAATGTCTGAGATCTGTATTCAGCATTTAAACCTATTTGGGGGTTTAGGAGAACTTGTAGTATAAAGGTGCACAACTTAATCCCATTTTAATAAAAGAAAAGTTACAATGCTGTGTAATTGGTAAACCAAATTCCATAATTTGCAGATTTCATAACACAATATTTTATTTACAATGCACACATAAAATATCAGATGTTGAAAGTCAGACATTTCGATATTTCATCTTTACTTTTGAATGCAGCTTCAGCTCTAAAAAGGAAAAGGTGAAACAGAGGCATCAAAGGGTTGAGGAAGTAAATGGTGGTAAAGAGAAACCGCTGGAGTAACATGTCACAGCTAGTTTGGTGAATTGGTATCAGGTCAATAACAATAAAATAATTTTAAAAGACCACCTGAGATGGGCAGTCCACCAGGAATAAAGAAGAATCTGCAAAACACTCCATAAAATGGACCAAATTCAGAATAATGTTCTGTAACATAAAATTGTGAGGACTTTACTGTAAAAACTCCATCATCTGCAATATCATCAAGAGTTTTCCAGAATCTGGAGACATAGATGTGTGCCAGGGACAAGGCTGAAAATCAACAGAAACTAAAGATCTACCAGCCCTCAGGTGGCAATGCTGTGGAAGTGACATATATATCACTGCATGAGCACTTCCAAAATCTAGATAGACAGATAGATAGATAGATAGATAGATAGATAGATAGATAGATAGATAGATAGATAGATAGATAGATAGATAGATAGATAGATAGATAGATAGATAGATAGATAGATAGATAGATAGATAGATAGATAGATAGATAGTCTTCAAGCATATATAGACAGTAATCTTTTTTAAAAAGTATTTTTGTGCCCCCCCCCCCATTCCAAACGTCTACATTTAGAATAAATTCACTTTATAAATCTTTTATATAACCTCACCTTCAACTTAGAGACTTGCATTTTTTATTAGAGTCCTCAAACATATGGTTCTTATCCATAGATGCATATGAAAGTAGTTGCAAATTTGGGCTTCTTGTCCGTGTTCCTGTCCTCAGTTGATGTACCACCACAGGATTATTTTTCCTTATTTCTTCATTTTAAGAAAATCTTTCTCCCTTTATTTCACTTACCATTTTATGTAGTTTCCATAGTTACAGAAACTTTGTTTTGTTTTATTTGTACTTTGCTCTGACCTAGTTTTTGCACATGAACCTGGGGTTTTGTTAAAGAGAAAATGTCCAAAGGTTGCATGACTTAGTAGAACTGCTTCACAGCAGGAAGATTGTGGTTCTACAATCCAAGCAGAAGAACCATGCAAGGAATACTCTTCTGTCACATCTGCTTATATACTTCTTTTTAATGAAAAAAAAAAGAAAAGATTTAGCACATTAAAGACAAAAATATCAAAGACAATTACATCAGGCATCATAAATATCTCTGTCAGGAAAAACTGGTTTATAATAGGTGAGGACAGTACAAAATGATCCTACCACCTTACAAATGAGTTACTTTGGATAAATAAAGAGCTGTAATTCACTTTAATATAAAAAAACAAATGCATGGCACAGTTCTGTGTGTGTTTCCCTACAGTTTCACACACATCACAGTGAATGCAGAAAACCAAGCACTCACAATAGTGGTGCAGTTTTATCCATGAGGATTGTTGTGGAAAATTTACCAAGAAAAGGAGAGTTTCACAAATCACTTGTTTTCCAGCCTCAGATACACATTAGAAACTGTGACAAATATTTTGCTTGGGAGCTGACTTTTCCAAAGTGTCTAAATCTGGTTATCTCCAAAACAGGAATTTCTCTTGTTCCTGTCAGCCAGTTCATTTTCACCCCAGGTGTGAATGGAAACCCGATCACCTGTTATCATCTCATTCATGCCGTGTAATAGTGTTTAGTACAAGGACTAATCTCTTCAAAGAAATGATTAAAGTCTGTCTTAAACAGGAGGCTGCTATTCACTCTGCTGTATTACTCTTTCATTGTTTCCACCGATGTGACTTGGTCAGCTCCTTAGTTAATTAACATATTTAGTCATTTGAAACAAAACCGTGTACATTTTTTTTTCTCATTGAAAGACAGCTAAAAGAGGAGTAATCTTGTTGTTGAGCCATTTTTCTATGCAAAGTTGTTCATTTCCACATTTGTACAGTAGGTATTACTGCATAAGCTTTTCACATCCCACACACATAAAAACAATAAGATGGTGGACTGGAGTCTAAACAAGCACTCCCTGTGAGGTCATCTTTTAAATCTGAGGACGTCATTGTGATAGCAGGTAGGGACCAGAGTGCTGTGTTGCCTTTTACTTCAGCAACATGTAAAATTGCTTCTAAAAATGTACCCGATACAGAGTCAAGGGCAGAGTCTATTTTTGAAAAAAGGAGAGGATTCTTACTCTTGAACTCTTTGATGTGCAGAAGTTACAAAGACTAGAAGCCTGGGAAGGCACTGGGTATCTAAAGATGAAGGTAGATTTAGGCATGGCAATGAATCTTTTCAGGGAAGGTTTAGACCAGTTTTACGCCACAAAAAGTGCAATGTGATGGTGTAAAGACACTCGTATCTTTTTTTACAAATGGCTTTTGCTTCAGCTATCAGCAGTGATTAATGTCTTCATTCTAAACTTGCGTTCTTAATCTATGTTAAAGTCTTGGATCATAATGGAAATAGATTGTCTTACACTTCCCTGAGAATGAATTTCACGACTCACAGCTGAATATATCGAGCATGTCTGATTGATTCATGACTGCCAATATTGTCACTACCGTTTGGACGTACATTTTGAGTGCCAGCTGGATATGGAGCTTGTCAAGGGCAGCTATTATGGCAATCTTCCACTGGAAGTGACCTGGTGGTGAACTGTCAACGTTATCTATGGATAAATTACCCTGCCTTTTGTTCTCTGCTCTATTTGCTCTCCTCTGTGTCTTTATCTTTCACTGCACTTTTCACTTTGTCCTCTCTGTCCTCTTAAAGGGATATTTAGGGGATTTTTAAGTGGCATTGTGTTAAGTGCTTATGAGTAGTCTGTCTTACCCACAGCAGAAAGCAGTTAGAGCACTCTTAGTTTGGAGAATCAGAATCGGATTGTGATGAATGCATGGGATGGGTGGGATGACGGGTTCTTCTCTGTGTTTCTGACATTTTTCTTTAAAGGAGTGATGACATAGCAGTAAAAACTGGTTCGTAGTTGACATTACTGCATATGTAAATATTCCAAAGAAAAAAACGTCACTATTTACAGCGGGGGATTGTTGGGTGCGGTAATGATATGAAGCTTTACCTGGAGACTAAGTTGACTTCATTTTGATTGGCTACACCTTATTTGGCTATAACCTTATTTAGAGAATCTAGGTCAAGCTGCCCTAGCAGTCAGATTTTGCTAAAGACTCTCTGTTAGCAACATGGGCATTTCAGACAGTGAGCTATGTTTATCAGACAAGACAGCATTTAGAAAATAAATAAACTTACAGGTAATGACAAGGTTGTGGTCGCCTCCCTCAGTGTTGCTGCAGAAGTTTTCTTTTAAATCCATTTGTTTAAAAACCTAGACCTGACTATTTAGCAGTTGGCTTACTCAGCTCCACTCACGCAGTTGAATCAGCTGAGGGAGGGGGTGAGAGCGGAGGGTGGAAGGAGAGAGGAGGGGGGAGGCTGTTTGCTTGATAGTGTGCTCTTAATGGAGCAAATGAGTTACGTAGAATGACAGAACAATGATAAGCTGCTGTCTGATTCAACCGTTTTTGAACAGAGACAAAGCTGACTGACCATAAACAGGGACTTTGATACTCACTCTGGACATTCACATGACCTCATCAGTGCACAACCGATCATATTATCAACCCCAGAACCCCAGAAAAGTCAAATTTGATGTCATGGCACCTTAAAGGTTTGTTTATGCTCTTCTAATGGTCCCCTTCTGAGCAGTTTTTACCTTTGCTTGCTCATTAAGAAACTTGATTTTCCAGAGTGAGAGCACTCTGGCTACTCAGAGGTGCACAACCTCACTTTGAATAAATTACAGAGATCCTGAAATATTTTTCATTCAAATATCCTTCCTGGATTCCCTTACTACATGTTTTTGATAGTGTGGCAAGGAGGACACAAGGGAGGGCCCAGGTGGGATTTGATCCCCAGACTCCCAGGTGAAAGTCATGCGCACAAACTATCCAGCCAAAGGCATATTCCTGTGGCCAAGCAGCCAAGGCACGTGATCTATCGGAGACATAGTGACAAGACCCCACACTGTCACAATAGTAAACTGTAATTTAATAGCTTTTAGATTCAGTAGAGTATTAGTGGAGTTTTTTGTAGTTGTACTCTGAGTCAAGTGCAATAAAACAGGGAATGTGTTTATTCTCTCAGTGGCCAACATTCCCCCCCCCCCATGATGGCAAGTTCAAACACACAGCGTTGCACTCATTGTTTTCACTGTAAGCAGCACAGAGAGAATTAATCTAACACAGGATGTTCTGTGCGCCTCTGGCTTCAAAACAAAAATTTAGCCCTGCATGCTCACATACAGAAGCATCTGCAACCACAAATAGGTGTTCATGCATCCATACATGAAGATGCCGCAGGTGAATACACACCTGTGCACACATATGTTTCTCACTTTGAACCTGGCCTTTCTTGCATGTTAAATCTGTCGTTGGATTTTGTCTTTGTCCTTGTGCATCCAGTAGCATTTGTTGTAGCATGTACTTCCACAAAGCCATGAATACATTTTTCTTTTAAAAAAAGATGCTCTAACACCACTAATAAACCATTTTTAAGTGAATGACAAAAATGCTGACGTGTCCTGATTTCTTTCTGACTGACACACCAGAATTAAGATTTCGCACCTGATTACTATTATTATCACCCATTACTGCATTTGTCAGGTCTCATATATCTCTGTTATCTTGTTTGATTAGCACTAAATGCACAAATACTAGTGCACACATTTAAGAAAGTAATCTCCTAAAAGGTATGACCAACTAGGTTGTTAATGGGTCAACATTAACATGCTAAAAAGCAATCTCTAGCACTTTTTACACTGGTCAAAACAATAGCAAACACCTGCTAACATCTGACTCTAGGGCAGTGGAAAAATGTTATATAAGCAGTCAGTCCCAAGCTGAATGAGCCAGCAACAGGTGGGCAGCTCAGTTTGGCATTAATAACAACACAACACCTGGGTGCACGCACTAATTTTCACTGAGGATTTTGCAGCTGGGGCCACAAAAAGAGGACAGATCCCTTTCTTTTTCCTTTTTGCTAAGTATTAACCCTTTCACGGCGGCTGATGTTAACAGCAAAAACTTAAGGATTAAATAAGAGATGGCTGATCGATTGCTTGTTTGTTTTTTTCCCAGACTCTCATAAAGAGAGTGTGGGACCATTGCCAAAATACAAAGTAAACAAGCCTGATTATCAGTTATCATTTTATTATCCACCTTTTTCCTGAGCTAACAAATATACAAACAATTATGCGATCAACTTCCTGTGAGATACTGGAAATAAGCACTTAGCCATTGACTCACAGTGTAAAATTGTCGTTTCTGGTAGCAGTTTATTCTAACATTTCAACAAGACTATTCATAACATTTCTAAACAATTTGCCCCATAAAATGTCGTTGCACATGTTGGACTGTTCATGGTTGTACTAACAACCAAAGAAAGTTATATTTGTGGCTACAAGATCCTTGTCTAGAACATGCACCTCGGTCTGAGAGTGAGGCTGCAGGGCTCCAGACTGCGATCAAATGTTCGCATTTTGCAAATAAAAAATTTACATCTGCTTTTAAGTAAATAAGATCGTATCCCACCTCTTTCAACAAAACACGGCCAACCTTATTACTGTGTATTATTCTGGAATTCCTGATCTCCGCACAATGGACATCTCCCTCTCTTCAAATCCAGACTCAAAACTCCTCTGTACAGACACTATTCTACCCAAGTCCATATGCACCAATCCAATGTTGTTTTTATGTGGTACCTGTTATGTTTTGTGTTTTTAGTGTTTTAACTTACTGTTTTTAATGTTTTATCTGCTCTGTACAGTGTCGTTAGGGTGCTCTGATAAGCCGCTTTTCAGATAAAATGTGTTATTATTATCATCATGTAGGTTGTAATAAGCCTCGAATCTTTTAAGATTGCTCATTGCTTCACAGTCAGACATGACACAGCTAAGTGGCTAATAATGCTACTGTTTGTTATTCTTAGGGATGTCCCGATACCACTTTTTTGCCGACCAAGTACAAGTACGAGTACTTGCATTTGAGTAGTTGCCGATACCAAGTACCGCTCCGAGTACCTAATTAATGGGGATAAGTGAAATAAGTGAAAGGTGTTTCTTTTCTTTCTCTCTCTTTTTTTTTTGGTTTGGTTTGGTTATTTGTTTTAAATAAAGAGAAGCATCTCTGCATGCTCAGGTGTGATGTGGACATGTTGCTGCCGCTTGTGGCTAGCTTACTACGTTTATCCAGTGTGCGAATCATAATAACTAACAACTCAACCCATACACAATATAAACAATGATTGTTCGACCCACAGCCACCGGAGCTCGTGTGTGGGTCGAGACACCAAGGACTGGAGACGACAGATCATGTCTGTGACGGTGCATTGCTGGGAAAGCAGCCTGCAGGCATAATGGGCTCTGTCAATGCCCTCCAAAATAAAACTGCATCACGTAATATAACTTTAAACAATCATCTGACTTCCTACCTCTGGTCAGGTCTGATTAACCGCTGCAGACTGATCGAGCTGCAGGTTCTGTGTTCACAGCTGCCAACATCACAATGAGAGACGGTAAATAAATAGTCCACTCCATCACTTCTTGTGGAAAACTTACAATTTCAGTGGTAAGAAAAAACAAACAAATTTAATTTAATATTTAATATTGATTTAACATTTCTTCCTTTCGTAAGTGGCCATGGATTAAGTGGGATACAACCTCGTGAGAAAATAAAAGAAATAAAAGCTTACAATAAGTGGTTAGAAGCTTATAAACATTTTTTTTACATCATTTTTCATTTGTCAGTCAAAAATAGTAATATGCATGGAAATTACGGCCTGAACTATAGTTATAATGGCACAAGATCACGTCAGTTCAATTACCGTAGCTGCTGTTGGACTTTCAGTCCGCTCTCTGACAGCAAGTGATTTTCATCACAAAAGGGAAGCTATTGCAGTTAGTTTTTATGCACAGGTTTCTCTAGGGAAATGTATTTCAGTATTTTTGTGCAAAAAGCAGAAACAAAGGTGAGAACTTTGTTCTCTCCATCTGTTATCGCTCTCTTTGTGCTGGCCCATGTTGTAGATATCAAAGCAGAAGTTAAACCTTTGTCTTCATGTCAAAAGCATCTCATCATCTAGAAACCATGCGTCTGTGTTCTTTATTTAATTGAAATGCATCTGATAATCAGAAAATCGGGACCTACTCTGGTCAAAATACCACAAAACCAACCTGTACCAGGAGAAAATATTCAGGTGCTTTTTTGCAAGTGAATTCGTGTCAATTTTTCCCACAAGCAACAGATGTTTCAAATACTATTGATTAGAAAGCGTTGGAGGAAATTCACATAGTAACCCAGTGAGACTTGCAACTAAGCCCAGTAGAAGCTGAGAAAAGATTGCTTCTCTAGCCTCCAGTGTCTTTTCTCGCTCTCTCTCCTTTTCTTAAGCTGACAGATATCCAGCACTACGTCTTCACTCAGCCATGCACACTTGCCCTCCCATTTCCCTGCTGAGAGGTCAGCTCTGTGCGTGCCTGTTGGAAAGCTTTCACAAGAGCTACATCTTTAGCCATTCTGAGCTAACAGCAGGTAGTTTTGCTGTTGCCTCTGTTTGAAGTGATTCATTTCATCCCTTGACTTTGAAGTGTCTTTTCCAATGAAGAAATATTTGAGGAGTGTTGCCTGAAAGTGAGACACCAAAATCTTAATGTTTACGGCCTGAGTACTGAATTGTTATTTCACAATCAGACTAAATTAAGTTGTTTGCCAGTACCCTGCCCCTCTTTTTTAGTATTTTTGTTTAACTTCATTTTGCACCGTTTTTTTAAGCTCTCATCAAAATAATTCTCTTATTCTGTCAATGATAATGTGAATAAATTACTTGCCTGCTGTCTCTGGGAACAAATGACCTCAACGATTAACACCAGTGCATTCTTGTCTGTGAATCTTGGCTTAACGTCCTGCAAAATTCTCGAAAGAGAAGTAACCAGACAGTGCAACGAGACTTAATCAACTCCATCCTTTGGGTCTAGATGTCCAGACATACTGGGGATTGTACAGCACATGTTGTGACGTTCATGAGAGGCTGATTTATACTACATTGTTATGAAGCCTATCTGATGGTAATTGCTTCCAAGGTTGATTAACTTTATTAGATCTTTACCCAGTGGTCTCATTCTCTGTCTCTGTGATGCTGGCTGATTATGTGGGAACTGCAGGGCACCAAATTGCAGAGAAGGGTAATGATTTATAGCTGGTTTGGGTGGAAATTTGTATGGAACATCGTCAATGTGATTAAAAATGTCAATTGTAAACCTGGGACTCATACAGCTGGTGAGAAGATCATCGCAGACACAGAAGAATTCTGAAAAAGGCATCCAAGATCGCTGAACACAAACAATTTAGCAGTCCAAAACCCACACACAAACACAGATCTTGTGCACATGAAAACACCAAACTCCAGTGTAAGTGTTTACTGTACAACAGCCTCTCTGTGACTTGCACAGTGAGCATGTCGTTGTAGAGAAGAGTGTTCATGACTCACCACTGTCTTTAGCCTAAGGCTCAGCATCCAGCCAACTGAAGGAGGGGATTCGTGTTTTATTTTAGTCTCTCTAATATACCGTGAAGACACCATTATCTTGAACATGTCGTATTCCAGAGCTTCCATTGTTTAAAATGCTACAAACCAGTTTCACCCTCATCACTGTCAAAGAGATCATTTGATGTGCAATTCATCATGCATCATTAGATGTGGCTTTTGTTATTGCAAACCTACGCAGTGTGTGGCTGGATGCACCGTCCTTGGTGAGCGAAGGATGTTATCTTTTCTGTCATGCACACACCAGCGGTGCCCATAGGGAAGAGGTGAGCTTGCAAGGAACTTGGCTGATTGAGGGCACAGGGCACACAGAGCTCTGTGCACGGCAACGGTTGCCTGTGAATACTAAGGATGTCTCACAAGGGACCCTTTTGTCAGCGTCAGCTCCCTTTGAGGAGAGTCATAAATAGCACAGAGTGTGAGATCTTTTTCACATTCTTGCCTTACTAAAAAAAATGTCTCATGTTGATTTTTCTTTTTTGAAACTCGGTAAATCCCATGTGCCTTATCTAATCAAGTTACAGAACACAATGACCACATTTACATGCATTGTATTTTCTTTTAAATGGTAGTAATACATTTTGGTTTCAAATGTATGTGTTGCTGTGAAATATGAAAATGCAAATCAATCAATCTTTATTTATGAAGCGCTTTTCCAGCAAGTTGCGCAACTCACAGCGCTTTACAGTTTAAAAACATTCCTGCCCGCTGCCCTTCAAAAAACCCAAAATATTACAGCATATATATATATATATATATATATATATATAACACACATACATACATATATATATATATATATATATATGTATATATATAAACTCCTCAACTCAAATAAGCTGATATACCTGAGGCTGAGTACAGATGGAAAAAGTGAGAGAACCCCATCATAGGAGCCGTCTGCACCAAGGCGGCACAGCAACCGTAACCGCAGTGGCCCAGGTGCCCAGGGGAGGTGTGGATGGAACACCAACCCCCATCAAGGCACCAGTGGCACCGCAGCCACAGCCACCCACCACCCCAGATACAAACGACCCCCACTAAGGAAGCACTGGAAGAACCTAAGGACCCAGGAAAAGTAATATAAGAACATTGAATAAACACATAAAATACATTAAAACATTGAATAGAAACAGCTAAAATGTCCAAACGGTAATAAAAAGGCAATCAAAAGACAAACAGTAAATAAATACAAAGTATTAGATTAAACCATTACTACTTAAACAGCCCATTAAGACACTTAAAAACCATTTAAAGAGCCTTAAAATCAATCCTAAAACACACAGGGAGCCAATGCAGTGATCGTAAGACTGGTGTAATATGGGCCGCCTCCTGGTTTTTGTCAGGACACGTGGTGCTGAATTTTGCAAGAGTTGTAAACCTGAGCTGTTCTTTTTGGGAAGACCAGAAAGCAGGCCGCTGCAGTAGTCAATATGACTTGTAATAAAAGCATGCATTAGTGTCTCTGTGTTGGCAGGAGAGAGAATGGGCCAGTCTGACTATAGTTTGACTATATTTTTTAACTCATTGACTGCCAGACCTTTTCCGAGCAGAGCGCTCCATATTGCCAGGATTTTTAAGCATTTTCACTGATTTTGGGAGATCCACAGAATATTGTGTACTACTGTATGCCAATACAAACACTGAATGTACCAAAGGAAAGCTTAGACTATCTTCTTTTATTAGAAAAAAAAAACATTTTTTTCTAGCTTTTTCCATTCTTTAGTAATCTGCAGTAGAACATGGATTTGTTGCAGCGAAAATGCCTGTTTGACCAAAAGAGCTAAGAAAAATAGCTTTGAATGCCGAGGTCTGCTTCAAGTGGAAAAGTGTCTTTGATGCCAATATTTTTTTACTTTAGTAACACCTTCATCATCTGAACAGCTGTTTACTTCTATGAAACAACAAATACAACACTGAGAAAAGAGTTTTGGTGGCAAAATAATTATTTACTAGCTGAATAAGCCACAACAAGTTTGTTACACAACATCACATTTGGCAGAAACATAGAGAAGAAACGCCTCTCTACTCCTTCCTCACTCTACCGCTGCTTAGGTGTGCACGAACCGCGTGCTGTTGACTTACTTTCACTTTCAGCTGGCGCACTTTGCTGCTGTGGATGTGTCTTCGATTGATCGTGTCTGTCTGTCACCAATCACTTTTTCCACAAACTTTCCTCCTTCATCCATCTCCTAAGCTGCTTCGATTACGACCGGTCGCCATGTTCTCTCACCCTTGCAAAAGAATCCAGCATACTTCTTGGGCTAACAGCCGTTAGCAAGGTAACACAGGAAGCATCATAGAATCGCATCACTTCCTGGTAGGTTTTTTTTAAGCTTGTCTGACACCGGCATCTGCTGGATTAGATGAAAACTACCGAAAAAATTATGATGAGCCCTTGGTTCTCTCTGACAAGCTCCGCCAGAGATTAAAACAGCTCCCCCGATTAAAACCCTTAATTAACGTGGAAACACGTGATTGGCAGTTAACGTTCGGATTTGAATTATCGTGGAAACATGTAAATGGCAGTGAATGGAGTTAAATGGTAAAACCCGATTTTTGTGATATTCTTGATGTGTGGAATAAGTCAGCTCAGAGTTGAAAATCACGCCCAAATTTTTACTTGTAACAATGGATTAAAAAATAAAGATTGTAGTGTGGGTAAAAGTGTCTCTCTCTGGGCTTAAGGACCGATGGCTAAAACCTCAGTTTTGGCCTGGTTAAGCTGAAGAAAGTTCTCTGCCATCCAGGATCTGATGTCTGAAATACAGTTAAAAAGTGCATCCATTGGCCTTGAGTCATCAGGAGACATAGAGATGTGCAGCTGTGTATCATCAACCTAACTGTGAAAGTTGACTCCATTCTCCTGATGACCCCACCAAGAGAGAGCATGTACTGGTTAAAAAGCACAGGGCCCAAGATTGATCCCTGAGGCACACCACATGTGATTTTGTGGACCCTGGAGGAGCAGGTATCCAGACTAACCATAAATGTTCTGTCTGTGAGGTAGGGAACCATCTATAAACAGCACCAAAGAGGGCAAGCTGCTTTAAAGGGGATAAAAGAATAGTGTGGTCTACTGGATCAAACGCAGCACTTAGATCCAGGAGAACCAACACTGTCATCTTCTTTGAGTCATAATTTAATCTAAGATCATTTAAAATCTTTAAAAGGGCCGTCTCTGTGCTGTGGTTCACCCTAAACCCATTCTGAAATTGCTCAAGGACGTTCTGTGCATTTTAAAAATCAGCGAGATGAATAAAAACATGCTTCTCTAAAACTTTACTTAAAAAATGACAAGTTAGATACCGAACCGAAGTTGTTAAAATCATTACAGTCTAAATCGCTCTTCTTCAGCAGAGGCCTCACCACTGCCCCTTTGAAGGCAGCAGGGAAGACCCCCATCTGAAGAGAACAATTCATTATGTTTAAAAGCTCTTCTCTAAAAAAAAATCATAAAATGACTTAAAAAATGAGGTTGGAATTAAGTCCAAAAGACACGTGGTGGGCCTCACTGAGGAGAAAACTTTATCAAGTGTCCCAGCGTTAACCAGGACAAAACTGTCCAGTGCTTCCTCCGGTAAAGGCAGACACCCAGGTGCATTTAAAATCATATTACTTTGAGAGGATAAAATATTGCATCTTATAGTGTCTACCTTCCCCATGAAGTGGCCTGCAAATGCTTCACAAAGAGCAACTGCTGGCTTAAAAGTGTGTTTGTTGGAATCAGGGTTTAAAATATTGTCTATTGTGGAGAAGAGAACCTTTGGGTTGTTTTTGTGGTCATTAATTATTTTTGAAAAGTATTTATTTCGTGCATTTCTAAATGTATCATTGTATATTTTTTTGCTGATCTCTGAAAATTTGATCATTTAAGGTTATTTTGTTTTTCCTTTCTCTCCTTTCTGCCATCCTACATTTCCTTTTGATTTGTTTGAGCTCCTCGTTTCTCTATGGGCACAACAGATGTATTGTGGATGGTTTTTGATTTGAGGGCGGCAAGAACACTGAGGGCTGTCTGAAGTCTACTGATAAAGTTATCAACAATAAAATTACAGTGGGCAATTAAAGCAACAGGAGGACATTCCTCTAAAACCCCAAGAAAATTTGCAGCCACTTCATGGGTTAGATGACGTTTCCTCATCGTTCTTGCCGAGGTCTCCCGCTAAATAAAACTGGTGATGTTAAAATGTACACAATAGTGATCAGAGACAGCCAAGTCAACGACAGAGGACACCGCAGCTGGCAAGCCATGCGTGATGACCAAACCTGAAGAGTGTCCCCTGTTGTGACACAGCTGTCTTGCGTGTTGAATAAAATCCATATAGTTAAGAACACTTAAAAACTCAGTTACAACAGGATCTGAGGGGTTGTCCATGTGTAGGTTAAAATCACCAGTTAAAAGTACCATGTTGTAGGAATTATGAATGATAGACAGGAATTCTGAAAATTCACTGATAAAAGCTGAGCATTTCGGGGGTGGGGTGTCTGTAAATAGTGATAATGAAGATCGGGGGACTGCAAAGAACAATTGCATGGTGTTCGAGGGTGTCATATTATAATAATGGATTACATTTCTATAGCGCTTTTCAAGGCACTCAAAGCGCTTTACAGTAGATTCATTATTCTTTCACTCCTCAGTTGTACTTGGCGATGGTAAACTACGTATGTAGCCACAGCTGCCCTGCGGCAGACTGACGGAAGCGTGGCTGACATTTCGCGCCTACGGCTCTTCCGACCACTACCGGAACCATTCGCACACATTCATACATCAGCAGTGCCCCCACTGAAGGCAAGGAGGGTTAAGTGTCTTAGCCCAAGGACACAACGACTCATGGCTGGGGGATCCGGATTCGAACCGCCAATCCTTCAATTGGCCGACCTGCTCTACCACCTGAGCCACAGCCGATTGAATAAAATGGGTAAGGTGGCAATCAATCAATCAATCAAAGTTTATTTGTATAGCACTTTCCAACAAGAGAATTGGACAGCTGGGACGACAGTGGCTCAGGTGGTAGAGCAGGTTGGCCAATGATCAGAGGATTGGCAGTTCGAATCCCGATCCCCCAGCCATGAGTCGTTGTGTCCTTGGGCTAAGACACTTAACCCCCATTGCCTTGTATGAATGTGTGTGAATGTTCCGGTGGTGGTTGGAGGGGCTGTAGGCGCAAAATGGCTGCCATGCTTCCGTCAGTCTGCCCCAGGGCAGCTGTGGCTACAAACAGAGCTTACCATCACCAAGTATGAGTGAGGAGTGAATGAATAATGGATCTACTGTGTGTGCTTTGTGTTCCTAGATAGGAAAAAAAAGTGTGATATAAATCTAAGCCATTGAAAATTTACTTGACCAAAGTGCTTCACATAAAAAGACAAAAGTCAAACTTATCAATAAAATACAGTAATAACACTCTAAAAAAACACTCTAAAACCTTTGTGTTTTTATTGTTTCTCTGTAAAGCGTCCTTGGGTGCCATGAAAGGCGCTATGAAATAAAATGTATTATTATTATTATTATAAAAGACAGAAATGTGATTAAAACAAATAAAATAGGAGGTCATGGATTGTTAAAAGCGGCTCTGAACAGAACCTGCTCTTAAAGTGGCAGGTCACTGATGGAGCGCAGTTCTAGTGGTAGTGAGTTCCACAGTTTCGGACCTGCCACCGAGAAAGCACGATCACCCCACTTAGCGTGCCTGGTGTGTGGAACATCCAGTAGATTTTGACCTGCAGAGCGCAAAGCTTTACCGGGCTGATGAGGCTTAAGCAACTCACATAAATAGGAGGGTGCGAGGCCATTATGGGCTTTAAATATAAACAAAAGTATTTTATAATCAATTCTAAGCCTGACTGGGAGCCAGTGCAGGGAGAACAAAACTGGTGTGATTTGGTTGCGCTTAGGAGTTCCTGTAAGGAGGCGAGCAGCAGCATTTTGAACCACCTGGAGACGTGACAGACATTTTTGAGAAAGACCGACATACAGTGCTTTGCAATAGTCCAGTCTAGAGCTGATGAAGGCATGGACAGCCTTTTCCAGATCACTACTGCTAGGAATGGCTTAAACTTAGCCAGCTGGTGGAGCTGAAAAAAGCTGGCCTGAACAATAGAGGTAACCTGTTTGTCCATTTGCAAGTGTGGCAAGGTACGCAACAGAGGGCCCGGGCGGGCTTTGAACCCCAGACTCCCGGGTGAAAGCCATGAGCGCTGACCATTCAGCCAAAGGGACATCCCTGTGGCCAAGTAGCCAGCGCACATGATCAGTCGGAGGCATAGTGACAGGACCGTCAACTGCCACATCTCTCCCCCTCTTTTTACAAGCACGTCCTCGTGCTCCGCGCAGGCTGCCACCAATTATGAATCCATGGACCGTTTTACCGGCATTGCACATGGATCCTGCCGACAACGCCAGAATGTGGCAAGGTACGCAACAGAGGGCCCGGGCGGGCTTTGAACCCCAGACTCCCGGGTGAAAGCCATGAGCGCTGACCATTCAGCCAAAGGGACATCCCTGTGGCCAAGTAGCCAGCGCACATGATCAGTCGGAGGCATAGTGACAGGACCGTCAACTGCCACATCTCTCCCCCTCTTTTTACAAGCACGTCCTCGTGCTCCGCGCAGGCTGCCACCAATTATGAATCCATGGACCGTTTTACCGGCATTGCACATGGATCCTGCCGACAACGCCAGAATGTGGCAAGGTACGCAACAGAGGGCCCGGGCGGGCTTTGAACCCCAGACTCCCAGGTGAAAGCCATGCACGCTGACCATTCAGCCAAAGGGACATCCCTGTGGCCAAGTAGCCAGCGCACATGATCAGTCGGAGTGTATAGTGACAGGACCGTCAACTGCCACACAAGCAGCTGTCCAGTTTCATCCCCAGGTTCTTAACCACCTGCTCAAGGTGGGGGTTGCAGAACTGAGATTGGACCCAGGAGTAGTAGGCCTGTTAAATGGATCGAATAGAATCCATTCTGTTTTATTCTCATTAAGGTGAAGAACGTTTTGTGAGAGCCAAAGTTTGATGTCCTTTACACACCTGTAGATGGAATCTAAACCAGCTAAGGAGTTGTGGCAAGAGTTGTGGATGTTATTGAAGCAGTGCCACCTCCCCTTTTACCACTTCTTGGGGAAAAAGCAAAGTTAAAATCAGGCGGTGAGGCCTCAGCAAGGACAGTTGTCGCATCTGCACCCAGGTCTCAGTTAAAAACAAACAAGTTCATGGTCTGAAATCAAATCATTCACAATAAAAGACTTATTTAAGAGAGATCTTACATTTAAAAGAGCCATGTTCAGAGGTTTGGGGGGAGGTTTTGCTTTGGGATTTGATAACCTGACTGTCAACCAATGAGTCTGGTTTGTTCTGGTGGTTTGTCTGTGGTTCTTCCTGCGTGCAATTATGACAGGGTCAATGATAAAGGTCTGTCTATATTGTCCTGGTAAGAGGATGGTATGGACTGGTCAGGCAGTGCACTAACCATGGGGGGCCAGATGGAGGAGCTAATGAGTGATGGGGTGATTGTTGTGTACTGGCTGTGGTGGTGCAGAAGTAGAACGGGGTGCTAGGGTGTGTGATGTAAACAGTCATGAATGTGCAGCTGATTGTCTTGAATATTTTAGGTTGTTTGCCAGTATAAACAAACCTGATAATAAAATGAAACTGATTTGGGTGTGAACCATTGGATTTTAAAAACGAGGGGCGATTCCAGAACAGATTGAAGTTGTCAACAAAATCAATGTTGAAGGTTTTACAGGTGTGTTGTAGTCAAGTGTTGAGTCCGAGCAGCCTGCTAAAACGCTCCAATCCACGGTTTAAAGTGGGGAGGGGACCACTAATAAAAACAGATTTACCACTGTTTTTTGAATATCTAAAGAGATCCTTAAAATCCAGCTTAGTCACTTTCGGACTGTTGACGGGAGATGTCATTGGTCCCGACATGCACTACAACACGATTTGCCGTGTCTGGGAGAGTGTGCAGCAGTTACGGGAGTTTATCCAAGTGAACTGGCACAGTGACTCCGGGAAAGCAGTGTGTGATAGCGTTGAAGAAACGTATGTTACTTACCATGGAGTCACCTATGATGAGGGTCGTTGGTGGGATGAGAGGAGGTGGACGGGAAGGCCGGGTTGGGTGGCTCAGAGGAAGAGTCTCAGGGAGAGCTGCTGCTTCATTGCTGGCTGGAACTGAGGGGGTCTGTGGAGTTTGCATGTTCTCCCCATGTATGGTGGGTTCTCTCTGGCTTCCTCCCACATTCCAAGACATGATGTTAGGTTACTCTAAATTGCCCCTAGTTGTGAATGTGAGTATGAATGGTTGTCTGTCTCTCTGTGTTGGCCCTGTGACAGACTGGCAACCTGTCCAGGGTGTACCCCGCCTCTCACTTGATAATAGCTGGGATAGGCTCCAGCAACCCCCACGACCCTGACCTGGATAAGCGGTACAGAAAATGACTGACTGACTGACTGTACCACAGGGACACAATGAAATTTTAAAAAGCAGCTCTATAAAAACAGTGCAAAAAAAGCAGTAGTGCAAAAGAGAAATATATATAAATATTATAAATTATAAAAAGGCAGTTAAAGAAAAAAAAACATATATAAATATACATATAGTGTATGTGACAGCGCATCAAAGTGATTTTGAAGGCTTAGTGGTGGTGGAAGTTCCGGAGATGAGGCCTTTTTTCCCACCATGACCACTACTTCGGTTTAGGATCGCTGGGGTTTTGGTGCGGAAGAGGATGTATGAATTGCGGGATCTCAAAGAGCAGTGTCCTAAAGAGCCGATGTGAGTGATGCGATTTGCTGTGATTAAAGGCAAAATCTCTGTATTTAGTGAGCAGTGCATCTAACTGCTAATAAAGTTATGAGATAAAGAAAGAGTATCCTGTCATTTTAATTTTGTAATGAAAACATGGCTACTTTAAAAAAAAATCAATTATATTAAAACAACAACAACAAACAACTATGTTGCATTCACACCAGTATAGTCTGATGGAGATAGAACGCCTTACAGCATTTCTTACTAGGGGCCATATTTCCTGAAACGACCACAGACCAAGAAGGAAAAACCAGGACGAAGAAGAAAATCTGCGTCATCAATCGGCCAGAAGGCCCAAATACAGATATCCCTTCACTTCAGAAGGGTTAGGCTTGTTTACCGCGTGCAAACAATAGAGCAACACCAAGATGGTGCTCTTTACTTTGGTGTTAAAGGCCTCCTTCCACTGAAAACCCGTTTAACTTGCTCTTTCTGAAATACGGAGGGTTTCCCCTTGTTTACTTACACATGCTGACTTGCTAGCGTTGCGTTCCCCCCAGTCGGCTGTGCTTCCTCATCAGATAAACAATACGAAGAAAAGAGCGAATCGGGAACAGCCTTGCACTTCTACGTCACATTGCAAATAGCGTATCCCACGTGGGGTTTCTATCTGTCCATTGGAAGGCAGGTAACCCTCCACTACACACTAGAAGTAAAGACAGCACGACTGTAGCTTCAGAGTTGAGAAGCTAATTAGCTAACTGTTTGTTAGCATGGCGGAACAACCTTGTTTGTCGGCTCTATTTCCTGTCTGTAACGAAATAAGAGCGGAGGGCGGAGCTTCCTTCATACACTGATGGGAGGCAGCCAATCAGACGGAAATTCATGAGAACGACCCGGAAAAGCCTGCCGTTGGACCACAAGCCTCTCTTCTAGTATACAAATACAGCTGGATACAAAGATACCAGAAGGTTTTTTTAAACAGAAACGATGCAGAATGCATTCAATAATAATGGAGAACACAGAAATATTAATGAAATGACCATGGAAATACAACTTTAAAACCTAATACAGTTTTTACAAGAATCAGTCCACAGGGCTTACAGTTTTACAGAATCATCTTCTTGACTTTTTTTTCCTTTTTTAAAGACAAATGGTTTCAGCTTGTTCTTACCTTAAAATAAACAGGGACGAGGGGGCATACCAGCTCCCACACACCTGGGACTCCATCATCAGTCACCAGCAGCGGGGGGCCGGAGGAGGACAGACGAGACCGGGCACGTGCACTTCATTGTAAGTTGCCGTGCCCGGTCAGCTGTTCTCCTGACACGTCACGTCGGAATTCCCGGTCAGCTGTCTACATAGACACGTCACACCAGGAAGTCCGACCACTTCTGATGAAGGCTGAAGTGACAGCCGAAACTGTCAAGGTAAGAACAAGCTGAAACCATTTGTCTTTAAAAAAGAAAAAAAAGTCAAGAAGTATCACACAGAAGACGAGATGAATATTCTGGATGGATTTACAGAATCATGCTAGTAGAGCTGCAGTTTTTTCAATAGGGGAATTAAAAACAACTTAATAACTAGATGTGTGGGCTAATGTGAGTCATTGTCATGTTGACTTGATTTGTCTGGTGATCCTTCTGATTCTCAAGGAGCTAAAAGTCTCTTCCTATAACAGCTCTGAAGGTTAATTATAAATTCCAACACAGTAAAGGATTAAAAGTTTTTTTTTAATCTTATGTTTCTCTTAAACTTCATATGTACAGTATGTATGTATGTATGTATATTCTTTTATACATTTAGCATTCACACATGTGCGTCAAAACAGTTCAAACATACTACATGTCTAGTATTATTTTGTGTCCAGTCAACTTTTTTGTGGGAATTTGAGACAAAGAGTGAAAGACTGAAAAAGTTTGAAATGTTTTATTAACTGATCACAAATCTACAGAGAAAAGAAAGATATCAGAAACACTTTTCCTTCATCTGTAAATATCACTGACAGAGAGGACAGTAAAAATCTTTGCAGCAGGTCTTGCATCTTTCCAGGTTGGACAGGTTTGTTTTGGTACTGGACTGTGATGTGCACCTTAAAGGGACTAGAGGCAGGAATTGTGAAAGAATAAACATGCATATCAGTTTTTTTAATGCTGATGGGTAATCAAGCATGAAAAAACAAAAAGAACGATCCCACCCACGTCTCTCCGTTACCTGGAACAGGCTGTGTTCTGCATAATGTGCTGCGATTCGGTGGCCGAATTTCCCACGCTGTCCTGCGGATGTGATGTCATTTGACACTGCAAATCATTTATCAGCGTAGCAAACAACGTTATAGCTTCAGCTTGTGCACGCTTCCGCGTCAGCTTGTGACTGCAGTTACCTGAAGCACCAGTTGCAGCACTTGCGAGTCTCAATTCTTAATCTTGCCTCGAGTCCCTTTAAAAAGAGAGATTATTTTGTCAAAGTTGATATTTAAATATATCTTAAAGGCATTATAGAAGATGTTTCTTTCAACAATTTTTGCAATGTTCTGTAAAAATTGGGTTCACTACCCCATATGCTATGATTAATAAAAAGCTTTAAATATATAAACATTATTATGCATCAGCTATGAAAGTAATGGGGGTGAAAAAACATCCTCCAATCATCTCTGCATTCCTTAACTTTATCATTTGTTGACTGGCTCGTCAATCAGTTTTACTACTGTAGTAAGAACAGGTAATAGGTGAGACTGATCAATGAGAGTGATTGATTGGCGAGAGTAATGCTGCGACCCGGAAGCTGCGCACACTCATTTGAAGTTTCCGGTAGGTAGCTAACATCATTCTGCTAGCAGTTAGCGACGTTCAGACAACATCTGTTTACTTGCATTTGTGACATGATACCTGCTGTTTGCTAAATACCGGAGTGGCTCGTGCACGTTATTCTGTGGCTGGAGAAGGGAGAAATTAATCTAGCAAGTTGGCCTTATGCATGCACATTATTCAAAAACTAGCTAACAGTCTGCTTTCTGAAATGCAGAAACATCTTCTATTATGCCTTTAATATAAGTTAGTGAGCGATATAATGTAAATAGTGATTCAAACATACATGATATATGTGATTGTCCTTGCAGCTTCTGATTTTTGTAACCTTTATTTATGAAAAAGCAATAAGGTTTGTTTTATTGGTTGATTGGTTATGCTGCCTTCATGTGGTATCGTATTTATGCTAATTACCAAAGTCCAACATGAAAATTGCACTTTAACACCCACTCATGTCGTAATTTCCACTGGAAAGCTGGAAAATTTTTTATGAAGTCTGAGTTACCGAGATGAGGGAGGTAAACTTTGACCTTTCAACATGGCGGAGGGCAACGGAAATATCCTGAATGGGAAGCAATGGCATTACATTATGTTCAAAGTTTTCTGCTGCTGTTATTTGGTTATTTTATAGTCCGCATAATTCTGTGACATACACAACTTTAATAATGTCGCCATTTAAACTTAGTTTTGTTTTTAAAAATATGATTGCTTGGTTTACCACCTCAGAGTAGATGCTAGTCAGAGATGGCCTCCAGTGTTTAACTTCATTACGACAGCAAATCATTTGAACACAATGCACTGGTAATTTCCACTTAACAAGTGGAAAGGATCATCTTTCCCATACCACATGAAGGCAGCATGAATTTAGCATTGGCTTATAGACCAAATCCAACCAGGTCCTGCTTTGGATTTACGCACACAGTACTTTGAAAACAATAGCCACCTTTCTTATTATGGCAGATAACTTGCTATGAAATAGAATAGCCTGTAATCTAAAAAAAAAAAAAAAAAAATCATTTCAGTAATATGTTTTGGGTTAAAGTAAAGAAACCTGGATGAAAAAATTCCAGGTTTCATTGTCTCCTCTTATGTTTTGTTTGTTTGTTTGTTTTATTCCTACAATTGCAGCACCTAAACAGGTCAACGGAAATAAATGAAACTAGGATTCATCATTCTGAAAACTATTCTTCACAGGATTGGTTTTATGTGGTTTTGCTGGGTTTGTCTGATTGGTTGAAGTTTACATGTGACTTTGTTAAACACACTTCCCACTTCTCCAGGCACCTGTGTGTGATGTTTTTTTGTTTTTTTTAATGCCTGCCTTTTTCTAAAGAGTTTATATGGGACACTCCTCAGATAGATCTGTGAAACCATGTGACACATGAAATTCCCAAGACTTGCTGTAAGGAGAAATATACCCCCAACAGCCTGGCTAATATGGTGAGGGTCCTTGGCAGGGAATCCTTTGGGTCCTCTGAGCTGCGAGGTGGCGCTTGTTAGATATGACACATTTTTCTGGGGGATGTTGCCACCGAGAGGTCTGCAATAACGTGTCAATGAAACATCTCCTACTGTACCTGAATGCTAGGACCCAAAGTTCACTTTACCTGAGCATAGTTTTAATGTTGTGACTTGTAAAAAATGTTAGATTTACATAAGATATTTACGAAGTCTATAAATACGACTTACCCCATGGTTGCTCTACAATAATAAAAAAAAGAAAAACCTAAGTGAATTTTAGCAACCTCAGTTTTCTGCACGCACACTGTCAGAAAGACAGATACAGCAAAGGAGGAGTCCCTCCTTTAAAACGGAGCAGCTACCCAGTGCATCAGTAACCCGATTACCCCAGCTGTCAGTCTGAATGAGGCCAGACTCTGGATCCTCCCGTCCTCAGATCCTCACTTCGAGATAAAAACCAGTCCTCCTGAAGACTGGACAAATCCTCCGAACACGACAGACACGCAAGGAGAACAACGCAGAATCTAGAAACTCAGCAGGTAATATAATGCAGGGTTTTGTCTTTTTAAACTTTCTTTGAAGTTTAGCTCACAGCAAGGGTTTGTTTCCCAGTTCTTAAAAGTTTAGATATATCATAAAGCGCATATTCGTATTTTTGAGACAGAGTGGTGTGGCTGTGATTGTGCCACATGATTTTTCCTTACAAAAATGCTCATGTTCTTCCTGCTCAGTCTAATCCTGGTTTCATCTCTCAAATTCCTCTAGGACTTCTTTTTGTTAAGGTTTTTATGACCACACAAGATAACTGGCCTGTTAGAAAAAGCTGGCAGTGAATGGGAGAAAGTGTAGTATCAAAGAAGGCAGCTACTCACAGAGGGGAGGGCATCAGGAAACAACTAGTGGGTGGACCTTAGTTTTTGTTTCTGTCTACAATAAGTGTTTCACTTATATGCAGTCTTTCCCTCTAAACAGAAGAACTTTATACAATTCTGAATAAGCAGCATTTTTATTTAATCAGTCTGTATTTTTCACTACAGCAGCTGGATTTACACTACCAGAGTTTAAAAGCTCCACGAGGACTCTGGATCACTATTTGGACTGACTGGAGGAACTGAAGTGCCTGAGCTGCACTTGGCAGCTCTAAAACAATGGCAGAGTGCACGCCGGATGCCGACCCTACCAAGGTGACGCAGAATCCAAAAGCTGACATGCAGGATTCGAACAAAGTTTCGGCTGAGTGTGCATCAGCAGCAGCGGTTAAAGTGAGACCTGCAGACCTGGGGCTGATTCGAAGCTTGTCCAAGTCGGACTCTGACTTGCTGGCGTCCCCACTCGGAGAGGAGGACGGAGGTTTGGCCGGCCGCAGTGGATCTGTGTCTAACTGCAGTTCTGTGCAGCCGTCCATGGATCGCATGGCTTCTTTTGCCTCTGAGTGGGATGAGGTAATACTCAAGCTCTAGGGATGGGAAACGAGGAGGGTGTGGGAACAGAGGGAGAGGCACTTTGGAATCTGTTAATATCCTTGAGAGAAAGTGTGATATTGTGTGTGAATGTGTAAAAAAAGGGAGCGCGATAAGAGAAGGAACCCGGCATTAGGCAAATGGGAGAAGCCCATTTTAGGAGAGAGGAAGGGAGGAAGTGGGGGAGAGCAGAGACAACAGTATGAGCAGGAGTCCAGCAGAAGCAGTAATAGAGTAACTTTACCCAGGCTGTCTGCAGAGAATGCCTGCAGGCGAGTGCTTGAATGCATGAATGGCTTGATCACTTGCACCGACCTCCCTGTAGCAGCCCTGGCATCCAAGACTAATTGGGCTTGTGCTGTCATTCCATATCCACTCAGTACATGTCTCAGGGGCCGACCCACGCTTCCACTGTCTCCTCCTGCTCTCTTCTGGCTCCTTTGCTGCATCTTGCGCCATCTACTTTCAGCCCACTGCGAGCAGTCCTTCACCCTGCCTCATATCCCCAAATGCCTTAACTCAGGATTTTTGAGCACTTTGGGGCATCAAGACAATACACTTTTAAGCACTGCCAAGACCCTGAAATAAACTGATTTTTTTTTTTATAGAACTTGAATAGTTGGAGACAATGGAGACAGTGTCTGATGACTGACAGTTTATCATCATGTAACACAGCTTAAAGGCTAAACAGAATGATTTTCCCTAATGTCAGCAACATAGTCAAACGTTTTTTTTTACACATTCTCCCCAGTTCTTAATTCCCACAACAGGAATAACTCATACAAGATCCAAGTCAGATGACCAGTTTCTTCATTAGGTCCCTCTTGGCAAATTGTTTAACTTGAAGCAAAGATGAGCCTTGGTGATGTGAAGTAGCGAGTTAAACTAATCTCATCTTTGGCACAGCTACCGATACCTTTTGATGATCACATGATTTTCCACATGCTATCAAGAACACCCATGTTTATCGTGGTAATTGTAATCCAAGTTTCGATGCCCACACAGCTGAGTTGGGGAAAATGCTGTGCAGTCATTCAGGCGCCTGTAGCCTGGAATGAACATCTTGCACTTCCATGTTTGTACAGTAGCCCAGACCAGACAAACCAAACTGACTCTGAAATTAGCATTTCACATTTATTCCATAATTTGGGGATCACCGTACTTTCTCCTGCAGGCCTTGGAAGAGGACATTGTGATGGCAAGTGTCCATTTGGGTGAAATCTTCCCCATGGGCTTCTCACCTGTCAGATCCCCAAAAGTCACAAAATTCCACTCAGATGACCGTTTACATTCGTTCTCATGTGCCATTATTTACAAATCACTAAATCGTAAATATACATAACACTTGAAAATGAAATATGAATATTCTGTAAGTCGAAACTTTCTAGAAAAGATGACCAGGGTTGAACTGTGAAGGGTTTCATAACTGCACACAGTCAGATTGCTTGAAAGCCAGAATAATATGAGCACAGATTATATCTAGCTCAGGGATTATTTAATCGCATGATAATTGCATCTTTATAGATCAATCCTAGCATAGCAAATGTTACCTGTTGTGTCATATTAAGTTGGATGGTAACATGGATGCATACAATTTAATGTCGGATTGACAACTGCTCACCAAAATTGACCGTGTTTTTGTTGTTGGTAAATAAAGTGCAGTGTTCCCTCTGCAGTATGTCATTTCTCCTCTGCTCGCTGTGTGTCCAGTCCTCCAGCCCGATGCAAACACGGCATCAGCAGACAAATGGGGTCAACCAATGCCCCGTCAGTGTCACACAGACGGACAGACAGCAGTCCTCACAAAGGGAATATTTGTGATCTTTGCATTCACTTTTTTCCATAATTAAAGTTTTGCATTGCTGTTCAAACAGATGCACACGTGAAATGCACAAGTTCTTCCATATTTCTTTGACATTGTTCAGAAAATAGTAAGACTCTCATCTGTTCTCTAACATGCACAGAAATGCCATGTCAGCAATGGCGGGGGGTCTGCTTCTGGGTTTGCCCAGATTAGTCTATGCAATCACTTGAAGGCAAACAATGGACAAAGCAGGTGCTTTTTGTGCACGGCTCTCAGGTCCTGTATCAGATCTTTCCTGGATTTTTCCTTTCTCTTTATGATGCCGCTCTTCAATACTGTTTATGTGTTTTAGATGGTTTTAAGATCACTTCTTTTTTTCCTTCAATTGTCCAGTTTCCTCAGCTTTTTTTTTTTTCATCATGTTGGACACCACGCTGACATATGGCAGGATTTCAGCTAATAGTGCTTTCACTTTATTGGTGCAAAAGTACTCTTTTATTCTTTTGTAACTTAGGTTTATTTTTTGTTTGTTTTTTTACATTTTTGTAGTAGTTGCTGAAGAAGTAGAAAGAAATTATGGGTCTTTGTGACAGACTGCTCATAACAAAGTGCCTACAGATACCATTTAAAATGGGTTATTTGCTAAATTGTCTTTTACATGTAGACAAATCTCTGGTTTATGCCTTGAATTGAATGTCTTTTTGGTGCTTGAATGATTTATAGGTCAATGTGAAGTGGCTTACTAAATCTAAAAAGAAAAAAAAAAGAGAAAGATAATCTTATTCCTTTGAAAATGGTCAGGTAATGACACTATTGAAAAGAAGAGGAAGAGCAGCATCACTTTAAAAGATGACAAAGTCAGGTTCCTTGGAAACAAAAATACAAAGAAATGAGGATCAAGACTTCTGCACAGTACTGCATATCACGTCAAACATTTCTTAATTTGTTTAATAAATGCATATAGATACTGTTTGAAGTGAACACTATTTTTTTTAACTTGGCAATGACTAAAATCGGTTTATCTTGACTGCACCCTCAGCCTCCTGTTGTAAGGAAAGTCATGCTTACACGGTTTACCACAGGCTTGTACTGACATTAAGCAACAATACATCATCTTAGACAGCTTAGATGTTTTGAGCTTCCAGCTTTGTGAATCTCCATTTTTGTCTTCTCTTCTTCCCCCTTGCCTGCCCTCTGCTCCACCCCTTTGCTCTCTCACTGAACTGTTTGTTCAGGCCATTCTGGGTGGGGTGTCCTGTTCTCAAGGGCATCCTGTTTTGCAGCTGTTCCACAGTGTCTGTTTCTTCTCCAAGTTTCAAAGAATTTATTTGGGTTGGGGATATGGGAGTGGACAAGGGCGAGGGTAAATACTGGCTGCGCAACTCCAAGAAGTATTTGTGCATGGGCACCTGCTTAAAAATCTATATAATTTCTGGCAGTAAAACAAAAACAGTCGGAGCAAATGTTTTAAAGAAAGATTGTATAAACAGAGTATTTGAGATAAAACAAATTGGATTTTTAGATATGATAAAGTATTTGAGTTCAAAATCAAAACTAAGATAAAAGAAAGTGTTTCTGTGACAGCATCTTACAACTTATTGCAGAACTGCTTCACAGCATGTCTTGAGTTTCTTGAGAAGGCCTTCTTTTTGCATGGCATCCCAGGTGCACTGTGGGATTAAGTGAAGGGTTCTGGGAGGATCAACTGGTATGCTGTGGATTATCATCCTACTGAAAGACCCATTCTGTCGCTGGAATGAAATGTGTTGGCTTCTTTAAGTTTCACCCATCAAACTTCTGACAATACCATGTTTTTTTCCAAGTGTCAGCCTCTGTGAACTCATTCTTTTGCTAATTTAATTTCAGCTCTTTTTTTCTTAAAGCCAAATGGTTTTCTGTCACTTTCGATCATTCACCCCTGTACTCATGCACGCTGATCTTATTTAAGATGCTCCATGAGCTGAGATGTATCCTATTGAGCTCTCCCAGCTATCCCTGCTGTCTCTCACCTCTTTTTCTTAATTCTACTCAGTGATGTGGTCCAGCACGCTGTTGACCCTCCGTTTTCAAACATTTTTACTGTATATAATACTTTAGGGGGTGGAAGACATAGTTTTTGGTCATTAAATGAATCAAGTAGCTGTCTCTGTTCAGACAAAGAAGTCAACCTTTTCTCTCAGCATACTTCACTTGTGTTTGCCCTTTTTGCTTGAACAAGTTTTGTAAATAATTTCTAACATCCATCCATTTTCTATACCGCTTAGTCCAATTCAGGGTTATGGGGAAGCTGAAGCCTATCCCAGCAATTATCCGGTGCGAGGCAGAACATATCCTGGACAGGTTGCGTCATTTAACTGAAATCTACAACAGAAATTTAAAATCAATTCACAAACTGTTGTGTGAAATAAACGTATGAACCTCAGGGAAGTTTGCAAAAGTTTAACCATTCACACACTTTTTGGAGTCACTGTTACAGCAATCATGAAGTGACCACATAAAACATGAATATATTACGTAAAGCAGCACATCTCAGAGGGAGAATGGGCTTCAGGTAAGACACTAAGCAGTAATCTTATGTGTGCACACACAGACAGCCAAAGACTGAATACAAATGCTGGTATTCAGATAATGTTATTATAAAAAAGAAGAAAGTATGGGTTTATGTTTAACCTTTAAATACCAGTGGCATTTTCAGTGAAACATATACCTCTCAATTTTTATTACGTCTGGCAGCTTATGTAACTGCATGCCTTTCTTCGTTTCCTATTGTGGCAAAACCATTGGGTATTCTGTTAAAACTTTCACTCAAAGAAAAACAAGAGACAGCCGATGTGATGCGACAACTCCTGTTGCAAAAATAATCAAATCGTCCTTTCATACACGCAGGACTTTATATCTGGAACAAATATGGGACACTACAAACAGGAAGCTTTAACTCATTTCAATCCGTCTGGGATTGTATGTAATTAAATAAAACTTTAATAAAGAAAAATACTCAGAGGAAAAACCTCAAAGATGTATATTCACTCTGGTCCCTGTTATAGCTAACGACCGAGTGCTGCTGCTTGTCTGTTGTTTTGGATTTATCATGGTGCATTATATTGTCCTCAACCCATGCTGTCACCTTCTGTTGAATTAATAAAACACTCTTTTCATATATAACTGGGACCTGGTTGCCTTTTCTCTATTACTGTTTAATGTGGGCTTGTGTAAAAATAAAAGAGAGAGAGAGAGAGAGAAATGACTTGTAGGTAAAGGTTTGTTGGATTTCCAACAAACCTTTACCATTTTCATTATCTTTAGCCATATGTTGGTTAATATATGCTAGTATCTGATATATGGCAGCCAGATGTCTCAAAGTATGAGAGATACTCTCATATTTTGAATATTTCATATTTTGTGAGTTTTTTTCTCTCAAAAATATGAAAGATGCAACCTCACAGTTGTCTGCATGAACAGTATCGGTTGAAATAAAGGACTGGACAATATTGGTGTTGATATGGGCAAAAAAGCCAATATCAAACATCCTTGACAAAAATATTTGCAAGAGTGTAAAAGTCTATTATTTCAAAATGAGTATGAATCAATCTTTTTTCCATTATCAACAGATCCATCTGAGTGAGTAAGAATTTTGTAAATACTGAACAAAATGCTAGTTAGGTCAATTAGAATTAACAAGTGTGTAATATTTATTTGAAAGACAGTACACACAGAAATAAAGAGAATCAAAATGAGTAAATTACTACTCGGTTATCCATTTTCAGTACCCACGTATTCCAGAGTAAGGGGATATGGAGGCTAAGAAGTGCAAAAGACATTAACACATTTACATTTCTAAAAACCACATTAACAAATTTGAAAACAAAATTATATTTAGAACATGCATTTAAATTTTTAAAACAAATTTATATTTCATCAAACAAATTGAAAAACAAATTTATATTTTAGGAAACAAATTTACAAAATATTTAACCGAGACAAATCTACAAGAGGTAAAATACAAACACAAATCCTGAAACAAGCTAACAAAAGAGGGCAGTTAGGGAATGTTCTTACAGAAATGCTGAAGTGATGCAGCAGGATATTCCACTAAACTTGGTATGATTGGGGGCTTGGTTCATTTGGGGGGTGCAACATTCCTCCAGGCCAAGTTTGCATTTACGCTGCACTACTCAAACAAATCATACCTTTAAATATAACATGTTCCACTCACCGCCAGAAGCAGCGCTACATCAAGAATGACTGAAAGAGAAGACACACAATAAAGAAACCTCTGTCTCTACCACATGTCTAGTCATGTGCACAAACATGAAACATAGATAATTTTTTAAACATAATGGGTTTAAACAATAGTGTAATATCCACTACTTCATCTGTTTTTAATGTTTTTAGCCTCGATTCATCCTATTTCATTAAGAGTGAGCCATCAATAATTGAATATTAGAATTTGAATTTGAATTTTAGTACTCATTAGATAATGTTTTTGTGTCGGTAACTTACTACACAAACATCTACATCTGATTAGTACTCAGACACATTGGTTATAACAGACACATGTTAAAGATGCTTGAGTACCTTCATTTTTATGCATACTCTGATTTTACTAGTGGTATTCTTGAAGTTTTTACACATTGTAGTATATGAAGCCTTACTCATATGGTGACAACTGTGGTTTTACATAACACAATTTAATTTTGGCCTGTAATAGAAATACACATATTTTTATTATGTTATATTAATGCAGTATTTCTTATTTACTTTTTTGTAAAACTATAGTGTGGAAAATAAACATACCGTAGGTCCAGACATGCCTCAAATGAAAATTAGTTGTCAGTTTCTATGACTTATACTTGATCACATTGAGAACAAATAAGAATTTGCTCATAAAAACATTTTCATCTTGTTAAAAGCGACTGATAAAAGGGTCATGTTTTTTTACAGTATGTGTAAGCTGCTTCATAATTCATATGGGAGCTACAGCAGAGTGAACATATCCCCAAGATCTGGTTAGACAGTTGTGGTACATGAATATGAGAGCAATGTTGATGATGGTGTTGGTGGGGGCTGGGAATGATGAAGTATAGTCCTGATTCATGTGACATGTTGTAGGTAAAAAAAAAAAAAAAGAAGCATTAATAAACTAAAACCTCAATAATTTGTAAAGTATTAGCCTACAGACCCAACCAAGTAACAAAGGGCAGAACAAATAGCTTCTTACCTGATGTTTAATTCTGTAATTCCAGGGATCTGACTTTTGGGGAGATTACTTTGACATGGAAATCTGATTAAACCGTTTTACCTTAAAAATTCTATGATTAATATTACAAGGGATTTAATCAAAGAGAAGATCTGATTAGTCAACTGCCTTCCTTCACTTTTTTTTTTTTTAAATTTGAGGTATACGAACAGAATTAGTTGTATTATTGTGGGTTAGAATGAATTTGATGTAACTGGGTTATAATTGGGTTGCAGGGATTTTGATGGAATTGGGCCAAACCTCTAAAACTGTCATGAGAAGACTTTTATCATGATTGTGGCCAGCAGTGAGACGAACTGAACTGAATTGAATTGAATTGAATTGAATTGAATTGAATTGAATTGAATTGAATTGAATTGAATTGAATTGAATTGAAACGAAGAATACCCGATGCCAGTATTGGGGATTGGTCCTGTACAATATGAAAGTGTTCTAAGACAAGATCCATGCTTTCAAGAAAGCACGATGAAACAGTAGTGCATGCCCTCATTACATACGGTTGGATAACTGTAATGCACTTTATTTAGGAGTCAAGCAGTCATCCCTTCCACACCTCCGTTCAAAGTACTGCTGCGTGGAGCAGCCACTCAACCAGTTGAGCTGCATGCTGCCTATGTACAGAGGCGACTGCTCCTCGGTGCAGCCGGCTCAGAAGTCAGCCTTGAGGTTTATGTTTTACTTTAGTGGTAAAACCTAATGCGGCTTAATTACGGTGGGAAAGGAAACAGACCATCCTGCAGACTAGAGAGGAAGTGATGACGCAATGTATCTCAACATGTCCAATAACTCTCTTCCTCACCTGCTGCTTGTACTGGACAGATTCTGGTGAAAACAGCATAAGGTTGGGCCTGTTGGACCTGGACTTTCAGTATCAAAGAAGCTGGTTTGGTTTTCACTCGTTTATGTTACCCTGGCCACACCTGTTTTGGAGCAAATTTGGTTGGAAATAAGACCCTTTAACCTACTCTTTCAGTGTTTGGAAGAGCTTTTTTTTCTTTTCTTTTTTTTTGTGTGTGTGTGTGACTACAGTAAATTCTATTTAAAAATGTGTGGATGTAAACTTGCCTGAGCCATCAGGCTGTCCTATTACTGTTTTAAGTTTCAACCTAACCTTTTAGCTATTGTTACTATATTTTTAACTGCAATCTCAACCATTTGTTAAAAAAATTACAGATTCCCATTATTATTGACCAAAAGTTCACATGAAAGGGTTAAAATGTTTAAAGACCATTGATGAACTAATGATCTAGGTGTACTTGCTTATTATTGCATTTCTCATCATGTTTGATAAAAAGAAATAAAGATAGTTCATTTTAAAAATAGAGGTTTCAGACTGGCTGTGCACAAACTAATGGATGATGTCACAATAGTTATGTCAATCTTTGATTTGTTATTATTATTCATGAATGAACAATATGATTATTCTGTTTGAAAAATGCTATGTATTTGGAAAAAATGAAAGGGTGGCTGCTCTAAATCATTTACAAATACATACGTAGTTGCATGCATCCTCATACAGCTGCACTAAAGCCATCACTGAAAGGCCTCATAAATACTGAAGTTATGCTGTAACCGTATCATATAGAGCTTTAGTCTCTCTTTGTATACTTGGATTAATAAACATAAAGCAGAAATTATATTGCTAATATTCATTCGACAAGCTGGATGTAACAACATCAACATGTTAATATCTACACGGATGAAGTGTGTCATACTTCAAAGATGGCACTAACAATAGTCGGTGACGAATCTTTACAAAATAACCTCATAAAGGGGACTCAGATCTTTTGCACATTAGTTTGTATGATAACTGTAATCTTGTTTGCCAAACTGTTCACAAATGATACCACCCTTCATTTAGAATAGCTTACATCATGAAAGCCATCTGGATTTTTGTCACTTTCACTGACTTAATTTATGCAATGTGGTTTCAGAGCTGTCAAATAGATGAAGATCAGTTCAAGTCATCATCACTGCCGGATAGAAGTATGTGCTTTGGGTTTGTTGTACCGTGGAACTACTGGCCCATCTGTCTTTACTGACAGTGATACTGAGGCGGTAATCCTGTTTCCAAACCAGCGCCAGTGAAGCAAGCAGCTTTTTGCTTAGTTTATAAAATCCAACCATCATTTCCATCATCTCCTCTGTTTCGGGCTTGCAGCCATCATTTTTTCCCAGGAGACACCGGCTCAGAGAACAATAATGTATTCTGTATCTCCAAAGCACATTGTTTAACTTTATTTCTCATACTATCGTATTAGCAATCATGTTGCCAAGAGAGATTTTACAAAGAGTAAACAATAGCATGCAGAAAAAAAGAAAAGATTAGAAGCTGAATCAAGGACACAAATAAATTTATAGAGCATTACATATTGTTCAAATTAGTTGAATGAGTTAATCCCTCTCAAAGACATCCACTGCCCCAGATTCCAACTTTTTCTTTTCACACAGGAAAAGTGACAAAATTTTGTCCTTTTCAAATTTGTTAATCTTGTTTTGTAACTTTATTTATCCGATTTTTTTTTCGGCCTGAATCATTTCTTTTGAACATTTCATATTTAAGTTAAACTTTTGGTTTTAAACTAACTTTGCTATATGTTTAGATCTCTTAATTTTTAAAAAAGCGTTACAGACCCATTTAAAAATCCTGTTTACTGATTTGCATTCACTTTGTTTTAAGGGTTAAACATCGTTTGAGGATTTGTGCTACAGATACAGTCTGTTGTTTAAGGATAGCGCTGCACATAATGAGTGCAGGTTTAAAGTGATGTGCAGGAACTCAAGATTAAATTGAGCTTTTGTGTGCAGCAATCAAGGAAGAACAGAGGAGTCGAGTGACAGAGTGCAACAAACAACAACAAAAAACTCACTAACTAAAACACTGGGAGGCACATCTGACATCAGGTCAGGAATATAATTGGGTTTGCTATGAAACGGCTTCATACTGTAGTTCTGGCATCTTTCATGAGTAAATGTTAGAAATGCACCACTCTATGAAAAGCTGCATGGGCTAATTATTAAACTATCTGTGAATAATAGTTCTCAGTGTGAAATACTGGGGCTTCAATATTATTTGAACTTTCAGAGACTCTGGGATAAAGGCAAGGAGGGAGGATGATAATCATTACTGAATATCACTGATCTTCAGGCTTCTGAGGCAGCACTGCTTTACGTCTGTAGTGAAACTCACTGCATGGGCTCAGCAGCATTTCTAAAAAGCAAAGTCAGAGAACGCATCGCTGCTACATCCACAAATGCAAGCTAGTACTCTACCATGCAGTCACAAATGGATCTTAGTTTTGAGTAGTCAGTGCAGATTCTTTCATATCAGAATCTGTGTGCAGTTATTAAAAAGAACGAACAACCAACTTTACCAAACGCCAAATTCCAAGACAGTAAATCACTGATCTTAGTATCAAGTCCATTTATGATGACATAAAGACACAAGAGTACGTGAGAACGTCCAGAAATCTACAGAACATGTTTTACAGGAACAGTAGGTAATCACACCAAATATTTATTTCAGTTTTGTTCTTCTCTGCAAATTCTTACTTATGGCATTGTATTTGAAAATATCCTCATTTGAATTTTATTGTACTGTATGTTTCTCATATCATTTCTGTTGACATAAACAACAAAGATATCATCAGTGTTGTCATGGTGAACATACAGCATAACTTATTGTACACAGTGGATGGTTTGTATGCACAGTTTGTTGTGAGATATTAGTTTTCTAACTATGATGACCCGGAATTTTCCCAAGGCAGCATTTTTGGTGTTTTAATATAGGTGTTTAATCTTTGAAGTACTGTATCCAAGTGTGTGTGTGTGTGTGAGTATAGAATGTAACTGGGTTAATTCAAAGAGTAATGCGAGGTCTGTATTGCTGGAGGCATATGCCATGCGTCCCACGTGCCAGACTTCCAAATGAATCAAGCCTTTTCCACTGTGTTGATGCCACTAGCGAAGTGCATAGGGCTTTTTCAAACACTAAATATTACATCAAATAAGCCTGGCTGTGTCTCTGGTGTCAGTAGTGAAAGCAGAATCAGTTTTTCAGGCTTGCAAAAATCTTCAGTACTGATTGTGAATAAACTACTCCAGCAGTTCTAAATGTAGAAACTTGTATGATCTTCAGTATTTTGCACATTGGTTTTAAGGCCAGCCATGCGTTGTAACTGGCTTGGCTAAAGTTGTCAAAACACGTTCTTGGAGCTATTCCTTTTAGATTAAAAAACTGAGTCTTTTTTGTGCTTTAAGTGTCAAGAAGCAGCAAACAGCATAACACACTGTAGATAAATGCACTTAAACAGAGATTAGAGCAGTGTTACTTAAATATGTCAAGTATGACATATTTGGTGTATCATGGTCTAGGAATGTGACAGGTGCACAACAAGGGCCCAGGCAGGAATTTATCCCCCGACTCCCAGGTGGAAGTCATGCACCCTAACCAGTCAGCCAAAGGGGCATCCCTGTGGCTACGTAGCCAGGGAGCATGATCAATCGTCGGCAGTGACAGGACCCCACACCGTCACAATAAGTAATACACAAAATATTGTGTATTTATTTATATTAAATAATATGTATTTCTGACTTTTGTTTATAATAATCTGTGGCCTTAAATAGGGCACAATTCAATTAGATGTGATTGATTGTTTCATTGTTGGGTATTGCAATGGCATGACAGTTTACTTGGAGAAGTGCCATGATTGAACTAAATTGCATTGATGCTTGAACAATCAAGTTTTGAAACCAACTGCATTTATTGAGGTCAGTTTGCTGATCATTACTCAACATGTGCCCACAGTAAATGTCAGGAGGAGTTCTCAAAGTTGAAGATGCCACATCGATGTCATCACGGTTATCTTAGCTTGCATTTGGAGACTGCAATAGTAACAGGCATACTATGTGAGGATGAGATTTTACAAGTTTTACTAGTTAGGGTGTCTTGTACTCTGCTGCTTCAGTTTTGATTTGTTTAAATTTTCATTTTTTTAGCTTCTGTGAATCTTTGGCCTGTGTGAATCTGTAGCTGTGTAGTTTTATAATGTCAGTGTCCCATGTGTCTGAAACAGTGAGGGTACAGTCAATTTGTTATCTATCAAATCAAATTTTATTTACACTGCTTGGCCATTTTTTTTAAGGTGCCACCTGGATTTACATGCTGGTACAAGCCTCCTACTGGATAATAACGGCAATTATCTTTCCGCTGGCAGCAAGTTATTTAACCTCAATTCATGCAATGAGCAGCTTCTCATTTCTTTAACAGCCATTTGGAAAGACAGCCTGTGATTGTGCAAAAGATGCTAGTTTGTTTAAGAAGGTTCAAATCACTGGCATGATTCAAGCAGAGAAAACATACAAAAAGATTGCAGAAACTAAAATTGGGTTAAGCACTGTCCAATGCACAATTAAAAGGATAATGGGGAACCATCATCTTCTAGGAAGAAATGTGGCTGGAAAAAAATTCTAATGTAGATTGCAGATAAAGTGGTGCCTCCATTAAAAAAGTACCTATTCCAAAATTGTCCCACACGAGAACCACCACACTCATAAACACTACTCACAAACAGTTAGGGATATTTGACTTTTGGTACGATGTCAGAATGAACCTGAAATCATTATAATCTTTCCAGGTGAACTTTATTAGACTTTCTCTAAACTTTTCAATGCACATGCACATTGTTCAATGGTTGAATATTCATTGCACATCATGCAGTTCTCCAAAAAGATGATTAACCACAAAAAAAAAAAAAAATACAAAAGTGACTTGACCTCTAAACCATGAATTGATTTCTAAATGTTCTGGTTTAATGAAATCTTGTTTCTAAACAGTCCTCTTCATCATCCTGTTCACATTTAAACATTATCGGACCAAGACGACACTTAACACATGACAAGTTATTGAGACATTGTCATTTTTATGTTGTGGTATATCCACCATTGTTGCTAGCTTTTCTCTAAATAAATTGTTTGAAATGGAGGAATTACAACATCATAATTCCAGTTAATTGTGCAACAGCCAATGTTATAATATCAATAAGGTGTGAACATTTTACATGTTCCTTAGATTATAACCAAAAGTTGAATATCCCTAACTGTTGTGAGTAGTGTATATCAAATATACAACAACACACCATAACTGAGATCATTAAAGGAGCCCTGTCATGAAAAATGTACTTTTAAGAGCTTCTAAGCATGTTAATGTGTTATTTCCTCAAAAAAAAAAAAAAAAAAATCATTCAAATAATTTTTTTTTCTTCATGTGTGCATATTTGAGTAATATGAATATTCAGGCCAAGCTCTAGCTCCATTAAAATGACAGACTGACCATAGATCTATTAGTCAGGTGGCCCCAGCTCAATGCTAACTGTTAGTCTATGGCCATGTCTCAAACCGAGCACTTTAGCACTTCAAACACTAATTTTGAGTGTGTAGTGCATTCACACTGTCATTAAAGTGACGCTCTGTAATCCCGAGCAGCTCCCTCATACTTTTCATGCTGCATTCGCGTGAAACCGGGCAGACCGACGACAGCCGATGCATGTAAAGTTATCACCGGCCTCTATGTGAAGACGTGGTCCGTCAGTTACAGTGACATCAGTCCACATCTGATTTGTTGTCATGGCAATGTCGTATTGTTTTGCCTGACCCTTGTTTTACAGTCTTTCGCTCGGCTTCACTGATTAAAATGACATCTGGTTTGTTACCAACGGCCGTCTGCCCGCTCCGTGAACCCAGCACAGCGAGACGCTGGTTTCTCCCCACTGCAGCGGTGTTTTAAAGGCATTCCTCGAACTGAGCTGAAACTCCGGTGTGTCTGTGAGTTTCTGTGTTTTCCTACCGTCACGCTTCTCCCGAACGCAAAAACATGGCGATACGATATGGCAGCCTTCACCGAGCCGCCCCGCTCGATGTGTAAATGAATGATGCGAACTGCAAATTTAAAACTTAGAGGAGCACTTCAGTTTGTTGATGGGAGTGATTACTGATTAATGAAAAAACACTTTTGAACCAAATAATCAGTTTTTGTGAATAAATAACAGGAGAACTTACACAATATCCCTTTAAAGTGAAAATTCAGCGCTCTGAATTTTTTCCCGATTGGCCAAAAACGAAGTGCAAAACGAAGCACGCTATTCGCACTAAATGGACGCCATGTTGCTGACGTAGTGAAAGAGGTGGGAGCTGAATAATGATGGTGAACGAAGCGGTGGCAACCCCTGCTGCATCTGAGGCAGTATTGTACTGATTTAAGTAACATTAATTATTCAGACATATTTACTAATGTATATTGTGGCATGCTACCAAGCTGTTCACTCCCTGATGACCGTTTTAATCTGGTCGTTTGTTTGAGGCTGCGGTTATACCGGCTCAGTAGAGTTAGCTCACGTTAGCGGGCAATGCTAGTCAATCACTTCCTGTAAGTGCAGTGCTCTATTCGGGTCAGCATTTAGTGACAATAGTATGCGCTACAAATGAAGAACACATTGCGCACTATGCACTGAATTCTAGTGCACTCCAGCAAGTGCGTGTTTTGAGACACAGCTTATGACTTGTTTGCTAATTTACTTACTTGTTAGAGTTTTCTGTGGTACCGTATGTACTTCAAACTACATATCAGACTGTGGGTCGAGCGCATACAGCTCCATAACAGGCTGGTCCATTTTATTCCGTCGATTGGAATCAGATCATCCATCAATGTTTACAAATAGCTATCCACGTGAGTTAAGAAGCCAGTGCTAAAACCAAATCTTTGACCCATCAAAATCTGTTTCTGTTCCGGGGCAATGAAATGGGCTTCAAACATGTCAAGAATTGTCGAGAGCTTCGGTGGTTCAGTGCAGTTAGCTGCTTTACTTCCATGTTGAAAATTAGACACAAAAAAATAATGTTTAACAAGGCGGATTTCCACCGGGTCCGTGTAAGATGCATTACGGCTGTAGCGTGGCTTCCGACGCAAGTAGCGGCCGTTATAGTCAGTGGCATGGCTCACACCATATATATGACACATATGTCATATGTCCAGATCCGTCCCAGGTGTGTCTCGCCGCGCCAGAGTGCGTCAAGCTAGGTAGTGCGTATCGAACCAGACAGGAAACCAGTCACAGGAGCAGAGTAAAGCATCGGGTAAATTTAAGAATAAAAGCCTCCCGGAGAGTTGTGATGGCATAAACTACAGTAACTGGTGGCTCCATCCCATTGACTGTTCGACCTGTGCATCCGCACAGGACCTTGCGCCTGCATTCCTGCTGTGTGTGTGTGTGTGTGTGTGTGTGTGTGTGTGTGTGTTGGTGTGTTTAAACAGATACATTAATCACATTTGATTTTCATCTCTCTGTCTTGGTCACATAAAACAACTAAATAAAAATACCAACACAGTGGATTTGCATGTAGGAAAAAGACTGGTCAAGATCTCCAACTTTGATCAGATGTGTGATTTGAAAATAATTTGTTACCTCAAACGCGTTGAAGGAACTGTGAGATTGCATTCAGGATTTTATTAACTCATCCTGTAATGGTGGTATCGGGCAAGCAAAGCTTTTCAAAGTTGAGACTAATTAAAAATTATTTGCGCACCTATGTCACAGAACAGACTGTGCAGGTTTGCACTACTATTAGTTAAAAATGGAATTAGCCTACTTCCAAACTAGATTATAAAGTCTTATTGATGAGTTTGTGGCCAAGAAAGTAAGAAAGTGACGGTACGATCAATTTCTGGGGTAGATTATGCATGGTAAGTTAATTGTTAAAAATGTAAAGATGTTGTGTATAGCTATACAACAAATGAATATAATATTATGAATGAAACATGTCTGCTGGTTTAAGTTGGAAAATGCACGGGAAAAGTGACTTTATGTAGGACATTTATTGCACACACACCACTTTATGTAGGACATTTATTGCACACACACCACTGGACATGTATCCAGTCCTCCTGATCATTATCGTGTGATCCTGCAAATGCGATTTATTGAATTTATCTGGGGTATGGACTGCAGTCGCGAGTGCGCCGTGTCTGACATGGTCCCGGTGGGAGCTGCCGCTCCATGGAGGTCAGTTCTAAGTCACACCACAGCCGTAACGCCCCACACATAGACCCAGTGGAAATCCCCCTTTTGTTTCTGTAGTGGCGAGGGGAACATATTTAGCTTATATAGGCCTGTAGTTGGCTTTTGGAATCTTTGAAAAGCATAATACTGTACCTTTAAAGACTGGTTTTGTCTGGCTATCTAAATACAAATGTAGGCTATAAGTAATATACTTTTAGAGCACCCATTCTCCAACGCACCTGAGTCAAATGGCTAAATCACCTTATGTGCATGTCATTTGCTGTGTTCGAAATCATCCACTCATCCACTCGCTCCCTATTCCCCACATAGTGTATATGGTGTAGTCCACTATAGGCGCATTCGGACAGAGAGGTTCTAAGAACGCAATTCCTATAACTACACCTCCCGAGTTTAGTTATAAGAACTACCCTTCGCCTTCAGTGTGCATTCGCACATGAGGGAGGACGTTGTTAGGGACCTGTGAAACTTAACAAAATTAAGTTTAAATGGTGATGCTATTAAAATTCTGTTTGCCACAGAATAATGCAGACTACAAACTAACCAAATAACAGCAGCGGAAATATACTCAGTCAGTCGTTTTCTATACCACTTATCCAGCTAAGGGTCGTGGGGGTTGCTGGAGCCTATCAGCCAGTTTTTATCAGGGGAGAGGCAGGGTACACCCTGGACAGGTTGCCAGTCTGTCACAGGGCCAACACAGAGAGACAGACAACCAATCACAGTCACATTCATACCTAGGGGCAATTTAGAGTGATCAATTAACCCTTTGGGGGGGGGGGTGAACCCGGGGGAAAAACCCAAGAAGGCCCTTGGTTTCCCCCCCCCCCAGGCCGGGCTGCTCGTCCAATGTAATCCAAGTGTTCTGAGTGGATAGCGTCCATAATTTACTGGAAACCACATCATTTGATATATTTTTATAGCCTAAACAGTAGAACATGGAGCTGCCGCAAAGCACATCCCTGCGAGTTTACGACACAATACGGAAGCCTCGGCAGACGAGACTGTGCGTTCACTTTTTCTTTACTTCTTTGTTTTGAATCAATAGCCAACCCCTCTTGTGTTTGTCCCAGTCAGTCTGCGGCTCGTTCGCTCTTAGCACCATGAAAACAGCAAATTTCTTCATCTACGCTTGCATTATCGGCAGAGAAGGCGCTGAAGGTCGCGGCTTCCACAGTGTCGTGAACTTGCAGGGGTGTTCTTCGCAGCAGCTGGATGTAAGACTGCTAAGGATATAAAAATATACTAAATTATGTCATTTTGAGTAAATTATGGACGCTACCCACTCAGGACACTTGGATTACATTGGACAAGCAGTATGGGGGAATATTGAGAAGTTTTTGTGGACTTTTATGGACCTTTTTGGCTCAGTTGCCACTGAACTCTATTATAAATCGGCGGATAACGGAACACCCCCCGGCTGCATTTAAGATATTAAAGAAGTGCTCCAGAGTCTTGCTTAGCATGAGGGTGAGTAGAAAATAAAGAACCATCATTCTGTGGGTGTACTATTCCTTTAAAAAGGCCAACTTCACCGCAGAAATAAACATGTTTACAGCCTGGTTCAAAAAGATCATTTTAGGTTTTAGTCTTTTAAGTAAACATTTGTTGTCACTCTCAGCCTCAAAACAGCTCTTTTCTGAGTTCTGAATATGTTTCGCGCAGCTTTGCGCAAACTTGACCTTGCAGTTAGCTGTTGCTTTATCCTATGAAGCCCAAATAAAAGAGGTCTAATAGAACAGTCACACTCTTAGTAAAAAAACAACGGCTCTCAATCTCCTGAGGCTCAGTTTGGACTTGGTTACAGAACTTCCTGAAGGCATCAGTAATGTTAAGTTTCAAGGGATTCTTGATCGTAGCTCACCTCATTGCCCAGCTGTGCTTTTGCTGAGTGGTGGATTACTCATTGAACTGCTGTCGACATTGAACTGGTGCTCATAATCCATCATTGCAAATCAGCCTGCCTTCTCCACAACACTCCCACCAGCAGCAGCACACAGACTAGCACCTCATCCTGTCTGACTCTTTCAGTGGTCCTTTTTTATAATGGATTTGGTTGGGGTTGGATGAAAGAGGGATAGATGGGAGTATAATGAGTATTTCTGTTAAATGGAAAATGTTGACACTTCTTGACTCATTGTCCTCCTTCCTCGTAGTTTATGAGTCATCGTTTGTGTTTAAATCAAATACAAGGCAAATTTTGACCAGTTTCATTTTTATTCTCTTTAACAGATTGAGAAGATTATGACATTGATTGGGGCAGGGATTGAAACATCCAGAGACAAACGACCCATTTCGAGCTCAGGTAATGTTTTAAATGGTTTTATTGTCATTTCAATGGACTATTTGCCTTTCCCCCTTTTTTCACCAAAATGTATGACTTTATGTTGTTTAAGTGAGGGATAATGCCTGACGAGGTGTCCATTATCAGAAATTAAAGGGACTTGAGGCAAGATTAAGAAATGAAACTCGCGACTGGTGCTTCAGCTAACTGCAGCCACGAGCCAAGTCGTCACGGGAGCGTGCGCAAACTGAAGCTATAATGTTGTTTACTACGCTTTTTCTTCGTAGTTACACTGTTTAGTGTCTTTCAGTTGATCTTGATTGTTTGCTGACGGCAGAAGAATCCATAACATTCGCTTACAGTGTTTGAATTTACCGCGACCGTCTTCTTCCTGGAGCAAAACTGCGGATGCAGCGTCATTTGACGTCATGTCCGCAGGGCAGCTCGGGAAATTCGGCCACCGAATTGCAGCGTTTTATGCAGCACATGGCCTGTTCAAGGCAACGGCAATTGCTTTTCAATTGGCTGTCTATTCAATAGAGATGTAGTGTACTGCTGGCTGCAACTAAACAATTTAAACATACACCTTTAAACTTAAAACATAAATTTAAACATTTAAATTTAAACATAAACATCCCCCAAACATCTGTGAGAGAAATTAGTTTTCAAAGAACAGCCTTTCAGTACTCAAACACACCTCTAAAAGAATGGATGATAGTTTTATTGCCACAGAAATCATAGCTGACGTTGGTTCGCTCCATTGTTGTTGCCATTTGCTTCTCACAGTGTTTCACTTAATGCGAAACATAACTCTTTACTCTCTTCTTTGTCATCTTTTTCTTGTACACCTCAATAGCTCTTGATTTGTTAGTAGGCTTCATCAAGTGTCCTTCAGGCAGTACAGACGGAGAGCCAGCTGGCATCAGTTCTCTTTGTTTAAGTACTACTCCGGAGCTGAAACAGTGTAAACTGCATCTATTAGATATTCTGCTATAAGGAGGCTTCATCATATTACGTAACAGATTTTCTCTGCACTGAACTGCTTTTTACATGTCTCATCAGATTCGTTTGGATAAAATTTTCATTAGTTATGCACCGTGTGCTTCAGGGGTCACTGGCATCTGCTGACCACAGCAAGGTGTAACACCACGCAAACTGAAAAGCAGCAAGAGACAGTCGCGTGAGAAAGATGGTGGAATAAGTTTTTTAAAAAGACATTACTTTAAATTTACTAGTGTAGCAGCATTGAACCCAATATGTCAGCACACCATGAGTTAATTATTACATCTTTCATACGTCAGCCTTTCCTGTCGTCTCTTTGTAAAGTATGACAGTGATGACTGGGAGTTATAAAATGTGACTAATTGTTTTGATATGAAATAAAAATGACATTTGCTGAGAACATCTTTTGATTTAAGATGTTTTACTGTCAGCTATCAAGTAGACTGAAGAGTGCTAATTTCTTTTCCTCTTGCAAACCCAAGCCAGTATTGTGCAGGTGATAAATATCCCCCAAATCGTCAATGAATTAATGATCATATTTTTAACAATAACTGTATTTTGGTAGCCTAAGTTCAAAAATATTTGAAAAGAGTATTTTAAACATGGAAGAAAACATAAGATGAGCAAATCAATAAATCATAAAATATGGTGATGAAATAAAACTATTTTTAGTTATTAAGCCGCAGCAGAGTTTTTGCAAAAATGATTTACGTCAGTCATTGTTATTTTTGGTCAAAATGAGATGCATTTCAAGCAAAGCTGTTGTCCACAGGAGTGTTAATTTATGATTTTAATTACAACTTGATTCTGACTCACTGAGCATTGTTTCATTAATTACTTTCCAGCTAAAGCAGTTAAGACCTGCAGTTACTCATTACGTAAGCAAAAATATGTTGTTTTTTTCCCACTCTACACTTATAAGTCTGCGCTATTTATAGAGCATGTTTGAAGAGTGG
The DNA here is from genome assembly GCA_023101725.1 of Atherinomorus stipes. Taxonomy (NCBI): domain Eukaryota; kingdom Metazoa; phylum Chordata; class Actinopteri; order Atheriniformes; family Atherinidae; genus Atherinomorus; species Atherinomorus stipes. The sequence goes on along the minus strand of JALJCO010009251.1, from coordinate 183,324 downwards.
CATGCTGATAGTATCCCAGATTCAGCTGAGTCATGCAGTCATCGCTCTGATTTTAATCTGAGATTGCTCACAAGTAGCTCTGGAGGTTGTGAGCATGCTTTTGTTGCAGTTTTTGAATGAGTCTTTTTGTAAAGAGGCCATATTTTCTTTTTCCTCATAAAAGGGAACAAGCAGGTACTTCTTAGAATAATCAGGAGAGAAAAGGAGGAGGAGAGAGAGAGGAAGGGAGAGGGACATTAAGGACAAAATACACAAATTGAAAACAATCTTTAAATGGTCAATTCCTAATCATTTGTTTGTTTTTTGTTGTTTCAGTATTGAAAATACTTATCCTTTATCTCTTTTTCTTCCTCCGGGAACAGATTGCCATTTTTTTACATTAAAAATATCGCACTGTCAATGCTGATGCTGTTTGTTATACAGTATGTGCCCATCAGGACTGCCTGGACAGTGCTAAGAGAACGCAGAGTAGATGAGCTTAAAAAAGAGAGGAAGTGGAGTGAGAGCGCAGCTAACAGGAGGCACTGGCTGGGTTTGTGTACAGGCGCACGCTGACATTCAAAGGAAAAGCGTCCGCCTTCAGTTTCCCTGAATTAATTCAGCTTTGTGGCTCATTTTCTTCAGTGCTTGGGTGTGTTGACAAGGAGCTCGTGCTTTTCTTCTGCTCTGATAAAGAGGCACAGCTTTATCTTGGCACCACCTCTACCTCTACTTCTTCTGCAAAGACGCCTTTCTAGGTGCTCCTTGGAGACAGGTTTAGAGCTTGGAGGGCTCAAACAGTACAGAAACCCACTTGGACTGACAGTTTGGCCTGTTTAAACGGGATAAGACAGTAACCCAGTTACTCCCAAAGAGGAGCAAAGGATACTCACTAAGTCATTAACTGGGTCCATCTTCCATGAGAGCTGGTGCAGCCCCAAATGATGGAAGTAATTGGGGGGGGTAGTTTTAACAGCTTTTGTCCAGATGTTGTGCTGTGAAAGCTGATTGTGCCATGAGGCTCAGGAGGAAAGCCTAAAGAAGGAAGAGGAGGAGTTGTAGTGAATCATAATTAGTCCAGTTCAATCCCTCTTACTTCCTATTACCATCTTATCTCGCCCAAATGTTTCATCGCCTGCTCCTCTATTAGTCTTTCTCTGTCTTATCTGTCTCCCTCTCATTCTCTCCTCCCTCTCTCTCAACTATTCTCTTCCCATCATCCGTCTCCTTATTCAGAGCCAATCTGATATCAGTCTCTCCTTCTGATAACAAATGAAGAGCACTGGTCTTCATGGATGACTGACAGGCCTCGTGCAACTGACCTGGCCTTTACCTGAGTGTTACTGTCAAAGCGGTCAAAGTGGTATAGCTGCTCAATTACGGAAAAGTTTCAATCAATAACCCTTTGCTTCTTTCTTCTCCCTGCATCTCTTTGCTCTGACTGCCCAAGCGACTGGCTGTTGTGGATGTGTTAGGTGATTGCAACTTGAAAACCTGCGTAATGTTGCTCCACATGCATATACCCAGATAACACCAGTGTTGGACACAGTGAGCAGGTGCACCCCAGAAATAGTACTTGTTAAAGTCTGTCCACTTTTATTGTGTTTATGTCTTTCTTGCCCCAAATCTATCTGAATTTTATATCATCTCACTTCATCCAGGCTTTTTTTTCTGTTTTTTCTGTTGTGGTTTAAGAATGGGTGATGTGACATGAACATCTGGAAGTACATAATGGAAGCTGCTTCTTCTTTCTCATTCTACATGACTGCACAAGATGGACAAGAGACAGGACTTACATACGCTTCTCTTCTCTTCTCTTCTCTTCTCTTCTCTTCTCTTCTCTTCTCTTCTCTTCTCTTCTCTTCTCTTCTCTTCTCTTCTCTTCTCTTCTCTTCTTCCTGCTCCTGTTCAAGTGCATTACAGACTCTGCTGACTTGAGTCAATGCTGCCCCCCTTGTCCTATCATCAAAGTAAGATGTAAATGAATTAAAGTCCTCTGGTAATAAGGAGGTGGTTTGAGGAGGCTCTTTGTTTCAATACCCAAGTTCACCAAAAAGAAAAATTGGTGTTGCTCCTCCAGCGGGAATGAGGCTCAGTCATGCCTCAGTGTTGTAGACATAGTCATTCTCAGTGAGGAAATAAAAAAAAAAAGAAAGAGAGAGAAAAGAAAGAAAATGTGTTTTCTGCTTCTGATTGTTATGTCCTTTCTCCATTGGCAAGATCAGAGCGCCTCTGTGCAATTCTAATCAGTGCAGTGAAGAAAAAGAGGGGGTGAGGTAAGGTAAGGTTAGAAAAATTAGTTAGCATGTACTGTATGTATGTATGTATGTATTTGTATGGGAGAGAAGGAGCGGTGCAAGATAAGAGGGAGAAAAGGGGCAGAAAGACAGATGATACTGAGCATGCACGTGTGTGCACATGTATGTTTGCATCTGTCTGTGTGTTTGACAATGAGAGGCAAAGAGCGAGACAGAGTGAAGGGGAGTGCAAGCCAGTGAGAGAGAGAAAGGCGAAGGGAGGGGAATTGATATAGTGGGAGAGAGAGGGAGAGGTGGTTACGTGGAGCAGCACCCCACTTCATCAGGCAGCATACGGCAGCCCTGCAGTGCGATCACACAGCATGGGAATGGGGCTATGAGAACGGGAGAAAGAGAGCAGAGAGAGACAAGAGCAAGGAGGAGAGGGGGGAGGGAGTTAAAAGAGAGGAGCTTGAGGGATTTGTTCGGATGAAAGGGGGGTGGGGGGTGGGGGGGAGAGATGATCACTGAGCCTTTTGCCTGTCGTGGATGTTGGAAGGACGTGGCAGCCGAGGCTGAGGTTGAGGCAGGTCTGTGGTCTTCTGTGTTGAAGTAGCCGGCGTCAGGACGTTATGCCCTGTGAGCAGTAAGGGGTAGCGTGTGTGTGCGTGTGCGTGTGTGTGTGTGTGTGTGTGTGTGTATGGGGGTGTGTGTGTTCCCAGAACAGCTGCTGTAACTGCATCTGCGCTGCCTACATGTCTCAGACGGGCAAGGGATGCAGCAAACCTCTGCTCTGAGCACAGAGGCTGCTAGCTGTACCCAGCGAGGAGAAGAACCAGGTGGGCTGGGGAAGGAGTGGGGGGCTGCCTGCCTCAGAAAGGAGCTAGCTTAACCTGCACTGTGGTCCTGCCGGGATCCTTGCTTCAGAGTCAAGGGGCTCACCTGCCGTGTGCTGGATCTGAACCTGGATTTACTGCTTTGAGAGATGAGCAGCACGTTCTGTGGCGGAGCCGCACAGACAGCAGCCTGCTGAGGAGTGTGAATGCCGGGGAGCACTGGGAGCACTGGCACCACCAAGGACACTGAGCTTTTTCCTACCGGCAGACAGCTTACCTGGAGCTTTATTAAGGAATATATGCTTGGATTTAATTATGAATTGAGGAGTTTGGAATCTGCACACTGTGGAAATCCTAAGCCAACGTTTCTTTGATGTAGGATTTACAATATGTCTACCTGATCGTACTCTGTGTGGCTCTGGAGTAAGGACAAAATATGATTTAAGCAAGTGTGTTTTCCTGATCAAAAATAACATGAGTACCTCAACAGCACTTTAGAATGCTGCTACCTTCATTGTCTGAGCCTTGTCCTAGCTCTCAAACAGGTTGACCAATGAAGCCATGGGACTCAGCCAGAGCTTTACAAGTATGTGGTGAAAACCCTGTCAAATTCATTTTTGGGAGAACAGTATTTATTTGTGTTACATCGTAATGGAGTAATTTCTGATTTTAGCATAAGTGACAGGGAAATTTTTAAGCATAGTAAACCTTGTGATAGATGAAAATTTCTGACTTAATGGAGAATCCTTCCCATTTTCCTTCAGCCTCCAAAAATATCACTTTTTTATTTGTAGTATTTAGTATTTTGCTTTTGGACTAGCTAGGGATTTGTCTTCACACTTGCTCATCTGCTCACTAAAGGAATGTTTAGTGAACCTTGTTTGTTGGAAGATGCCAGAGTGGCTCAGTCCAACATAACTAACAGTACCAAGCTTCAGATGGGCTTCCTTCCCTGCACTACCTCCACCCTCGCCTGACATCTCCAGTCAGTCATACTAACACCAGTAGGTGTAATATTAGTCTAGTCAGTCCCCTGCAGGGCCTGAACGGTGCCTGCAGCACTTCCTATCCTCCTCCCGTATTTGAGTTTAGCTGGGCCCCCGCCTGTACTGTGGGAGCCCCTCATCCCCAGCCTGGACCCTGTCTCCCCCCCACCCTGCCTGGTGCTGCTGCACTCGGCTCTGCCTCTGCTGGCCGAGGATGATGTGGCAATGCCATGTGTCGTCCTCTGAGTGCCGCTGCTACCGGCTGAACGGCTTCTCCCTGCTGAAGCGCTTCCCTCTCTCGGCAGATGGGGCCTGTGGTAAAGCCCTGGACCAGCCGGTGGGAGAGTGGCTGGAGCACGTGGGGCTGCCGCAGTACGAGAGCAAGTTCCTGCTCAATGGCTTTGACGACCTACGATTCATGGTGAGTCACCTGCAGCATGTCATCTCAGAGGTCGGTTCCACTTTACATCACCCCTTCTTTTCCTCTGTCGGCCCAGCTCCATTCGTCTTTTAATGTCACCACTCTGCTCACTCACTCCGCTTGTCTCTTCAAAGCTCCACCCCCCTCCTTCCTCTTTCCCACTCACCCTTTTACCTCACCCTCATAGCACTTTCCCCTCTCCCCCTTTATAACTCATCTTCACCTCTGTGCGGCACATGACCTGGCATAGATTTATGGCTCCTTACTGAATCCTTTTAAAGAGTATGGGCGGCCCCTGGTTGCAAGGCAAAATGACAACAAAACCCATTTGCTTTTTCCCCATCATTCCCAGTTATGCAGTCTTTTTAACTGTACAGTTCCACCGTTGCCTCCTCCCACTGGAAGACGCAATCTTGTTTCCAGCCATTAGTCTTGACCTGTAGATGCAGCGAGATGATCAAGACTAATCCTCAGCCAAAACAGAGTGGTTCATCCAAATATATTTTGCATGCATGCTCACTAGTGAACGACCGATATTGATTTTTTTAGGGCCGATACCGATATTTTTTCAACAGCCTGGGCCGATAGCTGATATTGGAGGCCGATATATTTGGGCCGATATGCTGTTGTTACTTCAATTAACATACTAAAATTGACACAATGACAATAAAAAAATATATTAGGTCTTTGTTTTTTCCCAAATAGAATAATTCATTTAACACATGCAAAAACCCCAAAAACAAACAAAACACGTGATCTCAGCATGTGTGTTGCATATGTTGCATAGAGCCTTTCCAGAATTGGATTGGTTGAAGTGCTGCCACAATGCACTTGACTTGCGCTCAGCCATTTCCTTGAAAGGAAAATAAGCAAAAACACATAAATCATTATCAGTCTTGCTGCATCATCATCTTTTACATTCACCCACATACTGTAATGTGTGCATATACAGATGGGGTGTAAATGGAAAAAAGAAAAAAAGCGTTTATGTGTTGACTGTTAACATTTTATATAGATAATCAGTCATCATAAAATGTCCTTTGTGTCACCCAACATATTTAAATGTCCTTGTCATTCATGTAATAGTTGTTTTTGGCTTATTGCTGCCTGTTTACAATGCTGGTTTCATATTCTGAACCACAAACTTTATGTTTCCAAATTGTATGGCGATATTTCAGCGAAGTAAACAATTAAGATATGTTTAGAAAGTTTTTTTTGTTTTGTTTTTAAACGGACCTTTCTGTTGAAGCCGATGTCACACCCTCACCCCGGCTTTACCCCGGCTTTACACCTGGTCCGTGACGTGAGCGCAGCGCAGCGGCGTGCCCTGCGCACCGGATCGCGCCCATGTAATCAATGGTGTGAAACATATTGCTCACGCTGCGGCGCGTGAGCGGTCCGTCGTCGCTCCGGCATGCCGCGCCGCTGCGCTACAGATACGCGCCAGTTCTATTTTTGACGCTCCACGCACCGACACCGCGTCAATATCAGTAGTTCAGATCGAACCAGACAGGAAGTCAGACACAGGTTCAGTGTAAAATATCCGGTAACTTCCTAAACAAAAGCCACCGTGCAGCTTTTAAACTGCTGAACTACCTGAACATGACAGCATCTCCATGTCCACAAGGTTACAGTGAAATAAGAAACCATGACGCATGAACATGTGGACAAAATGAGCCATTTGGATGAGAATCACAGGCGATCTAGCAGCCCTCTCATGATTTCGTGATGTCACCAATCAACAACAGCTGGTGCACTCGCGGGTGCGCTGCGCTCACGTCACGGACCAGGTGTAAAGCCGGGGTCACTCTGCGGGGGGAGTGCAGCACGTTAACCGAGGTGACAGCACGGAGCGTCTGCAGCGAATCTCTACGTGACAAACTCATACCGGGTTACTAAAGTCCAACAAGCAGCAGCACCACAGAACTGAATTATTGTTGGTTATTCTGCATCCGTTTATGACTAATGTTTATAAGCTAAACGCAGCCTGCTACTAAATCCAGCTACTACATTACGAGTTGGCTAGTTTTAAAGACGAAGCACTCGGCTTTTCTGTTTCCTATTCTGAACCACAAACTTTGTGTGTCCAAAGCGCATGGCGATATTTCAACGAAGTAAACAGTTACAATACGTTTTTAAAGATTAATAACTTGCCTTGGAGTGCAGATGATGTTCCAGGCTTCTCTCTGTGAAGGGGAGTGGGGAGGAGCTGCATGGACAGCGGCGACAGTCAAGTAAACAGAAAGCTGCGTGTGGCGGCTGCCGTTAAATCATGACGGGGGATCGATACTGCCCGCGACTTAGGCCGATACCGGTACCAGTAAAAAAACAAAACACAAACTTGCTGCTCATCGACGGAAGTGTCTCACAGTTACAGCAGAAAGCTGCCGGAGGTAGATGCCTGTCTGTAAAACATGATGGGAAAAAAATATCGGCCCAATTTCGGCCGATACTGATATCGGGAAAAAACGCAAATATCGGCCCGATATATTGGCCGGCCGATATATCGGTCGTTCACTAATGCTCACCAACTCTCACTTAATCCCCCACCCATTATTCTCTATACTGAGCTTGTGGTGCTAATGAGAATCATCTTGCATGCTCCAATGCTGTGTTTATAGACAATATACTCATGTTTAGTAAAATTTAAATACCCATGTTTGCATGCAGACTTTGATTTTTGGTTCTGAATTTATTATATATAAATAATCAAATCCATCTAATGTCTTTCCACCACGGTGGTTAAAAAACCATGATGAGAGAAATGTGTTTTTCAGAAACCTTGACACGTTTTCCACAAATGGTTTCCATTTTTTACATACAACTATGTCAGATTATATTTTAATAGTTTCATTTAGCTGCAGCTCAAAGGATATCTACAATCTCACTAAGAGCATTATCATGTTTTGTGTAAAAAGAACATTGCAAGGAAACTTGATAGTGCATTTGTCAGTGGATGTACAAGAAGCTGTATTACATTTTCCATCCACCTGTCACATTTCTCTGAAAAACATGGCCCTACACTGCAAATAAGTTGGCCCAAAGGATAAATGTGTACATTTTTCTGACCACATAGCTGGATTAGTACCAGAGGCTATATGTTAGTTTTCACAGCTGAGTTCAGTTAACGGTGATCTTTATGCTCAGAGAAAACTGGCTCTATTAACTGTGCTCCAGTTGATAAATGCTGCTTTTTTCTGTATGAGAGAGGTCATTAAATCACAAATGGGAGTCATCATCTCCATCTCCACCCCCCCCCCCCCCCAAAAAAGAAGATCACACTATCAAATCAAATTGATTAAATCAAATCAAATTTATTTGTATAGCACATTAAAAAAAAAAAAAAGTTGACCAAAGTGCTTGATACAAAAATCCCACAATTTTAAAACAGATAATAAACATATGAACAGAAATTAAGAATAAGATCAAATTAAATAGAAATAAAAATATTTTAGAAACCCCAAAGGCTTTAACATATAGATGAGTCTTCAGTTTTGTTTTAAAAGTACTGATGGAAGCTGATTCTTTAACAGAGACAAGAAGACTGTTCCAGTGCTTTGGAGCCGCCACTGAAAAAGCACCATCACTCTTTCTGATTTTGTTAGATGAATGAACAGTTTAGAGCAGATATCAGCAGATCTGAGGCGTCTGGGGTTGTACGGGCAGAGGAGGACTATGAGGTGCAAATACAAACAGCAAGAGTTGCACTGTCCTGTTCTTGTTTCTAGTTCAACAAAATTGCGTGAATTTTTATAGAAACAAATCACCATTTATCTATTAACAAGTAGTAATGCTGATATATTATTTTTGATGTAGAAGTCAAATTTTAGAAGATATGTTTAAGATCATTTATATGCAGACCATGTAGATCAGTTAAAAGTTTATTTTTCAAGAATAAACTGTGCAAATATGTACATATCAGGGAAAAATTTATGAAGCCTTGTCCCTCAATTCATGATTTTTGCTGAGAGGGATCTCATGTCCAACAGTTTCTCTTTTTCCAGCAAATCTTTAGACCTTTCTGTGTTTAACTGTAAGATGAGAATGAGATGCCTTGCCAAGAAACTGGCCAAGGAAATTTATTCAATTGTGAACAACTGTTATACATAATAATACTGTAATAATACTACTACCAACATTATATTAAAAATCATAATGAAAATTGTAATAATGAAGATGATACTACAACAGCTGAATATAATAATCACATACACACACGTGTACAGTTGTGTGAAAAAGGTGTTTGCCCCCTTCCTGATTTCTTACTTTTTTGCATGTTTGTCACAATTAAATGTTTCAGATCATCAAACAAATTTAAATGTGAGACAAAAATAACACAAGTAAAAAGAAAATGCAGCTCTGTGTGAAAAAGTGATTACCCCAAGAGCACAGCGACGACTCATCCAAGAGGTCACAAAAGACCCAGAACAACATCCAAAAAACTGCAGGCCTCACTTGCCTCAATTAAGGTCAGTGTTCTTGACTCCCACCATAAGAAAGAGACTGGGCAAAAATGGCCTGCATGGCAGAGTTCCAAGACCAAAACCACTGCTGAGCTAAAAGAACATAAAGGCTCATCTCAGTTTTGCCAAAAAAGCATCTTGATTATCCCCAAGACTTTTGGGAAAATACTCTGTGGACTGACGAGACAAAAGCAGAACTTTAGGAAGGTGTAGGTCCCATTACATCTGGCGTAAAAGTAACACGGCATTTCAGAGAAGGAACATCATACCAACAGTAAAATAGGGTGGTGGTAGTGTGATGGTCTGGGGCCTGTTTTGCTGCTTCAGGACCTGGAAGACTTGCTGTGGTAAATGGAACCATGAATTCTGCTGTCTACCAAAAAATCTTGAAGAAGAATGTCCGGCCATCTGTTGGTGACCTCAAGCTGAAGCGCACTTGAGTTCTGCAGCAGGACAATGATCCAAAACACACCAGCAAGTCCACCTCTGAATGGCTTAAGAACAACAATATGAAGACTTTGAAGTGGCCTAGTCAAAGTCCCCACCTTAATCCGATTGAGTTGCTGTGGCATGACCTTAAAAAGGCAGTTCATGCTGGAAAACCCTCCAATGTGGCTGAATTACAACAATTCTGCAAAGAATTATTAAAAATAAAAATCTCAATTTAAAAACAGCATTTTCTGTTTGCTTGTGTTATCTTTGTCTCACATTTAAATTTGTTTGATCATCTGAAACATTTAAGTGTGACTAACATGCAAAAAAGTAAGAAATCAGGAAGGGGATGAACACTTTTTTCTCACAACTGTAAGTCTATATATACCTATACAGTCATCCTCGAAATTATTCATTAAAGATAGAAACAAATCAGCTGCCAATGAAATAAGCTGAAATTGACAAGTAAGTAAGTAAGCAAGTTTTATTTCTATAGCGCCTCTCACAGACAAGGGGACGTCACAAGGTGCTTTACAGAGGGAATAAATAAAATGCAATAAAATACAATAAATGTAAAATACAAAAAAAAAAAAAAAAAATCTAAAACAAAACAAATAAGAAGATTTAAATAAAAATCAGCATGGCGATCATAATACAACCCTCTCAAAACTAATGTTAAAATGCTTGGAGAAACAGGTGGGTTTTCAGTTTGCTCTTAAAAACATCAATGGAGTCCAGCAAACGTAGAGACAATGGGAGAACATTCCAGAGCCTCGGTGCAACGGCCTGGAAGGAGCGATCCCCTTGCGTCTTAGAACGGGTACGAGGGTTCATGAGCAGATTCTGGTCCAGTGACCTTAGCCTCAGAGAGGGAGCATAGGGGCATGAAAGGTCCCAATGTAGGATGGAACCTGTACGTGCAGAGCTCTGAATGTCAGTGCCAGAATTTTAAAACGAAAACTAAAAGAAACTGGAAGCCAGTGAAGTGATTTTAAAACTGAAGTAGTATGAGCCCTCCTTTTGGTACGAGTCAGCAGCCTCGCTGCAGAGTTTTGTACCTGCTGCAGACGAGATAGTTCCCTTTTGTTTAGACAAGAAAATAAACAGTTGCAATAGTCTAAACGAGATGAAACAAAAGCGTGAATAATCAACTTGAGGTCATCTTTTGAGACAACTGTTCTCAGTTTGGAAATGCTCCTTAACCGGAAGAAACAGGTCCTCGTTAGCTGCTTACAATGGTGTTCTAATGACATTTCTTTGTCAAAGATGACACCAAGATTTCTGAGGCTTGATTTAGATGAAGCACTCCTCAAGCTCCTCAAGGATCTGTGAAATTGAGTGTGGGGTTCCCCAAGGTTGAATTTTAGGCCCGATACTTTTTAATCTGTACATGTTGCCACTTGGGGACGTCATCAGGAGACACGGCATTAATTTTCACAGCTATGCTGATGATACCCAGCTTTACATCGCCGTGTCTCCTGATGACCTGGAGCCAGTTAACACCCTTTTAAACTGTATTTTAGATATAAAATCATGAATGGCAGAGAACTTCTTTCAGCTCAACCAGGACAAAACTGAAGTTTTAATCATCGGTCCTGAAGACAAGAGAGAGATCATTTTACCAAAATTACAGAATTTTAATCCTTCTCAGTGTGTGAGATATTTGTGTGTTCTTTTCGACTCTGAGCTGAATTTTATTCCATATATCAAAAATGTCACAAAGACAGGATTTTATCATCTTAAAAACATTGCCAGAGTCTGCCCATTTCTCTCTCTTGCCAGCATGGAGGTGCTGATGCATGCTTTTATTTCAAGTAGAATAGATTACTGTAATGCCCTGCTCTCTGGTCTTCCTAAAAAGAGTATATCGAGTTTGCAACTTCTTCAGAACTCAGCAGCATGAGTTCTGACGAGGACCAAAGGGCGGGAAAACATTAAACCAGTTTTAAAATCGTTGCATTGGCTCCTCGTGCATTTCAGAATTGATTTTAAGGTTCTTTTAATAGTTTATAAATGTCTTCATGGTCTTGGGCCTTCTTATTTATCTAACCTACTTTTAAACTATGAACCCTCGCGGACCCTGAGGTCCTCTGGTACTGGCGTTTTAGTTGTCCCCAAAGTCAGGACAAGAACCCACGACGAGGCTTCTTTCCACCATTATGGGCCTCGTCTGTGGAACAGCCTGCCAGAGAACCTCAGGGCTGCAGAGACTGTTGATGTTTTTAAGAGGAGGCTCAAGACCTACTTCTTTAATAAAGCATTTAATTGATTTGTCATTTGTATTTTCGACTGTTTTATTCATTGATTTACTTTTTTTTTTTTACTGTGTTATTATGGTTCTGATTTTACAAAGGCATGTCATATTAGCTGTTTTTATTACTCTTAAGTCCATATTTTAATACTTATAGTTCTTATTTGTTCTTATTGACATTTATTTGATTTAGTCTATAACATCAACTCCAGTGTTTTCCTCATGGGGGTCCTCCACGCTGGGAGCTTTGCTTTTTGGTCTGTGGGGTTGTTTCCATTGGGGGGCTCTCTTGGTTGGGGTGGCTGGGGGGTCTTGCTCTGCAATAGTATGGTTGTGGTGTGGGCCCCTGGGGGGGTCTCCCTAGTGGTGGCTTCGGAGACCATGGTGGCTCCCAGTGTGGACGGATCCCCAAGATATCGTTTCCTCACAGCAGTGCCAAACCAGGTTATATTTATTAAGTTATAGCAAATACTGAGGGAGGGTGTATGGTGTGTGTGTGTGTGTGTGTGTGGGGGGGGGGGGGGGGGGGGGGTAGAGAACTGTGTCATTGTTTGTCTAATTGTCATTTTATTGAAATGTTAATTTTAATATGTAAAGCACTTTGTGCTACATTTGTATGAAAAGTGCTTTATAAATTAATTACATTCATTCATTCACTCAGATTACCAAAATAAGGATTGATACCAGGAATGGCATGATCAAGGCCAATCACCAGGGCATTTCAGTTTTATCTGGGTTTAACTGCAGGGAGTTTGCAGCAAGACGTTGTTTAATTTGCACAAGGCACCTCATTAAGGAGTTCAATTTATGAATCTCAGAGACCTTCAATAAGCAGTACAGCTGGATATCATCTGCAAATGCAGGTGGTATGAAACATCAAAAAAACTCCCTGATTATGTTTCCTAGGGGGAGAACATACAGAAGAAACAAAATTGGGCCCAAAACAGAACCCTGAGGTACTCCACACAGCAAATCTGCAGAGTCAGAGAAGAACTGGTTCGCTGAAACACTAAAACTCGTACCTGACAGAAAGGAAGTGAAACATGACAGAACAGGTCCTGACATTCCAACCAAATCACGTGGTTTTGAGGAGTAATCACCAGGGGCCTCATTTATAAAGCTTGCTTACGCACAAAACTGGGATAGGAAGTGCGTAAGCAACTTCTTACGCAAAAGTTGAGATTTATAGAAAAAAAAACTAGCTTAGGAATGTGCGTAACTTTAAGCAAACTACAGACCTGCTTATGCACATTTTGGAGACTACCCAGAGGAAAATAATTTTGGAAAGGTGATCTCATAAAGGTCTAACTTGCTTCTAGACAAATGTGAGATCCACGTGAGAGCTAAATGAGACAATAGCTCATTTCTCCTGTTTCTCAACCTTGTCTCCAGATGGAAAACTTTCACAAAATCTCAACCTAGTCTCACTTCCAGTTCCAAAGGAGATCTCAATCATTTCTCAAAGAAATCTCAGGATGTCTGCTTTACTGTAAGTCTCAAATAAGACAGTATTTCTACCAGTGATTTTTAGTAGAAACAAGAGAAATTCATGAGAACGATTTGAAACCTGAATGAGGCTGGGATGAGATCTCCTTTTTGACTCCTGAGATGCAAAAGTGAAAGTTTTGAGAAGTAAAATTTTCCTCTGGGTGGGGATCGAGCCCCGTGCAGGCTCTCTGTCTGTCCTGTCATTCTCAAACATTTAATTCCCCCTTCATATCAAATTATTATCATAGATTAAATTTACAGGATTCAAACCATCAGCGTTATTTATGCTGCTGGTGAGCTAAAACTATGCGAACCTTTCAAATAAATAAAAAGGTCCATAAACAAACATATGTTAAATCAACATTTCATCAAGTTTTCTCACTGTCATCTTCCTCTGATCATCAGGGTGATATATTTACCGCATTAATACACAGATTGTGACAAGGTGCACTGCAGTCCGACTGACTGATCGAAGTATATTAATACCGGGGACACTTGTGCGTAAAACTGTGCATGGGTGCATCGGTGCTGCTGGAGAACCTACAGATGGGAGAATTAGAAGGTAACGCGGTTTCAGGGATCACCAGGATTTCCTGGCCCAATGATGATGACTGGCTAATAAGCAGATTTACTTTTGCAGCACTTTTCTCTACAAACTGGACCCAGATAGACCGACCCGCTGAAACCGAGCCCACCCCGACGCATCAGCAGATGTTGACCACAACGCGCTCCGTCGTGGAGCCATCAGCCTCACCAAAGACCGGCTGAGGTGTTTAGATGCGGGGGGCATCACTGCACCACACAACACAAAAAGACAGCGTTTCCTCCACAGTTCTACAGCGCGACTCCTGGAACAGACCTCTGTTCCATCATTCACCGCCACATTGACCTGCTGTCACTCAGCAGACTTTAGTTTATCTGTGATTCCACTGTGACGCCCAAATAAAATGTTTTTGTGAGGCTCCAACTCACCAACAAGCATCTTCACGTCAGTCTCCGTGAAATCACATCTTATTCTCTTTTCGTTCGCCAGGATTCAGTTTTAAATGCCTCAGATCAGCTGGCTCATTTATACGCAGAAACATCCATGAGGTGCTTTGCATTGACCATTTATGGTAGAATGTGGGCGTGTAGGAGGTGGAATTTGAGCCAAATTCACCTGCGCAAACTTCCAGGAAGAGTGTGATTTCTAAAGGAGAAATTGCTTGAATCTGTGCGTAGGCACGGTTTTATAAATCTGAATGTTTTTTGGCGTACGCAAACTTTAGGTTTTGGGCGTAAGTACACTTTTAGTAAAGATCCTACGCACAGTTTTATAAATGAGGCCCCTGGTCTTTTAATCTGTCCACTCTCCTTACAATGTCTTAAAATAAATCCTTAAAACTTGTTAGAAAAAAAAATAGTGCATATTCTGACCCTTTGGTCATACCACCACTTTCTCTCGTGATAGTAGATACGAGGTTTTGACTGATACGGCTGTTCATTTTAATAATGTGAATGAGGTGTGTGCTGATTGGCCGCAGGAAGGACAGAGCTGGAATAAGGGCCGGCCCAGTTCATGCATGCATTACCCGACTCTGTACCTGACGGGGCTGCGGCTTTTGGGATTCAACCGTTCATGTTTGAACCAGTCTGATCCTGACAATGAGGATACTGAGACGGTGGATGAAGCTCGTCTTGTTTTTTGTTTTTTTCTAGTTGAGCCTGCATCCTAGAAAAAGACATGGATGTGAGTAAAGCGTAGTCCTTGCCGCACAACTTGCACCTCCCTACCTTATCTTTAACTTTTATAAAACTTCAACACTCTGCTCTTCTTCTTTGCCACTGCAGCCGTGCTCTCTGTCGCCTGTCACGCGCACACGCTCCCGTCAAGCTGATTGAGTCAAGATTTAAGATTCAAGATCCCATTTAGAAAAAGTGGATTTGTTTTAGGGATGTCCCGATACCACTTTCTTGCCAAAAAAAAAGTACACTTTCTTGTACTGACATTTGAGTTCTTGCGATACAGAGTACGGATACGAGTAATTAATAGGGAAAAGTCCAAACAGCTGCTTTTTAGACGCTGGCAGTATGATGCCGCGGATGTGGAGGGGACCAGACGGCCAGCACACCTCAAGCTGAGAGGCTGGTCGGAGGTGGACACACCTGGGTGATGCGTTTGATATTCTGTTAATCAATATTTTTGCAATATAAAATTTATTATTGGCGGTGTGTGCATGGTTTGGTTCCAGTACCAGTTAACCCAATATGCAGATTACCCACGTCGCGTAGAGCCCCGCAGACGAAAAGAAGCTCCGTGTAGGGATTTAATAGAGACGGAGAGAGACTGGCCTATGCTAATAGCCTCTGTTAGTTACGAAATCCAAGGGCCAATCAAAATCTCCCATTTTCAGGATTTTGCTCTTGTGGGCTGTTCTGGTGGAAGGAAAAAGCCTAAATGAAAAAACTGGACAGAGTAAAAGTAAAAAAAAAAAAAAAAAAAAGGGGGGTCAGGCAAGTTTACATTTCAGTCTAACACCAATAAACATGTTTTAACTAGAAAAATGCAATTTCCAGGTGATTACTCCTTTAACAAGATTTCATGATCGACAGTGTCAAATGCCGAGGAGAGATCCAACAAGACTACAGCAGTGCATTTCTCAGAGTCCACAGACAACATGTCACTGTGTCACGGACACTTTGTGCAAAAGTAATAAAAATTCTATTAAATTCATTACATTGAGTTTGAACTGTAGTTCAAAAGAAATACTAAAAACAAACGCACAAACAATAAAACAAGCAAACATGCATGATGGGGCTCCTAAACTAAAATTTTATTTAGTAACACTTTGAGGCAATCACTGCAATCAGGTGTTTTCTCTAATGGTCAAAAAGACTTCAACACCTGTTAACAGTTATTTTGGTCCACTGTTCATGAGCAAAGTGCTTGTCTGGGACAGTTTTGTTTGTTTGTTTGTTTGTGTGGGTTTTTTTTTCATTATAATTATTTTCAACCAAAAAATTTATTTCGCTGAATTATAATTTTGTAAATTTTTTATTTTTGACTAGTTTCTTGTTATTTCAATCACTACTGTGAATTTAGCATTTTTCTCAAATGGGAAGATATGAATAATTTTGCGGATGAATTGTGGTTCACCAGAAATACTAAAAACAAAATAAATTTTCATTTATAACTATTTTTTTCAATTTCTTGTTATTTGAATTACTATTGTGAATTTAGCATTTTTTTAGTGGAAAGGTATGAATAATTTTGAGGATGACTGTACATACATACATACATATACTGTATACACACGGCCTGGCCAAAAAAAAAGTCGCTACCTGGATTTAAGCCCCTGCATGGGCGAGTATCTTTCAGCTGGCAACAAGTTATTTAACCCCAACTGGTGCAATGACTTGCTTCTCATTTCCTAGACAACCATGTGGAAAGACACATCCGTGGTCTTGGAAAAGATGTTAGTCTGTCTGAGAAGGGTCAAATCATTGGCATCAAGAGATGAAAACATCTAAGGAGATGCAGAAACTACTAAAACTGGGTTCAGAACAGTCCAACGCATTATGAAAAACTGGAAGGATAGTGGACCATCATCTTCCAGGAAGAAATGTGGCCGGAAAGGCAGATGAAGTGATGCAGCATCATGCCTAGTGCCTACTGTATGAGCCTGTGGGGGCAGTGTGATGATCTGGGGTTGCTGCAGTTGCTCAGGTCCAGGTTCAGCAACAGTATGAGCTCAGATAATGAGGTCAGCTGATACCTGAATATACTGAATGACCAGGTTATTCCATCAATGGATGTTTCTTTCCTGATGGCACGGCCATATTCCAAGATGACCGTGCCAGAATTTATCGGGCTCAGATTGTGAAAGATGGTTCAGGGATCATCAGACATCATTTTCACGCATGGATTGGCCACCACAGAGTCCAGACCTGAACCCCATGGAGAATCTTTGGGATGTGCTGTGGTCAGACTCTACAATCATCATCAAGATCTTGGTGAAAAATTGATGCAACAGGATGCAAATAAATCTGGTGACATTGCAGAAGCTTCTGGAAACACAGCAAATGCTGCCGCAATCAAAGATAAAGGCAGTCCAACGAAATGTTAAATGTTTGACCTTTTTTTTGTTGCCGACTTTTTTTTTGGCCGGGCAGTATATATATATATATATATATATATATATATATATATATATATATATATATATATTATAACGTATTTTTGTACAGTCGTCCCCCTCTCTCTCTCTCTCTCTCTATATATATATACATATATATATATTTATATTTATATACATACAGTATATATATATTTGGATTTGAATCAGTGTTGATAAGGATTTCTGTAGGAATAATGTGATGGGATCTATGGGTCATCAGACATTCACATGCGCATTTTCATGCCACAAATAATGTGTCTGCTGGACTTAACACATCAAAGAGATACATCATTAGGCTCACAAGGCAAATTACCCATGGATATTTACAAGAATATGGAGGTTGCAAACTAGAGAAAGGTCAGAGTAGTCAGACAAGCATTGTGAATGTTTAATATTGTGCCCTTTTACACTATGCTCGACTTACTTCAGAAGACATCAATCAGAACTCATTTGCACGATTCTTTATGGATATGGGCACTAACATTAGTAGAGGTCTCATTTCTAGTTACAAGTTTGAGTACAAGAATAGTCAGAGAACAAATCTTTCAGAAAGGGCTTTCCTTTGGCTTGGCTCCACTTTGTCTTTAGAGTTTCACATGATCTGGTGCTATGATGCTGGAAAGGACATAAAAAAAAAAAAGATTCACATTTTAATATTATACATTCCTGAATGTGGAGAGTCAAACAGATAAACATGAATGATCACATACAGGTTCCTCAGTGCTTAATATAAATAGTATGATACTAAAAAGCACAATAAAGCTCTGAAAAAAGTGCACTCTCAAAGTACTTGGTCATGTCTGGCACTCAAATTGATTCTTTACACGGCAATGCTTGTAAGCCCGCAGGAAAATAAAAACCCTCCTCAGTGAAATTCTGCAGGGACATGAGACACAGCAGGGCCTTACCATACCTACAAACTGATGCTGCCTTTGCAGGAGATAAACTACACTGTGCTGCTTGCAAAGTGTCCTTGCGCCCGCCCACAAGAGCAAGAGAACAGGCAATCACATGAGTCGGCTAGGCTCTCTGCATGTGATGATTGCGGCTTTTGAGGGATCATAAATTATGAACAGCTGTGTGCCCATTCTCATAATTTTTACACGACGATTATCATTTTGTGCTCCTTTCATGCTACCAGAAGTGGGGCGCTCATGGCTTATATTCTCTTGGCCTTCATTTTCACACATTTCATCTCAGTTAAAAACTCCACATTATTTCTTATTTTTCTTATAGCGTTATGCTTCGTTGCTCCAATGTCCAAACGAATGTAGCAGTGGGGCAAATTGTCTGGTGAAGAGCATCTTAGAAGTCCCACATCATGCATTTATGTTGCATCTGCCCTGCATTAATATTGCATCAGACTTTGAAGCCCCCTTGCTTTTTCAGATGGTGTCATGTGAAACTAAGCTCACATTTTGTAACACGTAAACCTGTTTTTATATTCTTCACCAGTTTATTGACTTAAAAAAACGTTAATAAAATTGATTTTCTAAACAATTTGTCTGTTGAGGAGACTGATGGAACCATTGTAACTCACTGCTGCCGTAATTGAGTGCATTAACAGGGATGAAGGCTTCTACCATAGTTACATCTGCAGGTCGTATCTGATTAAATCAAACGACTCTAGCTCATAAGCTATGGAAGAACTGAACCATACATTCCTGTCAAATGTTTTCAAGTGCAGCATGAAACAGTCTCCCAAGTACGGTGGCTGAGAAGTCCAAAACATATTTAAAAAAACACAGTGACAAAACTGAACATAAAATTACATTTAGAAAAAGCATTTATACTTTGAAAACAAATTTATATCTAATAAAACACTTCACAGATTTGAAAACAACTGACTTCCCATGAAGCTGAACTACAAATCGTTTGTTTGAACTACAAGATGAAGTCATCGCAGCGTCACTTCCAGTATTTAGGATATTCTCTTTTCATTGAAAGCCACTTTTTAATCATTTGTTTTGGGTTTTATCCACTTTATCAAATTTGCAAATGCATTTTATGAAATATTAATTTGTTTTTAAAATGTGAATTGTTTTCTTAATGTGCCTTGCCCTTCTAAGCCACGGTACCCAAGGCATCATCAAACTTCAAATGAGTTACTGTAATAAAATTGGAGAATATATTTTGGGCTTCCCTTATGTCCGACCCCACTTCTTTTGACCTTTATTCTAGCACTCAGTGAGTAATCTCCCAACTGCACCCTGATACTGGCTTCTGCTGCATTGTGGTCGGAAACCAATCCAGTGATGGCAGGCTGAAAAAAATCTACAGTACAGAGCATTTTAACAGTTTTGGCTGGTCAGAGTCAATCTGCTGCAGTCCACGCGGAAAAACATAAAGCTCCACATTTGAATGGTTTTCTTTGTATCTGCATTCCTGGCTGAAAATTGGAAAAGATGACAAAGCAGCTGGAGTTAATGAACATAAACGTGTCCATAAAAGAGACAAGAATCTGCCTGTCAGTGAATTTCCATACTCTGAATCAAGCTTTAGTGAGAAAACGTTGAGAATGTGGTTGTAGTTGTGTGTTCACTATGAAACACAGCTGCAAAGGGACCTTGTGGATGCCGCTGCTGCTGCTGTGGAGGCTTTGTTTCCTCTGAGTCGCACCAGATTAGATTGATTACTCTTGGCATGCACAATTTATTTGACTTCATTGTCCTCCCACTCAGTTGTTGGTGCTTGTGTCTTAGATGTGCATATTCTGCATGTGTGGATGTTTAAGTGCAGCTACAATTTTACTGTATCACTTAGTGTAGAACAAGTTTTATTAATCTAATCTGAAATTTTCTGTACAAATAAAATGAACGTGTGTATGAGTGAGATGTACATTTGTACTTTTTTTTATTTCACTTAGACAAATAGAGCCACACCATTAAGTGCATGTGTGCTGTTCTTTCATGAACCTGATCTGATTATTTTGTCTGTGTGTGCCTGTGTGTGAATGTGTTTATTTGCGTGTTGCTCTCATGATTGTGCATCTACAGGGAAGTAACGTGATGGAGGACCAAGATCTCAGAGACATGGGAATTACTGACCCAGGACACAGAAAGAAAATCCTCCATGCTGCACGCAGCTTGCCCAAGGTACTTCACTTCCTAACCTATCACTTACAAAAAGGAACAAAAAAGGCTGACTTTGTCAGAAAAACAGTCTCAAGAACTTTCATAATGATATATGATAAACTAAAAATGGATGGTTAAAGTAAAGGAAGGGTTATGTAGATAGATAGAAATGCCTAACCCTCTGCAGTGGTTCAAAAAAAAAAAAAAGAAAAGATCAGGTTGCATGTAATCATGTTAATGTAATAAAAATGGAGTTGAAACATGCATAGTTTATTATCATATTTATTATCATATTATCATCATAGGTTACAACTTTTAAGAATGCATTGACATGAACAATGATTTTAAGAGAATTTTTATACTTTCTTTCTTTTTTTTTTTTTTTAACTTGTCCTGTCCAGAATTGTAGCAAGCAGAATGATGATCTGGTTGCTTTATCGTGTTGAACAGATTTTTTTTTTTGCCAAGGGGAGCTTTATGAGCACAAGGCTCCTCATGATGTCCTGTGTTTATTCATTTTATTTATCTAAGCATTTGTTTATAACAGCACAGCACGGAGCACCCAGGGGCAATCCTTGTACACCTGCATACACCATGCCCACTGATGCACACCTCATCCCTCCTACACCTTATAAATTTCCCCTTTCACGCTCTCATTCGTTTGCTCTCACACACCCACCTCACTCTTACCCTTGCTTCCATGCCTCCTGAGTGATAACCTGGACCGGAGAAGGAGCTGCAAGCTCCAAGCCCAGCACCCCCATTTTTATACTTTCTGCATATTGAGATGATAAATATTTGTTTAATTCAGACCATCACTATAAAATCTGAACATCTGTTGTAGCCGAGTACAGTGTCTGGAACACTTTCATTGGACTTTCCTCATTAAAATGATGTTTTTCTACTAGGCATGCTAATGTTTCTGTAGAGCTAACCTGCTGTACAGCGCTGCTTTTACCTAAATGCTAACTCTAAAAATGACAAGTTTAATTTAGCCTGTTAGCATGCAGTTGTTTGCCACACATATCCACAGGTCATATAAATGGTTTCTTGCTTACAAATATTATGGTGTTTGTTCACATTAAGGGAGCAAAACTCACACAGTTTTATTTGTCATGAGAGTGCAATCAACTTCATTTTCATTGTAGTAAAATTACTCAGTCATGAAACATTATTTCATAGTTCAGAGTCTTTAAATACACATAAAGTGGAAGCTGACAATGTTCCTTAATTATCTTACCTGGTTTTAGCCAGTTAGCGTGTTTCTGCTCTCATTCTTGACCATTTCTGCAGCATGGTAGGAATGCTATCTTCACAGGGTCCAATAAATAAGAATATATTATGCTTTCTGTGTTGCTACAAGAGATAAAACTTAACAGCACACAATTAGAGTCTTGCATTTTGAGACATGAAGTGAGTGCCGCAGAGACTTTGCTGCCTCGCAGAGTCCCAGTTTGCCCTTCCACTGGCTTGGATCCACAGTCATTTTCCGTTCTTGGCAAAGGGATGTGATCTCCCAGGAATACTGAACAATTTCCATTCATCTCTCTTTTTTTCCTTTTTTTGGTGATAGGCTCATCTTGTCATCTCTGCTTAAGAGCTTGGCTCTTCTAAACAAACTGTATAGATACATACTTTATTTTGTATGTTATTTGTGCACACAGTACATCTGTGTAATGATGTTGCACAGTAATGTGTTTTGGAGAAATTCAAATTTAGATAAAAAAAATAAAAATAAAGCGATAAAATTTTAAAAACCAACTGAATTTCACTAAATAACTTTCTGACGTTGCCTTACCTTGAAGCACCATAAAAGATTATCCATGCAACTGTCAAACTTTGGTTGTGAAAAACTGAAACTGAAATAGGTAAAAGAACAAAATGTACATTCCTCTCTTAAGTTTAAGATATTGCTTACTTACACACATCTGTCTCTCCCCTTCTCTCTCTGTAGGTAAAAGCACTGGGCTGTGATGGCAGCACATCTCTCGCCTCCTGGCTGGATGGCCTTGGCCTGCATGAATATCTCCCCAATTTTCTTTCAAATGGCTACCGCACACTGGAGTGTGTTAAGAACCTGTGGGAGCTGGAGATTGTCAATGTAAGAAACCCTAGATCATTCACACAGTGTTGATGGACTTGTTACATAATCACCAGCTATCAAATCAACGACTGGATTGACCAATGTCACAGACTGGTTGTCTCAATGACAAAGACAGCTGTACAAAATGCAGCACCGCAGGGTCGGAGAGATGCTTTGTGGGGAAGAAATTTGCATAACACTAGAGCAGAAGCGTTTTGAAAATTAACGAGTAGTTAATAGATGACCAACAGATAAAGCAACTTTAGAAGGAAAGTCATTGATGACAAGAAAAGTCTACTTTGGTTTTATCTTCATGAAAATAGTATAACATTTTATGATAATCAGTAATTACAAGCAAGGGCTAATACAGTAAAGCATGTCCAGTTTCAGCACATCTGCAGTTTGTTGATATGTGTGCATCTTCTTGATTTTTTTTTTTAGCCCTCATTAAGATCTTTTCTGGTAATAATCACTGACTTTGGCAGGACAAATAGTTCCTATGAGTAACAAACCCTCAGTCCCAATGAAGCCGTATGTCTTGTTGTGGGTTGTGGTTGGAGCTAAGTTGTGAATTGAGGTGAGGTTAAGGTCAGGGGTGGGCATGAACTGTTACGGTTAAGGTTAGTTTGGGTTAAGCTGGCACACAATGAATGGAGGCCAGTCTAATGTCCCCATGATAGCTGCCCAGGCTTTTGTCTTGTGTTTACATCACTATTGGACATCAGTATATGGGGACCTTCTGTAACATGGGTACAAGTTATAGTTCCCATAATTCGAATCCCATAACTCAAAGAGGTTTTTTTTAGGGTTTAAAACTTAGTTTTGGGGTTAGGTTGTGGTAATAATAATGGTTTGGCTTCAGGATTTATTTGTAGTGGTTATTGATAAGCAAGGGTTGGAGCTATGCATTGGATTAATGAAATATCCCCACATGCATATGGAGACAGACATAAGTGTCTGTGTTTTTGTTCAGAATACTCTTCTAATTTCCTGATGGGCTCCTGCGATAAATCAAGGGCTCATTTGGTCAAAATTATTCATGCAGAACAATCAGATACAAAAATCCCTCTGGGGACAATCAATCATGCTGTCTGATGACTGTTCTATAGTAGTCATTGTTTTGTTTGTATGAGTCACATATAAGTACTTAGCTACTGTGACTTTAGAGGGAAAACTTTGACTACCCCCCATCATCCACACACATACACACACACACACACGCACACACACACAATTATGCATTTATTTTTTACTTTACATGATGGATGGGTGCATTGTGTTTGATACACAGTCAGAGACAGTGTGGGAGCTGAGACTGGGGGTGCTTGTAGATTTCACGTTGCTCATGTTTGTTGGTCCGCTTGTGCTGCTTTGAGACAGTGGTGATAAAACAGCAGAAACAGCTGCAGAAGCAGCAGCAACAGGAAAAGCGGCAGCCAAGCACACTGCCAATGCAGCGTGTGAGGGATGGTGTCCAGCACACTGCGATGCAGAGAGATGGGGGTGTGAGTGCAGGGCACATTACTCTCAGTGTGCAGAGAAGCAGAACTGCCTCTGAGCATCTTGGCAGAACTCACTTTGCCCATTACATTCCCTACATCCTCTTCAGCATATTACAGCAAATGGCATCAGGCTTCAAGATGATCTATGAGCTTTCTATGAGTTACGTTCTCACTAAATCCCACGGCTTTTTTCACAGGCTTCATACATACTGGTCGCACTGGGATTTTGTAAACAATGGGAATGAATAAAAACTCAAGAAATCCAGCTTACAGATTTGTCACCTCGTCTGCTTCTGACTTTCACTGAATAGCAATCAAGGAATTACGAACCTGGTCGGGAAAATTTTGTACCAGGAAGATAATTGCAAATGTAACATTAATCACACAACACCCGTACTGGATGAGCATGAATGTTAATAACCAATTATGCAAATGTGCAGTATTTAGATAATGGATTTTGACTACAATAAATTAACCTGTGTTTCCTCCTGCACATGAGCAGATATGGCCTCTGTAAATGGTTTAAGAGGACGGAGATACTGCAGGTAGACATGTAATACTGTAAATGAAAAAAAAACATGTTTGAATGAAAGATTAAACTGTTCTGTGTATTTTATATGTCATTGCTCTGTAAATCTGTATGATTCTCACTGTTTTTGAAGCACTGAGTCCAAAAATGGCTCATGAATTATAGAGCGTCCCGAGAAGGACACTGTGTTGTACTTTATGCTTACGGCAAAACAGATTGGGGCTGAATTATTGACGAGAGTCATTTCTGTTTGCCCGTGGATGCCTGCCAGTGAAGGGTACATGCCATCAGCACTGTCAGTGTATTTTGGATGTATCACTATTAGCTTTGTCTGGATAAATTCTCTTGTGTGAGATCTTGATGTGACGGTTCACTGGAAGTTCTCATTCTGGAACCTGATGTTTTCTCTTCTAGGTTATTAAGATTGGTGCTCTGGGCCACAGGAAGAGGATCATTGCATCTCTAGCAGAGAGACCTTATGAAGAGGCTCCTTCTAAGTCTCGTCGCCTTTCTCCGATTATGGTAAGACTGAGGATGGTCAGAAATGATAACCTTGACATTAAGTCTTTATTGCTGCTTTCTGTATAAATCCATAAAAACAAGGACCTTTTAAATAATGTTTTGTCTTCAGTACTCCACACAACTGAGACTGCAGAAGTGTCAGTGTTACTTTTGATCAATGATGTGCAGAAACATGCTGTCAGCACCAATTTGGTTGTTACCTTAGATATGATTAATGTACACAGTTAGAAGGGTAGCTCTGATGATACCCTCAACGTAACCTAGATTTACTGTCACTGATATTAATGTCTTTTTATTATGTAAAACTGCTTCACATTGGTTCATGTGCATTGATATATTTCAGTAGGGATTGAAGCTGAGAGGAAAGTTAAACCCAAAGGCAGGGCCAGTAGGGTTTCTATGCCAACACTGTATGGTGAGAAAATGGATCCTTCTCTTTCTGAAGCTGATGTCTAAATTTGGACTGAGATTCTTCAATATCATTATGTTTACAGCAGTTGGATACTCAGGGCCGATTTCCCAGGCAGATTAAACTGGGCTAAAAAGAATTGAGATTCTCTGTGGAAGAAGCTCTTTTTTTCAAGGATTAAGCTTGGATGTAGATCAGGGAAACTAGCCCACGTAGACAGTGCAGTCAAGCCATTCATCTGCTGTGTTTTCTTTTCTTTTGTGTTTGGCAGTTTCATGACCTCCTGTCCCAGACCACATCTCCCCTCAGTCAGATGGACCCGTACACCAGCCGCTCCATGGACACGCTCCTCCCTCTGCCTGACTCGGACCGAAGGCGGAGAGGAATCGACCAAGACTGCAGCATATCTCTGCGCTCTTATAGTGAGAGGCCACGCTCAGTAGTGAGTTCCACCTCCTTTCACTTATCTGGAAAACCACCTACTGTAGCTCATTTGATTGAACTAATAACAAAAACTAGTAAAAAAAAAAAAAAAGAAAAAAAAGATGCAGCACATTTGTTATCTGGTGTTAGTGCACATAGGCTTTCACTAGTTAAATTTTTCCATGACTTGTGTAAATGTTGGATTTTAATTATACTCTTTTTAGAATGATTGAGTACTTTTTAAAAGTAGTTTTATAGGTAGTTGATTATGGTGCCTTGATTTTTTTTTTAAAAAAAAAAAGATGTTTTCTGATCTTTTTCTGCAGATTTTCTGTAAAATTTGTTTTGATAAATATATGAAAAAGTAATATTTTGATAAAAACAGTCACTCTCACATATATTCAAGATGCTTATGTCCAGCTGGCTAAGCTTAGCCAGCTATGGAAAATATACCCAAAAGAACAGATGAGTTCAGTGCCTTAAAGGAGTGATGACATAGCAGTTAAAAACTAGTTTATGTTGTTGGCATTACTTTATATGTAAATACTCCAAAGAAAAAAACAGTATTTTTTACAGCGCAGTATTGTTTTGAAACGCCAGACCTCACTTCCTCAGTAATACAGTTGGGTCTGGTGATGATATGGAGCTTTACCCGGAGACCACGTTGACTTCATTTTGATTGGCTACACCTTATTTCGCTATGACCTTATTTGGAGAATCTAGGTCAAGCTGCGGTCGGAGTTTGCTAAAGGCTAACTGCTAGCAACATGGGCACTTCAGACAGTGTGAGCTACGTTTATCAGACAAGACAGCATTTAGAAAATAAATAAACTTACAGGTAATGACAAGGTTGTGGCCCCCTCCCTCAGTGTTACTGCAGAAGTTTTCTTTTAAATCCATTTGTTTGAAAATCCAGACCTGACTGCACAGAAGTTACTACTAGCTCCATACACGAAGCTGAATCAGACAGGGAGAGGGGGGGGGGGAGCGGACGGTGCATAAACCGTTAGGAGAGAGAGAGAGAGGGGGGGGCTGTTTACTTGATAGTGTGCTCTTATTGGAGCAATTAAATTACGTAGAATGGTAGAACTACGTAGAATGATAGCCTGCTGTCTGATTCAACTGTTTCTGAGCAGAGAGACAAAGCTGACAGACCATAAACAGGAACTTTGATTCTCACTCTGGACATTCACATGGCCTCATCAGTGCACAATAGATCATATTATACACCCAAAACCCCAGAAAAGTGAAATTTGATGTCATGGCACCTTTAAAATGCTCTAAAGGTTTGCAAAGCTTTAGCAAAAACTCTTCAAATTACATGGCAAAAATATAAATGACCTGATAATTTATAATTTATTTCTTTTGTATATGCATGAAATCATTCATTTGGATGAGTACTTTTCTGAATGTCAAAATATGGCAATATTGAATTATTGCCCTGCCCCCAAGCAATATTTGGTCTTTATTGACTCTCACGAAGTCAGCTCAGCCTCCCTAAATTTTCTGGGTTCTTATGAGAGAAAATAAACCAAGAATAACTCTGTGATCAAATTTTTTAGCATTTGTTGAAGGTCAAAATATGACACAATCCGTTCAGCTGGCTGCCTGTTTTCTGACTCACTGTGACCAAAGAGGAGCATCCATGAATGAGGAAGAAGTTGCACGGCCCAGACACTGTGACATATTGAATCAATACTTTTCCCTAAAAGCCTAGTCTACAATTATCATACGAAATTTTACTCTGACAAGTAATATATGAAAGAAGTGAGCACATCCTACACTGACCTAAAGGTCGAACATGCATAAATATTTATCATCCTACTGGCATATCAAAAACAGCCTCCATTAAAGTGCTGACAAGACAGACTTCAGCTGTTTTCACTTTAATATACAAGAATATAAACTCTTACCTCACTTGCTCCACCAAGACACACAAATTAGTATTTTGAATGAAAGCCTCCTTATAATTTTCTACCCAAAGTGGAACACAAATTACATTCCTGTCTCTTCTGTTACACTACAAGTTGAGATGTTGAAGTGTGAAAAAGGGCTATGACACCAAGAATTGACAGATCTACTGCCAGAGAGATCATAGTTCGTTCAGTGCCACAAAGTTAGTTCAAGCTTTCCTTTTTGCTACTTTTACAAACATGATGACGCATTTCTGCAGGACAGACACAGCGAACGACACAAAGAGTCTCGTTTAAACCTCCGGCCACCAAGCCACTCTGCCACGTATGCCACAGTGTCTGCCTGGCATCACCAGCCTGAGAAGCTCATCCTGGACTCCTGCGGGTACGAGGCAACAGTAAGTCACCCTCACCATCTTTAGCTCAGAGGCAGAAATAAAGTCTTGATTAACCATATAAGTATGCACTTTCAGCCAAAGTCTCGGACACAGTTTTCCATTAAAGTGTACTTGCAACAATATGGAGCATCTTTGCTGTTACTGCACCTTGTTTTTTGTTTTTAATTCTGTGCTGTATATTTGAGTTCCAGTGTTGATATCAGTGTTAAGATTACATTTTGAATGGTGTTTGGATTATTTCTCCTAGTACCTAGGATCAATGATAATCAGGGATCTAAGAGGGATTGAATCCACACAAGATGCCTGTGCTAAGATTAGAGTAAGTACTTGTTCAATTTTCCCTTTTTTTTCTACTTTGTATTTGTTCTGACCCCCCCCCCCCCCCCCCAAAAAAAGAAAGTTATTTAAATGATATAGCAGTCAATAAATCCCAATAATGAAAGAAAATGGGGGACATAGAACCTCAGATTAGCTTTGTCAGAGTAAAAATGATGATACATAAACAGTTCTTTTTTATGCAATATGTTGTGTCTCCCCCAGAAATCAAAGGATTCAAAAAAGGGTCCAGTTGTCATACTTTCCATCACTTATAAGGGGGTCAAGTTCATTGATGCGGCCACAAAGGTACTGTATGAGTGTGTGTTCGTGCTTATTGATCTGTCCAACCCAAACACTGCAGTTGACTCTTCCACTGTCCATTAGTTGTTCATTTCCACTCAGCCTTTCTCTTCTCTCCTGTGCCCATCAGACTATAGTTGCAGAGCATGAAATCAGGAACATCTCATGTGCTGCCCAAGACCCGGATGACCTCTGCACGTTTGCATACATCACCAAGGATCTGAAGAGTGGCCACCACTTCTGCCATGTCTTCAGCACTGTGGAAGTGGTAAGTCCTGAAATTCTTGATGAAGTGAGAAAAAAAAAATCACAAACTTTATTAGTAAAGTTGTCAGAAAGTAACGTGAAAAATTCCTCGTGGGATGTTGGATTTCCTGTTGTTAAACCTGCTTGCAGTCATCCTGAGGGTATTCTTTTCTTATTTGGCTCATCAAATACCTTGATTTTAGACCCACGTCCACTACGCGTGGCATTGCCTCTAGCAGGCAAAGATTATTTCGCAATTGTGCCTCAACACCTGTAAAAAGGTCAGAGAAAATCTTTTACCTTTGGCACAGGGATGTCTGGAGCCACCTTAATGGCAAAAAATAATGTTTTGGAAGGATTTCTAACCAATATGGTTTTATGACTTGGAGTTATTATGGAACTCAATAGATGGCATCTTGTTATGGAACAAAACACACGTGAGAGCTCTTTATCATTAGTATAAACTGACAAAGGTATCCAATGGATTTGGGAATATGTGCTGAGAGCACATCTGCAGGTCTCTAAGAAGCTGTCTGTTCATTCTGTTACTTAAAAAAGCTGCAAAGACTTGCTTTGCTTTATGCATTGTCTCTTGACTTGAATTTCTAACCAAAAACAGCATCATGTGGCTCTAAATTGATATCATTACCACTGTCCAGTAAAAGTGAAATGGTAACTTTCAAGTGTGTCCATCACTGATCTCAAATTCATAGCATCTAAAGTAATAATGTGATCTGTAGTTCACAATATGTTTTAAACCTTGAATATTTTTTTATATGCTTATAATATCCTGTTTTAGTTGGGGAGAGCAATAAGGGTATTTTTATTAGGTTTATGGATTATGCCCACTTAATTTTTCAGTCAGCATTGGGTACACCCACTTCTAAACCCCCTGAAAGCTCACCATTCAGTGGCAGATGCCCACACCCACTCTGACCCCCATCCCCGTAGGAGGGGATGCTCCCAATGAAGGAGATGCTGCCTGTTACCCACAGCTAAAGATGCTTGTTATGTGTTGAGGCCAATTTCTCCCCATGACCATCCATCAGCACACGTTCCCTCTGCTGTAGCCAACAAATTGTGACCCAGAAATACAAAAATTTCAGGATTTATTAATCAAAAGGAAAAAGCAGCTGCAAAACTGTGTTAACCATTCCTTCTCCATCTCGAAATGTGGCATTGGTTTCGTAATTTCATAACTTAGTTTCCTAAGATCAAACAGCAGAAATTAGGTGACAATGAGTAAATACTACTAATAGATGTTTGGGGTAAACAAAAAAAAGTAGTCTTACATATCACAGTTTATAAAACTGTGTTTTTGTGACTACATTTAATAAAAAAGGGTAAAAACTGAGAGTATACCCACTTCTCCAGGAACCAGTACACCAAAGCATTTGCAAAGCTGGTCAAAGGGTTAACTAAGAAAATGCTGTTTACAGATTCAGGAGTTTTAGAAATTCCTGCATGCCGTTATCTGCAGTAGTAGGCCAATCTAAGGATGTAGTCGTGTGTGTGAAAACATTTTCTTAACCATTAAAAACCAACTGCAAAAGAAAACAACCACTTAGAATCAGCTTTACTATATGTCAGATTTTTTTTTATATATAAATATATTTATTTTAAAGATTTTTATTTTGTCTTGCTTTACATTCAGTGTCTATTGATATCAACATAAACATGTTTTTCATGACAGACACAGACCTACGAGATCATCTTAACACTGGGACAGGCATTTGAGGTGGCCTATCAAATGGCAGTTCAGTCCAGAGCGAGACAGTATGTGCCCCCGTCAGCTCTGGGCTCAGAGTACATCGAAACCAAAACCAGCCGTCCAGTGTCTCAGTCATGGAGCAGCATGCGAAGATCAGCGGTAAGTACCTGGGGGGGGAAAAAAGAAAGAAAGAAAAAGTTGTCAACATGTATTTTTCATTGTGAGCAAGAGTTGAATTTGCTCTTTGGTTATTAAAAGAAGGGAGGATAGAAACACACAGTTGTACAGTCATAGTTTAGAAAAAGAACCAGACCTCATGACCGACTTTTCCTCGGATGTTTAACCCCCCATAGACCACCTACAAAGAAAGATCTGCTGTGATCAGCAGAAAGAAATGAGTCATTATTTTGCTGCCAGTTTTATCTCACATACCCAGCAGCCTTGAACGTCACTCTGATCCGAGGAGATTTCCTATTTGTGCGTATATGTAAGAGAGTAAGGAATGAAAGGTTCATTTGTTGCTCACAGGCAGGTGATCGATTTCTTCCGGGACTTTTCTCAGAGCTCAACCCCTCTGGTTGGACCCATGCTGCTTCCTCACCTCTGATTGAGTGCGTTGCGTAGATGTTGGCGTAGACCCTCAGTGACGCATTGATGTATTGACCTCTCAGGCAGCATATAAAAAGAATTCAGTGATCACTGTTACCTGAGAGAGCCGTGCGCACAGCCAGGAGCATGCATGCTGCTGGACCACATCCTTATGCAGAGACACAAATCTTTTTGTTTTACCGACTGTCTGGAAGGATGATTTATATAATAATCACAGAGCTGCATACGAGTCTTGGCTTAGTGTTATCTGCTATTTACATTAATGTTTTTGTTTCTACCAAGTTCAGTTAGTTAAAACGGAAACGAAGATGGTCATACAGTGTTTTTTTGTTTTTTTAAATCATTTATTCATTTTTCTATGCCTCCTCCCCAAGGAGCTATTTAGCGTCTACTAACCCTGTCTCATGCAATTACAGTTATACCCTGTAACTGCAAGCTTTCTGTTCTCACATGGCAGTTATGCCATAATAATCAAGTTTCCCTTTTACAGCCAGCAAAGGTCCATTTTGTCAACTGACACTGAGCAGATTTTATCAACTGTAGTTATAAAATTAATTAAGCAAACATTATCCCCCTGAGTGTTTTGAAAACACTCTCCCCAGTTTATCGTTTAATCCACTCAGCTGTATTGTTATAAAACTGTAAAGGAGTCTTAAGTGTGCTTTTGATTGTTGTATACAAGGTATTGTGAGAAAAGCCTGAGCCTAAAGCTGCATGACCAAGGCAAGAAGTCAGTCCCTTCACCAGCAGATTATCCATGTAGCAGCCATGGAAACGAAGAAAGACGATTTAATCTGAGTGTTTCAATGTGGAAAAATCTGACATCATACCCTGACTCTTTGTTTTAAAGTAATTAGAAAAGCCATTTATGGTGATGACTAATTACTGTGTTTGCTAAAGATACTGTCTCGAGTAAATTTGGCAGGAGTGTAAATGTAGATGACCTAAAAGAGAAAAAATGCTACAGAGATGCAAAACAGCTGAACTGTCACACAAAATTAGCTTAATGAAATGCAAGCTACCACAGAAAAAAGAATCTTTAAAATGATAAAACAACCAAGAAGAAAAGCAGAATGACTTCAGACAGACAGCATGAGCCGAGATAGCAACAACCAAAAAGCAAAGTGACCACAGAGAGATGCAAAATTGGCAAAATGAACCACAAAATGACCAAAATGGGTCAAAAAGCAATTGGGTTAAATTTCTTAAACATATACAGCTGGAGTGACAAAACAACCGGATTATATCTGCACCGTTTGTGGTTGTTTTGTGCCTCTGGTTGACCTCAGTAGGATGAGTGAAGGATTTTTCACACATCTCTGCTCATTGTTTCATAATTTGTCCATGTAAGTAAGGCATGCAACGGATTTCTGCTTATGATGTAACAAACAAACACTGTTAAATCAATTACACTCTGCTCCACCCCCCCCCAAGTCTCCATTCTTACAACAGCCATGTGCACACACCACTCCAGCATGCGTTGAAATCCAAAGCTCTGCAGACCCACTGGGCCCAGCTGCAGCTGGACGGTCATTGTTCAGTTTAGAGGACAGGCATTGACAGGAAACAAACAAAAATATGAAAAATGTTTCCTTATGAACTGAAAGAACGAGTTGAACTGCTCTTGCTGCGACTGGATTTCTTCACTGTCCATACCGTGCAATGAAATGCTCTGTCCCTTCTCTGCTCTCTTCTTTTATAACATGTCTGTTCTTGTCTTCTTGGTCCTCCTGCTTCCCAGGGTGCCCCTCTGCTCGAATGCCGCTGCTGTCACTGTCACACGTGTACTACCCACCGTCCTTCCTTCCTCCCGTTGCACTCTGTTAGCCCTGGAATCCAGGTCCTTCTCTTTCCTTTCCTCTATTCAGTCCTCAACCATCATACATCTGCTGACACACTATATCCCTCCTTTATTTCTTTTCCTTGTTGTTGGGATGCTGCAGTGCACTTTTGTACCTTTGTTTTGTTTTTTTGGTTGTTTTTTGTTAATATTTCAACCATGAGCCTTCTCCTCATCCCTTTACTTTCCCATCTCTCATCTTCACCTTACATTTAAGACCTTACAATGGAATTAGCTGAAGTTCTGTGGTTATACACCCAGAGAAGAGAGGGCCTCTCCATGTGATTTCCCGTCTCTGTGAAACTCTTGGTTAAATTGTGCCAGTGAGGGTTTAATCCATTGTGTGATAGTTGAAGTTGTCTCTGTTGGATGGTTTGTAACCGTTCCTCAGTTTTTGTGTGTGCTGCTGTCTCAGTGTTATCCAGAAGCAGGGAATTTTTAAATGACAAATTTGTTTGTTTTAAGCAATGCAAAATTCATATGAAACTCTCAAAGTGAGTTAATCTGCATAATGAATGCAAGAATGTGTGACTCGACTGTCCGTGATATGCCAATAGCCAGTGGTGAAGAGCACGTTGTTTTGGAGCTATTAATCAGCATATGTTTTAACCCCCCGGAGGGCGGTGTCTTTGCTTTCCTGCTGCTGCTTACAGAGGCTGAGCGTATTTCCTCTCAGGCATCATCCATGTTGTGGATTGAGCCCTCAGTGTCTGTGATTATAAAATGATCACCGGACTGTACCTCTAATCCACATGCACGTGTGTGAGCTGAAGACTTGTCAGTGTGGCGCAATGGCCTCCACTGCCGCACGTCTTACACCCTCCTCTCGTCCCTCCTCCCTCCCTCCCTCCGGCAGATCGACCCCCTGGAGATGGACGCGGACATGCAGTCCCTGGGCAGCACCACCTGGCTCTGTGACCAGCGGGACTACAGCAGGCGTCCCGTCAGCACCAAGTACGAGACCACCATATTCTGAGACCGGATCCCCACAGCTGCCCTGACTGCACCCCCTTGTACTTTCCTCCCCCCTTGCATTCGGTTCTCCTTTCATCTCTTTCTCTCACTGACACACAGACACACACACACTCACTCACACATATATACATGTGAGCCCCGTGCCTTCTCACTGTGATGGTATAGCATCCCTCAGGGCTGCCTACTCCTTCACCCTCCTTTGCCCTGCCCAGCGACCCACACCAACCTCCTGCCTGCCATGACAAACACTCCTGTGGCTCTCCTGAGCCTCCCCAACTCCCCTGGCAGCCTCCCTCGCCTGTTGCTGCTGCAGCCAATGGCGGAGCCCTGGAACGGATGATCCTGGACTGATCTCATTTTACCGTGGCCCTGCTCTCTCAACCAAACTGCCTCTTCCTCCTCATCCTCCTCTTCCTGACAACTTGCATCTGCCTCCAAATCCCAGATAGCTCCCAGAGGTTGCATCTTTATTATTCTTCCTCTTAAAAGCCATTTTTTTAAAATTATCTACAGGCAAAACATGCATGTTCATTTTTATTTTGCTCTGTATTCAGACTAACACTGGCCCGACCTTGCAGCAAGTTCAAGTATTTACAGAAATGTTAGAAATATGCACTTCTGTGTAATGCTAAAGGGGTCAGTGTGTTTTACTGTTAAATGAGAGGTTCGACATTTTGGGAAATATGCTCATTTGCATTCTTGCAAAGTTAGACAAGAATATTAACCACTCTTGAATATCAGTATAATAAATATGAAGGTGCCATAAATCTGGCGACCAGCTTAAATCTAAGATCCCACCATTAGGAAATGTGGAGGGGTTGGATTTTTAAACACTGGCTGAAGAAACAGATGCTTAAATGCATCTTATTTATTTATTTTTTTATTTTTTGGTCCTCATCATGCGACACCAAGGCTCGCTATATGTTTTCTGTGTCTGCATGTGGAAACCAATTTGCATGATCCTTTTAATACTACCGTTTTGGTCAGCTGTGCTGAAGCTTTTCATGCACAGGCATTTAATCGTCTACAGAATATTGCAGAGGTGTGGATAACGCTGCTTCTCCTGTTAAGTCTCTCCTCAAAACAAGCATCTATCTTGTTCTTTTTTTTTTCTGAATAGAGATTAATCAAGATGTAATTTTTAATCAGCTGTGGAAAGCTTTAAGTTGACCAGTTGATGCTGGAAGCTTCATGTTAACTAGACAAATGTGAGCTGGTTATCAGTCTTGTCACATTGTTCACTTTTAAGAAGGCGACGACGTCTATTCCTCAAAATGTCGATCTTCTCCTTTAAAGTGTCTTTTATCATTTAGATTTAGAATCTGTTAACTAAAACTGTTATTTGTGTTGAATATATATATATATTTTTAATATCATCTTATTTCAAATTTATCGATTATTTTTGTTTCTTGGCTTCAAGACATTATAATTTTTTTTTCTTTCTCCATCTGTAGCCTGTCCTGTCTTACCAGGCATCTACCACTGTGAGGCACTATGAGGAGGCTGCTTTGCTAGCATGGGATGCAAGATGGACAATTATTCAGTGAAAGACAAAACAGCAACATGCAGCAAACAACCCGTGTATTTTTTTCTACGCATTTGTACAGAACTCATAGTACGACCACGATAGATTGGTCCCAAAAAAGAAGAAGAAAAAAAAAAAACTATCACTGATGTCTGAGCTCAAAGCAGACTAAGAACTGAAACCTTGTACACGTATACACTGGAGGACGACCTTCCTACACTTTTACCGTGGACAACAGCCTTACGTCATTACGGTTACCTACAGTATAATCAACTATAATCCCACCTTCCTTCCTCCGCCCTTCTGAACACCACCCACCAACTGCACGCCTCCAACCTGTTTCTAAAAGACTAAAAAAAAAGAGAAGAAGAGACAGCACTTTTGATTTCCTGGTGTTACTGACTAGACTGTGACTGGCAGGGAGGCTGTTGGTTGAATAATGGTACAGGTTTGTCAGGATGAGTCTTTGCTCTGGCCTTGTACTGCCCAGTGCCTGTCAGCATTAACGGTAGCGCTGAGAGCCTGCAAATCCCAAAACATCCTGCTTATCTATGAAAAAACAAACAGCACTGTGTTAAAGAGAGCACTATCCCTTTTAAAAATCTTGTTTTCTAAGGGGATACAGGTGCACTTTGTGATACTTTTTGATAGACCGGGGCTAACTGAAACATTTATGAAGAATCCCTTCATTAATTACTACAACCAGAGGAAAGAAACAAACAAAACAAACTCAAAGAATATCCCCTAAAAACAAGAAAAATGAGCTTAATTGATAGTTGGTTCTCCATTTCACCTATTTTTGTAACCTGGACTTGAACATGAGTGTATTGACAAACCCCCAGCACAATTTGGTGCACATTTTCCTACTTAGCATCTTATTATCATGATTACATGGGTAGTAGGTATTTATTTCACACCAATTTAGAATTAGGTACAGTACACGCAAAGTATGTCACTTGAAAATAAACAGCAGTGAAAAAATTTAATTCCACTGCACTGAAAGAGCCAAATGTAAATGTTCTGGTTTGCTGTTAATGCGAATGGATTTGCTGTGCTGGGAACATGACACGCTTTTTTGGAAAAGATAAAAAAAAAAAAAAAAAAGTATTTTCCTCTTGCACTGTGATTAAAAAATGCTTGTGGTGGAGTCGACACAAATCCGGTCCGTCCGTCCCCCCCATCATGTGCACTACCTTTCTACCCACTGTGCGTGCTGTATGCTTTGTTTCTGTCTTGATGGAAGTTTGGACTGTTGCATCACTGGCCGCTGTCCTCGTCTCTGTGTGCTGCAGGAGAAGTGAGGGACTGAACTCCTCTCCAAAGACGGCGCGTCTGGAGTCTGACTGTTTAGATGTAACTGCTCTGTGTGCGGTACCGTGGCTGTGTCATTGCCACTTTGTTCTGACTCTTTTATCTGTTAGCTTCCACTGATGATGCATGTTGGCAGTGTTTTTGTGTTTTTGTCCCCTCTGATGCACTTGGCCTGAGCAGTCTTTGTATGTACTGTAGCAGCGTCTCGTCTTCTCTCACTCATCTGCCATTTGCTTTTTATGTTCCCTCTCTCCGTTTACACGCCTCATCCCTCCATTTTGCCATTGTCCTCGCTCCCAACATTTTGTCACGTATGTTCTTCCATTTTGTGTGTCACCAGGACAACCTGCTCTAGGATGAATGCAGTATATGAAAGCATTACACTTTAATGAGCAGCAGCTATTTGAAGCAAGTTTTTGGTGGCATGATATGGCCGTGCATGTACCCGTCTTTTTTAACATTGGTGTTTTCCTTGTGTAGCTCGCCCCAGCGTTCAAGTTTCCGGATACCAAGCTGTGAGTTGAAGGGGAGCAGCCCGTTCGAGTGTGTTTGCGTGTGTTGAATTAGTGGGCAGAGCAGTGGGGAGACAAAAAGGAAAAAAAAAAAAAAAAAGGTTGAGAGATAAACTTGAGAGGTAAGCCTGAGTAACACGCAGGGCCAACCGCCTGGATTTCACTCTGTATATCCCCTGCTCCTGCACTGCCCCCAGGATGAACTGAAGGCAACCTGTGGTCCCACATTACCAGATAAATAGGACCCCATATCACTCCTGCCCTGACAAAGGTTAGTCAGAAAGGCCAAGTCTATTTCCTGGCCTTCATGGGACTTCTTGATTTTGTCATGTAGGTACTGTCATGTTTAGAGCACTGTAGACTATTAATGATATAGAACATTAATGAACATTTCTATTGATTCAGGTCTACTGAAGATAGTAACAGCTGGATTTATTAAAGGGTAAAAAATGTAGAAAAAAAAAAAAAAGAAGAAGAAAGTGTACCAGCATACAATGCTTTGCCCTGGTATGTGGACAGAGTATGGTTTGGAGATGTAATACTGTTTTAAATATCAAAGCAATATTATATTAATGAAATTAAATAATACTAAGACTTAAAAAAACACAACCTCTCAATTCTGTTGTCAGCATTGATTTTCTTTCCATGGCTGAGTGGTTAAAAAGAGACGCTTTCTGCCAGCTGTCTGAAATCAAAGGTGACACGACAACATGGTAATTACTGTACAGTTGTACTTTCAGTGTTTTCCCTGCTGAAGAGATTAGTGGGTGGTGCAACTTCTAATCTAAACAAACGATTAGCCCAGTTTGTGCTTCTCATGTATTTTATTACTTTCAAGTCGCAGAACTGAGCATCTGAGTGCCTGCTGATCTTTGAAAAAACACACATCAGTAATGCTGTGTCGATCTTGTTTGCATTTCCAGAATCCTAAAAAACAAATGGAAACCACAACTAATTTAAATGTTGAATGAGAAACAAAAATATTTTTTTTTAACCTGGTTTCCAAACAGCTCCTTTAAAAGAAAGATGTAGCAGGAAACGAATGAGCTTTGCCTATTTATACACGGCTCTAAGTGACTTTAATAATACACTACACTATCTTTCATTTCTTAACACTATATTTATGCTTGCATGTTTTTTGTGCCAATCGAAAAGTGTAAAAAGATGTATTTTGACTACCTAAATCAGTAAACTCAAGGTGTAATTCAGGAAATGGGTTAATAATCGTGACCCTGCAGTAGAATCACTGTTTCTTTGAGGATCCTGGAAATCCTTTCAAGACATTTAGAAGAGCCATTAGAAGACAGGATGGGTATTTCAGGACTTCCTGAACATTTATTTTGCAGCCATCTGTAATTTATCATTGGTTCTGCTCAGACTGTAGCAAAGTTACTCAGAGTTAAAGGAGCATTGACCAGTATTTTTGCATGTTTTAGCCCTGTGTAGAAATATGATCCCTCAAACTAACAAGTCTTTAAATGATATTACTGCTCTAGAAGTGTTTCATTTTGACTAAAGATTGCTGCTGGTGAGTATTTTATTTAAGCATGATGCAAAAAATATTCAGACTGATTCCTAAAACTTGAAGTATGAAGCCTGATGTTACGATCCATCACAGTGAACCGCTCATCTTAACCAAGCGGTAACCTCCGGTGGCCAACAATGAAGCTACACGGAAGAAGTCAATATTTGTAGTTCTCCCTTCATCCGCCAGGGACTGGCTGCAAAATATTGCAAATCCCCATAGACTCCCATGTTAAAAAGGCCAACTTCATAGCAGAAATAAACATGTTTACAGCCTGGTTCAAAAAATCATTTTAGGTTTAGTAGGTCAAGTTTACCTTCCTGTCAATTGTGAGAGGGGTGAATTTTTTTTTTTTAAAACTCATCCGTTTAGATGTCATTTAATACTGAAATTATACATAATTAAGGGTGTGTCCTTTTGATTGACATGCGGCAGACCGAAAGCCGGCCTGCCGAGCGGTGGCTCCTGTTTGCTCTTGGCAAGGTCTCAGGCTGTAGCAGTATCACAACGGCAGTTTTTAGTCAGCTAATAGCAAGTCTAGGCATATCTTACATTTAACCCGCCGCTTAGGGGGCCACTCTTCGTTAGCTTCTGTGAGTTTCGAGTTAGGTCGCTTTGCGTTTAGCCCAGAGTACGTCAGCTGTCAATCATTTTCGCCGAGGTCACGCTTTGCCCATTTTAGTATTTTCCAGGAGTGACGACACATGCGACACGGCAAGATGGCGACAGACGCTGGGAAACGCCCTACTGGCTTCACTTTTAGCTCTTCAGAAACCAACGGCTCATGTGAGCGAAAGGTTCGTCCCTCTCTATTAACGGTCTATGATCTTAACTCGCAGTTTCACTTGTTTGCAAGATTGTTATTCCCACACAATAATTGTTATAAACAAAAGTAAACATTAGTGTCACCCCAAGGTTGCTTTGATTAATTAGTTTCAAAACTATGTAAAATCCAGCGACTACTTAATAACCAGGTGAACCTTCCTCGCTGCCACCTGTAGGTTTCTGGAGAGCTGAATTGAAGCTAAGCGGGTGGTTCCTTCCTACCATGAGATGTGTATCTCGTCACGACCGAAAAATACAAAAAATGGGCAGAAAAGAGGAGCTGAGGAAGGGTGTGTGAATGTGGGAGCAATTGATTGACACTCACCAAACTGTGAGCTACCTGTACCGAGCTAACCTGGAGCTCACAGAGGTAGGTGGGGTAAAGCTAAGGAGCGCTGCTAACCAGCTGAAAAAATGTGATTTTGCTACTCTCAAACTGGCTGAAACCTTCCCAGGAGCAAGCAGATCAAATAACATCTAAACAGATGAGTTGTAAAATACACCCCCTCACAGTTGACAGGAAGGTAAACTTGACCTATTAAACCTAAATTGATATTTTGCAAATTCGGCCACCGAATCGTAGCGCATTATGCAGCAAACAGCCTGTTCAAGCCAACGGAGAGAGATGTTGGTGGGCTCGTTCTTTTTGGTTTTTAATGCTTCATCACCCGTTAGCATTAAAAAACTGGACATGCGTGTTTATTCTTTCACAATTCCTGCCTCTAGTCCCTTTAAAGTTAGTTGCTTATTAAACAGTTGGGACAGTCTCTAAAATGGGCCAATCCAGCAACCACCAAGCCATGCTGTTGTGATAGATGCAGTATGTGGTGCAATCTGTACCAGTAGTAGTAGTAGTACTATCAACTTTATTAGGTATAGTAAAAGTAAATATAATATGAAAGAAATACAGATAAAAGGTGAAAGGATACCAAAGGGGTGTAGACTAAACTTTAGTGCATATAAATGAATAAATAATTTGTTGCTTCATGACAGTTTTTTTTTTTTTTTTTTTTTTACAAACTATACACATGGCCTTTTTTTGCAATAAAAACTGAATTGGTGTTTATATGATAGGTGTTTCTCCAAATCCCAACACAATATGTATAATGGAACAATCAATGCGTTATACAAAATAAAAAGTGATTTTTGAAACAGAAGGGCTTTTACTGTATACAGTATGGCAATGGGTTTTAACATGATTTCCAGTTTCTTTTTTTGGTCTGAAAACTTGGTTTCTGCAACTATATCAATTTCAACATTAATTTTGATTTATTTTTCCATGATACATTTAGCTTTTTTTTTTTTTTTCCAAAGTGAATGGATAATTTGTTGGTAACCACTGGCTAACTAACTCTTTTTCCACTGTATCCAGAAGTTGCTTTAAAGGGACACCGTGTAACTTTTGGCCACTATTGGCACTAAACCTGAAACTCCCCACAGGCCACACAACTGTCGTAAAATTAAACAGTTTCTACCCATGTTGTGGAATTGTGTTTGCAGACCACTTTGATCAGCTGATGGCAAAGTCATCGAACCATAAAGCAAAGCGCCAGATCACATGATCCAATGAAATACGGATCCACTCCTGTAAAGTTACAATGTATGATATTTAAGGAGGGCAGCCCCCTCGGAGAAATGACGTGGCAAGTGCTGTATACTGACCCCAAAAATCATCAATTATTACTTATGTTAGGCTAATGTTTGGGTCAAAAATTACACAGTATCCCTTTAAGTTGCCCCCACTATAAAAGAAAGTTGTATCATCAGCAAATAAAATCAACAACCTCAATAACTCCAGCAACTGGGAAACAAGACCTTCCCTGGAAAAAAAAAAAAAGTTTGGATGGGAGCATATGTTGCTCCAGAACCTGTAAAAGAGATTTCTTATCCAATTGGAACTTCCTGGTTAAAAAAGGTAAACTAAAAAACTGATTAATTAGAATCTAGTAGACGATGAATAACCTACATCAGCTCTGGTTCACTGTGGTGGATTACACAACATAAGCAAGAGCATCCTTACATTGAAGAGAAATGAAAAGTTGAATTGTTCATTCAAGAAAAAAAAATATGCAAAATGCGTCTCCATGTCTTTATTACAGACACTGTTCTGTTAATCGTTGTTCACAGTCAGCTCTGTTATCCCCATAATTCCAAAACTGACATGTGAATGAGCGAAAAAACTCTTGCCCCTCACAATGTAAATGAGAATACAACAAAGCAAACAATCCTCAAGAGAATTTCATTAGTTTAGTAATTAAAAAGAAAAAAAAATAACAAACAGAAACAGTCACACTTTCATAAAAATCATCTTGAAGACAAACTTTTAGTCCGTATGATTTTGTTTAGCTCCATGTATCCTGTCATGTTTTAATGCTATATCACATCCACACGTCCTTTGGGAGATTCTGACATGTGACTTTTCATTTGCTTGCTCTGTAATGTGTGCTGTTTGAATGGCTGTGTGAAAAATGAACATGAAAAACTTTTGGATTACAAATAAAGCAGTTTAGTAGTACCACACACCCTCAACCTCCCCCCACCCCTGCCCGATATAACCAATGACTATAGGAAACAAATCAGTATATTTTTGGTTTAGAATCAAAAAAGCAAAAAAGAAAAGAAATGAATAAAAAAAAAAAAGTGCGTACTGTCTTTGGTAAGTCATACAGAAACGTGTGTCAGTATAAAGACACCAAGCTACATTAAATCTTAGTATGAATTATTATTTACAAACTCTTAGCATATTTTCTTTGGCATTTTTTTGTGTTGTTAACATTTCAGTCTCTTGTTATGACTAAATGTGGCTGTTTCTTTCTACTTCACAGTCTTACTGGTTTTGTGTACACATGTTATCTGGTTTACATGTACTATAATAATTATTCAGTATCTGCCTTATGCTTTCACTCAGACATTTTAGTCCTGACATCTAGGGAAATATTTTGTTTCTGGAGACTGTAAATGTCAATTAAACAACAGAAGGACTATACATTCAGTTGACTGGTTTTATATTGTGAGTTTTAAATCTGACATAAAAGTTTCCTTTGAACATCTCTTCTTCTCCACATTTACACTCTAAAGTGACACATTTAATGCCAAATGGCAGCTTGGGTTCAGGTCACACACAGTTTAGCGCAAGTCTTCTCCAGTCTCAGCTTCTCCTGTCGGGAGCAGCAGTTTCCTGAGGATGGGTGCATAGAAGGGGCCAAAGACTGTTCGGTTGAAGTGGACGATTCGCCCAAAGGCCGTTCCCAGCTCTGCTAGCTCAGCACTCACCAGCCTGAGGGGAAAATGCAGCTCTGGACTCCTTTTAGCCGGGCCACCCTGCAGCATGGCCAAGAGGAAGCCTTGAACCCGTTCTCCTGTGTTTGATTGAGAGAAAAAGAGAAGTCAACACACTGCAGCAGCCCTGCTCAAAGCTTAAAAGCTGTCCACATGGACGAGGTAACCAAGATGAGAGATGCTATTTTCTAGCACTGATTGATAGAGAAAATAGTCAAGTTTCATCAGATGCAGAAATAAAACTCATTTTCCTATTTACATATCATCCCCGTACCTCTGAAGGGTGCAAATAAAGTGAACAACCACCACAATCTGCCATAAATGACTACTGCTGCATTCATGCCTGACCTATGAGAGTTCGAACGGGGTTGTTCTGCTTCCACAGGTCAGATATTTGTCCCCTCAGCAGATCCTGACTTTCCAGAGGCAGCGTTCCTCCTCCCTGGGTGCTCACAGCATCGGTCATCTGCTTCAGGACCGTCTCTCCAATCCCCAACAGGGCCCTCTTCAGGTCAGCTTCCCTGGAGCACCAGAAACTGGCATTATACCACTGAGTTGACATGTATCAGGTTACAGGCCGGGGGACTTTCCCCATCATTCAAAATGAGATAAAACACCATTAAAAGGTGGTTTGAGGGGGAAAAAAAGAATCCTCCCAGGTTGTATTTAAATGTAGCTTGGACCATATGGTGGGCTGCCGTTCTACGACGGTCACCTTGTGATGACAGGACTTCTCTTGAACAGAAAGAATGAGGTTATCTGGATCTGTTCTGACAAGTTTGTTGCCTCCTGTCACCTCCATTGGTGTCTCTCTCATACAATACCTGTTCCCCGTGACAGCCAGAACATGCATCACCACGTCCTCCTCTTACCTGGTGTGACTGCCCTCCAGCAGGGCAGTGACGGACTGCCTGAGTTTACCAACAAAGCCTTGCAGGTTGAAAATGATGCTCTGGAACTGAGCGCTGGTCAAAAGCAGCACTGACGCCTCCAGGACCAGCATCTGGAGCTGCCGGCTCAGAGCCTCCAAACGGGCTCGGTCCATCAGCACGGTCTGCGTACGGAACATCAAAAGAAGTCATCTCTTAATCATGACTGAGAAAAACAGCTGCATCTTCTACAGCAGTGATCTCCAAAGGGAAGATGGAGGTATGAGACCATTCTGAGGAAAGCTACACTTATCAATATATAGCCACACACTCTTATAGAAATACAAACTAAAAACAATTACAAATCAGGAAAAACTGAACACATTTAGACTTAATTTTATGCTGATTAGTGAGTTTTGAGTTCATCTGACAGCATTGTGTTGGTGCACCTGATTAAAAAGAAAAAAAGATCTAAGCTGCTGTTCTGCAGAGGCTGTGACATCTTGTCATATTCTTTAACATTAGGCCGGTGAGGAGAAGTGCACAGAGCAACTGAATATTCCCCTGTTATCAATAAAATATCACTCATCGTAATGAAATGTACGTCAGGATGCAATCTTCCAAACTGCCGCTAACCTCGGGATATTTCTGGTCCTGTGGGTCCCAGTGGAGCAGACGCATGTAGGCCCGGTTCAGGACAGCAGTGGCACTGAGCAGAACCTGTCTGCCAGCAGCCGGAGAATCAGCCTGAGCTCCGATTGCTGATGCCTCCTCTGATGCTGCTGCTTGAAGCCAAGATGCTGTGTTGTCTAAAGAAGCTGAGGAAGAATGTTTGAAGAATAACAAATCAAAATTAAGACTTTTCATCTGTCACTGCATTAAGATGAGGTGCTAGATGTCGTTTCTGAGTGAACCAAACAACATGGACAAAACTGTGCACATTCTCCTAAAATCTCGGGGGTTCATGTGTGAAAACGGCT
This sequence comes from Atherinomorus stipes, assembly GCA_023101725.1. NCBI lineage: Eukaryota > Metazoa > Chordata > Actinopteri > Atheriniformes > Atherinidae > Atherinomorus > Atherinomorus stipes. The sequence continues at coordinate 138,396 of JALJCO010009251.1, read as the reverse complement.
TAAGTCTTAAGTCTCTTTGCAGGTCTGGTGTGTAGGATTTAAGTAGGTCTTCTGGCAGGAAGGACGTATCATTTTCATAACCGTTTTCATGAGCACAGAACATGAAAGTTATTTATTTCTACAGACAGCGTGGGTCTTCTTTCATGCAGTCTATATGCTTACAAGATGAGCTGGGGTGGTATTCAGTTGTTTGCAAGTCATTAAAATAAAAATGTCTAAAACTATCTGGTTTTACTGTCAAACGTGTTTACATTACACTTCTTCCTTGCAAAGTAACACCTGTGTGTTTTGGACAGCTGCTTCAACAAAAGAAACAGACATAATCTTTTAAGTTGCAACAATAAAACAAGTGAATATGTGACAGATTAACTGCTAAAATAGCATTTTTAGCTGCAGACCCACAATTTCTGCCACGATTTATTGTTATTTTGCTTGAAATCGCGGCGATCAACTACAAACAGGTTGTTTTGCTGTATTATTAAGGACACTGATTGTCCCCATGACTACACCAAGGCCTTGGTTGGTTTTAGCAACAGTTCTGTGATTGGCCATCCAGCACTGCACCAAATATACAAGGATGAAAAATGGGTGGATGGTAACTAATGGAGGTTAAAAATGTTTTTCACTGAAAACTGCAGCATCAAATGATCAGAAATCATGGTAAATATTTTGCATAAATCACTGTCTTATATTATAATGATCCACGTCTTATATTGTGTTTTCGTCACAAACACTTCATCCATTCATTCATTTACTGTGAGTGTGTCAGTGAAACTGGAGACTGAAACCCAGTGGAGTGAAATCCCTCCTCACCTGGATGCTTGTCCAGGATCTGCTGGAATTTGGCCCTCTCATACTGCACGGCCTGCTGCATGAGATGAGGCCTCAAGCTCTGGATGGTGAAGTTAACCATATCGGTCTTCATCACTCCCAAGACGCGAAATATCCCCCTCAGGAGAAGAGCAGGTGAATCACTATTATTGTTATATCACTTCAGAGAAACATGAGCACCTTCAGCTTTAAATCGCTTAAATTTGAAGAGATTGTTCTCTCATATTTTCTATTTACTTTAAAAACTGATAAACATGGAGATGTATTTGGTTTACATGGCTGCAGGACTGTCACAGACACACCTCTGGAGAAATACAGTTGGCTCCACACACCCAGACATCAGTCTGGCACTAATTTGTCTCTTACTTCAGAAGCTCCACGGGGTCCTTGAGGTCCCGAAGAGCTTTGACCTCTGGGTCGCGCACAGGAGCGCATAAGGACGCCATGGTGTCAGTGATGAACCTCGCCAGTCTGTGGAGGTCCAGAGCTCCATGAGCGACCTGCTGCTGGATCAGCTCCATGTCCAGCACCTCGTCCAGCTGGGACCTCAGCCTGACGTGACCCGGCAGCAGCAGCAACAAAAGCATCTAATGACAAAAAAAAAAAACAAGTGTTTTTCTCTAGTTTATGATCAGAAATTTCCGCTTGAACCGCTTCAGTCATGTTTAATTTTTTCACCTCTGCTTAAATAAGTGCAGAAAGTTTTAAGACCCTTTCAAGTTTTAGAGAAAGAAAACCATCTCTGTACAGCAGCAGAAGACCACACCGAGTGCAGCTTCCGCACTCTAGGGTTGGGTTCCTGGTAGTGTTTCTTTGGTGTGGAGGATATTTTATTGGCATACTTTGGGCCCTTTAGTACCAACTGCACCTTGTTTAAACACCACAACCCTGAGTATTGTTGCTGACCATGTCCATCCCTTTTCCGGTACCACATCTTCAGGTGGCTACTTCCAGCGGGATGATGCACCACGTCACAAAGCTCAAATCATCAACTGCTTTCTTGAGCATAAGGAGTTCGCTGTACTCCAGTGGCCTCCACATTCACCAGATCTTAATCCAGTAAAGCCCCTTTGGGCTGTGGTGGAATAGGAGTTCCTCATCATGAGTGTCACTGATCAGCTGAGTCCACCAGGATTTGGGTAAAATGCAGCTTACTGCTCGGCATTGCCTTTCCAATAGTGTAAAAGCCGTTAAGTGTTTGTGCTTTTCTAAGCGTCTCACTTATTTTTGCTGTCATGATATTTTGGGATAAGATGTGTAGAATTGGGCGTGAAGGCTTCTCAGTGGCAGGGTATGTCGGGCATAACCAGGCAGCAAAAACATTCTTAAAGGTACAGTATGTAAGAATTACTGACATCTAGTGGTAAAGATGGGTATTTTAAAGAGAAGATGTTTTCTTTCAAGTGACTTCATATACCAAGCGCTGTTGTGAATGTACGGTGGCCATTAGTGGCCTAAATTGTCCCAGACATAAATATGTTTTCATGTGTGAGGGGATCTAGTGGTCTCTGATGTAGCTATGACTGGACTATGAGTAACTACTTTTTATGTCTCTAGGGCATACTTATCTCAAACAGTGCTCTAACTCGCATTAAACAAAGCTGGTACAGCAGTTTTAAAGTTCAGAGGGTTCACATTGTTTTGTCCCTATATGGACACCATAGTAAAATGGTGGAACAAATAAGGCAGCCTCATATGTGCACCCCCCAGCAAGTAGATATAAATGACTCATTCTAAGAAAATAAATATATGACAGCTGTTCTAGTGTAGTTCAAGTTCAAGCTCAAATTTATTTAAAGAGCACACTAAACAACAATCAACTGATCGCCCAAGGTGCTTAACAATAGACAAACATGGCACAAAGTGCCAAAAACACTTGAAACTCAACAGCAGAGACCAATGACAGCACAAATGATAAAATTAAGACTTTAAATTAAAAAGCATATGTTAAAAACAGGGGAAACATAGGAAAAGTAGTAATGTGTATAATAGTGTAGCGATTACACATCAATAGAAATACAGTTTTGAATTATATATCACACTTTTCTCCCACTGACCTTTGATTTTTTTACATATTGTACTTTTAAGTTAAGAAAGACAAAGTGAACAACTGTCTGATACTCAGATGTGGTGTAAAATTCACTGTAGAGAGGATTTGCTTGAACTGCTGTTTAATTTTTTATATGTGAGGGGTTTTCTTAGATGGAAAAAGTTTCCTTTTTTTTTTAGGAATTATTTTTAAAAGCCTGGTCCATCTTTTCTTCAGAGGTTTCCCACATTCATTTTGGAAACATTTAAGTTTTCCAAAGCCATCGCTTTGCTTTATTTTCAGTGGTATGCTTCACATCATCTTGTTGAAATGTAAACCTTGACACAGTCTTGTAGATCTGAAAACAATACTTCTAACCTCACAGCTTAGTTTTCGTTCTGACAGACATGAAACTGTGAGACTATAGACAGTTGTGTGCCTGTCATAAAGAGGTGGTCACTACTCGAGCTGCCTAAACATCTCTAGAATCACTGATCGCCAGAAGTTATGATGTACCTCCATACGATTTAACATCTCTACCATTTTATAAACCTTTTAGTTTGCATCTAAAAGCAGACTCAGAGGAGACCCCGGACCCTTTCATGATGGACACTTACATTTTTGACCTCCTGCAGCAGAATAACGGCATGGTTGTAGTTTGGAGGGTCGCTGCTCAGTTGTTCTTGAAGACTATCCCAAAAAGCCCGGTGAACAATCTCCTTCACTGTGTCTTCCAAGCTAAAGCAGAACAAACTGTCAATGATGTTTAATTCAACACTTTTATCTCCAGGAATGAGAATCTGGTGTTTTCCTTGCCTGTCCGTGGGAGGGCCCCCAGGTTTAAAGCAGAAGTCTCTGTTCACCACTATCTCATGTGCAAGGCTCAGGTTGGAAACACAATTTTCCAGCTCCATCAGACTGGATAATGAGGCAGTGGGTGGGCTCCCTGGTATGATAGAGAGGACACACATACACACACACATACAGATGATCAAAATTGCCACACTGGTAATTGCTCAATTACTAATGGTCCCTGAACTTGCCTGAAAACAATAACTGATGAGATAAAGCATCATACCTGTGGGAGAATCAAGTTCTTCCAGACAGGGAAGGTCAGAGGGGGAATCATCTACAACCTCCTCTCTTTGGTTTGACATTTCTGAAACAATCTACAACATTTAACCCTCTTGTTAATAAAAGCTGAGTATCTTGTGAGTTCTGAGTCTTATTTCCATTAATGTGGTCATCAAATTTTGTGCTATTAATCTAATAGAAAAGTAATTGGTAACACTTTACTTTTCATCTGTAAATGACTAAATAAATAAATAAATACAGTCCAATATTTGCAACTACTGAGTGATGGAGAAAAGGTAGCAGAAGAAGAAAATCGTCATGTATGAGTACCTTCAAATCATAACCATTTTCACCAGTAAATGCTCAGCAAGACTAATATGACTGCATAAACAGCGTGAGTTTCAGAAGTTATCTTACCTGGTGTGTCGGTGTGAATTAATTAATTATGACTTGAAAGGATTAAAACAAAAAGTTGCCGACCATAAAAAGTCGATATCAGCGCATGCGAAGTTTAAAAGTCGCGATTGTCAACATCATTCTAGTTTAAAAGAGGGCTGAACCATTGACGACGAAATATGGGGGAGTTCGCTTAAAAATGACACATTGTTAACAATATAATACGTAAGGCAAGAGAATAGCACAGTTACGAAATAATACAAACTCCAAACCCTTAACACTATTACCAGTCAGCTATTGTTATATATAACAACAAATAGAAAAAGGGTCGTTATGTGTTTTAGTCTGGTCCATTCTCAAATCAAAACAGTGGGCGTGTCGCAACTGTAAGTTCCTGCTGCTCTTTACTGTACAGTCACCACAGCCGGCTGTCAATGACAAAACCCGGCAGCTCTACATGGACCGGTATTCACTGTAGTTCTCGAAACAAAGTAAAAAGTAGCCTGGTATGCCCATACGTATGTAAAAGATAAAAAAGAAAGAAAAAAAGCCTATTGTCTGAGAGACTATCTTGTAAACCGCTGGAAATGTCCCGCTTGCTGCCGAACAGGAACTTCGAGAAGACCCGAGAGCTAAAGAGGATGATCATGGATCTCCAAATGTAATCAAACTCGGGCCATTTATGATCAATTTTAATAATAGTTTATACTTTCCATTTTTAAGATTGCTCCCTCTGACTAAATGTAAAATCTGCCAGAAGTTATTTATATTGTATATATATATATATATGTTGCATATAATTGTATTTTAAAGTGACATTCATTAATGCGTGTTGGGTTTAATTCAGAAATGATTGATGGATGTTTTTTCAGCCCCATTACTTTCACAGCTGATGTATAATATTTATATATTTAAAGCTTTTAATTAATCATAGCGTATGGGGTAGTGAACCCAATTTTACCGAATATTGCAAGAATTGTTGAAACATCTATAACTATAATTAGTGTGTGTTGTTAGTATGTGAGGGAAAAAGAAAAAAGGTAATAATGACCAACTTTAGGTTTTGGTCTTCAAGGGCAGTGCAAAAAAAGATTTATGAAGAGATGGTAACCATGACAGAATCAAGTAGTATATCTTCCAGTACCTTTACAGGAAAACAGACACAAGCTAATTTATTTAATAAGAACGCTCATGTTTACTTTGCCGTCACAAAGCAGTGTTCTTACATTAATCTATGACAAGAATTATTAGAATAGTGTTGCAGAAACTATTAACACTAATACATTTGGGGGGTTTTGTTTGTTTGTTTTTTTTAAAGAAGACCCAGGACAGATGTGTACTGTAAATTATTTATAACTGCAAAATGTATAACAAACTGTTTTCATAAATACAAGCATTTGACAAAGCATCTAAAAAAGTTCACTTTCTATCACACCAAGAAAACACAAGCACATACGATCATCTTTTCATTAAAAGGACAAGAACAAAAACAACTCTCAGGCAATGGGATTTTATACATTTGCATATTTCAAAATATTAAACAAAATTAAACTTCTGTTATTAAAATAGAAAGGATAACTTAAAAAGGGCAGTTCCACTCCTTCCTGACTTAAAATGGAGCTGCTATGTACAAACAGTTGCTGCTTACACAAATATCACACTAGTTTTCCTAAAGCAAGGGAGAAGAAAACAAAACAGTAGCAGAGCTGTGTGAAGAAAACCGTAAACCCCAACTGTACCTTGGATAAATTAGTGTCTTCCTATGAAACCGAAATGGGGAAATCAATGTCATATGCCATTCATTAATGACTTTTGAAGAAAGCATGCAAAAAATCGGAACAGTTTCAACCTATGAGAGAAGCTTGTGATTGAAAGGAAAAATCAATGTAACAAAAGAGGCTGCTCGATCGGTTTCTCTGCATTCAAGCTTTGTATTCAAGAGCCGTGCGAGTCTTATTGTGAGAAAAAGGCAAAGGAGCATCTGCTGAATAAAAATGAGCAAATTAATGACTGCAGTCTTCTTTTCCCAGCCACACATACAGCCATCCCATTTCCACTCACACACTAACAAAACTGTACAAAAACATGTAATAATATAAATTCAGACGTCACTTATGGTTTATCTCTACGCCTAAAACCAGCAGGAGCGGTGTTACATCGAGACCCAACCCAGTCACAACCGAACAGGCCTCACCTTTTCTCTCAGCTCCATGTTCAAAACTGATTTCTCTTCTGGCTGAATCTGAATGTGGTTAAGATCTGTTATCAGACCTCAACACATAAAACAGAGAATATTTGATAATGACAAAGTGATGATTTTTGTTACATGTGGGTTTTTCTGTACAGATTCACAGCAGCTTCTACATTCCTGACAGCAAGCTGGAGACAACAGGTGGAGCCAAAGGCGGCGTTAAACATGATCAGTAATGTTTTCTTTCTCAAGAATTCTGGTTTTATTGGAGGAACGAGACTAAAAAAACACAATTTTTGTGCCATCATCTCTGTGCCCCTTTCTTTTTCCATTTTTTTTCTCCAAACAGAAGCATAAAATGCCACAGTGCAATGGAAACATGCATGTTACGCTTTCAGTTACACCTTAAACACCACATTTTCTCTCATTAATGCCACACAGATAGGTCCCAACTTAATAAATCAAAACATAAATTGAGATAAGTGTTGACTCGGGCCACTTTGATCTTTTTGTTTGGATCAGGTCAACGTTGAGATAAATATCAAAAGGAAGCAGTCCAGTAGTGTGAAGAAGGGCCGGTCATAGTGCAGTTAGTACTCTTCACTGTCAGTGCTACACTCTCCACACACTTTCCTGCTATGAGTCTTTGAGCATGTTGATGCGTGCAAAGATCTTGAGTGCAGGGCCCAGCTTAATGTTCATGGTGCTCATTAGGTGGTCCTCTTTCAACAAGAGCAAAGCCTGCCCATCGATCTCCTGCGAGCGAAACTCGTCTGCGATCTCCTGACAGCCTGCATGGAGAGCAGAGGAATGCAGTGAGACAGGATTCCTGCTCATAACTGTAAAACTTTACATGCACGTGTAAACGTGCTTCCTGACCTGGGAGCGAGCGGATGAACTCGTAAACTTCTTCCACGTTCCACTTGGTGGGATCGTTGGGCAAGAAACGCTCGCAGAGCGACGCCGCGTCTCTCCAAGCACAGCCTTCCTGGTCCGAGGCCCTGCTCGGCTGCCGGTGGACGGGGACCTGAGCTGAGGCCGGAGCAGGGGCCAGAGGTCCGGAGCTGGCTGCTGACAGTGGAGACGGAGGCTCTTCGTAGCTGGACATGTCTGAGCAGGGGCTGGACTCCTCCTGACTGGGCTGTGACGCGTGCGGCGAGGACACAGAGCCTCCCTGCGTCTGCTGTGGTGAGGAGGACAGTTTCTGGAAATGAAAAGAGTCAGGAGAGATGTTGAGAGTTTGAGCCACCAATGGCTCATTCGTAAACAGCTGAGACATAATAAGCCAGATTTACACTGCGCAATAGCTCCAAATAACTATAATACACTTACAGAGTTGATAGGATTAGTGGATCAATACCAACGGCTCAGAGATTACTTTGTCAGGTGCTGAATCCTCTGACTCACTTATCGGCCAAACATGAGACATAAGCACCCCCCACCCCCACCCCCACACACACACACTCAAGACCCAACTCTTGAATCTATATAACTCAAAATATTTCAGGTTCAAAAGCAGGAAAAAACATTTTGAAGCTGAGAAATTATATCTGTCATTGATTATTCTTAGATGATCTTTAAGTAGAATTTAAGCTCTAACACATTAAACAACTCATCTTTGGCTCCTGTTACAAGACGTGCAACTCAAATAAACCCACTTCCTTTTGATGTGTATAGAATTTTTGTTAAAAGGCAGAAAATCCCTTTAACACCTCTCCACTCATACTGGTCGCCAGAGGAGGTTGTTGAAGATCAGAGTGCTTAATGACCCTTACAAACAGAGGGAGACCATCAGACTGACACAAAACATCCTCAACCTCAATGAAAAGCATGAGCCGTTAAAAAAAAAAAGAAAAAAAAATGTGCAGAGGAAGCAGTTATCTGATGAGAGGTGACATGTTAATGAGGAAGCTCTACATGAGTGAAGAAGTGTGTGTACGTGTAAGTCTGTACCTGCTTTTTAGACTCTATACTCGAGCGGCCCTGAGTACCTCGCCGCCAGCGACTTGCAGGCTTGCTCCTCTCTGGACGGAAAAGCCCGATCCGCTTGGTGCACCCCACGTTGTACCTGCTCAGAAAAAAAAACAAACGTTTTTGAAAGTAATATTGTTGCAACGCTCATCTTCTTCATGGTGACAGAGGTGGATTTGTAGATTGTTTGCATGTGAAGAAACATAAAACCCAAATTAACTTGCCTTTTCGCACAAACCACTGAGCAGAACCTTTTAGAGCCCTTGAACGTGTAAGCGAAGTCCACCCAGCCGCAGTACTCACATGTCAGTTTGGGTTCGTCTTTCTCTGCAAGAGAAAAATCAGCATGAATGTGAAACACTCTACATAACAGAGCTTTTAACCCTGGAACGGTTGGTGGAATGGTGAGCAGTCATTCAACACCAATGTAGCATGAGCAAAAGTGTTATTTCTAAGCTTACTATGGTCTGACTAGATGTTTAACTAAGCCAAATAAAAGGACAATGATCCACAAGAAAAGAGCTCACATCAAATGTAATTGGAAAGCCACTTGTGAGGGAGGTGCTATATTATTTAGTTGGGTGCCTTTGATTAGTGGGGAGGCATATGCAGGTTGAGTGTTTGGTGAAGAGATTCATATGCATGAAATCAGGCTGAGAGAGTCTCTGAAAACATTACAGTAAAGCGTAAGTGCACACACCTGTTAACATTACAAGACTCATGCGCTGAAATTGTCCAATTTCATACACTTAACGCGGTTCTTGAAGGTGTACACAGGAAATAAGGGAAGAGAGACGGGGATGGTGCACTGCTCTGACAGGATGAAGCCACACAAATGAAAGTACACACTGTGTCAGGATTGACTGTTCTGTCTCACCTGGCTGGTTCATGTCCTCGGGCTCGGAGTCGGTGTTGGCTGCGTTGCTGACCGGAGTTTTGTCAGGGTCTGAGGAGAGCTGATGATCCAGCTTCTTTGGGCTGTCGATGAGAAGAGGCAGACGCTCCACCTGGTCTCAGATTAAAGAGATTTATAAAATGAATTCTTGCTGTAGAGAATATAATAGGCTAAATAGCTCAACATGTGCAATCTGATCTTTCTGCCAAGCATCACAGCAGCAACATTAAAGCCAAGACTACAATTCCTTACTTCCTGGTAAGCAGCTGTGTTCAGTCTCTTTGTGCTCTATTAGTACTGATGAGAAAAAAATAGCTACATATGATCCACAGATTCATGCTCTGATAAAACAGATGTAATGGGGGGGGGGGGGGGGGAGTCTTGAGTTTAAGTTTTCAATGCAACTCTCAAAATGGTAAAACTAGTACTGCTTGCAGAGTAAGAAATATGAGCCAAGCACTTAGTTAACAATCAAAAAACACCAAGCACGATGAGTCTGAATTCACAAGGATTTACACAGGTAACTGAAGGTAACTGAATCAAGAAAAATAGATCCTTTTTCAAAAAATGAATCATGCTTGATCAGCTTGATGGGTGTGACAATCTGGCAAGTATTTACACCAAACGTCCAGTAGGAGGCAATCTATCCAAAGTTTTTGTGTCACTGTGTTCTCGTAACACTTTCTTTACAATTACAAAGGACTGAACATGTAAGGGTTATATATATATATATATATATATATATATATATATATATATATATATATATATATATATGAGTGTGTGTGTGTGTGAGGGGACAGTGCATCTATTTTAAGAGAAGATGTAGACTGAAAGACATTTTTTTCAAGTTGAGATAAGAGGCAGTAAAATGTGCTGCCTCAGTTCCAACCATCTGTATTGTGTCACAGCCACAGAGTCCCATCTCTCTGTAATTAATGACTGATTTAACCAGATGCTGTGAGCTGTCACTACAAGCAGCAGCAGAGGGTTTGTGCTTGCCTGATGACAGCTCCCCGCAGACATGTACACTGGAGAGCGTGGTGGCTCCGGGTTGTTTATCATGTTTCCCTGCCAGTAAATCTGAGGTCGGACACTTACACACACGGGGAACGGCTCCGCTCCCTCCTGAATGACGAAGCCCTCGATGACATGTGTGAGGACCTGGGGCTTGACAATGGCCTGCGGCGGTTTGTTCTCTCCGTTTTGTGGCGTGCTGCCCGTCACGGTGGGCGCCTCGCTCTCATTTCCTGAGGTCATGGCTGGAGGTGGGGTCCCTGCCGCTGCACTTGGCCTCTTGGCTGAGGTACCTCCTGACCGAGGAAAGAACACATCATCCATTTAATTTACAGAAGCTGGAGCTCTGAAACGTCTGTGTTCACAGTAAGTAATTCAGCACCATTTGGTGGCATTTTATCAGGCGTTTTACTCAGATTATCAGGAAAATGGCAAATTATCAGCATCAACTGAGTCCATTTTAATTAAAGCTGCGGCACATTCTGGCTTTATGTGTCAAATGTGACAAGATTTACAGCTTTCATGTTTTCAGTATGCAGAATTTTGAACTTATAGATTTTTTAAAAAGTCATTTCCAAAATGTATTTTCTGATATTCAGAAGATGACTAAGTTAAATTGTGGTCAGGAAATTAAACTGTGTTCTTTAAATGTGAAAGATGAAGCCTAAACTTAAGAGGAATGGCAGCTTTTGTAAATGATTATCCTCTCAAATCTGTTAAAATAGTTGTATTTAGTCGTCATAAAATAACACTACATCAGTGAAGCATTCGAGGCTGAGTTTTGTGGTCTTTGAGCTTAGTTTATAACCACACATTATAGCCAAATACACGCAAACCAGATTAAGCCACATCAACCTGCTCACTGCTAGTTTGAACCTTTTTTGCAGGTCTAACAAATAAGCGAACATTTCAAGCGGCTCGTGCGCGCAGTGTCAGTTCAAACATACACAACAAACCTAAATCCATCAGCTAATTCTTCTACCATCATTACACCGCCTCGACTTTTCGATGAAAAGCCCACACAAGCGAAAGTAAACATTGGGCCGCCATGCTGAGTGAGAAGCGTTTTCTTACCGCGCAGCTTCCGCTCTGTTCAGACAGCAAACATGTGCGGGTTGGTTTGTTTGTTTGTTGACCTGATCCGACGCTCAGACACACAGCGACCTGCTGCAGTGACTGAGAGCGGCTTAAAGCTGCAGCACAGCTTCACAGCCGCAAACGAAAAGCCCGTAAACAGGGTCCGCCTCCCCGTTTCCTCCCACAGCAGCTCTGCAGCACACCAACATGCCTCAACCGGGAACCTGACCCGACGAACCCAGAGCTCTCAGACCCCAGCCTGCAGCTCAAAATGTCTGCAGCCACCCTCCCGTCCCAAAACATGGAAGTATTCACGCGACACGCGAGGCTTGTTTTCAGCAGGGCCGTAAACGCGGCTGTCGAGATAAGGTGCCCCCAACCAGGTACCCCCAGGACTGAAGATAGTTACACTTATGTAGTTATTCAACCTCAATTTGATTTCATTCATGTGAGCAATCACTAAAGGCTACAGTTGCTGACTCACTTCTTTATTCATTAAGTGGTGGTAGAATATCAAGATAGACTCACAAAACAGTTGACTCATCATAAAGATGGATTTCATGACTCATTTGAATTTTGATTATTTCTGTTTCCAGCGAACTTGAAGTGAAAAATATACATTTTTAAATATTTCCTCATAGAAGAAGTATGTCAGGCTCAATTTCATGACCAGGTTTGGAGCATGTAGACAGTACAGTGTAGTGTCATAAGGTGGAAGTGTAAGCTGTAATAAACAAGAATAAATGGGCAAACCAGAGATAAATCTTTCAGAAACAAGATAAAATGAAAATGTCGCAATTATTTGTTTGTGTTAGCAAAGTGCTGCTCATGTTTATATTCAGGAGGCAGAAACAGCAGTTTCACACATCAGTGAGAAACATAAATGCTACATCCAAACAATCAAATGTCCAATTTGGTTTGGATAATCAGGATCACAAAGGCACAGGTCTACCATGAACTGGAAGATGCTAGAACACCAATGCGGTCTGAAGTCAAACCAGTTCTATGAAAAAAAAAAAAAAATGCCTGAATTCCCCCCAGAATAAGCCTTCTGGGGGAATATTTACGGTCAAATTAGTCAAATATTAGTTTGATGGGCTGAAATAACAAGAGGTTCATTTGGGGGAATAAAGATGAGGTATTTAATACTACACTACATGACTTTTGGCCTGATTTTACCCATGATTTCCAGTTGTGCATAGTCGGCTCCAGTTGGGGGCAGTTGGCATGACAAGTTGGTGCAGCAATCTGTTAGTGTGTAATGAGATTTGGACTCAAATAAGCAAATGTGTGAGGTGGACAGTGCAGTCGCAGTATTTCAAACATGTTTGAATTTTGAGGTGAATCTGGTCTGTGCAGCATGCCAACTCAACACACGTCATCAACAGCCAATGAGAAAGAGAAGCTGGGACACTGGGAAACGGCGTCTTAAGTCTGCGAAAATAACAGAAAACAGCTGAACAGCTCTTTCAAAACATTAATGGTCAACAACAAGAGGGGAAAGTTGAGGCAAGGCTGAACAACAGATATGGAAAGCAGACTAATGGAGCTGTGGCAGGAGCATGAAGCCTTATACAACGTTGGGGGCAGTGCAGATCACAACTGGACACACAAGAAGAAGAGTTGGGCAGCAATACCCGAGGCTCTCAATGAACCAGGTGAGTGAATTTTAACCGATGTTGCGCCTATATGCTATTTTCTCTCCCTCTCTGTCTTTTTCTGTGTGTTTTTATGGCTGACTGTTAAAGTTGAATATGGAACACGGACAGAACAGCGACATCACGTGTGTCTAGGTTGCAGCAGCAACGGCAGAAAAACAACTCCAGCCGCTGGGTTGCCAGGCTCGCTGCCAATACGCAAGTGACCAGCAGCCTACACCATGTCTACCAAGTAATGCAGAGGAGTTTATAACTGACAGCTAACGTTAGCCAAGTTAGCAAACAAGTTAGCTTACCGATCCAGGAGGAAAGTTTCCATTTCTGCGTTTTGGTGCCATCTAGTGTAGTCTTCACCTAAATTTACTCCAGTTTTTGCTCTTCTCAGGTCAACCCTCCTCTGAGATGGATAACAATATCTCCAGGGCTCAGAAGCAGCTGCTTGACTTGCTGACTCCACTGTTTCCCCCTGTGCCCAACATACTATTACTACACACAGAGGTTGTATTTGATAACCCGCAATGGCGGCGTGTATTGGTTTATAGATGTAAACATAATGCCATTGTCAAACCCGTTAAAATTTATTTTGTTTATTTTCAGGCTGAATATAATTTAAGGAAATTTTGTACCTTCATTCTGCACCCCTGCAAACTACTCATGAAGGTATAATTATTATTTTTTTAAATAGCTTTTAATAAAAATGTTCCATATTCAACCTTTAACTGTAAATGGTGAACAGCTGTAAGTGGAGAGTCTAGCATTACTGGCGATTAGTAGCAGTTAGCAGATGCTAGCAGGACAGCTCCAGAATAACTGCCTGCACTGCAGTGTTTTGTTTTTGTTTTTTAGTTCCTAAGATCGAACATTCAATGTCAGGCCCCCACAGTCAAAGTCCAGACTGCAATCGTTGACAACTCCATGGCTTGATCCAAATCTTTTTTTTTCTTTTTGGTGGATGCATCTGTGCAAATAGTGTCACACATAACAGCTGCCGCAAGCAGTCTGCCGTCCATGCTTGTTTGTTTACACCGTGAATCTTGCGAGAGTTCAATGCAAGAGTGTGATGTGGCCAGCTGGCCTACAGTTGAACGTGTAGTCTGAGATCCCTGATCTGGCAAAACCTGTGACACTGTCTTTTGTTGAGATAAAAAAAAAAAAAAAAAAATCTGCAAAGGCCAGTAGCCGGGCGCCCAGTTCCCCCTGGGGGGGCCCGCCCCCCCACCTTTTTCCCCTCTCGCCATCCCCGGTCCCCCTTCGGGACCCCCGCCAGCCCCCCCTCCTTCCCTTCTTCTAACTGTAAGTGTGTGTCCCTAGTCTGCTCTGTAATTGGCAGACTGTGAAAGTTGTGCAGTGTGTCCCTGGATTAACCTAAAGAACACAGTACAAACCATTAAATACAGTCTTTGGAACATGAAACTCAGACTGTTTTCTCATCAGCTGAAATGATGGAGGGAATAATGAAGAACTACCTTAGACTTCAGCATAATCTCAAAGCATCAGCCAGAGTTAGAAAACAATGTCAAGTAACCCCAAATACATATCCCAATTCCAAACTGACTGTCAAACATATAAAGGTGACCAAAACTCCAACAGACTTCCTAGTCTGGTTAATGGGCTTTAACAGTTTCAGCCATTCTTCCCGATAAAGAACAGAACAGCTCAGAGAAATCACTCACAGACCAAATACTGCCAAAACATCCATGGCCCCAAAGACAACACATGAGTTGCTGTTATTTACAAAGAATAAAGCAGCTAGTTTGTTTCTGCATAAGTAGAAACAAGATGCTATTATCCAGGAGGTCAATTTCAAACTTTATCAAACATTAAAGAGACTACACAGGGATTTAGTGTGCAGTCGTCACGACTACAGCCACTTCATTATTTCACTGAGATTTTAATTTCGTTTACTCAACTGTTTGTTTGTTTTTTTCTAAATATTCAAACATGGCACCATTTTTACTCTGACTTTAAATGTTTAATATTTCTGCAGCTGCTGGATTACCAAAATAGTTCCCTGATCTGCACACCATCACTTTTAACTTAGCACAGAATAGTGTTAGCACCACGTCTGCCACCACATCCAACCAATAATGGATCTTCATTTTCACACAGAAAATACTGAGCATCTCTGCAACTGCACCTGCTGTCTGACTAAACATGCTCATGAAGCAGAAAATGTAGGAATACAAAAACACTTTTTGCTGATGAAGCAAAAATTGAGGGATTTTCTAAATAAAAGCTTAGAGTTTAACCAAATTATTCACAAAGCACTTAAGAGTTCATTTACAATAGTCAGGAACATGTAAACGGCTTTAACAAAATGTAGAACTGGAGCCCAACTGAAGCATCAGACGGCCGATAAATCGACTGCAGTTACTCTCCGTCAGCGCTGTGAAGCTGAGCATGAGAGCCATGCAGGGGTTCAGCAGCTGAGACACACAAAGCTTTCATGTTAAATCTGTTACTAGTTTGTGAAATATAAAATGTTACTCGTCATTTCCTGTAGTTTATAAAACTTGAATGTAGCTCCATCCTTGACAATGGTCAACCATTTCTGGAGTTAGTAAACAACAGTCGCTGCAATCAGCAAGTCAGACTTCACACTACACTGGCTAAAGGCAACCTACTTCTAAAAAATGATAGAAGTAAGCCTCATGTAAAATATGAAATGTACAAAGACTTTTACTAACATTACCAACTGTTGGGATGAAACAGTGGCAAAGTGAAACACTTTCTCTGTCTCACAGATGTGAAACGGTGTACCTGTGTGCCAATTTAGAACTGCTGACTGGCTTGTAATGCATTTCAGGCCATCAGAATATCAAAGCATAAATCCTGTATCTATAATGCCTTTCAAGCCTGAAAACAATGACAGAAAGAACAGCAATCGGTTTGCTGCTGAATATTTCTGAATGCATTACAGTCAAACAGGAGTTCTGATTTACCTTTCTGTCAAATCTTATGAACAATTCTCCAAGAAAGATGTAGTGGCCATTTAGATCAAAACCAGTCCGGTTCCCAGAATTTGTAAATCATATTGTGACCTGCAAAAGTTGCCTGAAAAACTGTTGTTTTGATATGTGTCAACCATTTATTGTTCGGGGTTTTAGATGGCCGTTCGGAGGAACCAACCTGATTAGTCCTACGGGACTTTGAAACCTGGCCTCGCATAATGATTATTGTAAACAGAAAAATTAATGTCAGAGACTTTTTTCAGCGCATTACACAGGACCAGAGCGGTTATACTGAAAAGACTACTTCATGTTATGTCGTTTGAAGCCCCTCAGAGGACGTAAAAGTTCTCTGCAGGGGTAACTATAGTTCCCACAGATTTAGGGAGCATCCAAACCAGGATAGTGAAATTCTGAGGGACTTTGATTGTGCAGGGAATTCAAAATTATTTTGCACGGTGGTTTGGTGTTACTCAAGCAGACCAAACCGTTAGAACAAAGTCACATAGTTACAACATCTGCTCCCTGGGGGTGGCAGCAAAACAACCACTGCCCAAGAAGAAACGAAAATCAAGCTCATTAATGGGCTCTATGCACAGCTCCACTACTTCCTGAACTTAAGGTCGCTAAACTGATTAATCCAGGTGTGCCTGACCTCATTTACTGGCCAGACACACCTGGATTAATCAGTTTGGCCAGTAATGAAAGACAGGAAACAAAGGAGCAACCTTAAGTTCAGGAAGTAGTGGAGCTGTTCATAGAGTCCATTGGCCGAAACTACTCATTCACCGCAAATGAACAACAGAGCATCAATAAATTTCTGCAGTCTTGAGGTTTCTGTTTTCACTTTGCTGTTCCAACCTAATGCAGTTTTCACAAGAATCTGTCCTCTACGCGTGGCAGGAGAGGCAGCAAGCTATCCAACATGTTGCACTGACACATTCTATATCACTTCCTCTCTTTGCTTCCCTGGATAGTCTGCTTGCTTTTACACTGTCAGCAAACTGCAGTAGGGTTCATTTGAAAGTGAACCAAGACCCACAGTTTTTAAGCTGATGAGAGCTCCCTTTTTTGGTCAGCGCCAGAGTCAACGCACATTCCTACTGCTCCAATCAAAGCGTTGCATCAGTGGAAGCAGAGCAGGGTGTTTAAAGGGGACAAACAGCATCAGTGTGACTGTGCCCTTAACTTAATGTCAGTTCTGAATGTTCACTGCCAAAGACTTCAAAAGACGACTTTTGGGAGGGAAGGATAGATGTATAGACTTTTTTTTGTCAAATGTTACATTGTGAAACAAAACTGCTGTTGCCAATAGTGAACAAATTGAACTATTTTGCCGCCAAAACCCTTTTCTTGGTGTTATTCTTGTCGTTTCATAGTAGCAAACAGCTGTTCAGATGTTCAAAGTGTCAGTGTAAAAAAATATTGCCCCTAAATTTACTTTTCAGCTTAAAATGCCTCATTGCATGAAAAGCTAGTTTTCTCAGTTTTTTGCTCTAAAGCAGGCAGCTACCCCATGTCTTACTGCAGATTACTTAACAACTGTAAAAGCTAGAAGCAAACTTTCTTCCTGATTAAAGAGGAGAGTCTACACATTCTTTTGGTAGTTTCCATGTTTCTGTAGTCCTACAGTAGAACTCAATATGAGTCCTGAAAGATGAGCCAACATACTCCAAAACACACCGGCAGTACAGGGCTCTCTGCTATAACAATAGCTGGCAGTCAATGAGTTAATCTGCCATCAAGTCTTCTACTTTCAGTGGCTCACAGGCAGAAGAGCCCATTATTCAGAACTGAGTACCCCACAGAAAGCAATTTTACAGCTCAGAGAATGCTGCAGGGTGTTTACCTTGTGACTGAACAGGTGGTGTGGCAGGGTGAACCTTGGTCTGCTCCCCAGGCTTGGAGGGTTGTGATTGGGAAGGCACAGGTTGCTGCTGCTGTTGTGTGGACGGCGTCTGACTCGTCTCTCTGACCACTAATGAGGTCGGCTTATCTTTACAGTCCTGAACCAGTCGAGCAGCCTAGTATGAGAGTAAGAGATAAAAGACAGAAGGACAAATGCACGAGAAAGGTTAACTGAGAAAGTGATGACTGCTGGTGCTTTTAATGTCAGTGACTCAAACACTGAAAACCATTGGGGTTGGAAAGCACCACATCAGTGGAAAAATGTTACACAAAGATTCCCAAACTCAGAAGATTCCTTTTTTTTTTACATGTACATTTTGGAGGAGAAATACAGACTGTGGGTGTTGTTCAAGCAGCTTTTTTTTTCTCCAAATACCAAATTCAAAGGTATTAAAAGAAAACCATAAGCAGAATGGCCTAGAACACTAAATTAAACAAGTTAAATGGATAATGTATGGTAGATTACTGTGAGAAGGATGTTTGCCAACAACCTTGCATCTAGAGGAAGGAGAAAGGTGAAAGCTTAATTATTAGAACATATTTTTTAAGATATCTAAAGGAGGTAAATACTAAGACGATTATCCTTTTGATCTGAGTGGTGTGTGGGATTTTTGACATTTAGAAGGATTTCTTACAGATTTGTAAACCCTTCTGCTTAAGTTAATGACATACAGTATCTGTCATGTGGGTGATAAAATCCAGAGTCCTGACAGCAGTGGATGGTGTGAAACAGTTAACTAGAGAAATAAAGGAAGGAAGTGACAAGCTTACATGGATGCAAAAACTGCAGAAAAAAAAACACGGCACTGCGTCTCCCAGTACGTACCGTTGGCTGTATTTGCAGGTTGATGGCAGTGAGCTGGACGGGCTGAGCTTTGGCATGGTTGATGGAAGAGTGGAGGGCGTGTGGGCTGATGGTGGAGTGGAAGATGGTGGCCTGCTGGTTGGGAGTGGAGGGCTGGTGAGGGGCAGGTTTAGGCAGCACTGGGACCGGGTGCTGTGATGGCTGAATAGAAGCCGTCTGAAGCGGCTGCCCTGTCGTCCTTTGGGAGGTCTGGCTCTGCTGGACCACAAACTGCTGCTGCTTGTGCTGCTGAACCAGCGGATGAGGCTGAATCTGGGTGTAGGCTGGAACAAGAATAACACCGACCTCAAACACTTAGCTGTGTTTCAGAAAGCTTTACCCCTACAACTGTACTTTATTGAATTTGTCTCATCTAATCTTTTGCTCTTTATTTTTCCTGTGGCTGCAGTTGCTCATGAGTCTGAACGGAAAAACCGGAGAACATTGAGAAAAGCTGACACACAGAGGTTTTGCTCGATTAAAGCAATTAAAAGCAAAGCAATTAAAGAGGATTTTATTAAACAGATCACATTTAATCACTACAAGTTGGCAAAATGTTCCAAGGGAGAGCAAAACGTTATCAGGAGCACTCTGCCACGGGCTCATAAACAGTGAAAAATGTGGACGTCTACACAAAAGCTCTTGTTTCACAGCGCTGCCTTCACCTCTGCTCCCCTTGTTGACAAGATGTAATATTAAGAGCTTGCTGAAAGGTGCGCAGACAGGCCCACTGTTGCCGTTTGGCCTGACCATTACTCACAAATCGTTTCAAAACGGCCTGTCACCACCTGTCAGTGCTGCTGTGGGTTAAAAGACATCCTGATCTCATAACTTGCCCTGAAGCGAGAGACACAGCACATCAATCTTGTATTGTGGCAGCATGTGTGAATGGAAGTGTTCAGCGGAAGTACCCTGAGGCTAGTCTAATTTTAGAAATGCCTCAGGAAGAAACATGAAGGGGCAACTGTCCATGACACCCTTCATAGAGTTAATGTTGACTCGATTTGTCCCAGTCTCTCTCGTCTCCTTGACTCAACTCCACCAGGAGACAGAAAGAATAATAAAATCATCATTATCAAAACCTAGTCAAGGGATGAGTTACTCCTGCACCAAAGTACTCCTGCTGTATGACCCACGTGAACAAGGAGGTGTGCTTGATAATAAACTCAATAAATCAAAAAGAGTGGAAAACTGCCAAGTACATCAGCAATTGTCTCAGAGCCCCTTCATCCCACCCCCCTCCCCTCTTCTTTCATGTTGTTTTGTGTGGGATAGGCTCCATCTGGTTTCAGAGTTTCCCTGTGAGACACTAACCACAGTCTGTACCCTGCTGTGGAAAATATAGATGTTTCTAACCCAACAGTTTGCATGTCATTAATGCTTTTAATGCCACAAGATCTGCTGAAGTGGGTTTTTTTTTCACATGGTGCAACAGAGTGGAATCCATGGACAGAAAGTCTGGTTAGCTGTAGTGTAAAGGGAGAACCTTCAGTTAATACAAACAATGTTCAAAGCAGGATGACTATGAGCTAAAGTCAGCTGCAAAACAATTAAAGGATGCAAGCCAGTAAGATGGTTGACACGTGAATTAAAAAAAAAAAACATGGATTTTTTTTTAGGAAGAAAAGAACAATCACATCTGACAATCATATAATTATAGATGAGTCCAATGTCAGATTTACATTAGTTTTCACACAAGTTGTAGCATAAAGAACAGCTAAGACCGATATGACTGAGTTTTTCAGACATTAACATTAAAACTGAATTATTTTGTCAACATAAACTCCCAGTATGAAGGCAGATTCTCCCAAAATAACAGAATACTAGTAAAGTATTCTGTACTTTAATAAAGACTTGTTCAGCTTAAATAAAACCACAAATGCAGGCTTTACACGACACTAGTCTAGGTTTACAAATAATTCACTACAATAAGTTTTTGCCCATCTTTCATTTCCAAGCATAAGAATGAACTTGCATGTTTATAAGAAAAAAAAAGACCAAAAATAGCCGTGGATGAAATAATGGATTAAGTCTCCATGCACCAGGATAAGCTTAATTTAAGTTCTACTTTAAATATGCTTGTGTAGCTCACACACAGGAAGGTAGAAATGACAAGCATTCGTTACGTCTGTCTGCTCAGTGTGACTCATCACAGAGTCAAAACATAACAAACACTTCAGCAAAACCAACAGCAAAAGATGGTGATTTCACTGCTAAAATCTGCTCATAAACTAAGCAAAACAATGAAGAGGCCATCAAAAGGTTGTTAGAATGCAAAATAATTATCTTTGAACTGAAAAGCAGCCCACTTAAGCCCCCACAAAAGTCATGAGATTCCCAGGCACACAATGGCTGAAGGAGGGGGATTTCTGAATCACTACACACCGGATACAACCAGCCCTCCCCAAGATTCCTGACAACTTTCTCAAGGCTCTAATGAGGAACAGAAAGCTGTTTTAGCAGAAGAGTAGCACCAAATTCATGTAACAACTCTATCCCCTTCAAGGTACTGAGATTAAAGACTGGAATGATGCAGACCCCCATTCCCACACATGCAAATCATACAATATTTAGCATGTGGCAGTGCTCACTACTCCCCCACATCAGTGTTTATGGCCCTCTTACTGTTCAATGTCCTGAATCAGAAGACAGTATACATTCCTCTGAGCGTTTGTAGCAGCAGGCCCTGGAAAATCCCTGCGTTTCCACATTCTCACTGACTGTCATTTTGGCTCACTTTGAGCAGACAGATTGTGACCTACAAGAAGACGGAAACAGCAAGCCTTATAGAGTCTTTGTGAGAGAATTCAAATCAGGTTTGCAGATGTTTCTATCAAGTAGGCGTTTTCTTATAAAGAACATTTGCTGCATCATTCCAGTTTCTGACTCAATAGTTTTAAAAGACAGACATGACAGAGGCGGTACTGGACCAAGCCAGATGCTTGACATTTTGTTTTCCTCCACAAATCTTTTTCAAATAAAAGATTTAGCTTTCTGAGATGAAGCATGACAACCAAAAACAGCATGAACAACTGATCACACCTTTTCTATTGTCCCTTCTTCTCTCAGGCAAGACAAGGACATTATCTGAAATGAATGAAACACAAATCGGCCAAGATCAGTGGAGGCAAATGTAAACATGACACAGCTACACTGATCTACTTGTAGATATGCATTTCATTTCTAAACTGGGTCAGGAAAGTCATTCTACACTTGATGTAAAGAATCAGGCCTCTAGAAAACCCAAATGAAGAAAAAAGCACTGCAGAAGGTGGTTCTTTAAGGGTGGGTGGATGTATGCTGAAAGTGTGTGTGTGGGGTTATGTTACAGCCTCACAAAGAAAGCACCATTATAATTCTGCAGCTAATTATAAAGCTTTTACTTTCTAACCACTGAACACCTTAACTGGCAAAAATGTAAAGTTATAGTAAAAACTAGGGCTGTCAAAAAATTAATCCTGATTAATCACATCACTTTTATCAATTCTAGAACACATTTACGTAGGATGAAAGGTGTCTCACAAGGAATTCTGCATTTATCATTAGTAGACTAGACTACTGAAACCCTGTCCTTACATGTCTCCCTAAAGTCCTTCAGACGGCGGCAGTTTAGTCCAGAATGCTGCTGATACGATCCTCACAGGCTGACTTCACGACTGTATTAACGTGAAGCTGAAATTCAGCTCCGAGTCCTGGAATACTCCCAGATTTCAGGCTTGGTTTTATAAAACAAAAGTTAATGTATTTTCTGCATAAAGCAGTACTATTTAATAAAAGAAATCTCTTGTTTGACAATAGGATTAATTTATGATCAATTTTTTGACAGCCCTAGTAAAAACTTAACACCTTTGTTTAGTAATCATTCCCTTTGGAAAAACAGGAATCAAGGCAATTTTCATTCACCAAATTGGCTACTGCTTACAAACAGGGCTAATTAGTCATTAATGACATCTGCTATAAAGGTAGGGTTAAAAACAAAACCCCACCCACCAGTCTAGCTGTCTAAATACAAGTTTACTTGTGATATTAAAGTTTTAGTGAAAGCAGAGGAACATCAGTGCAAGGCATTTTGTGATTCGAGCTTTGAAATTCAAATGAAGACTCAGGCGCAGTCGAGTCAAAACCAAGCCGCCTTTGCTTCCCATCATCCAGCCCTACCACCTCCTTTGCTCCCTATTAACAGTATACTGACTCCTCAGCATCTCATGTGCACACCTGTCCCTCATGGCCTGCTGCTATAGCAACACAAGTTCATTTCTTTTTTTCCCCCAGACAGCAGCATGCAGCCAGATTTTCAGCTTCCATCCTCCCTTTCAATTTATGTGAATCCATTACCGAAACAAAGCAAGACACAGTTCTGCACTGACACGCTCAAATAATCCCTCCTCCCCCTCCCTTCACAAACGCACAAACCCAAAAACATACACAGACATTTGCGTAGGCAGACAACAACATGCATTAACACAGATTCATTCTAAAAAAAAAAAACAGGTTTACACACAGTCATGTGCATACATGGGTATGGTAGATTTGCAAACACACACCGTTTCCTGCCATTCATCAGTGATGTTTCATCAGGATGCTCTTAAGAATGAGGAAATACATCTGAAGGCGTTTATTCTGCACACAAACTGGACTTAATTTGACATGATCAGCTTGTACTGCTGGCACATTCACAGCCATTCATACTTAGATGTGAAAAAGAAAAAAACATAACAGCTGCTGACCTTCAATTATACAATAAGTAGTTTAAAAACACACTTGTGTGGCAGTGTGCCTTTAACAGCTTCTAGTTCCCAAAGCAGTGAGACTGTTCCAGGCACAACCTAACAGTCTTTACTACGCCTGGTTTCACCCCTTTCGTGAATGGATGGATCTGTGATGCAGGCCCCAACATGTCACACTCACAGCCAAGAGATGGCACTCCTTAAAGTACGCAGTGTAAATACTTTTTCATCTAATCTTAATGCAAACACAAGACCACATCTCTGTGTGTGTGTGTGTGTGTGTGTGTGTGTGTATGACAGCTGCCTGAAACCTCAGCTTTAGCTTTAAGTTAGAAATGTTCATCAGTTACAAGCAGAAGCATGCATCAGCTGGCAGAAAACGTAGCCGATTTGTTTGTCTGCCAGCTAAAATGAAAACAAACGTCCTGGTATTTTGAGGAGTTTGTGTCTGTACAGAAGAAATACCAAACCTTTGAAATATATGAACTGCTTACATTTTACACTCCCCTTGGACCCAGTGTCAGTCTTGGGGAGACTGACACTGGTTTTACAGAGGACATGGCAGGAGACACCCATGAGAGCAGCTGGAAAGCTCAATCTGTGTTCACACACGATGCATTCAGAAACAGTACAAAAAATAGCTTAAGGGCAGAAAAACGGCCTAATTAGGGTTTTTATTGAATAGGAAGAGACCTAGCAAGGGCAGAAAAGTCTCCCAAGGTCAACACGATTCATCCTCTGGGGACTATGAAAATCTGCTGTGCATAATTTTGCAGCTGTATTATGTTGTTTATATTTTCCCTCAACAGACAAGTAAACATTCCCAGGATCAAAGAATAGACAAAAACACTGCTTAGCTTTTTTTGTTAAAAAGAAAGAATAAAAGGGTAGCTGAATGTAATGGAAGTTGCACATTTGGAACAAGCTCCACGTACCTGGAGCAATCAGAGGCTGAGCGCTGACAGCTGTGACACTGCGACTCATGTTTAAAGCTCGAACTTCTGTGACTGCTGCATCCCCCTTCTTCCCCCCATCGCAGAGCCCGTCGGAGGAGCCGGCCTTCCCTCCTGTGGAGGCTTGGGTCCCTTGGCTGGAGTTCTTGATCAGTGAAGCAGGCTGAATGGGCACTGGGCTCTGTTTCAGACTGAGAGCCTGCAGGGTCTGAGTCTGCGAGGAGGACGTGGACGCCCCCTGCTGGCCACGGATAGCCAGATTTTGCACCTGGTTCTTAGGTGAAACACAGAAAGGAGAAATTTTATTTTATCTTATTTTTTAGTTCTATTTTTTATATTTTGTTTTAAGAAAAATATTAAAATAGAGCAAAACACTGATATGTAAATTCAATTGCTATTTAGAAAGTTTTGAGTTGATTTTTTATAACTGATCTGCTGAATAAATAAAAATATGATTCTAATTTCAGTGTTTCATTTGTATTTATTATACAGATCTATGTAAGGATGTTGCTTTTAGTGATATGTGGTGCCATGAGCCAACCTGTGAGGAGGCCTGTGTAGAGCTCTCTGATTGGACAGCGGTCACTGTGGCCGCCGGGGTGAAGATGAGCTGTGAGGACAGAGGAACAGCCCGTCCCAGGCTCCTTGCCACCTGTACCAGGTTACTTTGCTGGGCCTGAAAAGTACCATAAATTAAATATTTAAAGAAGCCTTGTGCTTTCAAAGCCTTGTGTTTATAAAGCTCCCCTTGGCAAAGCAAAACTGTTCAACAAAATAAAGCAACCAGACAACCATTCTGCTTGCTATGATGCTGGACAGGAGAAGTAAAAAGAGAGAAAATAAAAAGAAGAACAAAATATTTAAAGAATACTTAAAAAGCAATGTAAAAAGACAAGACAAAAAGAATAAAAAAAATCTTAACTGAAGGTAATTTTTTTAATGCAATTTTGCCTCCATGGAGATCATATGTCAACAACTGTTAATCTAACTTTTTAAATTAAATTAAATTACAACAAAAATATTTACACAATTTTGATCTTTACCTTTAAACATGCAGCATAATGCAATCAAAGAAAATATCTATAAATAGACACTAGGAATATGTCTGTAAGGGGTTTTGTTAATTTGCACAAATTAAACACAAAACGGCTGAATAAGTAATCAAGCCTACAGCAATCAAAATTAACAAATGTGTTTCTCTGCCTGCAACAAACATCACATCTGAAAATGTGATCATAATAAGGTGGAAATATCAGTTTCTATGCCAGTTGCACAACTGATGGTAAATTCAAACAGGGAGATTAGAAACAACCAGCTGTTATGAAGCAGAACTTTTATATTCTCTGAGTCTGAGTCGGCAACTGGTTCAACAGAGAAAGCAGCTGTAACCACTGAAATGTTTTCCAAGCATTTGAGCAACTTCAAAACTTGCCTCTGAAGTTGCGTGAACACCTTTTCACTGCTCATTACAGCCTTGAAGGGACACAATCCGAGTTGGATTCATTTACTCAAGCGGTTTCTGAATGCATCTGTGATTATGCATGTATGCGAGCTCATGTAAATGTGCCAGTGGCTGTATTCTTCATCTCTGCACACTCACCATCTGTGCACGCAGGTACATCTGTGCCTGGCTGGCTGTAAGCGTGGGGCTGGATTGGCTGCCTAGCAGAACAGCTTGTTGGGAGATACTGGTGGGGGTGGAACTAATGCTCTGGGCCCGACTGATCAACTGAGCTGTCGCTGGGGAGGTGGTCAGGTTGATCTATGGGGTGAGATTAACATGATTAGTTGTTAATACACTTTTTATGCCTCTGCTAATATTAATACGCAAGATGACAGCACAGTGCTGGAGATATAAAAAACCAATAAATATTGTTAATTGGCATCCTGACAATAATGTCAATCTAATTCCACAATAATCTATAAAGAAAAATATAACCATAACTTGAACCAGTTTTTTTTTTAGGGGGACTAAATGCTTAAAGCTGAACTTACTGTAGCCTGAGTCGACCCTGTCTGCTGAGATGAAGTGCCATTCTGTGAGGTTTGCCGACCAGCTGCAATGCTGGCCTATCACAAAGTAGAGATGGAAAGGAGAAACAGTAAACATCCAGTTTCTGGGATATGTGCTGTCCATATAAACAGTTGCAGAATCATCCTCCCCATGTGATGATGGTCGATGCACTGACCTGCTGAACGGCAGCTAGACTCTGCAGCTGGGCGGTACTGAGGCTGTGCTGCTGCTGAAGGGCGGCAGTTTGTAACATCAGATGCTGCTGCTGGGCAGCGTACATCTGCTGCAGGTACTGTGCCGCTGTATTTGGCTGTCTGTGTAACGCCTGCTGGAATACCTGGAAAGAAAGTTGGACAAAAACAGTCGAGTCATCGTGTCTTTTTCATAAATTTGCTATTCAAGTAAGCAGGCACACAAACAGCAAACAAACAGTCTTTGCTCATAATTGCCATCATGAAATATTGCATGATAATTTCAAAACAGTGGAGGGTGGATATGCGATTGTTCCCTTCAGAATATCTGGTCAAACTATTAATTCGAAAAGAAACACTGAGGTGTAAAATATGATCAACTTTTGTGATCAACTAAGTGATGTTGATAGGTACACGCCTATAGGTACTCTGGTGCATTAAAATCTGAATTCAGTAAACTCATCATCCATGCGTCCCAGACGCACATCATTTTCCCATGAAAAACGACACATTCTGAACAACTTCTTCTAAAATCACAGTAACTCCCTAAAGCAACATTATTTTTACCCATGGATGTTGTGATTTTAGAGGTGCCCTGCTAAAATATCATAGCTTCTTTGTAACGAAGCCAACATGAACCAAGTAGTTATCCTTGTATTATACTGTCGCTGAATAGTTATTTTTGAGATGTCCTGAAGGCAGCAACTGCGCATGTCTCACCTTAAGTTTCGTTTTAATGTCCTCAGTTACGAGACTGTTTTAAAACGCCTTCATCTGCCAGTTTAGTGTTCATGGACATTGTTAGGCCTGTTATAGTTAAATGTTTGCTTGGAGCACGATCCCAGCAGCTGGATAAGTTGTTCATCCGATGTGACCTACTCAACTACAGCTGCACATGTGCAAAACACTATGGATGTAAGGAGTTTTTTTTCCTCTCAAAAGAAAGTAAGTCATCTTTCCTGCTGGTTTTACAATTCAGATAAATCCAGCTAAATAACAAATGAAAACAAAGGCGAGTTATTGATAAAACTAGTCCTTGTAAAACATTATTACTAATGCTGAGTTCTGGTTGTATAGCTCTGAAAACATAAACCTTTTTTCACCACCATTTTCAGTAAAATCATATTCTTACTGAACCAATGCAAAGTGCAGCAACTGGTGTATTGAATATTCTTCAAGGTACAGTACTGCAAGTAACAAATCAAAGGTCAATGATTTGACCTTTGAAATGTGATATATAATTCAAAACTGTATTTCTATTGATGTGTAAATCACTGTACTAGAATAGCTGTTATATGTTTAGTTTCTTAGAATGAGTCATTTATATCTACTTGCTGAGCGGTGCACATATGGAGGCTGCCTTATTTTTTTCCACCATTTTTACTACGGTGTCCCTGAATGGACAGAATAATATGTGTGAAATAAGAACCCTCTGAACTTTAAAACTGCTGTACTAGCTTTGTTTAATGGGAGTTAGAGACTGTTACCACACTTATTCATTATTTATTCATTGTTGTGTTTTTAAAACTCCTGTGCAGTCAACTTAACTTATTTCAATTTATCCTAATCTATCCTTGTCTATGTTTGTAAATTTTTCTGTCTATACCTTTGGCCAGACTGGTCCGCTGTATGTGTGCTGTTGCAGAATTGCAAATTTCCCCATTGTGGGACAAATAAAGGTTTTTCTTATCTTATCTTATGGATCAGTAATGCCTTAAAAGACATCAAAAGTAGTTATTCAGATCCATTCACAGGTGAAAACAGTTTTGTCTGGGAGAATTTTGGCCACTAACAGCCATCATATATTCACAACAGTGCTTGGATTATCAAGTCATTTGAAAGAAAACATCTTTTCTTTCAAATACCCATCTTTACCACTAGATGTCAGTAATTCTTACATACTGTATAAGGCTGAGTGATGGTGTAGTTCAGGGTGCCCAGTCCGGTCTCAGAGATCTACTATCCTGCATTTCTTAAACATACTCTCCCCAACACACCTGCATTAAATTGCTAATTCCCTCATGCACATGTCATCAGTTCTGCAGAGGCCTGGTAACGAGCCAGTCATTTGATGCAGGTGTGTTGGAGAAGGGATGCAACTTGTTCAGGATAGTAGCTCACAGACTGGACTTGGGCACCCCCAGTGTAGTAACTACTAGTAAAATATTTGCTCTGACATTTATGGGATTTTTTAGTCTTGGGTCACTTTGACTTTCTTCCACAAAACCAAATAAATTTTTTATAAAGTTAACCTGGGAATTGTAAATTTACCAAATAGTTCCTGTGGAGAGAAAATTCCTAGCTGATATTTCTGCATCTTATCTGATGGAAAAAAATATGGCCTCCTGCAGTTCTGATAAAAGTTGAGCATTTACATTATTGCATACAGATTATTTCAGCAAGACACAGTGGTCATGGTAGTCCATGCCACACCACACAGGCTTGATGTGTTTAAAAGAAATTTAAAATAATGCTTTATCAACAGAAAAGAATTGGAGTCTTGCTAACTGGCTTTATGACTCCCCCACTATCTGATGGACAATATATATATTATGTTATTTCAGGAAAACTAAGCCCCTCCTGTAATTTAATCCTAGAGGTATTTGAATTGTATGCCACTGACAGTTGTTTTGTAATAAATTTTTCATATTTTAAACTTTAATTTAATACACATACATGACTATGTTCGTTCATTATAACCATGTCATACCATACCACCATCAACAGAGTTAAACGCTACAATTGATAAAATAGAAGAATATAAGAAATAGATGGAAATACTCAAAAAAAAAAAAAAAAAAAAAAAAAAAATTTCCCAGGGACTCACTACATTGAAAACCTATCAACATTAGGGGTGGGCAATATCGTATCGTTTGTGATAATACCGGTAGTTTTTTTGACACCGGTAGAAAATCCAATACCGTGATAACGCATGATCACGCATTTTCGGCCTGATGACGTCATTCAATCACACCTTAACCCTGCAGCATCTGTTTCCCCATCATTGACTAAGTCGTGACGGCTATATTGTTAGTGCCACACAATCCTGGGAAATAAATCATTTTACATGGACATCAAAAAATGTTAACTGAAGCTGCATTGCTGCCTCACGGGAAGGATAAGTTGTCAGAAATCCGCGCTGCACGTGAACGCAGCGGCGACGGGGAGAGAGGCAGAGCCTACAGGCAGGTAAACTTCTCAAGCATCTGACAAGCTGATTACGTGTGGAGTCCAGGAGGACGGACATCTGTGTGTTCTGAAAAATCACAGAACACCCGGCCGGTACTCCAGGGTGGCCGGCGGCCGACCGGGTCTCGCTCAGTTCCAGCAGCGTCGCGGGTTTGTCCCGACCTTCCCGGCACGTCAACTCTCACCAACCTTTAACGTAATGTGTGAGATGCGGAGCGTCCGTGAGTGCGGGGATCCACGAGAAAACAAATGATTAAAACGGCCGTGATCTGCTCTGGATGCCACACTGGACACAGGCTGGGTGGGAACTGACGGATAAAGCTACTAAATGCCGCTAAATGTTTAGCTACAAGGCAGCTAGCAGCACCACTGCAGCACAAGTTCATGTTAACGTTGGCAGCGTCCAAGAAGTGAGTGGAGCTACATGTGAAGACGATGGACAGAGATGAGCTGCTGGACGTTCCACATACATGAATGGTTAGTAAGATAAAGGAATAAATACAACTAGTTTACTTGCATAGGCTGATGTTTGGAAATGTCAAGTTGCATTTTACATCTATACCCAGTTTGTGTTGCTCAGTATGTAAAAAATTAAATGAAATGATTATTAAAGTAGTTAAAATGGCTAAACTTGAAGCATTTTATCTGTAAAATGCCACATGCAGCAGTAATATTAACACATATGTGTAATATTGTTAATAAACCATGGAACTGTAGAGGCTTTATTAAAAGTGGGTATGAGTGAAAGGATTTTACAGAAGCTCTGACTTCTCAATAAGACATCAATATCGTCTGTGATATCGTCATCGAGGTATTTTGGAAAATATATCGTGATATCATTTTTTGGCAATATCGCCCACCCCTAATCAACATCACTGTCAACTCGAGTGTTGAGAATACTTTGATCACAGTTTAATTCATGTAGGTTTAGTTTTTGTGTTTTCCCCCCTGTATGGTGGACGCCAGTGCCTTGTTCATTCTGCTTAATGAGTCACAGGGTTACACTGGCTTATTTCTAATGCTGTATATAATCTGTACTTGAAAACATGTAGGTGTAGGACAAAATTATGAAACAATCTAATTATTAAAAGGGACTTGAGGCAAGATTAAGAAATGAGACTCGCAACTGCCGCGACCGGCGCTGTGGGTCACTGCAGCCACAAGCCAAGCTGTCACGGGAGTGTGCACAAACTGAAGCTATAACGTTGTTTACTGTGCTGATAGTCTTTTTCTTCGTAGTTACACTTTTTAGTGTCTTTCAGTTGATCTGGATCGCTTGCTGACAGCAGAGGAATCCATAACTATCCCTTGCAGTGTTTGAACTCACCGCGACCATCTCCTTCCTGTATCAAAACTGTCAGGGACGCGGATGCAACATCATTTGACGTCACATCCACAGGGCAGTGCGGGAAATTCGGCAACCGAATTGCAACACATTATGCAGTACACAGCCTGTTCAAGGCGACAGAGAGAGACACGGGTGGGCTCATTCTTTTTGGTTTTTAACACTTCATCACCCATTAGTTTAAAAAAAATGGACATGCTTGTTTATTCTTTCGCAATTCCTGCCTCTAGTCCCTTTAATTAGATTATTATTAATCTAATCTAAGCATATGGTTTTTACAACATAGTGTGTTGTTTAATTGTTACAGAACCCATTTCTCCTTTATGTGTGAATTAAAACACTTTCTCAATTCTGGTGGGGAGGAACACACTGCTCTGTCTTTTTTTACATTTTCCTGCTCTAATGCATCTCTAATTGATGGCTCCGTGATGACAAGCTGATGCAGTGAGCAAGGCATTTGAATATGATGTGTTGGAGAAGGACCCCCCCCTGACAAACTCAAATCCATGTATACTTAAAAACCACAAGCTGTAAAAATACAAAACAAAAATGAAGCTATCAAAAAACAAACTACTTTGGATTGCATTTGAGTGCCTGGAAGGATGACATCATCATTTATCTTGTAATGCCACACAGACCTGACTATTCTCCTCAACTAATAAATAATGGAAAATAATGGTCGTTCAGAGAGAAAGAAAATATCAAATCCTGTTTGGAATGCATTCAAATTCATCGGATTGATCTGACAGAGAAATATAGACATATACAATTAGAGCAATCCCCCCTCAATCAGGAGTCAGACAAGTCTCAGTAACAACCTTCTTTCCCCTTCACCCCTGAAAACACCCACTGCCATGTTCCCAAGTAACCAGAGAGGATGCTGACCTGCAGTCCACAATGTCACAGAATCTTCCAGACAAACACCTCCAAGTATCATACTTGGATAGTATAGTATGCGGATAAAATTAGCAGGGGTGGAACAGATGTGTGCTCTTTGCCACTTTGTGACAACAGTGTTTGCTTTTTAATTGAGAGCAAGCAGACTGCAAGAAAAGGAGGGCTTAGTATTCCAATGACCCTGCAGTCAAATCATCAGCACTAAAGTTGAGCAGACCTCATTCAGACAGACTAAGTCTGGCAGAGGCTTGTCCTGAAGTCAAAGGGTCAAGAGCACTAGAGAACAGAAGCATTCCTTCTTTCAGCTTTGACAGATCTCATGCCAATTGTTGTAATTTTTTTTTCTAATTTCATTCATTCATTTCCAGTAAAGTAAAAGGATCACATTTTGCATGTAATTCTAAAAATCTGAATGCAGTTGTACTATGACCAAGAGGGGGCAGTAGAGCAAAGAATACAGATCAAATTAAAGCGGTCTGAGTACAGCCTCAGCTTCACATTCCAGCCCCCCCCCCCCAATTTTTAAAAACAGTAAGACACTCACCTGTACTGTCTGTCGGTCAGGTATTCCACTGTAAACAGATATCTGAGGCACTGCCTGTCTTCCTGCTGTAGTGCTACTACTGCTAGTGTTACTAGTGCTAGTACTACTACTACTGCTAGGGGAAGTAACAGAAGCAGTAATGGGGGTATTAGAGGTGCTGCTGCTGCTAACAGTTGTGGTGCTGGGTGAGCTGGTTGTGGTGGAGGAGGAGGAGGTGGTGGTGTTAGTAGTGGATGTGGTCCCAGTACTGCTGGCAGTGGAGGCAGGGGCCCCGGGTTCACTCTCCATGGTGCCCTCTGCTCTTCTCACCTTTGACCCCCGGCTCTTCTGAATGGCTCTCCTGTGCCTTGAAAACAGAAAAAAAGGAGCGCACATGAGAAAACGGCACAGCAACATACAATACCTCCTTTGAGCACAAATTTGCAAAGTGAGTTTCTACAGTTTACAACTTACAAGTAGGGCAACCACTGATCAATGTTGCAGAAGCTAAAAAATATCAATACATGGCAGACAGTAAATAAATATTAAATCAATAAATCAATGAAACATTAGTAATAAATGTTTTATGTTAATCATTGAGAAGTGAGGTACCAAAAAAAAAAACAAAAAAAAAACCTGAGTCGAATCTGTATAAATTATTCCAGTATGCATAAACCTCAGTTTCATTATAATGTTCAAGTATGTTTACTTTTTTCCCCCTCAATTTGTGAGGAAGATTCTCTGATCATGGGTTTCACCACAAGCAACCTAAAAATGGGACTGACTGGGACTTTATAGAACCCAGATATCTGTCAACTTAACAACAAGCATTTTTAACTTGAAAATAAAAAGCAGTGTAAAGACTCTGCACTAAAAGAACCACATGTAAATGTTGTTCTGGTGTCAAGTCCATGCAAATATACGTATCAATGCAAATGTGGTTGCTGTATGCTGGGAATGCAACACTGTGCTAGTGAAAGGTAGCAGAAGCTGCACACTTAGAATTGGACATGTTCCCTGAACTAACTTGATTTTTATCTTTGTTAGTTTAACCCAGTGGTTCTCAAACTTTTTTTGCAGGGGCCCCCCTTTTCATTGGAAATAATAATGTCAAGCCCCCCCCCCTACCACCACCACTACGACATGTACCTAAACATTTGCCATGAAATACATGAAAAAATGCTCTGCATTTGAAGTGTGTGTGTGTGTGTGTGTGTGTGGGTGTGGGGGGGGGGGGGGGGGGTGCCTATTGATTCATAATAATTTTTTCAGTAGTACTTTAAAGAATATGCCCATTTTTTGTTATAAGTACAAAAACTAGGCCTGGCTGGGCCCCACCTGACAGAGCCCTGAGCCCCCCAGTTTGAGAACCACTGGTTTAACCACACTGGAAGTGTTCAGAGGGATGAAGCTATTAACAGTGTTGGACTAATTTGGTTGTCATGGACATTTTGGTGGTTCCCTAATGGCTTATTTTTACTTAATAGAAACTGTGAGCTTTAGAAAATAAAAATCTGGTCACAAGCTGAGAAACATCACAACTTGTAACACCAGCTTTCATCACTGGATTTGCTTAGACTAATGTTAATATTGATAGTTCTTTGTTAGGCCGAAATCGGAGGAAATTCCAGTTATTACAGCAGTAATAAAAAGGCCCAAAATTTGAAAATGGACAAGTTATCATACAATTAAAAAGAGTAAAAGAAATCCAGGTGTGTACACACTATAGAAATAACTGGCAGTATGGACAAGTATGGAGAAATACCAGATCAAAGCATAGGAAGAGAAATAGCAGTAATAACAAAAAATAATAATAATAAAAACACATTTATTTTCTTTTTTTTTTTTTTTTTTACTGTACACCATTATATGTCAGATGTATGGATTTTGGATGGTTTAGGGTGGAAAACAGCTGAGCAAAGCAAAAATATAAATTTCAGTTAATTTCCAACGTAACTCAACACAACGCATGAAAGGGATCCTAACCTTCAGTCCTTGAGGACCAATATCCTGCAGGTTTTAGGAGGTTTTCCTGCTTCAAATTGGTCATTATAGACCTTGACAAGAAGCTGTTGGACCCATTTAACATAAATGAGGTGTGTTGGAGCAGGAAAGCATAAAGCCTGCATGGTGGCCCTGGAGGACCGACATCTCTGGTCTATAGCACTACCAGTTTACTTGTATAAAATGACATCTTCACTGAATAAAGGTGAGGTATATGAGTTTTATTTACAGTATTTATTTCTATTATTATTATTATTATTTTTGTTATTATTAATTAGTGTTGCTTGCAATTCATCAATCCAGCGATGCATCACGATGGGTCATGTGACGATTTGGCATTGATTAATTTGCTGTGATGCTTTTCCACGGAAAGCGAAACCATAAAAAAGTAGAAAGAACCATGACCGTGCTCCCTGCTGCCGGCCGGACAGTTTAACACCCAATTCATTTGGAAGCCGTTTGGGTTTTATGAAAACTAACAAAACTCTGGTCAAGATTTTTGAAATCTGAAAACTTTGCAACGCTGAAATTAAGTACCTTCGTAATACAACGAACATGCAGCAGCACCTCAAGTGATTCCATCCCGAGACAGAGAATGCACCGACGCCTGTCCTAGCACAACAGAAGATCATCTTTGACACGATCACTAAACTTCCCAGGAAGTTGGATCCCGCATGCAATAGGCCTATTCATTGGCACGGATTTGCAGCCTTATTTAGTGGCGAACATTAAGGCTTTCCATAAAATACTGCGAGCCGTTGTTGGAACAACAGTGGAAAACTTTAGTGGAAGTACCGTGTGTCCTTGAATTAGTAATCTAATTTACTTACAAATGTAGCATCAAATTAAGAAAAAAATAAAATAAAATTTTAGATGCAAAAAAGCATTTAAAAAAAAATCTCAATAATCGAGATAATTATGGCTGCAATAATCGAAATGAAACACTACAAACTGCCATAATCGAAAAATCGTGGGTCCCATAATCGTAATCGAATCGTGAAGTAATCTAGATGTGGCAACCCTAATGATAATAATAATGACATTCTAAAATCAAAGCATCCTTTCCATTTCTCTTAATTTAAATCACGTACTTAATAAGCAAGTCTAGGACTGGGCATCACCACTAATTTCATGAATGCATTCAATTCATAATAGCCTGATTCAATTAGATTTTGATTAAATCCAATCCAGTTCTAATATCTATCCAACATTTTCTCTTGAATATTAAAGACATTCTCTGATATCCATTTCTATAAAAAACAGCCTGTTGACATGACCAACAAGATCAGATATCTGGTAGTAATCAGATAAGTATAATAATCAGATAGGACGTATCAACATGCACTTGTGAAAAGACTGTTGTCTACATTTACCAGCCCATTATCAGATTTATTTCAGAGTACATATGGGCAGGGTCACTTGCTGCCATTTTCAAAACATTTAGTGTTTCTTAAACATGGTGGAGTCCATGGTCTTGGCGTGAGCTATAAATGTGAGAGGTACCAAACAGTTGAATGTAATCTAATAAAAAATATCTGAATTTGGCTTTATCTTGGTGAGAAAAGCTGATTTTGGATGGAAGTGACACAAGCGACGTTTCAATTTTCTAAGATCTTACCAAGCATCAGCAAGTCACACGTGAGAAGGATCACTGTTGTCACCGGGAAAAGGAAACAAATATATATGTATGTATGTATATATATATGAAACGATATTGGTCTAATAAAATTTGAATGTATAATGATAAATTGATCAATTTTTTAAACTCTGCTCATAATTGCAGTACAATCAAATTCTGTGTTTTTAAAAGGACATCTCCGTCACAGACTTTAAAATTGTTTCTTGTTGTCCGTAACAAACATTAAGGAGGAATGATTAAGGCTCTTTCCACTGGAGCTTTTTAAAAGGCTCATCACCTGGTTCTCTGCTATCCATTAATAGAGGAGCTAAAAACATCCTGGGCTCTCTGAACTAATGAGATGGAAGGGTCATCAGAAGGGATGTAATGTGCAAATGATGGAAGGAGAGAAAGCATCCCTCCCACAAGTGCAGTGATTGAATTATTCAAAATATACAAAGGTCAGAGGGATTCAATGAAACTGAGCTTTAATAGAACAAAAATGGAAGAATTCATCAGGAACTTGACTGGTGTCAAGAGAGAGGTGGGATTAATGAATCTAGGTGAAGAGGGATTCAACTAAAATGACAACTGATGTTACAGGAGTTAAACCGGGCATAGAATTGCTACCTTTGAGGTTAGAGGTGTTCACATTTAAGCTATATTGGCTACAAGGGGGAAAAGAGTAAGTGGAGTGAGAAGGCTGAGAGCATAGGGTGAGGATTTAAATGGGGTGTAGTGGAAAAAGGGTGCGATGGAAGTAATTAAATAAGGAGCAATTCTGCTGCCATCCTTAAGCTATTTCCTCCTCCTCCTCGTTATTCTTTTGAGAGGATTAAGGGCGAAAGCAAAGCTCTATAGCCCACTTACGTTACAAAGGAGACTTGGAACTAAACTGCAGTCTTCTTAAACCATATGTTACTCATTAAATAAGTAAAAGCAGAACAGTCACAAATAGCTCAGGACAAAAATAGATCAGGGAGTAAAAGACTGATATTTAAGCTAGACTGGTGTACGCAGAAATGCATCCTTTCAAGAAAAATTTTACGATCGATTTAAAAGATAGAAAAAATTAAATGAAAGCAAAGAGCAAAGGCAAATATCTCCAAGGAAATATTTAAGACAAATTGTTCATTAAAAAAAAAAAAAACTCTGGCTAAAACGCTGTGAAAATGGCCATAGCAAATTTAGCAATTCAACAGATTAGTCTAAATGCCAATAGAAAATTCACGCTTAAATATTTGGGCCACTGAAAAGGGTTGAATTCTAATCATTTGTGGGTTTGTG
This sequence comes from Atherinomorus stipes, assembly GCA_023101725.1. Classification (NCBI taxonomy): domain Eukaryota; kingdom Metazoa; phylum Chordata; class Actinopteri; order Atheriniformes; family Atherinidae; genus Atherinomorus; species Atherinomorus stipes. The sequence continues at coordinate 100,809 of JALJCO010009251.1, read as the reverse complement.
GTAGTAAACAAAGCACCACTGCTGCCAAAACCTTCCTGCCTGTAAGTAGTCATTAGCCTACATCCCAGAATCTGCCTCCCATTGCCTCCTTATGTGTGGAGAGGGGAGGGAATCCCCTCTGGTAATGATGGCTTAAACCCCTGTCTCTCTGAACGAAGTCATCCGTCCACCAGTGAAGGGGTGCAATGGAACCCCCCACCCGCTCTAAACACAAATCCCACGTCCTCACCCGTAGACACAGTCTGGCTGTTAATTGGTGTCAGGAACAAAACAAAAACAAACAGACAAAAAAATAGAACTAGTTGAGAATGGTAAAGACTATGTGCCTGACAGGGCATGAAAACAGTACAGTGCCCAGTAAACATAACAATTTCTGTACTTTGCGCCCATAATAAGAGGACATATTGATCTGCTCAAGTTAGCATTGCAAGCCTGCAATAACTGACTGTCAGATTTGTGTCTGAAGAATCAGCAGAGCCAGCAGGATGATGAGAGCTGTTAAGAGATTGTCAGACAGACTGACTGTCTCTATAGAGCTTATATCACAACAAGGAAGAGCCTCCTCCATCAGGGTCCATCCTTCAGTCTCCATATAGCACTCAGATGACCCCCATTAAAAAGACCACATGAAAGCATTTGCCAGCTCCACTTATCGACCAGTGTCTGATGGGTTTTAATAGCCGGATCATAAACGCATGGCTGTTTGGATATTTGCGTGTGCAGAGATACTCTGCTGCTGAGACAAAGCCCCCAACCCTGATGCTCCCTACCTCCTCCGACACCCCCAACGCGATGCAGGGGTATGATGCCCCATCCCCCGGGAGCGTGCCGTCCTCCTGCACAATGTAGCTCGTCTTTGTCTGTCTCACTGAGTGGCAGGCTGGTTGGCTGACTGAGTGAGCGTGTACGAGGGTGTATCTGTGCTATATCCAAACCCCCAGCCCCTCTCATCAACCCCCAACACAGAGCGAGCTCATCGTCCCAGCATCAACACCCCAGTCTACCAACCAGGCCACGGCCAGCCTCCTGATTATGTGGTATCCTAGCGACAGCCAACGGGGCGCTTACGGAATCCCCTTGCAGAGCAGCATGCTGATTGGACAAAGGAATCCTCTCTAATGAAGATAATGGTCATGATTTTACCGTTTTTCTCCTCCCCCTCTTACGCTACCTGAACACTGACTGTTTTTTGAATGCTTAAAGCCACTGCAGTCTGTTTATTGCCTGATTATCATTAAAATGCTAAAATTTAAGTTAATAAGGACATTAAATTAAAAAAAAAAAGCCTACAACTGCATACTTTCTATTTTGTTCTGTCAAGAGATCAAAAGCTGAAAGAATTGAAGGGGAAGGGGGTTGGCTGTATGTTTAAAGCACAAGTTCATAACATTTGCAAAAAAAAAAAAAAAAAAAAAAAAAGAAGTAAAATTAAAAGGGGAAAAAGTGTAAACCAGTATGGCTATCATGCAAAATTGGAAGTAGTTATACAAGGTAATGAACGACCATCTTTCACTTAAACTTCCCCACACCCCTCTAACATATTATCCCTTCCACATACAACAAAAGATATAAATCAGAATCTACAAGGTCCATGCCAGCAAGATCACAGCAGGGAGGCAACAAATTCCCCATTTGCTTAAATAAAATGCAAAAACAACAATAATTGAAAACAGCTTCCCTTTGTAAAAGTGAAATTGGATAGCTTTGCAGCTGAATTTAAACCACTCTTTTATGAGATGAGATTTAAATGATGTGGAATAAGGCAGATATCACCAGAGGATAATGGGCATCCTTATGGACTACCCCACCACATTGACACACTACCCAAGTGTCGAGCTATATGAAATGTTGCCATTTAAGTCATTTGCTGGTGCTGTGTGGTATTGATTGGGGGCAATCATGTGTGAACCTCATTGATTATCATCTTCTCATTAGCATATAGATTAGCTGGTGATGAAGCCAGAAATGCAAGCCTGGAGTCTCACACTTGGCTAACAGAGCTGTGCAGTAGAGAGGGCCCAAACTAACAGAAAATACCAACAATGAGGTGTTTCAGTTTTGATATCAACTGTTTCATGAGGGGCCTCAAGATCTGAAAGCCTTTCCACAGAAAAACAAAGCTGCAGTGATCAGAAGGACGAAGGATGGTCCAGCAAAAGGCTTTTATCAAACAAAGTGTGCATTTGATTCTGAGAAGATGCAAGCTCAATCAAGAATTTGAAAATATAGTAATCCCACTCAAACCAATCTTATAGGCTGTTTAAAATTCATTGATCAGTACTGTGCACACTGATTTTTAGGTTCCCACATTAAAGATTTTGCTGAACATTGTGCTAAATGTTTGGCTGAATACAGACCCTATACTTATTACATTCAGTTTTTAAATTGAAAAAACAGCAGCAGCACCAAAAAAACAGTAGTAGACGTCATTAAATAACCCTCGATGACTCATTAAACATGGGTTGTCTAAAAGAGCAAGTTATCTATGAACAAAATAAAATTTATCACTGGATGGGTTTATCTGAGTACTCTAAAGCTGCTTTCCCACTAAAATTTGTGCATTTACGCTAGGGTTGCACGGTATACCGGTACCAGTATAGTACCGCAATACCAAAGCGTTAAAAACGGTACTATACCAGCATTTAAATTGAAACGGTATTTTAAAAAGAAAAAAAAAACAAAAACAGGTAAATAGGTAAATTGGAGCCTGTCTCTCTAAAGGCCCTGTACCTGATTTTATTTTAATCTCTTTCAGATAAATGCTTTCTACATGGTATAATGTGTTAAAAGTGGAAATTTCATAAAAAATAAAATCACTCATTGATTGCATATATGCATGAATCCAGGCCTTTTTAGTTTAGGTATCCAAGGATGGCGTGACGCTCTCTTCATGCCAATGCGCTTCATTCTACATAAGTTTCGGTTTCCTGTCAGCCACTTACAGCGTTTTCTAACGAGGAGCACCCTCCTCTCTCGCGTGCACGGCAGCACATGTAAACAGAACTGCATGGTGTCTCCCGAAAGGGAAAGTGGTGATACCACAGCAAAACAGCCTGTAAGCATCAAAACTGAGGAGGAGAGAGGCTTGAAACGCAGGAGAGACCAAAGAAGGAATAAAGTTTGTGTTCTCGGTGGATTGTACTGAAGGTAGAGAGCAGCCGGACGCCTCGGACTGAATTTTTTTCAATAACTTTCTTCTCAGTAACATTTACGTCCTCGGGTGCTGGCGCTTCCTCTGCTGGTCTACCGTATATATTTACACTGTAACAGGGCTGTGTTAAACGTTATTTTTTAAACGATTAATCTAACGATTATTTTTTCGATGCATCGATTAATCTAACGATTCACTTTTTTAGTTCGATTCGACTCGATTATCGATTATCTCCTCATAAATTGACAGACAGCAATTTATATATGCTGATATAGATATCTAAAATGTAAAAAAGAGCATGAAAAAAAGGCAGTGGGAGCAGCACCCTTCATGGACTTTTCATGAACCAACACAATGTAAAATTTATGGTGAAAAACAGCGGACTAAAAACAGGCAATTCTTTCATTTACATAAAAAAAAAAAAAGCATTATTAAAAATATATCATAAACTTGAATTTAAGCAAACAGAATTATTTTCCAACAAAAAAATAAAAAAAACATTCAGAGTTGAACACTATATTAACATGGTCTAGCTTCCAAAAAATGCATCTTCATCTTTATTCCGTTAATCTTAATACGGGTACCAATCACTTGAAATAAATTAAAAATGCTTATTTATCCCAAAGTATTACACAATACTATTACCAACAGATGAAAACGAACATGAGGTTGAAACGTGACTTTAATTATATTCAGTCAAACGAGACAGCTCCCACATCAGCTGTAGTTCACACCCACGGCCAGCAGATGGAGCTCGTGCTTCATCTACCGTCTCAAACAGGCCTACGTGTCTAAGACATGGCGTCGATCTCACGGAGTTGTCTCATGTCTCATTAGGCTTCGGATTCACCATCCCTAATATATAGTTATACCTTCATAAACAGTGTGGGCCTTCACTCCTTACACTTTAAACTTGGAAGCCCTCGCGGATCGCGCCCCATCTTTGTTTTAGTCTGTCGCTTGGCGCCCCATCTTTTTTGGTCTCCGCATCGGTACGCAATTTCGTCGCGTATTTTTGCGTCGACGAATCAGTACGTCGCGAATCGTCCCAGCCCTAACTGTAACACGACGAAGCTTTACATCAGTTCTTCTCGAAGGGGCTGGTTAGAAACTTTATCAGGCTGTCATGTTGTAACGTCGCCTATAACATCATAACTCTTCATAATCCTGCATCTGTTAACATAACTGTAGTTACGGTAAACAACCGGTTATGATAGAAAATGTCATTTAACTGATCCACAGTCATTTACTGCAACCAAAACAGTAATTTCACTGGAAGATGCAAGTTTTCTCTGGAGAGTTTCTTTGTGCACGAGTATGAAACGAGGACGTTATTTTGTGCATGTTGAGTGGGAGGAGAGAAAAACGAGAGTAGGAGCGTTTCTCACTGGGAGAAACAGTTATGGGCGGGGCTTACAGTTCAAACTACACTGTTCACCTCGCCCTCATGGTATAGCACCTTTAAGCGCAGCGAGGCTAGTGAGTGCGACGTAGTTAATAATGCAGGGCTCTAAGTGAAGCAACTTCCCTGAGGAGGAGACGTCAGGTAGCAGATAGGCTGGTTTATGGCGAGTGGACGGTGCCGCGAATACCTGAAGTTCGAAGTGTTGCCTCCTTTAGCAAGACAGACTTTGTAGCATCGCTTTCACTGCAGTGCTTCAGTGTTCAATGGCTCACCTTTGTAATTAGCTTTGAAACCGTAATACTTCTAAACTCGACCTCGAGCCCCCACTTTATCAACAAGAGCCTTTCCAAAGCAGTCATCTTTTCTTATTTCCTCTAAAGGACAACGACGTGGACTTGTTCCATGACTTCAGTCAGTCGGGTGCTGATGTTGTTTAGTTATGTCAAAGTGAAAAGCACAGTAGAAACCTACAGCAGCCTACATATGACACATCAACGGTTAATAAATACATTTTTAATTTGCTACAGTTATCACATCCTTAAAATGTTTAAATAAGTTTAAAAATGGCTACAGAGATAAACTGACTGATGTTATAATGAAGTCAGTCACACAAACATGATTTTATAGACATTACCCATACCTGTTTACAGCTTCATATCATAAACTATTAAGACACTGTATTAAATAAATGAATATTTTAAAAACACATTAAAAAATATTCCATTAGCCTTACAATATTTAATTCATTTAGATAGTTATACAATTTATTTTTCTAATAATGTCCCTATAATGTTTCATGTATAGATTGATTTTGAGTTTAATTTGGCATTGCTTTGTATTACAGGTTCTCTGTGTTCTAAATTGAAGATTTTACTTATTTATTTTTATTATTTTAAAATAAAGACTAACAAAACAAAAACAATAAATAAATAATAAAAACATAAACAATAACACTAATAAAAGAAATATTGAGTTTGGTCTACCTTTTTAAAAAAGTATTGAAATATAAAATGGTATCAAAACAGAAATTTGGTATCGTGACAACCCTAGTTCAAGCATTTAGGTCCTTTCCCATTGACCAAAAAAAGCCGGGTCTGATCACCTGCTGGCAAGCTGTGTGGCCTCTGTCCCCACCACTGCGTGTTGTGCGTTGATGATATCAGCTGTGTGACAGAAATCAAGAAAGTAAACAATGGCGAGTCAGGCTGTAGTCAACGTGCTTTCTTGTTCCATCTTTGTCCGTCCTCAAAATGGAGGAAAACCAGCAGATGATTTTCTTGTGCAGACGAAATGCAGGCGACGTGAATTTGTGGGCAAAGCAGAGTTGTTTTGGTACTTTATATGATACGTGACTGGCGCGATGTCATAATGTAGCCTCGCACAGCCCAATGTCATCACGTAAATTCACGGGCCAACTCGGGTCTGGTGCTCTGATGCTCCAACTGCATGCCAATCAGAGCCGAGCCACTTGAAGGCGATTTTAACCCACCTCACTTGCAGAGTCATTTGACACGGGTCGATGAGCCTTTCCCACTGCCACTAAAAGCCGATTGTTCACAGGTTTAAAAGGGGTTTTTTGGCCAGGGGGAAAGGGGTATTAGTTATTTGGTGAAGAAAACCAACCTGGAAAATTAAAAAGGGTGGGTGTGATCTGCCAGACTGCCAGACTTTACAATCAGAATTCAAACTGGTTGATTCCATCTCTCTCTTTTCCTGCTTTTGCTTCTTTACTCATCTTATACTTATGACCATTTTCGTTTTTCCAATTAAAGCAAACAACAACAACAAAAACTCAATTTTGGGGCAGGGTGTTAAAATGTTCAGATAAAGTAAGGAACGGTTAAGGGCATCTACAGAACGTGGATGTAATGTGACTATAAGACTACATATTCTATTAAATGTAAGACTAGTCTGTCAGACATCCTTAAAAAAAAAAAGGACGAAAGAGGAGTACTTGGTGATGCTGGGCTCTTCCCCTGAGGCTGCTCATCATTGATGAGCCTGGTCTAAACAGAGTAAGCAGGTCAGGGTCTTTGTTAGAGCATGTAAGATAGAAATCCCCCTGCCTGATCCCGAGGCAAGAATAGACGGGTATATGTAATTGAGCTATTTGACTCAGTTGGACCCTGCCCTCCACAGCTCAAGACCAGCAACAAAGAGTCTCAAGCTGCGTTCTACCATAAGTGTGCTGAGTGCATGTACCATTACAGCACATGTATATGGAGGACCAGGAGAGTCACTGAAAAAGCAATACAGCATTTTGATGATGAGTAATTAATTGTGAAATAAAGATATAGAACTTAAAATTGAATTGTTTCATTTTAAATCCTATTATAAAATAAGAAATCAAATTTCAAATGCATTTTGTAATTTCACATTTTAAATTGAAATATAAAAGATTAATGTATTCATTAATTCATTATTAAATTTTGTTATTTAAAAAAGCATTTTTAAATTCTGTTTTAAAAAATATTAAAATCTTTTTTTTTTTTTTAAGAATCTTGACATTCTTTTTATTTTCTTTTCCCCTTCTCATTTTCAAATCCTTTTTGCAATCGCATTTCCTTGAAGTATATAATGTCTGTGGTTGGACCACTTTAACAGCAAAGAGCTACCTCACCAAAACGTGCCACCACTGCCGACCTTCTCACCAAGAAGATGGTTGAGGCTGTAGAGCAGTGGGGAGTTGAAATAAATACGTATTTGAGGGGAAAAAAAAAAAAAAAAAAAAAAACAGCCTGCCTGTGGAATGGGTAATCATTTTTTTTAACATGCATTTCTTAATGATTAAATCAATAATTGACAATTAATTCTCTCAACGATCAAGCAAAAATGTTCGCAAATGTCCATCTCTAGTGTCTTCTACAGATTAGGAGGTCCTGTTTACACTACGAGGCTGAAGCAGTAAAACACAAGAGTCCTGTTGCGTTCTGGCCTTTCCCAGTGCTTTCCACAAGCGCCGGCTGCCGGCTATATAGCAGACTACTCAACTAAGTCCAGCCTGCTACTGGTCGGGATTCCGCGCAATGACGCGTGACGTTTATGCGCTCTGTGGCACATGCAGCCAAAATGCAGCTTCTCATTCAGGCTTCGCCTCCGTAGTTTCCATTATAGCTACGTCAGTGAGTCCCGCTGTGACACCGTTCTTTTCTCCACCAGAATGCTGAGGAGCATCTGTGGTGAAATTATCTCCAACTTGTTAGTTTCACTTGTAAACTATCAATCCATTCGTCCACTTTGAAACCAGTGGTATCGTGTGGCTTTTGTCTCGTGCCTCGTATATTTATTCGTATATTTATGCAGGCTTCGTATTATAAGGTGACAAAACGTCCTCTTTTACCCGGACATGTCCCTTTGAAAGGTAGAAAATGCGCCGTGTTTTTCAAAATCATCTGGGAAGGAGCCGCAGCGCAGAGAAGCCAGTTTACCTGGTGACGTCACTTGTTAGCGGCTGCACGGGACAACGGGAACACACTATCCGTGTTAGTGCGAAATACAGAGTTTGCACCAAACTCTCGAATTGAAAGGTTTTCCCACGAAGGATGCAAAGCTATTCAGACTTTCCTGGAGAGATCACATCTCCATCACTTTCTCCACTGTTTTGCAAAAACAATGTCAGACGAGGTGAAGTCGAGATTCATATTCTGACTGATGCTTTGATGGTTTGGGGAAGAAGAAAATGCAAAAACATAAATGTAAATGACAATAAATCCCGTTTTCATCTTGGTGGTGAGGCATGAGAAGCTCAGTGCATGATGGAAAGCAGGAGCTGGAAGTTCTCACCAGTTCTGCATAAACAGAGACTTCTTTTTTCCTTTATGTCTGGTGTTTCTATGTTTATTACATTATTACATTCTGAAGAGAAAAACACCAGCAGAAAGACAATATTTTTTCACTTGGCCCTAAACTTTATGTGATCTTTGGTCCCCCAAAACGCCAAAATATTGTCTTATGTAGACAACAATAACACGTCCTCAAAATTTTTCATACCCTCCAAAATAGGAAAAAAAAAATCAGCTGTAAGTGAAACAAGATGAAATTGACAAAAGTAATAATAAATAAACAAAAACAAACAAAAAAAAAAAACAGTCTGCCTGTGGTAAACTGCAAATTCATATTAGTTGATAAAATCAATTCATCACCCAGCCCTACAATACTCTGAAGTTATTTGGTCTATGGAATTTCAATATTAGCTTTCAAGAATACTATTGTGTCCAAAATGACAGAAATCTAATTTTGTTAGATAAATTTGTTTTAAGGTCACAACCTAATTAGGTTAAGGCCAACCAAATAATGTACAACCCATTCCCTGGGTTGCACACTGCTAAAAAAAAAAAAAAAAAAAAGAAGAAGAAAAGGGAGGAACATTCAAGCATATCTTAAATCTTGATAAATGAAACATTGCAGTTAAACTTTATTCACTATGTTGTGAGATGTGTTGAGAACTTGGGTCTGAGGCAAGTCAGCAAAGACAACAGAAACTGCTGAGTGGATAGCTTGTTAGCTTGCTTGTCAACAGCTGACGAACTGCATTTTTAAAAGGTGTCATAACCTAGTGTTTTACATACACAATCCTTCTTAAAGGGATATTGTGTAAGTTCTCCTGTGTTTTATTCACAAAAACTGATTATTTGGTTCAAAAGTGTTTTTCATTAATCAGTAATCACTCCCATCAACAAACTGAAGTGCTCCTCTAAGTTCTAAATTTGCCGTCCGTATCATTCATTTACACATCGAGCGGGGCGGCTCGGTGGAGGCTGCCATGTCGTATCGCCATGTTTTTGCGTTCGGGAGAAGCGTGACGGTAGGAAAACACAGAAACTCACCGGACACACCAGAGTTTTCAGCTCAGTTCGAGGTAATGCCTTTGAAAAGTCACCGCGCTGCAGAGGGGGAGAGACTAGCGTCTCACTGATGCTGGGTTCACGTGCAGTCGGGCAGACGGCCGTTGGTAACAAACCAGATGTCATTTTAATCAATGAAGCCGAGCGAAAGACGGTAAAACATGGGTCAGGGAAAACAATACGACATCGCCATGACAACCGAACAGATGTGGACTGATGTCACTGTAACTGACGGACCACGTCTTCACATAGAGGCCGGTGATAACTTTACATGCAGCGGATGTCGTCGGTCCGCCCGGTTTCACGCGAATGCAGCATGAAAAGTACGAGGGAGCTGCTCCCGATTACACAGTGTCCCTTTAAATTATCTTCAAATGAATTCTTAATTATATTTGGGTGGGAGGAAAATTTAATGAGCTCATTTTAATTTTTCATTCCCAACTTTTGTTTGTTGCGAGAATACGCATGAGAATTAGACCTGTATGTAAGCGCGTTCACGAGGCAAGCGTCAAAGTCAAAACAAAGTTTTATCAGGACAAACCAAGTGAAGAGATGACGTCCCAACAGAGAAGAATTTAATAAAAATGTAACGGCACGGTTGATAGAGAGGATCCGTGGCGTAAAAGGGCTGAACTCTGATGAATATAAGGAGCGGACGTCTGACGTGAAGTTAACCAAACAGTGCTAGCTTTTGTAGCTACATTAGCAGCTTGTCCGTTTGTCTACCATCATTTACTGGTCTCTTACACAAAAGATAAGTTACACAAGCAGCAACACTTACAGACTGCACATCCTCAACGAATAAATATAATCCACTGGTTCCTTGGTAGTGCTGTCCCTCCTGTTACAGCACTGAAAACTGCTGAATTTCGGCCAAAGCAGCTCAGCACGGCAAATTTTTTTCCTCCTCCTCTCTCACAAAGCTGGTCATTAAACGCTACTCCGCAGCAGGTAATCAGCTGATTTCAGGTGGTGCTAAAGAGACTAGCTTAGCAGCTAGCAGCCTCTGTAGATCATGTCATTCGGAGAAAAAAATGCAAAATCACATACTGCAGAGAGCGCACTCTTGTGGCCGATTCTGGTGAAAAGCGAGAGCCCGCACTCAAAGACGAAGCCACTTTCACTCTCCAGAGTTTCTGGCAAGTTTTAACTGAGGTCCTATTCTGATATACGTTTTAACGTGAAAAAGTGGGATTTCCGGGCGATGACTCCTTTAAAGTATTTAATTTGTTCACCTTCAACTCATTTTGCAGTGTAAAAAGTTCACACTGCAAACATCAACGCCTCCATTGACTTGATCCCCATTGGATTTTTGTCTTTTTGGAGGATTTATCAGAGCAAATAGTTACAAAAAATAACAGCAGCAGCAAGCCATTTGCTGGCAATGGCTGTTTACACTGTGAGTTGCACAACGAAGGACACGCGTGGAGTAGAAGGGACAGATGGCAGTTGAGTTGGTAGACATACCACCATTCAATCATTCTAAAATGACACTTCCTGCCCCAATCCAATCTTTAAGCAGTGATTCAGATTAGGATACAGAATCTGATTTGTACAGACCAGGGCTGATCATTCAAGGAGCTATATGATGATATGATTCTGCACATTTTCGAATCATAAGTGAGAACAGTTTAGTTTGAACTGCAACCCCGCCCCTAACTATTTTTCCCAGTGCAAAACACTCCTATTCCCCCCACTTGACGTGTATGAAATAACACGCACATCTCATACTCGTGCACAAGGACACTCCGTAAGAAACTTGTGCCTTCCAGTGAATTTTACAGTTCTGGTTGGAGTAAATGGTCATCAGCTGTGTATCAGCTAAATGACATTTTCTGTCACTTAACACCAGCACTGATGGCTTTATTACTTATTATTAAATGTTTTATTTAGGCTTTTTAGAGCGATCTGTAGCACAAAGGGGTCCACCTGCTCTAACAGTGAACAGCCGACAGCGTGAGGACACATGATATCTGCAGTTAGGGATGCACCGATTGTGAAAGTCTGGGCCGATACCGATACCGATGTTTAAAAGAGTGATGACATAACAGTTAAAAACTAGTTTATGTTGTTGGCACTACTTTTTCATGTAATTCATTTTTGATGATTTATTTTTTTTAATCTCCCCTCTTTGTTCTGGTCGTTGGAGTGGATCGGGAGGGCTTCTTGTTGTTCGTTTGTTGTTGTGGGTTTTTTGATTCGTTGGGTAATTAATCTGTGGCTCTTCACTGTTATTGAATCTCTTTTCTTTCTTTTTTCATATCAATTAGAAAGCTACAAGTCATACGGTATTCCTTCCCCCCCTCTTTTTAGGCGTGTTTGCTCTTATGTCTTATTTTTCAGTTACCCCGAGGGGGGGAGTTGCTCGGGCCCCTTTCTTTTCATTGGGCGTGGGGGGGGTTTTGATATTTACTGAGGAGTGCGGTTTTTTTTTTTTGTTTGCTGTGATCATTATGGACTTTTATTTACATACATCCTTTTTTCTTTTTCTCATAAAGTATATCAACTTTCCCATAATCATTTTGTTACTTTCATCTCTTCCTATCATTCATTATTTCTTTTTATTCTCAATTCCTTAACTATTTAACTTTTTCTCTTCTCAACTTTCTTTTTTCTTTTTTTTTTTTCTCTTTTTTCCTTTTTTCTCTTTTTTCTTTTCTCCTTTCCTTTCTCTTTTTTCTTAGTTTTTTACAGCTCTACCTTTTCCCCTTTGTCTCTTTGGGTGTGATTATGTTTTTTTTTTTTTCTTTGTATTTCTCGGTTTGTTCTTTTTTTTTTTTTTTTTTTATTTTTTATTTTAAATATTAATAAATTATTTTTTTATTTTTTTATATTTTTTTAATTTATTTATTTTTTTTTTCTTTTTTATCTTTATTTTTTATACTTTTTTTCCCCTTCCTCTTTTTTTTTTTCTATTTCCCCCCCCCCCCCCAAGGGGTAAAATTTTTTAATTTTATTTTATATATATATTTTTTATATATATATATATATATATATATATATATTTTTTTATATATATATTATTTTAACTCCCCCCCCCTTCCTTTTCTTGCCGCTCACCCCCCCCCCCTCTTCTTCCTTCCTCCCTCTAGGATATAACGCTTAGATATAAACACTTCTAACCCTCTTTTTCTCGGGTTAATCTAACTAATTACTAAGTCTATCATTACAACGCCGCTACAGTTACTGGCCTTCACTGACAGCGCGTTACTATTGTTATGTGAGATTATTTTTTTGTTCCTGGTGAACAGAAGTTTCACTTTTGTTGGGACTATAGTGCTCTCGCGGAGTTTTGGTGTTAAATCTCCATTGCAAATGATAGCATGACAAGCCATTTCTTTCATAAACTGTTAGTTTACTACAGTTATGTATACAGATGCACTATTATGTTGTGTTCTGATGTTACAGGCTACATTACAAAATGGCAACCTAATGAAGTACCTAATCAGCCACTGCAACTGAAAGTGATGGGATGTAAAGCAGTTTATGTTTGTTGTTTTATATAAAGTTGGACTGCGCACTAAATTCCAACGTTATGGACTTGGTAGCGTTACGGTGTAAATGTCATTATGCATTATATACGGTAGAGCAGGGGGCGCCCAAGCCCAGTCCTTCAGAGCTACTGTCCTACAATTTTTAGAACATACCCTCCCAAACACACCTGAATCAAATGTTCAGTTCCCTCATGCACATGTCATTCAGCTCTGCAGAAGCCTGGTAACGAGCCACTCATTTGATTCAGGTGTGTTGGAGAAGGGATGAAACCAAAATGCGCAGGACAGCAGCTCTCGAGGACTGGACTTTGGCATCCCCAGTGGTAGAGGGACAAAGGGGTGGATGCGGGTCGCGCCAGTAGCCGAGGACATAAAAAGGTTACTAAGAAGAAAGAAAAAATACCTGTCTTGGAGGACCACAACCAGTTTCCAGTCCAGATTCAGTCTGAGGCAGTCCCGCAGCTCTCTACCTCGATGTAAGATTTACAAAAGCTTTGTTTCTTCGTTGGTCACTCTTGCACTTCAAGTCTCTCTTATCTCCCTCAGTTTTTGTCCTTTCAGGCCGTTTTGCTGTGTAAGCTGAGACAGCCAGTGGAGGTATCCTAACTTTCCCTTCTGTAGCCACCATGCTGTTCTGTTTACAAGATCTGTCATGCACATGCTAGGGGACACAGCATCGTTACTACGGTAACTTCCTCATTCAGTAATTGGCAGAGGAAATCCAAGACACCTTTGTTTCCTGTCTTTCAATCCAGGTCTGCCTGACCTTACTACACAGGTAATGAGGTCACACCTGGATAAATCAGTTCATCCAGTAATGAAAGACAGGAAATAAAGGAGCTGCCTTAAAGGGGAAGTTTTTTTTTTTTTTTTCCATCCAACGTGGACCTGTTTTCTAGTATGAAATACGTTCATTTACTCACCCAGACAGTTTTGGTGTAACTTGATTTCCTTCAGGAGATATTTAGATCCACTTGAGATCAGTGCATGTCCAATATAATGTAAATGATGCCAGCAACCTTGCACAGCCTCCAAATATGGCATTATCTGCCACAAACTCCTTCATTTTACCAATGTTTTGTTACATTAGTCGGACCCTCCAGTGAGCTTGAAGCGTCCTGAAGTGGCTTTTTTTGTGGTGATCTGTCCTCATTTACAGACATTTTTACTGCGCCGCTTTGATGATGTCACTGTTATGTGACACCATAGCAAGTGAATGTCGAATCAGCACAAATAAGCAACTCAAAGACACTTCGAGCTCACAGAGGGGTTCGATTTAGGGCTGGGCGATAAACTGAAAATTTACCGACACCGACATTTACAGCGATAACCGACATAATTTTTCCCTTGTCGGTATGTTCGGTGTTGCAGCACCTTTAAGAAAGCCGGCAGTGGAATTGCCGCACAGGACTTTTTTGTTCTCTCAAACTTGCCGTAGTTTCTTGTAACGTGACATTCCTGCTATGGAGCTTTGTGTTTTTTTATCATCTTTTACATGTTTTCTGTACAACATATGTCTGTAAATGATCAGTGACATTTATTTGATGTCAGTGTAAAGCGATAAAAGTTTGAAGGAACGTTGTTTGTGTTAAACGTTTTGACGATAGTGATGCTAATTGCGTTAGCCTATCTATGGGTTTTTCCATTTTAAGTTAGCATTCATGCTAATCGGTAGTTGGTGTGCATTCAATGGGAGACTTGGCACTGGTTTTCATGGACACGGTAATAAGTAAGTAATATTTGCTCATTTGTAAATAAGAATCAAACTCATTTGAGTTAATCACTTTGATAATTAATAATTCATTCATTAATTTGTATATTTGTATGTTTGTATTTTAGTTTCACAGTACTTCTCACATGTCCAAAACATCTACTGGGTGTTTATTGAGGAACCTGTTAATCCATCTGCCAAACAGGAAGTCACGTGAAGTTCCAGTTAAGGCAGAATATCTGTTTTAATAAAATGAAAATAAAAGTAGTTTTTGTCTGTTTTGGCTGGTTTATAGGTAGGTTTATTGTCCATTTATCGTTACCGAGGTAAACTGCTCAAAATATCGTGATATTCATTTTTGGCCATTATCGCCCAGCCCTAGTCCAATCAATGTTTTGTAACAAACATTGGTGAAATAAAGAAGTTTGTGGCAGATAATGCCTTATTTAGAGGCTGTGCGAGGTTGCCTGCATCACTTACATTATACTGGACATGCGCTGATCTCAAATGGATCTAAATATCTCCTGAAGGAATTCAAGTAACACCAAAACTGTCTGGGTGAGTAAATGAACATACTTCATGCTAGAAAATAGATCCAGGTTGAAAAAAAAAAAAAAAAAAAACTTCCCCTTTAAGTTCAGGAAGTTGTGGAGTTTTGCACAGAGCCCATTATTGCTTTCCAGAGCAACTCTGAAAGAGGCTTAATTCATGGGAGCATTTCTAATTTTAAAGAAGCAGCACCATGTCTGCATCTATTTTAATGATAAAGCATTTCCTCCAGCAGGTGGCTCTTATAAAATCTTTCATGATTCCATGATCAATAGTTAACCCTGTCATCGCCCTAAAAACTTGAAGTGGGTGATCCATGCCTTCAGATCTTCTCGTCTTAATTATTGCAATCTTTTTTGTGTGGCCTGAGTCATCTATCAAATGCAGTTTGCCTCCTGTGAAGGAAGCAAGGCAACCACATTACCCCTGTACTGTGCTCACTTCACTGGCTCCCTATTCAGGAAAGGATTGATTTTTTAAAAATTGTTTACTTTTAAATGCCTCGATGAACAGGCTTCATGTTAACTCTGATGAGCACATAC
Organism: Atherinomorus stipes; assembly: GCA_023101725.1. Lineage (NCBI taxonomy): Eukaryota > Metazoa > Chordata > Actinopteri > Atheriniformes > Atherinidae > Atherinomorus > Atherinomorus stipes. The sequence continues at coordinate 85,113 of JALJCO010009251.1, read as the reverse complement.
CCCAGCCAGAAAAATCTGTGGTCTATCGATCAATTGCTTCTTGACATGCCTCAAACCAGGCAGAAAAAAAAAAACCTGAGCAAATGAAATGTGACTGAAAACACTTAAATTCAGAGCAGATGTTACAATTGCTTTTTGTTTTATTCTTTGAGGCACTTTGCTTTGCAAATAAAAGTGTCATACTTTAGGCCTTGCAAATTGTCCACAGCTTACAGAAAGACTTACTACTTGTAAGAATTGTGCTAAAGCATAATTATTCTCATAAATGCATGGATGCAAACTGACATCCATTCAAATAATCTAACCAACACATGTATGCTGTGTGAAAGAGACTGAAACTCTGCATTCATTAAAAAAAAAAGAAAGAAAGAAAAAGAAAAAAAGACAAGTAACATGCACAGCATCTAGTAGGATATAACCCACACTAAATGACATTTTACTTTCACAAATCACTGCATCTGGCACCTCATGGACATCTGGTGAACATTATGCTAACCAAAGCATTCCTGGTAATCCTGATCTTGCATGAGATAAAATATCAGTCCAATTATCAGGACTACAAAAAGGGCAGGTCAATATAAAGGCTGCAGATGAGAAAATGCTTGAACCATGTCATATGTAAAACAAGGGACAAGTGTGTGCTCCCCTCATGTAACATAAACAAACAAACCATTTCATAACAACAACAAAACAACAACAACAAAAAGCACAAAAAGAGTTCTTTTAAGTATCCTCCCACATCAGATCAATAAGGAAGGAGGTGTAAATGATTATCTGGCTGATATCATCCTTTTTGGCGATTACAACTCCAAGGAATTAACCTCAAAAGCCTTTGAAGAACATTTTTAAGCATCATCCAGCCTGTTGCTGCTTTTTATCCTTAAAGGTGGAAGTGTATATGATATTTTTAAAAAAGTGCTTGGGTGCAAAGATGCAACCAGTCAAATTGGCCTTATCTCCAGAGTGCAGTGCTGTCCAGTAACAATGAATTTTAAGTCCTTTTAACCAAAAACCCACTGATGTCAGATTATATAGTCTGTAATGTTAAAGAGTACAACTGACATTACTACTGCAGAGGACAGGAATGAGTCTTTCCCAGCTCCAGCTCAGGAAAGGCACTGATGTCAACATAAAACTCAACGATCGTTTTTGCGCAGCGTCAAGGCCCTGGACAGCAAGAATGGTATCAGTTCACCATTCCTTATTAGAAAACGTTTACCAACTGAAGAGCCTAATATGTAGCCATAAACGTTAACCATGGCTATAGAAATAAGTTAAATCTGTTCTACCTGTTCTACCCGTTATACCAAGGTCTGCTTCCTTGAGTTAAAATTTTGACAGGATCTGTTTTTACTTTCTCCCCAGGAAGTGGTAGACATAGAAATTCTGGTCCATCAACTCATATGTGATGTATGACCTTCAGCTGTCACCATCAGTTTTTTTTTCTTCTTCTTCTTCCCCTTTTTTGGAGAGAGAGAGAGAAAGGGGGGGGGGGGGGGGTAGTATTGATATACTGATATTGACAACAGAACTGTACAGATATGACTAAATCCCCCCCCCCCCCCCCCCACACACACACATACATGACACAGACACACATGTGTGTATATATATATATATATATATATATATATATATATATATAATATAATATACACACACACACACACACATACATACATGAGGAATTCAGGAGAGAGAGTACATAACATTTCATAGATAATGAATAGGTAACCAAACGAGTCAATAGACAGAAAACAAACAAACAAGACAAAACAAAACATAAATACAATCGGTTAGTTGTGTACCACAACGCAATTCCGGTTGTTGACCTTCGTCTGTCAAAATATACAGCTTCTTTTCTATGCCAAAGGTCGCGACCTAAGGGAGCAAAGTTCCTTGAGTAAACTCGGCACCTACATAACTTTATTCAAGATTCTTCTGCTCAAATCAAAGCTAGAGCGAGCATGTTGAAGAGAATGTGCCCTTACTGCTTACAATATTGTATTTAAACATCTCGCTCACGTGCTAACTTTCATTCATAGCTAATTTCCCCCATTCCAAATGACACGGAATGCCATTACAAATCTGGCGAATGTTAGCTGTAGCCGATAATAGTCTTCTTTTGTAGCTCCTTAAGGCACTTCAGACTGAAGTTAACCATTATAACAACGTCAACGTTAGCAGTTAAGCTAGAAACAAATGCTTGCCGTTTCTTTGGGGCCGAGATAGACATTAGCTTGAGCAACCGTTTAACCTCACGCGTTCCGACACACAAACACAAAAAGTGACTGACCCGTACCAACATTGACATTCCGTGCCAAGAATCCTAACTCGCCCTACCGTGTTCGAAGACCCTGCAGCTTCCTTACGGTAGATTTTCTTCGGTCTTGCGCTTAATATTCCACATACAACATATATTTCTGGACGGTGGCTCGCAGCGCCCAACAGTCTACAACAGACCAGCGGCAGCAGCGGAGCAGAGGCAGGGAAGGCCGACGCAACTTTAATTTGCATTCCAGTCCATCAACGTCACGCAAGTATGGCCAATGAGCACAGCGCAGGATTTTAATCCCGCCTCCTCCATTCGTCCACCGGACCTGTCAAGTGGCGATGGCTGTCCTGATCTCCATGGTAACATACAGGTTCCTGGAGCGACTTTTTTTTTTTCTTTTTTTTTTAAATATTGCGAATTAACAACATACATAACAAACATAGAGCACGTGTATATATTCCAGGTCCAAACAACGTAATTCACACAGATTGAGCGAAATACAGAATGAGGGGCACAAAAAAAAAAAAAACAAATTAAAAAAGAAAAACAATTAGTTATTCCAGTAGCTGGTGGCTCGCAGCGCCCAACAGTCAGGTTACTATTTAACTGATATTCGGCACAAAGGATACATCGTGTGGAATAGTGTTAAATGAAGTAGAACAATATGAAATAAGACTTCAAAATAAATGAATAAATAAAAAAATTAATATAGTAAAAATAAATAAATTAAATAGAGAGCATTGTTATCACTTTAAATTAAAATGTTCAAGTGTTGAATATAATTTGCATGTTTATTTTTGACTAGCCTGGGAGATTTAGAGTATAAATCAAAATTATTCTTCCAGTGGTTGAATGAAGGCTTAGTTTTAAAATACCGACATCTATGTATAAAATACTTTCCCCTCAAAATCAAGCTGTTTACCGAATATTCAACTGTTCTGTTTTCATTTCCCAGACCAAACAATACAGTAGTAACCGACAGAGGGGGAATACAATATTCTTTAGATGTAACCAGGCTTGAAGCTCAGTCAAAAACTGAAGAACTGGATGACATGTAAAAAACAAATGTTTCAAACTCTCAGCATTTCCTGAGAGGTTCCTGGAGTGACTTTAAAATGATTCCTTACTCTTCCTTCTTCACGGCATATTTGTTTGTAGCTCCACAGCGTTGCAGTCAGTTGTTAGTACGAAAATGCAAATCCTGGGTGTAGCTGTATATTACATGCAAAGTAGAGTTTCTGGATGGTGGTTTGTCGAACCCATCGATCAATATTGTTGCCGCGACTTTGACCCAGTAACTCTTATTAAGATTTACAACTTAAAAAATTACATCTCTCCATATTATGAACTGATAAAGTGTCCCACTCTGTGAAGCATGAAATCCAATCATGAATTAGAAAAAAAAGAAAAGTCTAAAATATGGGAATAAAAATAGTGTGCAATCAATTTCTACCTTTTAATCGTCTTTTTACAGTATTACAGCTTTCTGAACTCCCAGCACTGTCAAGTTGTAGGTTTCTTTCTGTTACTTATCCACCAAAACCTACCACCCAACATAACATTTAGTAAAATATTGCTGACAAGTCATTTTGTTTTACTAGATCTCCACATTTGCTCTGTGAGATTGCATGTGGGAAAAGACAATAATGCATGCTGAAACCCACCATCTTTTTTTTCTTTTATCTGGGGACAGATTCTTAACAATGTAGTGCAAGGTTTGTTGACATGCTAGATGTCTTCCTAAATGGTTACCCAGAATATTTTAATCTTAAAATATTTCAGCGCATTTCTTAACACATCATCTTGTGTTAAAAAAACAAAACAAAGATAAGAAGAAGTTTTTTTTATCTCTAGTCTGTAAAGAATTACAAGATTGCCGGTGATGCTGTCTCCATCATCTGTCCTTTTTGAGCCAGTTGTCCAAATGCGCAAGTAGATTTACTGTAGATGATTTTGACACTGTTGTTTGTGTTGAATCAAGGTTTTGTTAAAGTAAAAAAAAAAAAAAAATTGCTGAATATCAAGTTAGTTTTTTCTTTACTCTTTCTCTGAGTTTGCTGCACTTCAGTGCTGGTGTAATTGTAGAGATGTGTTGTCTGGAGGTGTCATCCTCTTAACTGTTTGGACCTTCCATATGCTCATGTGTATACCACTAGGATGATTTGTCAAAGAAGGACAGGATTAACAGTATAGGATCATTTTATTTTTAAACAGTATTTAAAGTTTACAGTTTCGTTTAAAAGAAACACTTCTTTAATATTTGAACAGTGCTAGACATGAATACAAAAATGCAGCTGTCGTATCATTTAATGTCACAAAGCAGGGCAACCCCACGCAAGATCCAGTGGTCTGGTGACACACTGGTTCACAACACCACTGCTGTGATATAATTCAGGTCTGTGCATCTTGGTTTCTTGTAGATAGGGCAGACATACAGTTTAGGATCCACAGGAGCAGTGGATTTTACAGCAAACGTGGATAACAGGCATGGGTGTGAAAAGCATTTTGGGGGAGGACTCTGTGAATTGGATATTCTTTTTGTCCCAACCAGCCCCATCCAGGTACAATCCATGGACATAAACTCCCTCTTGTTGTGGAAAGGCAAAAAAAAAAAACTAAGTGAAACATCGTAATTAAAAAATACATAAATATTTCTGCTCTCACTTCTCATTTTCACAGTAAACTCAAAACAGGAACTTCACTTACTATTGGTGAGGCTGTGATTTCTTCCGCCGTCAGCTTCAGTACTTGGTTGTTCAGTGTGACCTTGTCCAGAGCCCCAGCCTTTGTTTGCCCTGGTTACCTCTTGTCTCATAGCTGTGAGGAAACCTACAAACATCCAATCACCCAGTATTAGCAGACATCTAATACAGAAAACACCAGCTGGCAATGATATTTGCTGGATGACTTTATTCCTTTCTAACTGAACAGATTTTTATGAGTTGAGTTATGAGGTATATTCATTTTACATCAAGCTCAAAACTTCAGTGCTCACTGATCTACCACTTCCAATCGAGTGGTTTCCTTTTTGTGTGTGGTTGTAAAATATCTCATTCTATGAAAACGTCTCGCTCACCCTGTGGATTAAAGAAGCCTGTCATCCAAAACGTTTGTGGTCTTCCTTTAAACAACCAGCTATGGAACTGTTTGTTTCTCTTAAGAAGCTCTGTGAACCAGAAGCCCAGCGTGGAAGACTCCCAGGAGATTTGCCTCCAAAGGTTTGGTACACAAGCATCAAAAATATTGTCCAAAGCATCACGAAGGTTCTATGAACAAAATACATATCAGAAGTTTCACAACACTTTAAACCATCATTAAAATACTACAAGTATTATAATGAGAAAAAAAGTTTTACGATATAAGTAGGTGTTGATGGAAAAATATAGAGAGGTTTGTATTTCAAGCTACAAAACTAAAGCAATGTGATGTGATGGACATGATGAGTAAGAAATCTTACATCACTCATTATTATCGTGCCATCGATGACCAACTTTAGGTCGGTCAGAGTAGAGCGTACCACAGAGATGACTCTTTGCATTCGATCCACTTCCTGACGTTGATTCCAAGATGTTCATTGGGTTAAGAGCTCCCATTGCCACCAGTCTGGCTTTAACCTGAACCCAAAAAAGTTGCAGAATTTTGATTTAGTGATATTTAAATGAGTCAGTTAATGCCTTAATAATCCCACAAACTAACCTCATGTGACACATAATCTGGGGGCAGTTTCTGCAACATGTCCTCTGCCATGTTGAGAACAATGGACTCTCGAGTCTCTCCTGATCCCTCTCCGCTTTCCTTATATGAGGCTGAATATCTGTGATTGTGTCCAACACTTCAACCGATGTGTTCGTTTGGTATCTAGTTCACATACAATATGGAACAGAAATGAAATGTTAGTAATAACTCAGACAATGTCAGCACAACATTTATATCATAACCAGTTTAAAGCTCCATTATGATGATATTTTCTCCTTATGTGATATCAGCATTAGGATGCAGCCCTAATGCTTGTGGTGAGTCCGCAATGGGCAGGTTCTGAATGTTATCCATGTACTGCTCTACTGTTTTACATACAGGGATGTTGTAGCCCTTGTAAAAGCAAAGTGTTGGGTCAAGCGTCTTTCTACTGAACCACACCAATAACGCAAAGATTCAGTCTCATGTATAGAAGCAAATGTAATACAATGCCATAAAATACATGAAAATGTATCTACTGAATCAACTCGTAATTATTACACGAGTGAAACACTTCAAAAGTCGCTGTCATAGTCATCAGTGACCCTTCCTCCATACTGCACCTCAGAAAGCATGTATTGCAAGGTTACCCATGACACATTCTGGGTAAGAAAGCACAAATCACCAAGTCAGTGAAGATCAATTAAATGGGGGGGGAAAAAAAAAATGTTTCAATACTATGACAATAATATTACATCCCTGCTGCAAAATGCTCACCTTTTGGGGGCCACATTCATCCAAATGTTTTTCAACAAATTCAACACTTGCAGAGAAATCAGCAGAATTGAACTCATATGGTATGTTCCAACCTAAGGGTCCGAATTTTCTTCGTTCCTTAAAAAGGAAACAATAAAAAAACAAGCAATCGATCAAGATATGAGCATTGAACAACAAATAATATCCCAAAATCAAAGTGACTACAAAGACCAATCCATCCTGTACTTGAAAAAAAAAAAACAAAAAATGGTTTGTGAAACATTTGTAAAAAAAATTGTTTTCTATCCCTCACAATGAGAAATCAGTAAAGACTAAGACATGACAGGCTTTTAGATAAACTGTCCCAAAACTACTAGTGAGCACCAAACAACCCAAGATGATCACAAAACGTTCTGTGACCTCAACAATAAAATAGTGATGTTTCTTTTGTTTTTTTTTTTACTGTAGCCTACTGTCAAATATACTGACAGTTTTCATCTGGTTTTAGTGATGAAGTTGATTATTGAGCTCATACATAACAAAAATGAGCAATAAAAAAGTTTCCGAATAAAGCAGAACCTTTGTCAGGATTTTTATACATAACTGCTTCTGATTTAAACTGTGAAAGCCATGGATGCATCTTTTCATTGCTTCCTACAAATGTAGCTCAACCGGAACATGGGTGACCTCACAATTGACCTATGGCTAAGCCCGCCCCCTCCACTCACTCGGACAAACAACATTCGTGACAGGCGCTATTGACATCTCGGAGATGACAGCTGTCAACACACAACAGACGCGGACAGACAGAGACCATGACGAGATAAATTAAAAAACATAAAAACAAACAAACAAACAAAAAGAATTGTTCAGAAGTCTTAAACTGGAGAGAAATCAGCCTGTGAATCTCTGAATGTGACTCGTGTCGCTCCCTCAGTTTCTTGCACAAACTCTCCGGCTGCTGTTGTTGTGCCAAAAAGTGATCATCTGACAAAAACTGATCAAACCCACGGAAGCGGAGCAGTCTGGCTGCAGCTTGGAAGCCAGAGGCGTGTCGTTATCGACGTTACTACACCACACCTGTACTCCACAGCGTCTTATGTACCGTTACCACGTACCAAAACTAGCTGTTTAGCTAGCGTAGCCAACTTAAACTAACGTTAGGAGAACTTCATATTTCTTTCAAGCAAAGTGACAACATGTTCCTCAAACTTTCCTTACCTTCAGTGTCACCTTTCATTTATCCACGTCATTATGTTGTGTCTCCGCCTTTGCTATCTTGAAAGCTACGCCCTTCACCCACCTCTCAACCGTATCAGTCTCCCCATCCCGTTTCCATTTTAAACTAAAACCCCCGCACCACCTCTTCATCCGCGTCCCCCCCTTCGCGCAGTACCTGCACAGCTGTGTGTAGAAAGGCCACACTGTATAGCAAGGGCTTCCACGTGGGTAGGCTGCTGATTTCCAACTGGTTCTGTGTAATTCCTGCAAATGTCCGTTTCAAATCACCACGTATTCCCTGGGGCGGATCATTGGTAAACTTGATTGGGGTCTAAGGGGTAAAAGCAGTGAGAGATATTTGCAATACATATTTGTACATATAAAAGTGTACCATACTGTTATATAAGTTAGGTTGACATGTAAAAAGAAAAAAATGCATTAAGAAATAATCTTTAGCATCTTTCTTGTGAAACAGTTTTGCTAAGTGTCACCTGTAGGAGTGGGATTGAGAACTGATTGTGTGGCTCTGTGGTGATCCACCCTGAAAGTATCATGCATGGTCTCTGCAGTTGTAATAGTCTCAAGCAGCTCATCCATAAACTGCAAGCCCAAATGACAGATTTAGAGAAGGACCCAACCTCCCTAAACATATGGAGACAGAAACACCAAAGAGATGAGGCAATTAGCCATTGCTTAATAAATTATGTAGTGTAGGTTTACTCCAGTCATCACTAATAAATGTGAACATCTTTGTGATGGATTTATTTTCCCTCAAGTTTAGATATAACAATGCCCTTCTCAAAACCCTTCCCAAATATATTCCTTCAAATTGTATGCATACAGATTTTTCTCAAAATGTACATCTTAACTCACATACATGAGCGCTGAAGAGATTAATTTTAGCAATTAATAAAGCAAAATATATTTCTAATGGGCTGCGTGGTGGTTAGCACTGCAGCCTCACATTTAGAAGGTTGCTGGTTCGATTCTCAGGTGGGTAGGGGGGTTTAAACAATGCGAACTGTGGCCTTCCTGTGTGGAGTTTGCACGTTCTCCCTGTGTATGCGTGGGTTCTCTCCGTGTACTCCGGCTTCCTCCCACCATCCAAAGACATGCATGTTAGGTTAATTGATCACTCTAAATTGTCCTTAGGTATGAATGTGAGTGTGAATGGTTGTCTGTCTCTCTGTGTTGGCCCTGCAACAGGCTGGTGACCTGTCCAGGGTGTACCCCCCCTTTCACCTGATAATAGCTGGGATAGGCTTCAGCAACCCCCGCGACCCTGAACTGGATAAGCGCTACAGAAAATGACTGACTGATGACTGATATTTAATATATATATATATACATATATATATAAATATATATATATATATTTCTAACAAAAAAACTTCCACCATATCTGGCTGGCTGAGTTGCTGCACAAAGAAAAAACAATATTGTGATTGTTCTGTTTTGTTTTTTTCTTTATTTAGAGTAATAAATCAGGGTAGGGAAGGAAAGAGCAGGGCAATTCGATTAGTAGAGGTACAGCTAAGGCAACAAACTAAACAGCACAAAAAGTAAGTGAATTTGTATTTAAATGTCTCCCCTTTAATAATACCAACTGGTGTTGTAGCTGTGTTGCTTATTCCACAGAAGCACGATCCATACAAATTATATCTTGTTGTAAAGGTGACTAGCCAGGCTTGCCAACCAAGTACCGGTGATACAACACCAATTAGTATTACTGTAGGGAAGAAATAATCAACCAAACACAAGTTTACTTACTTTTTTCTGCCAAGTTGTTAAGGACTTTTGCTGTGTTATACAAGGACCTAAAACATTTAAACACTAAGGTCCATCTGTTACAGAGCAGATATTGTGGATTTCCTTATATGGTATTTTTGCTCTATGAAACTGCTTTCTCACTAATGGGCCTTTTCCATTAGCACAGGTCAGCTCAGCTCAACTAAATTCAACTTGGCTTGGTGGCTTTTCAATTACAATCCATTACCCTGACCACAAGTGGGCGGGGTAAGAGGGAAGCTGCTGCAACGTACTAGATTGTGCAACATAAATGACAGTAGCAACAGTTAACACTCCCTACCAGTAGGTGGCGGTAACACACCTCATTAATTGTTAGCCAACCGCCAGTAAAAGCCTGAAGCAGTGATGCTTCACCCGGCGTCCGGCCAAGAGGGGATTATCACGCTTACCGGAACTTCCCGGTATTTGGGCACTTCCTCTTCCGGGCCATTTTAACATCAGCTGTTCCTGCTCTGTTATACTGTTTAAATCGTATAAACTCCAAATATACTTAAGTTTTCATTCCAGACTGAAGTGATACTGGATCAAAGCGATCGATTCGCCGCGGTGAAGGGCCGAACTTTATAATAAAACACACGTTTGTTTGTCGCCGGTGGGGCACAACACCGCACGACACCGGCACTTCACAGCATGCTAGCATTAGCCAGCTAGCGTTTACTGACGTGCTTAACATTGTACGTCTTAAAACACACAAACATCTGAAAATCGTGTCTGTACCTCCCCGTTTCCAGTGGAACAACTGGGGACTGCCAAAAAAAGGAGACGCTTTCAGATGCTTGTGTGTTTTCAGCCGCACAAAGTTAGGCACGTCATCGAGCTGGCTAATGCTATCCTGCCAACACGACTGTGCAGACTGCCGGCTACAAACAAACATGTGTCGTTTTATTATAAAGTTCGGTCCTTCACTGCGGCGAATCGGTCGTTTCAATCCACTTCTTCCTCAGCATCACTTCAGTCTGGAATGAAAACTTGGCATTGGTGTTTATCCGATTTACAAAGTTTAACAGAGTAGTAGCTGGCGGACTACTGTTAGCAGGCTAGCATTAGCCAGCTTGATGACGTGCCTAACTTTGTGCAGCTGAAAACACACAGGCATCTGAAAGCGTCTCCTTTCTTGGCAGTCCCCAGTTGTTCCACTGGAAACGGGGAGGTACAGACCCGATTTTCAGATGAATGTGTGTTTACGACGCACAAAGTTAAGCACTTTGGTAAACGCTAGCTGGCTAATGCTAGCATGCCGGTGTTGTGCCCCACCGGCTGCAAACAAACATGCTACGTTGTTTTATTATAAAGTGCGGCCCTTCACTCTGGAGAATCGCTTTGATCCACTTCTTCCTTAGTATCACTTCAGTCTGGAATCCGTGAAAATTTAAGTAGAGTTGCACGGCGATGATGTCACGCAATCACGTAGCAGCGCTGTCCAGCTAATTCTCCGCCTCCAGAGTAAGGGTACAGATTGCTGTGGGGACGCAGCGTGAAATCAACACATCCGTACCAAAACCCACCCGATCTGGCCTGGCCGACCCAGACCCGCGGGTGGAAACGGGGCTTTAGTCAGATCAGTGCTGTTACAAAATCCTGTTCGGTAAAGGGTGAGTGTGGATTTTAAATTCCATGGATATTATAATGCAATCTTCTAAGCAGAGCAGACACTAACATGACATGCCTAATTACTGATTAGAGCTGAAAGTGACTTGCAATGTGGACTTGAGCCATAACACTGGAGACATGACTTGGACTTGGGTTAAAAAGAAAAAAAAAAGTCATTATGCTTACAGACACTGATATACGCATCTAGCAGCAAGAAAGTGCTATTACGTCACGATTTAGACCCTAGTCACACATAAAATAGCCTCTGTTTTTGGCCAAATTCTCAGGTGTAAATGCATATAAACTCCCTTTAAACAACCCCACTCATCCGAAACAACTTCAGACCCAGGCTTTTTATTTGCGTTAAACCCTGTGTATAACATACGTATACATCTACCACCACATGTATCACAACGTTGTCTCTCACTGTTTCAGTTTGTAAATGGCCTTTTTCTTGCCAATATCCAGTGAAAAGAACCTGCTGTAGCTCCTCAATGTATAGTATGAGCCTAGTATGGTAGTACAGTTTTAATATAATCAGAAGTGGAAAATCCAGGCACCATAAAGTTAAAAATCCTGCCAATTTTTGGTACTGTATGTACATTTAGAACAGGTGTTTTCACCAACAGGCTCATCTACCTGCAGAGGAGATGTTTAGTGGTTGGTTGGAGCACCTGCTGGACAGGATTTGTTCTTTCTGGGCTAGGGATGGATGTCCACCCCTGGATGATATAGAATAGAATAGAATAGAATAGAATAGAATAGAATAGAATAGAATAGAATAGAATAGAATAGAATAGAACAGAACAGAACAGAATAGAATTCTTGACTGTCATTGTTTCATGGACAATGAAAATCAGTTTTGAAGTTCTAGTTGCGTCAAACTTAAAGGTTGAATATGGAACATTTTTATTAAAAGCTATATTTAAAAAAAAAATAATACCACCACAGGTCGTTTGGGGGTGTACAGAATGAAAGTACAACCCTTTATTTTTTTCCCCCCCCGATTTTTGGTCCGTTTTTTTGGGATTGCTCCTTCCCTCCTCCTCTTTTTCTTTTCGTATCTCCTCTCATTCTTTTACTCTCCTTTTCCTTCTTGAGCCTGGCAACCCAGCTGCTGGAGTTGTTTTTCTGCCGTTGCAACTACAACCTAGTCACACGTGATGTCACTGTTCTGTCCGTATTCCATATTCAACCTTTAAAGTGCAATCAATCAAACTGTACTTCTTCAGCCTTCTCCTGAGATCCCTCGGGATGTTTGAATTGGCATTACTGGTATAACCAGCATCTTATGCTGGCTCTACTAGCAAAAGATGCTGGTCAGCATGGACCAGTATGCTGGTCACCAGCACATCCGTTGAATAAGTGGCAACACAAAAACGTGCTCATTTGATTTTAAGATTTATGAAATGCGTATTTTTGTTTAAATGTTAGAAATGTTGGAAAAAAAACATTGGCATATGTTTTCATATTCAGAAATAACACAAAAATGTTCATTTGCTCATCTTCTGCCGCTTATCCGAGGTCGGGTTGCGGGGCAAGCTGCCTAAGCAGGGAAGCCCAGAATTCTCTCTCCCCGGCCACAGCCGCCAGCTCATCCGGGGAGAATACCGGGGCGATCCAAGGCCAGCCGGGAGACGTAGTCCCTCCAGCGTGTCCTTGGTTTCCCCTGGGGCCTCGTTCTGGTGGGATGTGCCTGGAACACCTCACCAGGGAGGCGTCCAGGAGGCATCCTGACCAGGTGCCCGAACCACCTCACCTCTATACGGAGGAGCAGCAGCTCTACTTTGAGTCCCTCCCGGATGATTGAGCTCCTCACCCTATCTCTAAGGGAGAGCACAGCCACCCTGTTGAGAAAACTCATTTTGGCCACTTGCACCCGCGATCTTGTTCTTTTGGTCATGATCCAGCTCATGGCCATAGGTGAGGGTAGAAACGTAGATCGACCGGTAAATCGAGAGCTTCGCCTTCTGGCTCAGCTCCTTCTTCACCACGACGGACCGATGCAGAGTCCGCATCACTGCAGACGCCGCACCGATACGTTTGTCCATCTCCTGTTCAATTTTTTCCTCACTCGTGAACAAGACACCAAGATACTTGAATTCCTCCACCTGGGGCAGGACCTCACTCCCTACCCGGAAAGGACACTCCACCCTTTTCCGGGCGAGGACCATGGTCTCGGATTTGGAGATGCTGATTCTCATCCCAGCTGCTTCATACTCGGCTGCAAATCACTCCAGCGAGAGTTGGAGATCACAGCCCGATGACACCAACAGAACCACTTCATTTGCGAAAAGCAGAGACCCAATCCTGAGGCCACCAAACTTGATCCTCTCAACACCTCGGCTGCGCTTAGAAACCCTGTCGATAAAGGCTATTAATAGGATCGGTGACAAAGGGCAGCCTTGGTGGAGTCTAAACCTCACTTGAAATGGATTTGGCCTACAGCCGGAAATGCGGACCAAGCTCTGGCACTAGGGTTGGGCATTGAGTTCCTGCTGGGGAGGGGTTCAAACAGTTCTAACAGTGGCCGTCCTGTGTGGAGTTTGCATGTTCTCCCCGGACTCCGGCTTCCTCCCACCGTCCAAAGACATGCATGTTAGGTTAACTAATCACTCTAAACTACCCTTAGGAGTGAATATGAGTGTGAATGGTTGTCTGCCTCTCTGTGTTGGCCGTGCAACAGACTGGCAACCTGTCCAGGGTGTACTCTGCCTCTCGCCTGATAATAGCTGGGATAGACTCCAATAACCCTCGCAACCCTGAAGCAGTACAGAAAATGACTGACTGACTTCGTCCTCAAAATTATTCACACCCTCCAATTAAAGAAGGAAAAAAGTCAGCCTTCAGTGGAATAAGTTGAAATTCTGTAAAAATCACTAAATTGATTTTGAATTGTGGTTCAACAGAAACAAAACAAACACAAAAAATGAAAGCATGATGGGGCTCTGAAGCTAAAATGTTGTTGAGCAACACTTTGAGGCAATCACTGCAACCAGGTGTTTGCTCAAAAAAAGACTTCTACACCTGCTGACAGGTATTTTGCTCCACTGTTCATGGGAAAGGTGCTGTAATGTGTCTGGGACAGTTTTGTTTGTTTGTTTTTTTAAATTATTATTTCCAACCACAATTGAAAATCAGTAGTCAAAATGATTATTTTGTAATTTTTCAATTATTATTAGTTTCTTTAGTTTCTTGTTATTTTAATTACTATTGTTGAATTTAGCATTTTCTTTAACTGGAGAGTATGAATAATTGTGAGGATGGTGTGTGTATGTGTGTATATGCCCAATATAAATATTTTGGCTTGTCCTGCTCCTTTTATAAAGCCCTCTTAATTCTCTCTCAGCTGTCCACAATAAAACAGTAATCTCTGAATCAGTCTATCCATCCATCCATCATTCAATCAATCAATCAACTGTTGGTCCACAACAAAAAATTCACAAGTAAAAAAAACAATAAAAATTTGAAAAAGTTCAAAACCATGTTACCATGACGATGTCATGGAAGGAATTTTGGGATTATGTCACCATGATGTCATCACTCTTCAAAGAGCCATAAATTCAGATATGCCTTGTGACATCATAGTGTAACCATGGTGACATAACATTAAAGGCAGACTTTTTTAATACACTCCAGTACTGTCATAAAGGTAGCATTAATTGTGGACACATTTCAACACAATAGTTTCAAACACTGTCCACTTACATTACAGCTAAAATGGCCAACGTTTCCAACTACCGTAGGAACCAGCAAGAGCTGCTGGCAAGGAAAAATGAGCAAAGGCTCACACAGGAAATCAGGAAACTTGAACTTGAGAGAGTAAAGCTTTTAGAAACAAACAAGAAACAAGAAAGCATGATTTCTGTTCTGAAAGATGAAAAAGGCAAGATTAAGTTATTGGAGAAACAGACAAAAGATATGCAAAAGACCATTGATGACTTGCGCAAGAAGTCAAAAAAGGAGTTGGAGAATTTCAACAAAGACAAAGGAGCCTCACAGCTGTTGCAACTGCAACAAAATTTGGAAAAAGTTCAAAGAGAAAATGAAAAACTGAAAAAACAAATCCAGGAACTACAAACTGCGCAAAATAGTCATGACGTGACACAGAAAGACTTAAAAGATGAAAGATCGCGTTGTCAGTATCTGACTGAGAAGATGGAAACTTTGACACCTTTGAAAGACAAAGTAAGGAGCTTGGAATGGGAAAGAGAAACGTTATTGGCTAAACTGAATAAATCCAAATCAGACGCGATAACTTATAAAAAACAAGCAGAAATGGTAATGGAGGAATTACAAACACAAGAATTTAAAAACAAGAAGTTGCTAGAGTCACTTTCAATACAAAATGTAATTAACAAATACCAAAAAGAGTTAAAGTCAAAAGAGGACGAGGTTATAATGCAACAGAAAACAATATCAATGCTTAAATTGGATATCGGAAAACTCGATCAACAGAATGAGGAAATGAAAACAAAAATAATAAACAAAACCAAAGAAATTACCTGTCTGCGGGAGGAAAAAAGAAGACGTGACACCAATGAACAACTTCTCTCCTCCAAAATGAGGTCTCTTAAGAATAAGCTGGAATATCTCCAGGGTGAAGTTTCTAAAACTCAAAGTCATCTTACTGACTGCAAGATGGCAAATGCCAAGCTGACTAGGGATGTCAAATCTAAAGATATGGATTTGAAGAAAATGACAAAAGAAAACTGTTCTATGAAGGACCGGATAGAGACGTTGGAGACCAGCCTGAAAACAACAAAAGCTACGATGAATGAAAAACTATCAAAGAACCAGGCTGCCTTGACCCGAGTTCATAACCTTGAAATTGATGTACAAAATTGCAAAGAGCAGATTGGGATGCATAAGAAGATAATAAACCAGAAGGAACATGATTTACTCATGCAAAGAGATATCATTAATGAACTGACCCTGAAAATTGCCAATCTAACAAACAAAGTAAAGGGTGTCTATGATGTACTGTCCACTACACAATGGGGACACCTCTATAAAGATCACTGGGACTTCTCGTCTGATGTGGTAAAGATACAAAGAAAAGGTCCAGCAACAGAAATGGAGAGTTCACACCTGGATGAAGTAGTACAACAACTACAGAGCTGTGAGTGGGAATATAGTCACGTGATATGTATAAATCCAAAAAAATGTCTTACCTCATTTCTCTGTAGGAATAAGATACAGCGAAATGGCAAGCCGCTGAAGAGTGAGGTGAAAAAATTGAGAAAGGAGAAAACTTAAAAGACACCGGCCCTTAATCTGTTTCCAAAACTCTCCCCAATATGTTTGATCTTAAACCAAGGCAGAGCAGGGGACTTCAGACATGAAAACATGTAGTAGTCGCACTTTTCCACGCTCCAACCTGCCAACTTTTACAAATTCAGCTGTGAAACTGGCTTAGCTCTGAGACAACCACCAGCCCTCCCCACGTTGGAGTCATGTCTATTACATCTAAAAAAGAGAAGGATGAACAAAAAACATTGGACTCCACAACCAGTGCAGTTACGTGTACGCTAACAGCTATGCTAACAGGACAAAAGATGTCGCTTCAGGCAGCCTTGCAGCGTTCTCCAAACTTGAAATGATGTTGTAGAATATCCAAGCCACCGTAATTGCAAATCGAGCTTTATTTTT
This sequence comes from Atherinomorus stipes, assembly GCA_023101725.1. NCBI lineage: Eukaryota > Metazoa > Chordata > Actinopteri > Atheriniformes > Atherinidae > Atherinomorus > Atherinomorus stipes. The sequence goes on along the minus strand of JALJCO010009251.1, from coordinate 68,135 downwards.
ACAGCACTTTTAATGCATGAAGACAATACAAAGCTTTTCGCATAATAAAACAATTTATATCAAAATAGATAAAAGCACACACACAAAAGCACATCCATTTTCCTGTCACACCCACCCATAACCCCACACCCATGCCCCATTAGCCCCTTTAAAACCACACTATCTCAAAAGAGTAACAATTTAAAAAAACGTAGCTCAGTTGCAGGAGAGGAAACAATGTACTTGAGCACCAACAGCGCCTTTCTTCAATGGAAACATCTACAACCATGATCAGTCATGAAATGCAAGCTGTGGCATCAAAGCTAACCACATTAGCCCACTAAGACGCCGTTTTTAAAGCTAATCTTGAAGGCAGGAGCTGCTGGAACAACATAAGGCTTTTTGATGTATACAAGGCTGAAAGTTTTCCGGCACCGTGCCGGATTTCCGGTGTGTGGCGATTTTGTGGCCAGTCAGAAAAAAAAACTTCACAGTAACAACTTGATATAGTAAGGTGGTAAAAAGTTGGCTATAATCCCACACTAGGCAAGGCAAGGCAAGTTTATTTGTATAGCACATTTCATGTACAGAACAATTCAAAGTGCTATACATAAAACATTATAAGCAAAAGGGGGAAAAAAAGAGTAAAAAATTAGAAGCATGATTCAAAATTAAAAACATTTAAGATTAAAAAGAGAGAATAGAGAGATGTGCGGATTTTAACTTTTGAATAAAATCTACGTAAATGCAGCTGAGAACAGGTGGGTCTTTAACATGGATTAAATAAACGAAATGTTTCAGCTGATCTGAGACTTTCTTTTTCTCCGAGGGGGTGCTGCAAGGGAATGCCGTCTTACCGGGTCTATAGAGGACATGCAGGTGTTGTCACAGTGCCACATGATGCCAACTTCTTCATCGCCATGTTGGACGGGAAAAACGAGAACGCACTCTTAGACATATATATGAAAAAATCTTCCAAGGATGGTTATTTCTTGTTGAGCGGTTGGTTGTACCAACAGACAGGGACAAAAGATTCCCTGCAAACGAGGACAGATGTGCAAAATGGGTGTCCGCTGTAAAAAGAGAAAACTGGCTGCCCAGTTCTACCAGCCGAATTTGCAGTCAACCCTTCATATCAGGTACGGTCTGACTTCATTTGTTGTTGATGTGCATGTTGACTCATTAACAATCTTCCAATCCATCTTATTCCTGAGCTAACGAATGTTAATGATTAAATTTTTGTAAAATCGTGTACATTGACATTTCTACTAGCAGTTTATTAAACAACAAGAGTGTTCATAACATTTCTAAATGATTTGCCCCAGAAAATGTCCTTGCATGGTTCGGGAACATGTTGCGCTCTTCATGGTTTTACTAACAACCACAGAAAGTTAAATTTGTGGCTACAAGAGCGATGTGTAACACGCACCTTGTTCTGAGATAAATAGGTTCGCAGGGCTTCAGACTGCAACCAAATGGTCACATTTTGTGAATAAAAAATTTATATCTGCTGTTAAGTAAAAAAGATTGTATTCCACCTCTTTCGACAAAACACGACCAACCTTATTATTGTGTATTAATCTGTTCCATCTCTGGAATTCCCGATCTCCGTTCAGTGGACATTTCCCTCTCAAAACTCCTTTGTGCAGACACTCTTTTCTACCAAAGTCCATCTGTACCAATCCAATGTTGTTTTTATGTTGTATGTTTCGTGTTGCAGCTTCCTGTTTTTAATGTTATATCTGCTCTGTACAGTGTCCTTGGGTGCTCTGATAAGGTGCTTTTTTAATATGTTACAATAATAATGATAAAATTTATAATAATAATAATAAGAGTTATTATTGTCATGTAGGTAGTGATAAGCCTCGAAGCTTGCTCATTGCTTCAGTCAGACGTGATAGAGCTAAGTGGCTAATGTGGCTAATAATTCTACTGTTTATTTTTGGCTGGATTTTCATATCCTCCTCCCACCCCTCTGTTGCACGAGGAAGAGGGATTGTAACGATGTCCTGTATGAGCTGTGACAGCTGATGTTCCCACATAGTTTATCTAAAAAGCTCCAAGAAAGTGGAGCAGCGCAAACATCTAGCATGTAAATAAACGCCGGTTCCGTCCGAACGAGGTGGATCTTCTTCTTCTTTTTTTTTTTAAAATAAAATTTATTGGCAGTTGTCCAGTATAAAACAGACAAAAATACCAACAGAACAGAGACAGAACAAATTGAATGAGGTGGATACCATTGCTCAGACACGCAGTTTAGAGGGAGCATTTCCATTCTGTTAGTGCAGTACAATACGGAAATTTGCCGTCCAACGTGGCAGCGGCACACAGGCTTGTCACGTGACTGCACATCCTCTATACAGGTCATCGGCTGACATCCTCCCACAGACACCCCTCCTGTCTTTTTATTTCATTTACATTTCACAATGGTTCCATAATAGAGATAATTCCACACTGATATAACATCAGTTACAGTAATACCATTTTACAATTCCAATTACCATTTTGCCCACATGATGGGTTTCCTGTTTACAAACATTGACAGTTGCGCGTGCAACCAGGGGGGAAAAAAGCCTGTGTTTTGTACTGCAGTCTATGGCCAAACACGCACTCTTATTATTCTTAAAAATGTAAAGTAACCTAACGAAACAAACAGAGATTGTTGCATTTTAAATTATATTGAATAAATCTGTATTTTGATGACGAATAAAAAAATACAGACGCAGCGTTGCTGTGTTATATTTCTATTACCATTACACTAACTTGGCAAGGGAGTCATCACCCGGAAACGGCATTTTTCTTGTTAAAACATGGATATTATTCGTGTTGGATCTCATTAGAAATTTGCCTGAAAAACCTGAGTCAGAAAGCGGCTTTAACTTTCGTTTAGACTCTTTTTTTAAAACCAAAATAGTCCCCAACAGTCTGCTGTCTGCAGCAGGTTCTGCTCCGTGTCGTCTTCCCCACCTCCATACAGGAGCAACTTTCACTAGTTTTTGGATTAAACCAGTCAAAGACGACATCATCACTTCGTTTGGAAAGGAGGCGATTCCAACTGTCAGGCACTTTCACGTCATATCTTGACCTCATTTGCATTAAAAGTTGAGTCTTGTATGTAAAACACAGGTCTTCTCATAGTTCAACAATGCTTCTCCTGTGTTTTCTTGCCCCCTGGTTGCGTGCGCATCCTATCTGTGACGTTGCTCAGAAACCCATCTATAAGGGGAACAAAATAAATAATCAAAGTTATGGATCACCGCGAGCATCCGGGAATTTTCGCCAAATTCGTCACATCCGGTTAGGTAACAGGTGAAAACATGGCTTCGTTGCATAGGGGAGCCACTGAATTAACTGCTTCATTACTCGTCAATCTTCGTTTATTCTACTATGGAAATACCGAGAAGTCCCGCTGTGTATGGCTGCCATAAACGTATCTATCACACGGACAAGAGAATATGTTTGTTCCAGTTCCCAAAACAACAGAAAAAGTCCCGAACAACATGCTAAGTGGCTAGCTGCTATCAAGCCCATAAATGCTGACAGTTCACGCTGGAAACCATGGAAATATCTAACAATATGTTCCGATCACTTTGTGACTGATAAAAAAAGCATATAATGTGGTCTCACTTTTTAAACCCTGTAGTTGTTTTTGCACAGATGATAGAAAACACCATTAAATCAGTGGATGTACAGAATCACAGCGCTGCTGTTCCCGTCCCCTCAGGACTGTTAACGATTACGTTCATCCAGATTACTGCCATCAATGTTCCCACATAAGAATAAAAGCATAAAAAGCGGCAGAAAGGCATTTGCAGCATTATAAACATGCACAGTCATAACCAGTTACATATAGATGAGACTGCCGGTAATTTATAGCTTTATCAATGAGAGTAAACTCCTGAGAAGTACATCAAAGAAATACCACCATTTCTTAAAAATCCGGGGAAAATTAATATTCTATAAAAAAATAAATGGCTTGAACACGGGGCTTACCTGATGAAACCAAATACATCATGAGATCGGGAAACTGATCATCAGGCTGTGATGTACAGGTAGGTTCGTCTAACCAGGCTGTAGCAGCAGAAGATGGGCATCACTTAGTCCAACAGATACTAGTTTAGCTTCGTATCTTCTTCTAGCGTCGGCATTAAGACTTTCAGTAAAACTGGACGTCATTTCTATATTATTTCAAAGACAGACCGGCGGAGAAAAAAAATTAAAAAGAGTGCACAAGCAGATTTTGAGGCTCATAGTCCATCAGACGCCGTTCAAATACGAAGCATGTTTTCACCGAGACCAGCTTCGTGGTCACGTGAATTTTGGGTTGTGACGTAGGCTCGCGCTGATCCATAGTAATTATTATAATACCTACTACTAATAAATATTAAAAACATGAATAATGAATACATAAAAATAAAAATGGCAGCAATAATAGCATACATAAACTTTCTCTAAACATACACATATATGCATACATCTAATATACAAGTCTACATATACAGTACACACACATATATACATACATGCATATGTACACACAGCACATAATAGGGGATTATCACGCTTCCGTGTTCCGAACTTCCGGTTTGAAACAGTTAGACGGCCCACTTCCGGCCCAGTTCAATGTCCCTGCTTTACTTCGTAGATAACGTGAATAAACGCCAACCCTACTGAAATTTTCACGGATTCCAGACTGAAGTGATACTGTAAGGAAGACGTGGATCAAAGCGATCGATTCGCCGCGGTGAAGGGTCGAACTTTATAATAAAACACACGTTTGTTTGTCGCCGGTGGGGCACAACACCGGCACTTCACAGCATGCTAGCATTAGCCAGCTAGCGTTTACTGACGTGCTTAACATTGTGCGTCTTAAAACACACAAACATCTGAAAATCGGGTCTGTACCCCCCCCGTTTCCAGTGGAACAACTGGGGACTGCCAAGAAAGGAGACGCTTTCAGATGCTTGTGTGTTTTCAGCCGCACAAAGTTAGGCACGTTATCGAGCTGGCTAATGCTATCCTGCTAACATGACTGCGCAGTCTGCCGGCCACAAACAAACGTGTATCGTTTTATTATGAAGTTCGGTCCTTCACCGCTGCGAATCGGTCGTTTTGATCCACTTCTTCCTTAGCATCACTTCAGTCTGGAATGAAAACTTGGCATTGGCGTTTATCCGATTAACAAAGTTTAACAGAGTAGTAGCTGGCGGACTACTGTTAGCAGGTTAGCATTAGCCAGCTTGATGACGTGCCTAACTTTGTGCGGCTAAAACACACAAGCATCTGAAAGTGTCTCCTTTCTTGGCAGTCCCCAGTTGTTCCACTGGAAACGGGGAGGTACAGACCCGATTTTCAGATGTTTGTGTGTTTTAAGACGCACAATGTTAAGCACGTCAGTAAACGCTAGCTGGCTAATGCTAGCATGCTGTGAAGTGCCGGTGTTGTGCCCCACCGGCTACAAACGTGTGTTTTATTATAAAGTTCGGCCCTTCACCGCGGCAAATCGATCGCTTTGGTCCAACTTTTGATCCAGTATCACTTCAGTCTAGAATGAAAACTTAAATATGTTTGGAGTTTATCCGATTTAAACAGTATAACAGAGCAGGAATGACTGTCTTTAACATGGCCCGGAAGAGGAAGTGCCAAATGTTTCAACTTCCGGAAACCGGAACGCGGAAGCGTGATAATCCCCTATGTTAAGCACATCAGTAAACGCTAGCTAGCTAATGCTAGCATGCTGTGAAGTGCCAGTGTTGTGCCCCACCGGCAACAAATAAACGTGTGTTTTATTATAAAGTTCGGCCCTTCACCGCGGCGAATCGATCGCTTTGATCCACTTCTTCCTTAGTATCACTTCAGTCTAGAATGAAAACTTAAGTATATTTGGAGTTTATCCGATTTAAACAGTATAACAGAGCAGGAACGGCTGTCGTTAACATGGCCCTGAAGAGGAAGTGTCCAAATACATACCCAGCCATCACCGCGTCTCAAGATGTCTTAAGATGTGTCTCAAGACACTTCTGTTGAGATGTCTTGAGACGTCTATAAGACGCGTCTATAGACATGGGTCTTAAGATGTCTTAAGACATCTCAAGATGTCTTGGAAATACAAAGACGTCTTAAGATGTCTCAAGATGTCTCAAGATGTCTCAGGACATCTCAAGATGTCTTGAAAATACGAAGACGTCTCAAGATGTCTTAAGATGTCTCAAGATGTCTTAAGTTGTCTCAAGATGTCTTAGGACATCTCAAGATGTCTTGGAAATACGAAGATGTCTTGGAAATACGAAGATGTCTTAAGATGTCTCAAGATGTTTTAGGACATCTCAAGATGTCTTTAAAATATGAAGACGTCTCAAGATGTCTTAGGACATCTCAAGATGTCTTGAAAATACGAAGACGTCTCAAGACGTCTTAAGATATCTTAAGACGTCTCAAGATGTCTTAAGATATCTTATGATGTCTTGGAAATATGAGGATGTCTTAAGATGTCTCAGGATGTCTCAAGATGTCTTAGAAATATTTCTGTCTTGAGATGTCTTAAGGCAGGGGTGTCAAAGTGGTTTCAGGAATGGTCGTGTAGCTGCTGGTTTTCTGTCCAACCAAGCAGTAGCACACCAGACTCCACTCATCAAGTCTTCAGGTTAAAACTGGACTCACTTGATGAGATGAGTGGAGTCTGGTGTGCTACTGCTTGGTTGGACAGAAAACCAGCAGCCACACGGCTCTTTCTGGAACCACTTTAACACCCCTGTCATAAGGTAAAATATCACTGTCCACTATGTTGTTTATCGTTGAATTAAATCTTTTATCAGTTGAATTAAAAAAAGAGCACCCTGAAAGAAAACGGCGCTGGATTTGCTTAAGTTACTGACAGTGGTTTCATGCAACAATGCTTTTTGTTTATAAAAAATGTTTTGCAATACACTACAGTTATGTACTATTTAAGCATACAAATTTCATGTCAACTTTAAATAAAATGACTTTTTTTCATATTCTAATTATGCATGCATGACTAATTTCTATGAAATATATAAATTTTTGTTAAATAGTTGGAGTTATATTGTTTTATACCTTGTATATAGGATGCAACTTAAAATTGCATTTTTTGGGGAAAAAAAGTAATCAAAAAAAGAACCCAACTTTCAAATATAAAATTGATTTATTAATCCTTCATAAACAATAAAAATGTTCAGCAATTTCCACAACAAACATCCCATCTCCTCACTGACACTTTTGTTTCAATAAATTACTCTCAATGCATTTAAATATACTGGAATATTTAGCCATAAAAACAAATAAAAAAAAGATTAGTTGGATACTCGATTTAATGCTGATACCACAGATTTTTCAGGCATCATATCCGCGAGTACCCAAATTAAAACCTATCCGAACCATATTCTGTCTTTGTAAGAAGTCCTGTATATGTGCAGATGTTTACTGTGAGTGGGTAATAATTAGTCTACATTGAAAAAAAAAATCCAACTCAAAATGAGGGCAAAGAAATGGATTTGAGATTTGTGTTGTCAGCTATTGTAGGAGTTCTGCAGTTCATTTAGTCTTTAGACGATGCAGAACATCAGAACAGAACAGAACCGACACGACTCCTGGGTGAACCACTGTGGACCCCTGAGCAAGGTCCTTAACCCCCTACCAACTGCTCCCCGGGCGCTTTAAGTAGCAGCCCACTGCTCTCTGATACTCACAGTACAGAGATGGGTAAAATGCAGAGCCCTAATTTCCCCTTGGGGATCATACCAGTATAAAAAAACAAAACAAAAAAACATCAGCAGAATCAAGTAGCATGACAAAGCACTGCACTTTGTTATTCTGCTAAATTTTTTAGCCTTGGCAACGGTTTTATTACAGTTTGGGGTATAGGACTGGTATTTGGTATCAGCAAGTACTTGAGTTCAGGTGTTGGATGGGAAGAAATGGTATCAGAACACAAAAAGTTAACTGTAAGTGCACTTATGCATAAATGAGTGTTAATCCATTTCATTATATAAACAGACCAAGGAACATACAATAACAGAGGGTTGGTCAGGTTTTGGGGAAGTATAAATGACACAATGGAACCTCGAAAGCATGTTCAGTTTTTGCCAAAAGCAAACAAGTGATTCCAATTTTGTGGGGGTTACACACACTGAGCGTGGACCACCCCCCGGATCTTTTTTGTTTTATCCATAATACATTGAGACTTCAGCTGTAAAAAAACAAAACAAAACCTGAACAATTAAAACTGGTGAACAAAGAAAACTACCACTCCAGTTATGTATTAAGATCACTGATTATATTAAAATATACGTATCTAATGTAGTGACTTGAGGCAACAAGAAATGAACAAGGTGAGAAAAGACAGTGATCAACAAGCCCACCCTTAAAAAAAAAGAAAAGAAAAAAAAAAAACGATGATGAAACACTTCAACACCGGGAACTTCCGGTAAGCGTGATAATCCCCTATTGTTTTTTCATACAACATTTCCACATAATTTATATACTTATTTAAGTCAATTCATCTGTATAACATACAAGTTCTAATTTACAGATAATCATTAATCTTAGAAGGGTTCTCCAGTTTTAAGAGTAATAATGGAGACCAAAATTCTTGAAAGCTATGACCACAGTTATGTTTTTCCAAATTTTTCCAATGGTAGAAACGCTGACATCTGATCCCAAAAAATTTAAAAGTTGGAGGGAATCATCTTTCCAAAGTAAAAGTATACATTTTTTAGCTAAATGTGTAATCATAACTATAATCCTGCATTTCTTCCGGTCTAGTCGAACACTGTAACCAATTTCTGTAATTTCTAAAGTAAAAAAAAAATACAATATCTACCTGTTTTATCATTTTACAAGGTACAACTGTATAGTGCAATGCATTATGGGCCAAAAGTAATTACAGTAATTTAAAGCAGAAGTTTACAATAGAACATTGTAAAATTACAGGATGGTTTTTGGTTCTGACTGTAAACGATACATATTACAGTTAAATACTGGTAGTATTAAGACTGTTTGAAAGAGGACGTTATGGCGGACACAGGAGAGAAAAACCTCCACAACTACTCAATAAAGTGTAAGTATTACGTTTTTACCCTACAAAAAATCAAATGTGACTCAAGTAGTAAGCCTAATTTCATGCAATTTAGTTACTAACGCACGTTGTGTCGCGTCATGTGGCTGACAGGAACGAAGAAAGTCACGCAAGAAAAGGGTGGAGAGAAAGCTGCAAAACCAGCATTTCGGTAAGAATGATGTTTAGCCTATTTCTTTGTGTGAGTGACTGTGTTTGACATTGCTTTGTTCATCTTGCTCGTGTTTTATACGTAATATAGGCTACGGGCTGTGACTCAAGCTGCACATGTTTAGCAAAGATAGCCTACTTTTAAGTTAAGCTAGCGCGAACTTTGTGTATGTTTTACTGTAAAACTGATGAATCCTCTCGCTGCAGGAGGAGCAGAGGAAAACCGCACGCGTTGAGGAAGAGGGCGCAGTCACCACACATTTGTGAAGATGATTTTCAGGTAAAATAAATAAATAATTATTATCAGTAACATTTAGATTGCTGGCCATACTATCCTTTTTTGGGAGATTTTTACGTTTCACATAAAGGAGATTCAGCACAACCTGTGCTCTACCTAAGCAGCTCGGTTTCCTCATGTAGAGGCTGAGGAGTTGTCGTCACAGCGTGTCGCCCCGCCCCTCCGAACCGGCGTTCCGACGTGTTTGTTGTACACTTACTGAGAGCTACGTTGGTTGTGACTGGAGATGCTGGGTTATAATGTTGAATGAAGGACTGTGCCAGCTCTTCGCACAGTCAAGATGATCAAAAAGACAAACAAGGGCACGTTACGGTTTTTCAAGATCTCCGGTTTGGGGGAAAAAAAAAAAAATCAAGGATTGTAAACTGCTGAAGTGACAGGGGGCGCCAAGTGGCTGACAGCTGCAGTCTGAAGGAAAGAGATTAGCAACATGCAGCATGCAGTGTACTCTCCAGCTAGTGATCCCTTTGTGACTGATAATTGTGGTATCCTTAAAAAACTACTCCGTGATACTGTCCTTGCAGATAGTTTTAATAATGAGGAATCAATCAGTACGATCCTTCCCTCACACACGGCCGTGCTCAGCTGGGAGCAGTCATGTGGAACATGTCATGGTGTTTGCAGGAACAAGTAAACAATATTACAGTCATACCAGTGTGCCTGTGAAGATGCTGCTTTGCTGTGAGAATGAACCGGACACTACGACCCTGGATAAGATCGTCCTTGTTTGCTGTGCATTTGCAAATGTATGCTAAATTGTTGTTGCCAAGACTAGCACTGAAGCAAATATAAGTTGATGAAAACTCTGGTTACTTTCATTTATTTGTCATTTACTCGTGATGTTCGACACCACTGACATCTGTCTGAGTCTGACAGCTTATTTTGGTCTTTCACAAATCAGACACACACTCATCACTGTTTTCTATTTTATAAATAAATTATTGAAACCATATTAAATATCGTCCTCCTTACATGTGTTTATTGACAGCTCACAAATGTTTTCTTAACTCGCAGCATTACAGTTAACTGTGTAAAAGGCAAAATAACACTTCTGTAACATGAACAGAACAAAATGTCAAATGTTACCACGTTACAAACTGATTGTGAAGACTAAATAATTCACAATGCATTAGCCACATGTCTCCATGGAGGACAGAGGTAAGCGGTCCAGACTACTGTCCCACTCTGAGCCATCCAGCTCAGATGGGTCCAGTCCGGATATGTCCCCTAGTTTCTCCAAATAACTCTTCTTTGTGCTAGACATTAAATTATTCCTGTACGGCTTTTCTCCTTTGCCCCTTTTTCCTCCAATGTTAAAACTCCCGACAGCTCTCGTTTTGACAGTCAAACCTGTACAAACATTAGGGTTGTCACGATACCAAATTTCTGTTTTGATACCGATACCATTTTGTATTTTGATACTTTTCAGTACTTTTTAAAAAAGGTAAACCAAATTCAATATTTCTTTTATTTGTGTTATTGTTCCTGAAGTCTTTATTTTGAATAATAAAATAAATAAGTTAAATCTTAATAGAACACAGAGAACCAGTAATATAAAGCAATGCCAAATAAAAATAAAAATCAATCTATACATAAAACATTATATGGACATAATTAGAAAAATAAATTGTATAACTATCTAAATGAATTAAATTTTGTAAGGCTATTGGAATAGTTTTTAATGTGCTTCAGAATATTCATTTATTTAATTCTGTGTCTCAATAGTTTATGATATGAAACATTAAATGGGTATGAGGTAATGTCTATAAAATCATGTTTGTGTGACTGACTTCATTATAACATCAGTCAGTTAATCTCTGTAGCCATTTTAAAAACTTATTTAAAAATTTTAAGGATGTTATAACTTTGAAGAAAATTAAAAATGTATTTATTAACTGTTTATGTGTCACATAGGCTTCTGTAGGTTTCTACTGGGCTGGAAAAGGTTTTGTGCTTTTCACTTTGACATAACTGAACAACATTAGCACCCGACTGACTGAAGTCACGGAACAAGTCCGCTTTGAAACCACTATATTTAATAGTTCCTCAGAGACCTCTCAGGACCTATCCCACCCCCACCCCCCCCCCCCCTTCCCCCCCTGATTGTTAGTTTAGAAGAAAAAAAAAAATCATGCTTCAAGAAAAACCCCCTTAATTAAAAAGTGGAAGCAAAATAATATATTAAGAATTTATTATTCAAATAGAAAGATTGAGCGATGAAAAACCTAACGCAGTGAAAGAAAAGAAACAAAGCTGTTCTTCCTAACAGAGGCAACACTTCAAACTTCAGGTATCTCCACAACCGCCCCCCCGCCAAAAAAAACCCCGTGTCTGCCATGAGGGCTCTCCTCCAGTGAAGAGCTTTTATTGAGAGCCCCGCATGAGTAGCTACATCACACTCACTGGCCTCGCTTTAACCCTCTGTAGTTCCTGGAGCCATTTTGTTGATTTCACTTGTTTATTTTCCATGCCATTTTGGCTGTGTTGGCTGAATATAGCTGAAACTACCCAAAGGGTAATCATTTTTGATAAATATCAGATCTGTCGTGTCAGTTTCTTGAATTAGCTTAAAATGGCTGAGCTATGCAAAAACTACCTAATTTGATCCTAAGGCCACACTATCGCCCCATTGAAAACCATTGAAAATACATTTTTTGATCCAGCATTAATCTTAATATAGAATAATCCATTCATTTAGAGGAAGTTTTCATTTTGAAGGGCAAGCCTTCAACTTGTGATTTTTATAGTACTCCACCGGATGATGTAACTTTTTTCATGTTTACACCTGCAGCAAAATATCACTTTTTTAACTGTTTTCTGCAAGGGTGCCATACAACTGAAATGATAATAATGTGTCACCAGTGGTGTCGAATCATTGTGCGTGTGCATAAAAACAAATGTCTGTGCATATATGGGTGTGTGTATGTGTGTGTGTGCACGTGCACGTGCATGTTTACATGCATACGTGTTAACAAGAGCACATATGATGTCATGTGTAAGTTCCTAAGTCTTTTTTTGTTTAGAAGGCCACATTGTGTCATAATTTTTTCAATAATTCAGATTCTGAGAAGTATTTCTTCAGCAATTGAAAGATATCTCATCAGGCGGAGAGGCTTGCTTTGGTTCTTGCTCGTATACTTTGCCAGGTGTTTAGCCAGCACCAAAGCAACTTTAGATTTTGTTTTGGTTTTAGCTCTGATACTGTTATATCAGCTGCAGGCAGCACTGAAGCAAAACTGGACTTTGTTTTGGTTTTGCTCAGGTAATTTATGCAGTTGATAGGTTAGAAATATGGAACAGGAACTCAGACACTGATGTCTTATATCCATCGGCTTAGTAATAAGTGCTACTCCTAAACACTAAATATCACATTCTGGATGTAAACAAAAAGCTAAAAGAAACCTGTAAAAGACTAGAATAGATGCAAAGGATTTTTTGACAAACTTGATAAGGTACATGCTGTACATGTGTTCCTTGGTAAGGAACACATGTATTTTTTCTTATTTTGACTGTTTAAAATATTTTTTCCCTATCTTCTTTTTTTTTTCATAAGAGAAAAATAAAATTTGGCAGCATTTGCTTGTGTGACCACAGTTTTTCCTTCTGCAACCTCTGTGCAATCTAGTCTGGACACACAGACACACATGTGTATGCACACGCACACACACACATGCATGTGCACACACACACTCTCTCCCACCCCTATAAAAAATATAAATGTTGCGGTTTTCTAGTTTGATGTCCATCATTCAATGTTCATCATTCAGCGTTCATCATTCAGAGTTCATCATTCAGCGTTTATTATTCAATTTTTTGCTGAAATAAATGTATTTTTCTGATTCAAACTAATCAAGTTTCTGAATTTTAGTCTAAGAACATGGCTTAATTAGCATTTAGATTACATATTTGATCCATTTTGCACAGGTTTCAGATTTTGAGCTTTGAATCAAATATGTGAGTTAAAAAAAGAAAAAAAAAGATTGAAACTGAGTGTGAAAAAAATAATGCATGAAAATCAATGTTGCTGCCAGTTGCTGGGGGCTTGATAATATGAATTACCAAATACATTTTAAAATGTATTTTATGGAAATAATTTAGATTTGTTTTTGTTCTTTCCCCTAAATAACTAAATAGTGGAGTTTTTGAGTGTTGTAACTATTGTGGCTACTAAAATGTTAAAACTCAAAAATTCTAATTATTCATGATAAGATATTTCAGGCTGAGGTTATTTGAAAGGAACAAGTCATTTGAATTCGAAAAATATTGACATATATCAGTTTTAGGGCAGGTTTTGCAAATTAGGGACAGTGTGGCCTTAGGGGAAAATGTGTTAGTTTTCATAGATAAACTGATATTGCATAAAAACTAAAAACACATGAAAATCAATGCTGCTGTCAATCAGTGAGCCATCTGAAGGACTTATAAGAACAACAAGCAAATAATACTTCAAGTGTATTTTGTGGAAATTATATAGCGTTTTCAAGTTAATCCATAAACAAATGGTTGACTTTTGTCACCATTATGGCAATCAAAGGGTTAAAAATACACCAAAATCTATGTGTATATTTTTTGCTAAAGTTATTTGGAATGAATGAGTCTTTTAAAGTAGAAAAAAAATTGCTTTATTATCATTTTATAGCAGTTTTTGCAAATAGGCGATAGTGTGGCTTTAGGGACAAATTAGTGAGTTTTTATAAAAAACTGAGACTGTAAAAAAAATGGAAATGCATGAAAATCAATACTGCCATCAATCAATGAACTATCTGAAGGCCTTACAATAACAAATAGCAAATAATACTTCAAATGAATTTTATGAAAATTGTATAGTGTTTTAAGTTTGTCCATAAACAAATGCTTGGGTTTTGCCACCATTATGGCAATCAAAGGGTTAAAAATACACTAAAATCTATGTGTATATTTTAGGCTAAAGGTATTTGGACTGAATGAGTCTTTTAAAGTAGAAAAAAATTTTGATATATGATCATTTCATAGCAGTTTTGCAAATAGGCAATAGTGTGGCTTTAGGGACAAATTAGGAAGTTTTTTGTAAAAAATGAGACTGTAGAAAAAACAGAAATGCATGAAAATCACTGTTGCTGTCAATCATTGACCCATTCCAAGACCTTATAATAACAACTGGCAAATTTCACTTCAAATGTATTTTATGGAAATTATATAGTGTTTTAAATTTGTCCATAAACAAATGCTTGGGTTTTGTCACCATTACGGCAATCAAAGGGTTAAAAATACACCAAAATCTATGTGTATATTTTAGGCTAAAGGTATTTGGAATGAATGAGTCTTTTAAAGTAGAAAAAATTTTTGATATATGATCATTTCATAGCAGTTTTGCAAATAGGCAATAGTGTGGCTTTAGGGACAAATTAGGAAGTTTTTTGTAAAAAATGAGACTGTAGAAAAAACAGAAATGCATGAAAATCACTGTTGCTGTCAATCATTGACCCATCCCAAGACCTTATAATAACAACTGGCAAATTTCACTTCAAATGTATTTTATGGAAAATATTTAGTTTTATACATTTTTCTTCAATAAAAAATGATGGTGTTTTGAAAGAACAATGGCAAATAAAGGGTTAAAAAGGCTTAAATCTAATTTCTTTTTAATATAAATATTTCAGGGTTAAGTTGTTCTAAAAGAGAAACTTGCTTGTGGAAATTTTTTTTTTGATGTATGATATTTTTAAAGCAGTTTTTGCAAGGGTGGCAATGGCGTGGCCTTAGGGACACATTAGTCAGAAATTTAAAGGATCTACAGAGGGTTAAAGGTTGAATATGGAATATGGACAGAACAGCGACATCACGTGTGTCTAGGTTGTAGTTGCAACGGCAGGAAAACAACTCCAGCCGCTGGGATGCCAGGCTCACTGCCGACACCCAAGTGACCAACAGTCTGCAGCACATAGAAATAAAGATAAGTCTTTATTATTTCTATGCTGCAGCATGTCCAACAAGTAACACAGAGGAGTTTATAACTGACAGCTAACGTTAGCCACGTTAGCAAACAAGCTAGCTTACCGATCCAGGAGGAAAGTCGCCATTTCTGTGTTTTGACTCCGTGGAAAACGTTTATGTGGGTCCATTTAGTGAAGTCTTCACCTAAATTTACTCCAGGTTTTACTCTTCTCAGGTCACTCCGACTCAGAAACAGATAACAAAATCTCCAGTGCTCTGAAGCAGCTGCCTCACTCGTCATCTCCACGGTTTTCCCCTGTACAAGCCTGACTATGACCAAAATATTGTTTCCACACAGAGATTGTATTTGGCAACCTGCAATGGCGGAGTGTATTGGCTTATAGACGTAAATATAATGCCATTATCGAACCCGTCAACATTTATTTTATAATTATTTTTAGGCTAAATAAAATTTTTCTGGGAAATGTTGTACTTTCATTCTGTACACCCCCAAACGACCTGTGGAGGTATTTTTTTTTTTTTCAAATATAGCTTTTCATAAAAATGTTCCATATTCAACCTTTAAAGAGACAGGCTCCTATAGGGGATTATCACGCATCCGTGGTCCGGTTTCTGGATCTTGAAACACTTAGCCGGTCCTCTTCTGGGCCAGTTCAATGTCCCTGCTCTGTTCCACTTCGTAAATTGAATAAACGCCAACCCTACTTAAATTTTCATGGATTCCAGACTGAAGTGATACTAAGGAAGAAGTGGATCAAAGCGATCGCCAGAGTGAAGGGCCAAACTTTATAATAAAAACAACGTAGCACTTTTGTTTGTAGCCGGCACTTCAATGATGCAGACTACACAGCTAGCGTTAGCTGACATGCCGAACTTTGTGCGTCTTCAAACACACAAGCATCTGAAAATCGGGTCTGTACCCTCCCGTTTCCAGTGGAACAACTGGGGACTGCCAAGAAAGGAGACGCTTTCAGATGCTTGTGTGTTTTCAGCTGCACAAAGTTAGGCACGTCATCAAGCTGGCTAACGCTAGCCTGCTAACACCAGCTGTGTAGTCTGCCGGCTACAAACCGACGTCCTGCGTTGTTTTATTATAAAGTTCGGCCCTTCACCACGGGGAATCGATCGCTTTGATCCACTTTTTCCTTAGCATCACTTCAATCGGGAATCAATAAAAACTTAAGTTGGCGTTTATCCGATTTACAAAGTGTAACAGAGCAGGGACAGCTATTGTTAAAATGGCCCGGAAGAGGAAATACCTAGATTCCGGAAAGTTCCAGAAAGCGTGGTAATCCCCTATTTACCAATTTAGCTGTATTTTTTTTCTTTTTAAAGTACCGTTTCTTTTTAAATGCTGGTATAGTACTGTTATAGTGCTTTAGTATCGCGGTACTATACTGGTACCGCTATACCATGCAACCCTAACAAACATCATGGCAGCACGACTCTGCTTCGCTCAGAATTGTCACGTGACTCCTTAGGCTCTATAAGGTAAGGTTTTCTATTCTTGCTGCACAAAGTGTATAGTGAAGTACTGGTCTTTACATTATGATGCCAATGATGGCACATTCAGATATGGTTATTTAAGCTGTGCCTGTTGTATTTGTGTTGTTGCTGTTGTTGTTGTTTTTAGGGATGCACGATATAGGAATTTTGGCTGATATCTGATATGCCAATATTTTAAAACTCGTGGCTGATAACCAATATCAATACCAATATTAAAGCTGAAAAATAAATTTAAAATATTCATTCCTTGTGCAAAATTAGAAATACACCTCAACTTGTGTTATATATAACAAGCCAAACTTTTTTTTTTGTTCAAACAAAACTAATAGGATATGTGCATTATATCCTAGAACGACCTGGATTTTTTCTCTGAGGAAAAAAAACAAACAATACCCCAAAACAGGGGATATTTGGTTATTTACACAAATGACCGTGTGTAAACTCTGTTCACACAGAACATCCTTAATGAAACTGTCTTCAGAAGTTTTAAATTCTGTAAAAAAGAAGGAAAAAAAAAAAGAGGTTCATGAAGAAGAAAAACTTTTTGTTTTTTTTAGACTTTAGAAACAGCGGCCTGATCAGTTAAATGTCAGTTTAATATTGGTGGGCTGGCTGATGTCTGATATTCAGCTTCAAGGCCGATATAGGCGGATACCAATAGGCAGGGCTGTACAGTGCGAGCGTTTTACTCGCATATGCGCCTAAAAATATATTGGTGCGAGTACCAGGAAAAAAATGGGAGCACGCGTGCGAGTATAGATTTCATCCCTCTAATTTACACTTTGCTCCTAAATAAGTCAGGATTGATTTAAAGTGGAAATGAAACTGCCAACCAAACTAAATTTATTAATTTGCCAGTTGAAAAATGTATGAAAAATATGAGCAAATAAGAGAAAAACGTAGCGACGTTTTTATGGTCAGGACGCCGCCATGCGGCAGCTTTGAAGTCACCGCGTTGCGCTCCAGCTCCACATTGAACCATCGGTATCACCAGCTACACAACAACTAACAACCGTAGCACAATTTAGAAGATGGACATAATGAAAGGCGAAGCTGAAAGACCAGTCCAGCATCCAGATCCTGTTGCAGATGCTTTCCAGTCCGTAGGCCGCGTGACGAGAGAGGAAGCCGGGGCTGATCTGTAGCGGACCGGGGAGTCCCGGATAGAAACAGCTGACGGTCATGTCAGAGAAACCTGCTGAGCTGTTCCGATCATCGGACTGTAGTGAAGGGATTTATGAGTGTTTCCGATTGAGGTGTTTCTAATAAGAGGCTTAAAGAGGAACGGAGTTGGTGAATTACGCAGCGATGTTTGTAAGGACCGATACCGCAGATACCGATACCGGTAAACGGAGCTCCGCTGGTGATATTAAAAACACTCAGAGCAGCTTCAGGCTTTCCTCTGCGGGCCTCTAGTTTACCAGACTCCAAGTCTTCAGATCATTTTCCTCATTTTCTCTATAAAATGTTCACACATGATCAGGAGTCAGAGGTTTCCTCTTCAGAGCTGCACCAACCAAACTGGTGACGTCAAAGCGTCTTTGTGGGCTTTAAATAATAATGATAATAAATAATCATGATTATTATTATCATCACCATCATCATATTAATAATACATCTGGGAGATTTTCTGATTGAAGGTGATGTTTGGTTACAGCTGTAATCTAAACCATTAGACGTCTCTTTTACATCGTTAGCATAGCTAGTCCAGCTTTTGTTCCATGTAGTGAAACCACTAATGAGTCTCTGGGTTTTTATGAGAACGTCTGCAGTCATGAGAACAGATATGGGGGTTCACAACATGGCAACTTCTCGCCATATTGCTGTTTAACAAAGATTAAATGAAGAGGTTACCTGCTGCTGACAGTTAAGTATCTGCAGAAGAAGAATCAGGGAGCAGGTGTTATCCCCCCTACAGTCATAGGTTTTCATGGGTCAAAGGTTTTGCTGTAACACCGGTTTGGTGCCCTTTTTAACAACAATGCATAATGCAAAATCAACATCCATACCAAAGCCCACCTGACCCAGACCAACCCCACCCAGACCAAATCCTGCTGTGGACCGCTGGATGGACAGCCAAGTGTGCCAGGCGACTGGACAACAAAAAACTGTAGGACAGGGAAGTTCTCTGTATTTAAAACTGTTTGTTTCTCGGTGTAATGCATCATTTGGCCTATTGCCTGGGCAGTTATTATTATTAAGATTTAAATGTGCTATTTAAGAAAATTCATAGTGCTCCTAAATTTTTTTCTGTGCTCCTAAATTTTTTCATTTGGGAGCACTAGTGCTCCTGGTGAAAAAGCTAAGCGTACAGCCCTGCCAATAGACGCTTGTGACTGACGTCACGGTACGCGACCCCAGCGCCATGTTGGAAGACAAGGAAATGCGACGCTGACCAGTATACTGTCTATTTTCCCGATTGTACGGTATTTTTTTTAACATTTAGAAGGAAGCTAATGTGCTGAGAATTTATTTGAATTGTCTCCGTTTTCAGCAACAGCATGTCTGAGGCCACAGATTATTTTGAGACGTTACCAGAAGCTGAGAAAAATCGGTACAAGGAGAAACTGGGACTGATCAGTGGGAATGACCCCTACAACGTTCCAACTGATAAATGGTATGCAGATGTCGCTTATTTTCCCGCAGTGACTTATCCAGACATAGTGAACTACCTCGTCTTCACCTCTAGCTCCTATACAATGGACCACATGAAAAGTTTCAAGGGACTGGATGCTTACAACCAGTTTGTTTGTGGCTGGATTTGTGAAGTTGCTGCTTTCATTCAAAATGGACTCCACGTGGTGAAATCCAGGGTAAGGAGGCTTTAAAAGAAAGTATATATTTTTTTAAACATGTAAAGCTTTTGCCGATGTAATTTCAGTATGGCAACAAGACAAAATGAGTGGAAAATCTGCATTATTTCATTTAACAATCATTGCATTGGTTTTTAAAAACCTGATTACCCCTGGGTTAGCCTACTCCTTTTCCAACCCGAGTATTTGGTCATGTAAATGCATATCGGAATATCTCCATTGAAATAAACATTAAATTGTGTTCTGCGCATGTTCTATCTGCAAGGATTCTTGGTCTTTTGATTAAACTACAGGGAGTAGTTGTACCTGCGATCAGACGTACTCTGCACAGCTTGCTTGTTTATAGATCACCATGGCAACACGCATCCCGAGAGGAGCTGGTGTGCAAACAGTTCGTGGGGCTCCATCACTCATCTGGCAAAGTTTGATAAAGGCGTGGCAGAGAAATTAACAGATTCTAGACGGAGTCAGTGAACTTCATCATTACAACCGTTCCCACCAGTCCTGACTGAGACCTTCATGCTAGTGTTCAGGGGACTCTGCTGGAAACGGGAAGAGTGGATGTTTGTTTTTGTTTTGGTTTTTTTTGGGGGGGGGGGGGGGGGGTGTGAATGTGCACAGCTCCAGCTTCATTTCCACCGCACGTCCTCTCCTTCTATGACCCGTCAAGCACTGCTGGTGGGTCAGAACCAGCACAGCAGCGCCAGCAAAGGACTGCTGTCGGCTCTGGACTGCAGTCCAGCCAAATTAAGTTATAACACCGTGGGCTGTCCACTCAATTTGCTCTGTAGCTATTCTGTGAAATCACACATAACCTTGAAAATCATGATTTCAGATCATCTGGACTTTATTCATTCATTTTCTGTACCCTTTATCCATTCATCTGGCCTTAAATATTGTACATTTCAAATCTACAGTCCGGATGTTTATATTTTCTGAACAAGCACTCTATCTTGTTATTCTAGCAGCATCATGGGCTGTTTATTAACCTCAGATAATTAATATGATGTACTTTATGATGTATGTGCCGTGAATATTTGCATTTGTAATCACTGAGTGACACATGGTCTTTTTTTTTTTCTTCTTCTTTTTAAGGTTAAGCATTCCCAGAGCTGGAGGAAGACCCCACTTGTTCCATGGATAATTGCAGAAAAGACTGGCAAAGTTCTGGCTGCACACTGTGACTGTAAAGCAGGTTTGGGTAAAGGGTGCTCCCATGTGGGCGCTCTGCTTTTCTATCTGGAGGCATGCGTGAGAATCCGCGACTCGCAGACAGTAACCCAGGAGAAAGCCTACTGGAAGTTGCCAGCAGCCTTGAAAGAAATTGAATATAAATCTGTTCAAGACATTGATTTTACTTCTGCAAAGTCAAAGCAAGTACAGCTGGACAAATCTATTAATAGCGGTTCTGAGCTATGTCACTCAAAGTTAACCAAACCACCCAGAGTGATGAAGAAAGCTAGCCAAACTCCAGGACCTACACCAGAGGAACTAAATGCTTTTTTCAAAGACATTAGTTTGTGCGGTGTAAAGCCAGCCATTCTTAGCATCATTCAACCTTATTCCACTGGATACATTCCAAGACCTGCTGATCCCTCTTTTCCACAATTATTGACTGATTTACATGATGATTCATGTACCAAAATGGAGTTCCATGAGCTCTTGGCGCACTGTGAGGGCATTGCAATCAATGTAACCCAGGAAGAAGCTGCAAATGTCGAAGAAGCTACAAGGGCCCAGGCTCATGACAAACTTTGGTTTCGGTACAGGGCTGGGCGAATTACAGCATCACGGTTCAAGGCAGTTTGTCATAGTAATCCTGCATCTCCATCCCAAAGCCTTGTGAAAGCTATTTGCTATCCTGAGAGTGCAAGGTTCACAAGTGCAGCTACTGTAAGAAAAATGGGTGTTTAAGATGCCTTCCAAACATTTAACCTCCTGTAACCTTCTTTACCCATTTTCCAGCAGGACCTTTTGCATCAGGAATGAAAACCAAACAAGGCGGAATAAAAGTTAACAATTTATTACAGAATCAGAAGCAATACATTACAGAGCTCTGGGTTCAGAATTCTTGCCCTGTCACCAACAGAGTGCTGGAGCCAGTTTGGAAAATCTGACACCTTCTAACAGTCCCTTAAACCCTTTTATACAGTTTTAATGTCGGTTGAATCTTGGAGCTCCTCCCCCTGCTACAGAACAGCTGGACACACACATCCTGGCATCTTCTGGCTCCTTTATTCCTGAGAGCTTAAAAGAGTGGAAAAATACAGAAAAAGAAAGGGGGAGAACAGAAAACAACAAAACCCCTAATACTTGCTTGTCTCCTGTGTCCGGTTTCACATGATGAGCCAAGTAAAAACAACCCTTTCCTCCTGCAAGATGTTCTCAGGGTCTACAGGTCATAAACTGCCTAAATGATTTGCTACACTAGGTAATAAATGCTAAATAGCCCAGTGAACCACCTCTGGTGTGTTTTTACAGCTGCCACAAAAACACAGGAGAGGGGTGTCCTGGTTCTAACCTCACCCTCAGAATGAACTCTACAATCTTCATCTGATGTATAAGTCATTTTGCATGAAACATGGATAATATCCTACACTACTGCATGGGGATGTACTCACGAGAAACTTGTGAGGGATCTTTATTATCAGGAAATGGCAGGGCGTCACACAAATTTTTTCAATCCTTGAATCTGGCCTTATGATTAACACTGCCTTTCCATATTTGGGAGCATCCCCTGATGGGGTTATAAAATGTGACTGTTGTGGCACAGGATGTGTTGAAATTAAATGTCCCTTCTGCAAACGCCAGAACATGCTGACAGATGACAGTGAAGGACTCGCATCTTGCTTAGGAAAAGATGACAAGGGGCAAGTGAAACTGAAACCCTCACATGCTTATTATTATCAAATTCAGTGTCAAATGAATGTTGGAAAATTTGAATTTGCAGACTTTGTGTTGTGGACAGAACAAGAAATGTACATTGAGCGAGTGGAATGCAACTCTGAATTCTTTACAGCTAAGATTGCATTGGCAAATGATTTTTTCAAAGTAGCTATCCTACCAGAGCTGGTGGGGAAATTTTACTCTCGTCCCCCTTTGTCAAAGCCTTTGCTTCCAGTTCAGGCAAATGTTCAGCAGGCAAGCACCAGTATGAATGCAGGAAGTGATGAGTTTGAAGTTTCATTGGAAGTGGATTGAAGTGGTTTCATTGGAAATGTGTTGGTGTAAAAATCAAGCCTAGAGGGAAATGGTACTGTCCAGACTGCAGAAAACTGCCTCAATTCAAACATGGCAAAAAGGTTGATGTGTATTGATCTGCATGTGCTAAATCTTGAAAAGTTTGTTTCAGAGATGGCAATAAACACTTTTTTTAAATAGTATTTCTTGAAACTTTATTCATTTCAGAATTGCAGAGTGAAAACCATGCTTTACATCTTCTTTGCACTGTGATTAAAAAGAATTATGTACAAAGACAATTCATTTTATTACTTTCATTGTTATGCAACAGCGTATCATAAACCTGCAATCATGTTACATTTAAATATGATTCAACTTATGAATAGCAACATGCAATTACATTAAAATATATATAAATTGACAGCCATGGGAAAATCCAAGTCATCAGTGCTGTAGATAACACATGTATCTCAAATCAGTTAAATGGTACAACAGACTCATTTAAGTTTATCATAGCACAACATGTAATAATTTCTTTGTCCAGCATTGGGATGTCACCTGGAGGGCAAATAAGGTGATCCACAGGAATAACACTATGAAAAAATGTGTACTTCTGTCTTAGACTACCAATAACCCTTTCGACGTGAATACGGACGTTAGCAATTCTGCGGGTCTTTTCCACCTCCAAGGCAGACAGCTGTTTTTTCCCTCTGGTAAATGAAGGGATGATTAATTTTGCACAAACTGAACCCACACTGTCAGCAATATCAAAACCACGGTCAGCTAGTACTGTGTCTCCTGGAAGTAGTTTATCTAGGAAGTTACAATGTTCTGTAAGGTACTTATCAGACACTCTACCTCCCCAGCCATTAGAAATATAACTTATGACACCTTGAGGGATAATACCAATCAAATACTTGACAGTGTTATTGTGTTTATATGAAGACCATGTCATTGCCCTGGCTTTGAGATTGGAAGGTCTTTCAATAAATATCTCAAAGCAGTCAATAATAATAACAACATTAGTTTTAAAATGTTTGCGAAAGTCCATGGGCATCGTTTTCTGGAGTTCCTTTCTCTCAGGCCACTTAATCAAACATTTAAATCTGGCATACATTACATTAATCACATTAGCATGGGTTCTGGATATTGTAGATGGGGACACGCGGAACCAGTGACTCAACAGTGACATGGGCATATTGAGACGCAATCTCATAAAAGTCATTATCAGCTGTTGAAACTTGCAAAGAATGCTTCTGTCATTCTGTGTTGGAGATGCTGACACAAAGTTGAAAACTGTCATTAGTACCATGAAGTTTGGCAGTCCTGTGAAATATTTCACTTTCTCATCATTGTCTTTGAAAGCGTCGGGTGTAATTTTGTAGTTGCTAATTTCCTTTTTCAGGTCCATGTTCTCGATGGCAAGGCTCTGCATTTCACTCTGCAAATTGTCAATGGCCGCGTTTCCCAGTTAAGATTCTTCTTTGGATTAAAGAAGGCCTCAAGGAAGCTCTTCCCAACAAAGGATCGCAAAGATACGCCCGTTTCCCAGATTGCTTCTTTCACGCGTTCTTATTTCCTGAGAAACGTCTTGGCTACGCTACATCTTTAGAAAGGTCCTAACAGAAGCTATCCACTTCCGGGGGTGCTGAAAAAAAAGCAATCGAGGTCAGGTATACCGACCGACACCATTCATTTAGTGTGGAGGTTATTTTCCGACGCTGATATTGAGCCCATTTATACGTTTATGTGTTTGTGCAAGAAGACAAACTGTTAAAAATATGCATGTGATTACCAGTGATTGCAAATATTCATTGAAAAGCTCATTGTATATTGTGTAATTGGCCAAATTGTGCTAAACAGGTGTAGGCGATTGGAAATTTACAGATGCCCTATAAATAATGGTCATTCTGACGCTATTTGTTGACGTAATGGCTGAAGGGAACCCCACCAAGAGGATGAAGCGCTCTCCGGCCTTCACGCCAGAGGAGATGGCGATTCTGATTGAAGAAGTGGCAGGTAAAAAAAAGCATTCTCTTCGGAGGGACAAAGGGGAAAAAAGACATAGAAGCAAAGGCCAGGGCATGGCAATCAATAGCGCTGAAAATGTCCCCATCCAGCCCTTGCAGTGTGCGCGACTGACACCGACGCCTTGCTGAGTCCAGTTCCATCCCCCACTACCTCCAGAAAGCTCCCCACCGCGTAGAAACGCAACGCAGCCAGGCACTGCACCTCTGGGCTCAGAGCAAAGTTGCACCTTGTGGGCCTCCTGATGTGTGGAGCAACTATTTGAATGATCCGCTCGATTTCGTCGCGCAGTAGCCTGTAACGCATCTGAATAGCGCGATCTGACAGCACATCTAGAGGACTGAAATGCTGGCGCATGAATGCATGTACATACACAGTGTCACTCCGTCTACGGCGACGCTGTTGGTTTGTTACCAAAATTTGCTGTAAAGCAGCCATGATGTCTGATACGGGTATGCGTAAATGGCCATGCTTTTATTGAGCGAAGCAGGTGCATCTCATCATGAACAGCTGACAAATGCGTAAATATGACGTGAGTCCTCATAATTTGCGTACAATTCCTACCGCAATGTTTTTGTTTCTGTGGTTGATACCCACAGCTTTATCTAACGTAAGCTAAGTATAGGGAGGCCTACCTTGCCATAATGATTAAACTTAACCACAATATTTTCTGTCATTCACTCGGTAACTACAGTTTTCTTCCATCATAGATGATTGACATTATGACATGAGTGAGAAAACATGACTCAAAATACAACAACTGATCCGTGAATAGGTCCATTTTTAATAATTTCCATTTTCTACTTTTTTTTTCACGGGAAATAGTGTCGTTTCCAAAAGTGACCAGTAGATGGGCCTGTTGTTCCCTTAGCAGGGGGGAACGTTAAAGAAGGGTCGAAAGAGTGGGTCTGGCCGCTCCTGAAAATAAAGAAGCTACTGAGTTAAGAGCGCATCTGGGAAACGCAACGTCCAAACAAGGCACCTTTAAGAAGTGACTTAAGGAGGACCTCAGCGTTAAGAGTCTCTTAACTAATCTGGGAAACGCGGCCAATGTCTGTATGCTTCATGTCTGTTTGTGCAACAGAAGCCACACTGTTACTCTCTGAAATGTCAG
The DNA here is from genome assembly GCA_023101725.1 of Atherinomorus stipes. Taxonomy (NCBI): domain Eukaryota; kingdom Metazoa; phylum Chordata; class Actinopteri; order Atheriniformes; family Atherinidae; genus Atherinomorus; species Atherinomorus stipes. Next base: position 42,039 of record JALJCO010009251.1, on the reverse strand, counting down.
TGTCATCCCCAACAGCTTGTGACTGATCACTTTCAACTTGCATGAAGGAGGTCTGTAGCTCCAACAGGGTTTCAGCAACTTCAGTTCTTTGGCGTTTAGCTGCACGCTCAGCTGTCCGTTGATGCCTATCTGAATCTTTCTTGACTGAATCCAGGTTAAACTTGTCATGGCCCATCTTTAGGGTGGGAATCCAGTCTGGGTTGATAGAGTCATAGAGCCTGGACGGCGAACCTGAAATAAATAAAACTAACGTTAGTTTCATGATTAAAATATGATAAATGATTAATTCGGTATGATTCAAGATTCAAGAAATATTAAATATCCATTCAACAGGAATGAATTTCCTCAAATGTAATAAGTAATAAAGTGATGTGTATAAACATAGCTTTATTAAATTAACAGATTCATATTACCGAAGACCGTGAATTTCTAACATTTCAGTTCCCTTGAATTGCTCTACACAGTTTTAAATGCTGATTCTACAACTGTTTAGTTTAGGAAAATTGGTCAAGGATTGGTTTACATTCAGCCTACATTTTCACAGAGCTGAAAATGTAGGCTTAATAATGACATTTCACTTTGCAAAGAAAAATCAAATTTAAGAAATGATCATGTGTACAAAAATTAATCAGAGAAAAACAACTGTTGCATAACAAAACCACCAACAGGTGTTAGAGGCCAGTGGATTATTCCAGCTGTCTAACATAACCTTGTGCTTTAAGAGGACGAAGTACATTTTCTCTGTTTAGCACTGACACAGGTTATAGTTTTAATCGTTTTGTTATATTTGTTTGCTCCCCCGTTTTGACAGAGTGTGACTTAGATTGTGTTTTTGTCACAATGTCCGAAATAAAGACTTCATTCATATCAGCCGCTTGAGAACAGATGACTTGATTGCTAGATAACTCGCCTGTCTGTGTTGCAGCTTCGTCATCTGCCGGTCCTGTAAGAAACGAAACGGTACGAAAATCCGATGTGAACAAATCTTATGCTGAAATGGAGTAAAATCCCGAACGGACACATTTACTAAGAAGACTTGGACTGGTTCAGAATATTTTTCGCCACATCGGTTCATCCGCAGGTGTGTTTGCTTTCTTCATTCCGGTAGGAAGCAGTGGCCAGAAACACTGTTGGCTTCTGGGATATGTAGTTTGTTTTTAATAATATTACAGTGTGGACTCATTTAAATAAAAAATAGCGACACCTCTCCTTTGTTTTTGTCCGATTGCTTGGTTCTGCTCCCGTTAACTTTTCTTTTTTAAATCCTGTACCATCCCAATCACCAGTAAAAGTAAAGTTGTTTCCCATCCCATAACCCATGGGAATCCTGAAAAAATGTCACCCTCTTGTATGAATACAGGGTTATGCTTCACATAATAACAAATATTGAGAAAAACTTACCAGTAAGGAAGTGATCGGAACAGACTGTATTGGTACAGACTTGTGGATTTTATGGCAGCCCTGCACAGGGCAGCCAGCCAGGCCTTCGTTCTCTCTCGTAAGTGCCTCGGTTTGTTCCCCTTGGGTGGTTATTACAGCTGGTATTCTATAGAAGGACTTGTCTACTTCGGGTCCTGCCCTGTTTGAACATCCAAATACCGCACAAAAGTTGACCATTGTGATGTTTTCTGCTTCACTGAATGTAAACAGCTAACAGTGCGCAGTACACTTGTCTTCCAACATGGCGGATCGCCGCAAGTCATGTGACCAGTGACGTCATGTGGCATGGGTCTATAGGGGGCCAATCATATCGTGCATCCCTAGTTGTTGCTGTTGTTTTTTTTTCTCTCTTTTTGTTCTTCCTAGTCCAGAGACGAACCGCTGCAAACAGTGTGCCCATGAGAGTAAAACTATAGTAGGATTTACTTGTCATATGAAACTTTTCATATGAAAGGTTTTTTTTTTTTTTTTTTTTTCAGTGTCTTACAGGTGTTTTCAACAGCAGCTGAGATTGAGAGAACAATGCGGTTTTCTGGGTCTCATCATCTCAGGTAGTTTTATTTTAGTCTGTTGCAATAGACCACTTACTGTAAATGACACATTAGTTAAGAAGTTGAGGAGAGGAGAGGAGTAGAGAGGAGAAGAAAGGAAAGGAGAGGGGAGGAGAGGGCTCCATATCAGTGTTGTTTTCATTAACAATGACGATGACGAAATCATTTCGTTGACACACCTTTTTTTCATGGCGATTACGAGACGATGACAAGCTAAACATGTCTCTATGATGACTAAAACATGACGAGACGTATGTACATTTTCGTTGATGAGACTGGATGAAAATGTTCGTGTCTGGTCTGTCAGATGTTCATAAAGCAGGAAATGTATTAATCTGTCTGTCAAAAGTTTAAAAAGTAGTTGCATCCTCTTCTTGTTTGGGCACGCCAACCATCACTTGGCATGCTGCCGCGTGCACCTCAGAGTTCTGCAGGTTTACCAACTCGCATCCACCCGAACCAAGACCCACGAACTGTGGCTCTCCCTGTCAAATCTGACCCGCACATAGCACATTAATTTCCTAAATTCACAGCAGTCTCTGTCATTTTGCCATGTAGGAGCTTTATTTATGATTTAGAGATTCCTGCATAAAAGATCATCATCCTGGTTGTAATTGACCTATGGCTAAGCCACGCCCCCTCCACTCACTCGGACAAACAACATTCGGTGACAGGCGCTATGTAACATCTCGGGAGATGACAGCTGTCAACACGGACAGCAGACACGTGATCAGACAGAGAGATCATGACAAGATAAATTAAAAAACATAAAAACAAAACAAAAAGAAAAGAAATTGTTCACAAGTCTTAAACTGGGAGTAGAAATCAGCCTGTGAATCTCTGGGATGTGACTCGTGTCGCTTCCTCAGTTTCTAGCACAAACTACTGCACGGCTGCTGTTGTTGTGCCAAAAAGTGATCATCTGACAAAAACTGATCAAACAGCCACGGAAGCGGAGCAGTCTGGCTGCAGCTTGGAAGCCAGAGGCGTGTCGTTATCGACGTTACTACACGACACCTGTACTACACGACACCGTCTTATGTACTGTTACCACTTACCAAAACTAGCATGTTTAGCTAGTGTTAGCCAACTTAAACTAACGTTAGGGAAGGTAACTTCATATTTCTTTCAAGCAAAGTGACAACATGTTGCCTCAAATACGATGTTGCCTTACCTTAGAACAGATGTAGACATCCTTGTTCATTTTATCCGCGTTCAGTTGATGTTGTAGTCTGCCGCATAACTTTGGCTTGATGTGACTTGGTAAAAGGCAAAAAATACACCCTGTCACCCAGCCTCTCAGGATACGTAGTGTCGGAGTTGCATGTACCCCATGCACACCGTTTGACCATTTTAAACTAAAAAGAACACATAAAAACGAACAAAAACGGACAAACTTCAATGCATTTCAATGGACGTTCAAGCAGAGAATGTCCGAGTGTATGGGATAGCTGTGCGCACTGTGATTGGCTTATAGCGATTGGGGGCGTGGTTTAGCCATAGGTCAATTGGTTCTCCGTCCCTGGTTCACATCAGTGTCGCTGCTTGCTGTAAATGATCCCAGCGTCTGATGTTTAAAACACGTCATGTCCAATGAAAAAGAAACTTATTCTCTCCGCGACCTGCCCAAACTACATAGATATCCGCCCACACCTAAAACGTGATATTAGTCTTTGTCATTTCTATCTGCTAAACAGCGTTTTCGTGGGTTACCATCGGGTATCTGAACTGTTGCAGGACTCTGGTGCACACACCTGCGGTCAGACACGCAGCTGCTTGGCTGCGCTGGTCAGAAACGGTGGGAAGTTCGGCTCTTTTCAGAGCCAGCTCTTTTGATTCAGCTCCCAAAGAAGAGCCGGCTCTTTGGACTCCCGAACGGCTCTTAATTTAAGATATTTATAGCCCTATATTTTACCTTAATTTTGCAATAAATTCATGGTTTATGTGTTAAAAACTTTTTTGCATTCAGTATTGTTATGAGAACCCTTAAAATTCTGTGCATTTATTCCATCTTCAAACTTTTTGTTTATTTGATAGGGACAGTACATATTAATGAACATATGTAGCAACAGAGGTAAACATGTTGGATTATCATTAACAAGCTAATTAGCATCAGCAGTCCCTTGGCAGGTAAAGAAAAGATACACAATACAATAAAACAACAAAATTAAACTTTCAGGTGTCACATGGTTATATTACAAGACAACACAATGCACTCTCCTCACCACTAACTCCCTTCACTTGCAATGGGACATAGCCTTTCTTTCTGTTTTCATATATTTGTACAAACTTATATGCTCAAATGTGACTGGCAGCACAGCCTCCATGGCCAGTTATTCTTTTCTTTTTAAAAAAAATATAGCCTAACTGACTAAAACTAGACTAAAACATTTTTTAATTTCGTCGACTAAAACTAGACCAAAACTATCAGATACAGAAATGACTAAAATGTGACTAAAACTAATAACCATTTTCGTCAGAAACTCAGATAGCTGCCAAAAACAACACTGCCCCATATAACCTTATATGTTATCTGTCATAAACAAGAGATCACAGGTTTTTGGGTGTGTTTGTGTCATGAAGTCACTGTGTCACCAAGATGAGAATTTTTTTTCATTTTTTTTTCATTAGAGCTGTGACACCAAGATCATGCAGATTTGGTTTTTAGCAGCAGTGTGGAAGGAGAGGATCCTCCACTCTCCCTGTAGCAAGCTACAAGTCAAAACTCACTTTTAGTCCAAAGTTGTTTAATGATTTTTTTCTCCAAATTGCCTTGCACATCTGCAATCAAAGCGATTACTGGTTTTGCAGTTTGAGGTTGTTTAAAATATACTGTAGATATGTTGAGGTCACCTAAACTTGAATACATTTCACACACATCCTATTATTATTTGTACATTTTGATGTATTTTATACTTGGGTCACCAATTACAAGCTGTATAGCTTCTGGTGAGTCCCATTTTGCAGATCTGGCTCTTTGCTGGAGACTGAGAACCTTATGCTGTATTTTATGATGATTTGCAAATAAATGAAATGAAATGAAATCCTATATTAATTCTTAATAAAAAGTTTTGTTTTTTTGCAGCATTGACTCTTGTTTTATTTAACAGCAGAACATAATCTAATGTTTTGATACATTTTGGATTCTAAGCAATCACAGTGCTTAACTTGCTAAACAAAGATCAACTGCAAAAACATAGTACAATAAAATATTGTATTATGAAAACACAGCTATTTACTGGCAAATTTAGTTGCCAGGTATCACATGTAATTTGAATGTGATACAAGATAATGTTGTAAACTAAAATACAATTAAATGTTGTTTCTAAGATAAAGTAGCAATACATTACTGTAATTTTGATATGGCAAAAACCTGTAAACAGTATCCAATTAAATACTGTAAATATTTTTTACAGTAATTGACAACAATTTTACAGCACTTTATTGGCAAATTTTTTGCCTGTTATGTAGAGCAAATTCTACAGGAAATTGTCACAGTGAAGGTCCAGTGTATCATTTAATAAATACAAACTGGGGCGAATCTCAAAATTACTTTCCAGAACTGCTTGTGTAAAGGAATTAATTGATTTCCAGAAACTTATTAAAAGACCACATTCCCAAAACATATGCAAAAAATGTTCCACCTGATCTTTTACATCTTGGACATTTTGGAGAGACATCCTTTGAAATTTTGTGCATTTTTATTGGAGTCAAATAGAATTTGTGAATGAATTTATAATTAGCTTCTTTAATTTTATTACTAATGAACAGAAAGAATATTTTTTCACACATATTTAACCACACATTTTCTTCAAAAACCATCCCCAGTTCCTTTTCCCATATCTTTGATATTGTTTGGAAAGATGACAAACCTCCTTGTGAGAGAATATTATGAAATTCACTGATCTTCCCTTTAATTGTATTTGACATTGGGACTGTGTCCTCTATTTCAGATTCAGATTTCCCGATTTACAGTTTATTTTCTTTAATAAGTGATAAAACACGACTCCGTATCTGTAAGTATTTTAAAAAATCTCTGTCAGAAATGTTGAATTCTGATTTTAAGTCTGTGAATGATTTTAACTGCATGTTTGGATTTAAAAAAATCTTTAAACTGTTTTAAACCAGCGTTTGTCCACTCCCTATGTTAATGTCCTTTGTATTCAGGTCTGGGTTTTGATAAATGATAGAGTGAATTGAAGTACAGGTGGTAATACCTTTTTTTCCCTGCAATCTCTTAATGCTAACAGCGTATTGAAAACAGAAAAACATTTGTCTATATGTTTTAATTTTTCAAACTTATGTATAAATATGAGGGAGACCAAAGTCATGGGTTCAAAAAACTTTGCCTCCAATTGAACCCACAGAGACCCCTGACTAACCATCACCCAGAATACCAGATTTCTTAATTGAGCTGTCCAGTAATAAAACTGAAGATTGAGGAGATTGAGACCTCCCACAGATTTCGGTTTCACTAATGTCATTAAACTAATCCTAGGTTTTTTTATTGCTTCAGATAAATTTTGATATGCAGCTATTTAATGATTTAAAGAATTCCAAAGATAAGAAACATGGTAGCACCTGAAAAAAGAAAGTTAAATCTTGGTAAGACATTCATTCTAATAACATTTATCCGTCCTAATAGTGATAATGGTAGAGAGGACCATGTTAATAAGTCTGATTTAATCTTTTCTCTAAGGGGTGTGTAATTTTCTTTAACCAAATTATCTAAGTTGGAAGTTATATTTATTCCCAGATATTTAAAGCCCCCTGGGCCCAGTATTTCAAAAATTTTAATCCAGATCAAAATGATCTGGATTTCCAAATCCCTGGATTCAGGTCCTTGGATCTCAGATTGATATCTGGGTATTTCAAAACTTTGGTGGATTGGATCAAAATGATCCCGATCCTGTTAGATGGAGATTTACAAATCTGTCCCTCCCACTGGATCATTGACAGGAAACAGGAAATGATGACATAAAGAACTTGTCATGAGCGTGTGTCTGATCAATATGATCATGTATCAGTCAGCTCAGAAAGAAGAGGTGAAGGTAAAGAGTAGGATGCTTGACAGGCAGTTAAGTAAAAAAGTTTATGTGAAAATGAAACATGGTTATCAGTTAATTATGCAAGCATTTTTATTTATGGAGCGTCAACATGTTTACTTTGTGACAGAAATTTAACTTTTCAGGATCCGTCTGTAACTGTCACTAAATTCTGAGCTATGTGCAGATTTTGTTTACTTATTTTAAATGATGGACTGCAATCACAGCTACGTTCAGATTTGGGGAAATATTGTAGATGTGTCGTTTGTCACACAAGCCATCCTTTCATCCCGGTTGTAGTGATGTGAAATCATGTTTGCGGGTCGCCACTAAGGGGCGCTGTTCATTGTGATTGTGATGTCAGAAAGTGAAGAAGAAGAGAACATTTGGCTTTTGTAGATAGCAGAAAGCGGCAGCAATGAATGAATGAATGCACCAGGCAGAGTAATAAAAGTTCTGAAATCTACAGCGGTGGTGGGACATTTTCTTGTGCATTCAGCCTAAACAACGTGCTGCAACATTTCCTCTTTAATGACATGGAGGCGTTTGTCTGGATGATAACGGTATAAGAGACAAAAGACCGCTTTCCAGAACAAGTTTGAAAGGGTTGGAACTGTATTATTGCCTAAAGCGCTTTGAGTGGTCCACATAGTGAGTAATTTAGCGCATCACTGGAACAAAAAAATGTTGTCCATGGGTGCCGTTTCAAGTGTGGTTACACTCTTCAAATCTTAAAAGTGAAAAACAGGTCTCATGCAAAAATAATTTACTTTGCAGAAACAAGAGCACTTTGTTGTAAATTTGGCTCCATCACGATGCGTATGAAACATTTCATTTTTGAAAATATATCATATTATTTCTTCAGTATGAAAGGAGTAGATTTATGTAGCAGATTCGGAGTGAAAGATGTGTAGTTCGTGACTGCAGCTGCCAACCTCATTGTTTTCCACACATCAAGATCCTCCTCAAATCCACCTCTGAGGTGGGATTATTTTAATCCCCATTTTCAGGATCAAAATGGTCCAGATTTGGGCCCAAACTTTTGAAATACCCAAAAGAGCAAAAAATCTGGATTAAAGGTAGGATTGGATTTACAGATCTGGATTTCAATTTTCAGGATTAAATCTCGTTTGAAATACCCAATTTCTGATCAGATCTGGAAAAATCCAATCCACCTGGATTAATCCTGGTGGATTATTTTTGAAATACTGGGCCCTGGTGTCCAATGGAAGTGACACGAAGCAAGCATTTCTTCAGTTGGTGTCAAGTTCAACAGCATCGCATTTGATTTACTAAAATTTATCTAGTTAAAGAAAAAAAATCTAAACTCCTACAGTTAGTTATTACTGCAGCTTTTGGACAGTTGTAAATTGTTTTGATCCATTAAATAAAATTAGCACCCAGATTAAATTTGTGCAGGACAAAAAAGAGAAAATTCCATTCCACTCCGTCGAAAGCCTTCTCTGCATCTAAGGATAGAAGAAGAGAAGGCTCCTGGCGATTGTTAAGTAAGTTAAATATTCAAGGCTCTCCTTATATTGTCAGCAGTGACTGACTGATCTGGATTGATCAGCCTAGGCAGAACAGTGTCCAGTCTCCTTGCTAACAGCTTAGTGATGATCTTATAATCATGGTCCAAAAGATGTATAGGTCTATATGAGCAACACTGTAAAGGATCTTTTCCACTTTGAAGTAAAACACTGATATATGCTAAATTCATTGATTGAGGAAGTACTCTTTTATGACAGAACTTATTCAACATTGGTAAAAAAAAAAATAGGCTGAATCTCAGGCCAGAATTTCCTGTAAAATTCAATTGGGAAACCATCTGGTCCTGGGCTTTTATTTATAGGCATTGATTTAATAGTAGACAGAATTTCTATGTATGTAAATGAGGAATTCAAAAGAAGTCGATCTTGAAGGCTTACTTCTGGTAGGTTGACATGTTTAAGGTAATCAACTAGTTCCTCTTGTGAATATCCGCCCTGTGATTGATAAAGATTTTTAAAAAATTCAAAAAAAGTTTGATTAATCTCTTTTGGATGATAAGTTACCTTTTTTTCCTTAAAGGTGTCAAAACCTAGTGTTTTACATACACAATCCTTCTTCAATATCTTCAAATGAAGTTTTAATTATAGTTGGGTGGGACGAAAATTTAATGAGCTCATTTTAACCTCTTTTTATCCCCAACTTTTGTTTGTCGCGAGAATACGCACGAGAGTTAGACCTGTCTGTAAGTGCGTTCACGAGGCAAACGTCAAGGTCAAAACAAAGTTTTATCAGGACAGACCAAGTGAAGGAAAATGATGTCCCAACAGAGAAAAATGTGATAAAAACGTAACGGTGCGGTTGATAGAGAGAATCCGGAGTAAAAGGGCTAACTCTGATGAATATAAGGAGCGGACGTCTGACGTGAAGTTAACCAAACAGTGTTAGCTTCTGTAGCTACATTAGCAGCTTGTCTGTTTGTCTACCATCGTTTACTGGTTTAATGACCTTTTCTGCTTGCTCCTTTTTTAATTGATGAGCTAACAGTCTACTTGGTTTGTTTCCGAATTCATAATCCTTTTGTCTAATATAGTTCATTTTTTGTATTATATCATCTGAGATCTTAAAGGGACACTGTGTAATCGGGAGCAGCTCCCTCGTACTTCTCATGCTGCATTCGCGTGAAACCGGGCAGACCGCCGACCGCCGCTGCATGTAAAGTTATCACCGGCCTCTATGTGAAGATGTGGTGCGTCAGTTACAGTGACATCAGTCCACATCTGATTTGTTGTCATGGCGATGTCGTATTGTTTTCCCTGACCCATGTTTTACCGTCTTTCGCTCGGCTTCATTGATTAAAATGACATCTGGATTAGATTAGATTTATATCGCACTTTTTCCCTATCCAGGAACTCAAAGTGCTCACAGTAGGTCCATTATTCATTCACTCCTCATTCATACTTGGTGATGGTAAGCTATGTAGGTGGTTTGTTACCAACGGCCGTCTGCCCGACTGCACGTGAACCCAGCATCAGTGAGACGCTAGTTTCTCCCCACAGCAGCGCGGTGACTTTTCAAAGGCATTACGTCGAACTGAGCTGAAAACTCCGGTGTGTCCGGTGAGTTTCTGTGTTTTCCTACCGTCACGCTTCTCCCGAACGCAAAAACATGGCGATACGACATGGCAGCCTTCACCGAGCCGCCCCGCTCGATGTGTAAATGAATGATACGAACGGCAAATTTAGAACTTAGAGGAGCACTTCAGTTTGTTGATGGGAGTGATTACTGATTAATGAAAAAACACTTTTGAACCAAATAATCAGTTTTTGTGAATAAAACACAGGAGAACTTACACAATATCCCTTTAAGGTTTAATTTTGCTCTGACAGCAGTTAACTGTCTCCAATTATCTTCTGTGGGTGCACTCTTCTGGAGATTTATCGCACCGTGCTACTTCATATTCCAATTCTTTTCTTTGAGTTAATTTCTCATATTATTTAAAGGAAAAATATTAGATAATATGTTCTCTTGACGTAGTTTTTGCTGCTTCCCAAATAATGTTAGGACCTAGGGAAGAGTCATTATTCTCCTTGATATAATTTGATATCCATGTTCACATTTTCGATCTAAATTCATTATCTTTCAGGAGAGTGGAGTTAAATTTCCATCGTTTAGAGATAAACTGTTCCTGATCAAAATGAATTTTTAGATAAATTCTAGAGTGATCTGAGAGGATAATTGGATTTATTACACACTTATCATTTGAATATATTTTGAAGGCACAAAGAAATAACCCAGTCTGGAGTAAGAATTATGAGCGTTAGAGAAAAAAGTATTATCCCTGGCACCAGGGTTCAACTCCCACCAGACATCGGTCAAACCACATTCGAAACATAACCCTTGAAGGACTTTCGAAGATTTAGGGTTGGTGCTCTTTCCTTGATTGGATTTATCTATTGAACACATTGTTAGATTTTTTTTTTTTTTCTTTACTTGTCCTGTCCAGCATCGAAGCAAGCAGAATGGAAATCTGATTGCTTTATTCTGTTGAACAGTTTTGCTTTACCAAGCGGAGCTTTATGAACATAAGGCTCCACTTGATATCATGTTTATTCATTTTATTTCTTTAATTAAACATTTGTCTATTACACCATTCCATTTCACATTGCTGGGCCTGACAAGGGAGAAATGAAAGTTAACAGAGGTAATGATAGAAAGTAAAACAGAGAGAAAGGAGTAAGGAAGAGGAAGAGAGAGAGGAGAGAAAACATGAATCCACTTACACAGTTCACTGGTACATCTGTACAGCGATCCCTAAAAAACCAAGGTCTCTGTTGGAAAACAAAACAAGCAATCCCCTACAGGAGGACCTGCAGGTGGCTTAAATATCCTCAGATCATACAAACACACGCAGAACTACACACAGAAGAGGTAAAACCTAGTCAGCGCAACGGCGAGCAGAGAAGAGGTAAAACCTAATCAGCGCAAAGGGAAGCAGCGTCACAGTGTCAACATGCATAATAAAGGGTGCTCCATGGTGATCATCGGGCTGGATACAGTCCTGCTCCAGCAGCAAGGCAGCCCAGATCTGAGACTTTCTGGGAGTTTGTTCCAGACATGTGGAACATAGAAGCTGAACGCAGCTTCTCCATGTCTGGTTCTGACTCTGGAAACTGAAAAGAGACCGAATCCAGATGACCTGAGGGGTCTAGTATAGGCTCATACTGGTTCAAGAGGTCACTGATGTATTTTGAGCCTAAACCATTCAGAACTTTATAGACCAATAGCAGAACTTTAAAGTCTATTCTCTGATGGACCGGCAGCCAGTGGAAAGACCTCAGAACTGGACTGATGTGGTCCACTTTTCTGGTCTTAGTGAGAACTCGAGCAGCAGAGTTCTGAATGAGCTGCAGCTGTTTAACTGATTTTTTAGGTAGACCAGTAAAAGGGTGTGCTTCAACTTCAGGGGGATCACACTTCTCAGCCTCCTTGGTAAAGTCTATTCAGGGGTCCTGGAGAGGAGGGTCCGTCGGATATTCGACCCTTGGATTGAGGAGGAGCAGTGTGGTTTTCATCCTGGTCGTAGAACAGTGGACCAGCTCTACACCCTCTTCAGGATCCTGGAGGGGGCATGGGAGTTCGCTCAACCAGTCTTCATGTGCTTTGTGGACTTGGAGAAGGCGTTCGATCGTGTCCCCCGGGGATTCCTGTGGGGGGTGCTCTGGGAGTACGGAGTGTCGGGACCCCTTGTTCAAGCTGTGCGGTCCCTGTATGATCGGTGCCAGAGCTTGGTCCGCATTTCCGGCTGTAGGTCAAATCCATTCCCGGTGAGAGTTGGACTCCGCCAAGGCTGCCCTTTGTCACCGATCCTGTTCATAACCTTTATGGACAGGATTTTTAGGCGCAGCCGAAGTGTTGAGGGGATCCAGTTTGGTGGCCTCAGGACTGGGTCTCTGCTGTTCGCAGATGATGTGGTTCTGTTGGCGTCATCGGGCTGTGATCTCCGCTGGAGCGATTTGCAGCTGAGTGTGAAGCGACCGGGATGAGAATCAGCACCTCCAAATCCGAGACCATGGTCCTCGCCCGGAAAAGGGTGGAGTGTCCTCTCCGGGTCGGGAGTGAGGTCCTGCCCCAGATGGAGGAATTCAAGTATCTCTGGATCTTGTTCACGAGTGAGGAAAAAATTGAACGGGAGATGGACAGACGGATCGGTGCGGCGTCTGCAGTGATGCGGACTCTGCATCGGTCCGTCGTGGTGAAGAAGGAGCTGAGCCAGAAGGCGAAGCTCTCGATTTACTGGTCCATCTACGTTCCTACCCTCACCTATGGCCATGAGCTGTGGGTCATGACCGAAAGAACAAGATCGCGGGTACAAGCGGACAAAACAAGTTTTCTCCACAGGGTGGCTGGGCTCTCCCTTAGAGATAGGGTGAGGAGCTCAGTCATCCGGGAGGGACTCAAAGTAGAGCCGCTGCTCCTTCGTATAGAGAGGAGCCAGATGAGGTTTCTCGGGCATCTGGTCAGGATGTCTGCTGGACGTCTCCCTGAGGTGTTCCAGGCACGTCCCAACGGGACAAGAACATGTCCCGAAGAACATGTGGAAAGAACAATTAGGCTCTTGTCGGGGAGGGGGGCAGCTCCTCCTCTGTTTGGCCTTCCTTTTGAGATAAAACTTGGTGTATCTCATTGTTGACATTCAGCACAGAGGGATGATGCAGGGAGTGAAATATATTGGAAGTGAGCAGCTTCACTCCAGATTTGTTGAGATTGAGGCCATTAGCCCTAAAAAGATGTCTCCGTTCCCCCAAAATACGAAAGTTGTTAATAAAATGCAGATTGTTAGTAGCACACGCTGATAAGAGCCAGTCATTCAGCGCCAGCAGCCTGCTGAATCTTAAATCCCCCTCCTCTGATGGTTGGTACAGGCCCGCTGATGAAAACTGCTGCATCCAGAGATCTCACAGTTTTACTCAGTTCAGTGAAGTCCCGTTACAGAACCTCAGATTGTTGCTTGGACACATCTTTGAGCCTGTGTGTAGAACAGAGGTGAAAGTAAGCCGGAACAGCCCGGAACTGCGTTCCGGTAAGAAATGTTCGGACCTCTCCTACCGGAACGGAACCAGAACGCTACGCAAAGCAACTTTCACGACTGGCGGGCTGACCATCGGGAGCACCGAGACGTTTCGCGGTCTGCCCGCCGAACTGGCCTGCTCAGTGATTGCACACAGTCAGGTCGCCCGTGATATTTAAATAAACAATCCGTCATGCTGCTCATCGGGGCATCTACTGTACCCCGCTGGAGCTCACACAACGTAACAATGTTGGACAGAAACAAACACACCCTACTGTCTGTGACAACGTTGGACACGCGCACCTGCCCCCCTCACCCTCCTCCCGCACCTTTGCAGATGCAGAACGAGATCGAAAAGGCAATATATGTTATATAGCATATATAGCCATTGCATAAATAGTAAATTACTGAATCTGAATAACTGGGAATTATGGGTGACTTTTGAACTTTTCTTACAAAGATGGAAAAGGGAGCAGTGTCTGCCTGTAAGCAGCTGCAAGAGGACTGTCAGCAGTGGTGGATAGCAGCAGTCAGGAATAAGACCAGGAACCTCCAGGTACAATTTAAGTACAAACTAAACATGCAGGTGATGCTTTTATATTTATATTTTATTCATGATACTCAGTATGCAATTAAATTTACATGTGTAGATTATTTAAAGTGTTACTGTCATTCTGCAGAGGAACAACATACACTGAGTGACTATGGTTGACACAGTAGTCTAATTTCTAACTAGTCTGGTACCTGTTAGATTAAAAATAGGATTAGTCTCAAGTTAAGGTGGACAATGGTTTAACCTATTTTATTTGATATGTGTGGTAAGTCCTTTGGCAAACAAATAAAAATGGAAGTGAGGAAACTCAACGTGTTCTTTCTCACAACAGAGAAAAAGCTTGAGTGATGTTGAAGTTATTGTTCTGATTCTCTCTCTCCTGAATGAGTACTTAACCTGAAAATAAATGTAGCCTATAACTTGTCATCTATTGCATGATGTGTCTGATATGTTACATTATGCCAGGGTTTCCCAACCCTGGTCCTCAGGGACCCCTGCCCTGCATGTATTCCAGGTTTCCAACTTCACCACACCTGATTCAGATCAACTCAACTGCTCATCAAGTTCTTTGCAAGCTGCTAACGAACCTTTTATCTGAGTCAGGTGTGCTGAAGTAGGAATATCTGGAAAACCAGCAGGGCGGGGGTCCCTGAGGACCAGGATTGGGAAACCCTGCATTATGCTCTTATGAATGTGTACAAGACTGAAAAATCAGTCAGAAAAGAGCACGCTCTTGGTATGATGCGAGCACGCAAAGCGCGTGAGCAAAAAAAAAAAAAAAAAAAAATTCTAGTTGCACAGTTCCTGCAAGAATCTTATCTTACTTTCACCACTGGTGTAGAACAATGTATCTCACAGTTGGGTATTCAGCCAGAGTTTTCAGAAATCCCTCCTGCATGTCATTGACCATATCCTTAGGAAAACAGAGCACTTTGGTGTTCTTTCCACACAGCCACTGAACATCCTTTACAATAGGGGATTATCACGCTTACCGGAAGTTCCCGGATTTTGACACTTCCTCTTCCGGGCCATGTTAACAACCGCCGTTCCTGCTCTGTTATACTGTTTAAATCGGATAAACTCCAAACATATTTAAGTTTTCATTCTAGACTGAAGTGATACTGGATCAAAAGCTGGATCAAAGCGATCGATTTGCCGCGATGAAGGGCCGAACTTTATACTAAAACACACGTTTGTTTGTCGCCGGTGGGGCACGACACCGGCACTTCACAGCATGCTAGCATTAGCCAGCTAATGTTTACTGACGTGCTTAACATTGTGAGTCTTAAAACACACAAACATCTGAAAATCGGGTCTGTACCTCCCCGTTTCCAGTGGAACAACTGGGGACTGCCAAGAAAGGAGACGCTTTCAGATGATTGTGTGTTTTCAGCCGCACAAAGTTAGGCACGTTATCGAGCTGGCTAATGCTAACCTGCTAACACGACTGCGCAGTCTGCCGGCCACAAACAAACGTGTGTCGTTTTATTATAAAGTTCGGTCCTTCACCGCGGCGAATCGGTCGTTTTAATCCACTTCTTCCTCAGCATCACTTCAGTTTGGAATGAAAACTTGGCATTGGCGTTTATCCGATTTACAAAGTTTAACAGAGTAGTAGCTGGCGGACTATTGTTAGCAGGTTAGCATTAGCCAGCTTGATGACGTGCCTAACTTTGTGCGGCTGAAAACACACAAGCATCTGAAAACGTCTCCTTTCTTGGCAGTCCCAGTTGTTCCACTGGAAACGGGGGGGTACAGACCCGATTTTCAGATGTATGTGTGTTTTAAGACGCACAAAGTTAAGCACGTCAGTAAACGTTAGCTGGCTAATGCTAGCATGCTGTGAAGTGCCGATGTCGTGCCCCACCGGCGACAAACAAACGTGTGCTTTATTATAAAGTTCGGCCCTTCACCGCGGCAAATCGATCGCTTTGATCCAGCTGGATCAAAAGCGTGATAATCCCCTATAAGGAGACGTTTTCAGATGCTTGTGTGTTTTCAGCCGCACAAAGTTAGGCACGTCATCAAGCTGGCTAATGCTAACCTGCTAACAATAGTCCGCCAGCTACTACTCTGTTAAATTTTGTAAATCGGATAAACGCCAATGCCAAGTTTTCATTCCAGACTGAAGTGATGCTAAGGAAGAAGTGGATCAAAACGACCGATTCGCCGCGGTGAAGGACCGAACTTTATAATAAAACGACACACGTTTGTTTGTGGCCGGCAGTCTGCGCAGTCATGTTAGCAGGTTAGCATTAGCCAGCTCGATGACGTGCCTAACTTTGTGCGGCTGAAAACACACGCGCATCTGAAAGCGTCTCCTTTTTTTGGCAGTCCCCAGTTGTTCCACTGGAAACGGGAGGGTACAGACCCAGTTTTCAGACGCTTGTATGTTTTCACAAGCGAAAAGTTGGTAACGTCAGCTAACGCGAGCTTGCTAACGCTAGCTGTAGTGTAGTCTGCATCATTGAAGTGCCGACTACAGACATACGTGCAACCTTGTTTTATTTTAAGTTTCGGTCCTTCACTCCGACAAATCGCTTTCATCCACTTCGTCCTTGGTGTCTTTTCAGTCGGGAATCCATGAAAACTTAGGTACGGCTGGCGTTGTTTATTAGATGTACACAGTGGAACAGAGCAGCAACATTGAGCCATTCCTGGCCCGGAAGAGGAAGGTTCAGATGTTTCAACTTCCGGAAACCGGAACGCGGAAGCGTGATAATCCCCTATGGAATCACGTATAATCAGAGTTTCAGGCCCAGCCTTCAGCTTCCTCAGCTTTCTCTTCGGCCTCTTACTTTCTGGTGGGTGATCGGTCTTCACCCTGCTGCCTTGGAATGGATGGTCATCAGGTAGAGATCCAGGGTCCTCTGACAGTGCAAAAAATCTGTTCTGCAGTTTAACATTTGGTTGTTTTGGAGGTCTGTGGTTAATCTTCTTGTCCTTGGTTGCTGTAGGTGGAGGCCAGTTTGCCACATTACGGATGTTCACCCGATCTGCCTCACGTCCTCCCTTTTCCAGGAGACATGATTTACTTTTTGGCTTTGCACTGAGACGGTGCAAGGGAGGATTATCACTCGACGATTTGTTGTTACTCACAGAGGCAGCCTTTTTCTGGGTTGTGTTATCTTTGCCTTTTAGCCTTGTGTTAGCTTGCTCGTCTCCGCTGTTTTGGGTTACTGGGAGAGTTGTTCCATTTCCACACAGTCCATTTACCTACACATTAACTTCTATGCGATGCACTTTGATATCCATCTTCTGTAGGAGGGCTTGGTAGTTGACTGTGGAAAGGAAAGGCATCTTGTTGCTATTAGCCTAGCATTAGCTCCTTTCCAAGCTATTTGGTTGAGTGCTAAACCCAGGCTGTGTCAGGCTTCAGCTGTGTGTAGGCCACACACACACACAGAGCGCTGAAGATAAAAGAACTAAAAAAAACCTTAGTTTCAGTGAAAAAATGTATGACTACCAGTAATTTACAAGTTTCCAAAAGTAACTGCAAGCAAAAAGGGGAAAAATCAGTATAAAATCAAGCAAAGAGAAAGCAAAGCAGGAGCAAAGCAGAGAGCGTCTGCACGGCAGCAAGCAGCCTTGCGGACAGTATAAATGGCCATGTTAATCCACCAGTAGCATACAGGAAGATCAACGCAGTTTGGAGCTCATCAGAGCACATTTCTACCCAGTCGCAAGTCAAGCAGGGTGGTTTGAGGATGATCCAGCTGCAGCTGAGATCCAGCAGCCACAGCTGTGAACGGCTGCTTGCAAACGTCAGCTATGGAACATCATACACTGATATACGCATCTAGTATGGAGTTTATTTTGTGTTTTAATAGAAATCAAGAAAAAAAATAATCTGAAAGAGGAAAACAGTTTTGAATCCAAAATAAAAAATATTGAGAGAACAAATTTGCACACTGATAGCAAAAACTGATGTGATTTGAGACTAAAGAAAATGTTTTAAAGGAAAATATTTTGTAATAGAATAAATAAAAATAAATTGACATTTGGAAAATTACATTTGTGTCAGAGTGAAAACATTTTCTCTAAAAAAAAAATTTCTCTCAAAACTTTTTCCTTCTCGCTTTCAAAACCTAAGTATTTGCTCTCAATTCAGAATTTTTCTCTCGATGTAAACTCTCTCATGGGCGGGCCTGTGTTCCTATTGGCCAGTCTCAACAGAACTGACAGCCGGGTGGTGATATTCTGGGTAAAGGTGGTGACGCCTTCCTCGTTAATATTCATGAGGAAACTCTCGCTGAACCAGAAGTACTGATCCAGCAGCACGTTTAGAAGGACTCAGACTAGCGCTTTCTGAACGGTTAATAAATGCTGCTGCTGCTTTGGGAAACATGGATACACATCGCTGCGTCTTTCATAAAAGTTAATGAAATAAGCAACCAGGTTATAGTTATCCGTGTACACTTTTAGACATCGACTCGGGTCGAGTGGCTGCAGCCTCAGCCCTGCCAGTGTCTGACGAGACGTGTTAAAATTTTCGTTGATGAGATGAGATGGAGGAAAATGTCAGTGCCTGGTCTGTCAGATAATTATAAGATGCAGGAAATTCCTGCTTATTGTGCATTAATCTGTCTGTCAAAAGCTAAAAAAAGTAGTACATCATCTTTTTGTTTGGACGCATCGACCACCACTTGGCGTGCGGCAGTTCTGCACAGGTTTTACCAACTCGCATCCGCTGGAACCAAGCGGCAACCTCCGGTGGCCAGCAGTGATGCAACCCGGAAATTGACATTTTCTGTAATATTCCCTTCATCCGCTAGGGGCTGGCTCCAAGAGCGAGCAAATCCCCATAGACTCCCATGTTAAAAACGCCAACTTCACAGCAGAAATAAACAGGTTTACAGCCTGGTTCAAAAATCATTTTAGGTTTATTAGGTCAAGTTTACCTTCATGTCAACTGTGAGGGGGGTGAATTTTTTTATAACTCATTCGTTTAGATGCTATTCATTCTTCAAATTACACATAATTAAGGGCGTGTCCTTATGATTGACATGCGGCAGACCGGAAGCTCCGCCTGCCGACCGGAGGCTCCTAGTTAGCTCCTTCTTTGCTCTTAATAAGGTCTCAGTTTGTTACAGAGTCGCACAACGGTGGTATTTAGTCAGCGAATTGCAAGTCTAAGCATGTCTTACCTTAACCATGCCGCTTAGGGGGCTTATCTTTGTTAGCTCCTCTTAGTTTCTTGTTAGCTCAGTTAGCGTTTAGCCCACAGTACGTCAGCTGTCAATCATTTGCCCCGCGGCCGCGCTGTGCCCATTTTAGTATTTTCCTGGAGTGACGACGTACGTTACACGGCAAGATGGCGACGGTAAAACACGCCCACCTGGCTTCACATTTCTCTACTCAGAAGAGACCGGAAGCTACGTCCAGTAATTATATACAGTCTATGGCTGGAACCGAGACCCACAAACCGCGGCTTTCCCTGTCAGACCTGAGCAACACGTCAATTCCTAAATGTAAGAACCGTGATATTAATTAACTGACTGCCACCTGAGGAGAAGGACTCCTCTCCTGACTAACTGGATCCAGCAGGATAAAAGGCGGCGTGCGGACAGATAGGACTGAGAGCGGAGGAGGCGTAGGCGGCGCAGAGAGATGGCGGCGGCGACTGAGAAGTGCTGCTTGGGAGCTGGAGCCGCTCCTCCGGGACCGAGCAGCCGTTCTCACCGTACGCCTGTATGTATGACCGTCCGTGGGAGCGGCTGTTGAAGTCCCGGGGGGGGCCCATGGACTGATGGTTGCGGCTGCTGTCGACTCTGTACTGAGCCCAGATAGCAGGAGCCGGGAGAGAGAGCGAGACGCCGACCACCGCAAGCCTTTTAGTCCATTTTAGTCTTTCTTTTAGTTCCTTTTATTTCACTACTTTATATTTGGGCATTTTACTTAAGTTAGCTATTTATTTAATCACGTAGGCCTATTCATTTGAACTTAGTTTTATTCATTTTATTTCTTAATCAAGTTTTGTTTTAACCACAAGGCTCCCTGCTGGTGATGCCTCTTTCTTCCTCCTCCTCTAGCAGTCGCCGGTATCAGGAAAGAACCACACGTCACACACACAGTTGACGCAGCATCAACCAAGCTGCTTGACTGCTTTGGTCAGAAACGATTAAATGATTATGGACACACTTGCAACAGCCTATCCATTACGCGCTGATGTGCGCCGTCTCTGCGCGCCTCTCCACTTCTGTAGCTGAACTAAACCACGCACATTGCCACAGATCAATTTTATATTGAAAAAAAATATTGCAGAAAGGGGTTATGGGTTATTGGAAGTGTGTCCAAAATCATTTCATCGTTTCTGACCAAAGCAGTCAAGCAGCTTGGTTGATGCTGCCTCAACTGCGTGTTGTGCATATGTGCACCAAAGTCCTGCAACAATTCGGATACCTGACGGATAACCCGCAAAAACGCTGTTTAGCAGACACAATGTCAAAGATTAATATCACGGTTCAGGTGAGGGCGGATATTTATGCAGTTCGGGCGGGTCGCAGTGAAAATAAGTTTGTTTTTCGTTGGACATGACGTGTTTTAAACATCAGACCGGGATCATTTCCAGCAGACAGAGACAGTGCTGGTAATGTGAAGCAGAACGGGAACAAAGTGGCAAAATGGCAGATTAATGCACAATAAGCAGGAATTTCCTGCATCTTATGAATGTCTGATAGACCAGACACTGACATTTTCCTCCAGTCTCGGCAACGAAAATTTTAACACGTCTCGTCAGACACTGGGAGGGCTGAGGCTGCAGCCACTCCACCCGAGTCGATGTCTAAAAGTGTACACGGATAACTATAACCCGGCTGCTTATTTTATTAACTTTTATGAAAGACGCAGCCATGTGTATCCATGTTTCCCAAAGCAGTAGCAGCATTTACATGTATTAACCGTTCAGAAAGCGCTAGTCTGAGTCCTAAACGTGCTGCTGGATCAGTACGTCTGGTTCAGCGAGAGTTTCCTCATGAATATTAACGAGGAAGGCGTCACCACCTTTACCCAGAATATCACCACCCGGCTGTCAGTTCTGTTGAGACTGGCCAATAGGAACACAGACCCGCCCATGACACAGTTTTCACATCGAGAGAAAAATTCTGAATCGAGAGCAAAGACTTAGGTTTTGAAAGCGAGAAGGAAAAAGTTTTGAGACAGAAATTTTTTTTTTAGAGAAAATGTTTTCACTGAATGCAAAAAAAAAAAGCTATTTGAGAGTAAAAATATATTTTTGAGAGAGCTTTTTTCCCTTGAAAATAATTTTCCAAATGTCAATTTATTTTTATTTATTCTATTACAAAATATTTTCCTTCAAAACATTTTCTTTAGTCTCAAATCACATCAGTTTTTGCTATCAGTGTGCAAATTTGTTCTCTCAATATTTTTTATTTTGGATTCAAAACTGTTTTCCTCTTTCAGATTATTTTTTTCTTGATTTCTATTAAAACACAAAATAAACTCCATATCTAGCAGCAAGAAAGTGCTATTACGTCACCATTTAGACCCTAGTCACACAAAAATAGACTCTGTTTTTGGCCAAATTCGCAGATGTTAATGTGAATAAACTCTCTTTAAAGAACCCCACTCATCCGAAAAATCTTCAGGCTCAGGCTTTTTATTTGCGTTAAACCCTGTGTATAACATACGTATACATCTACACATCACATGTATCACAGCGTTGTCTTTCACTGTTTCAGTTTGTAAATGGCCTTTTTCTTTTCTGCCAATATCCAGTGAGAAGAACCTGCTGTAGCTCCTCAATGTATAGTATGAGCCTAGTATGGTAGTACAGTTTTAATATAATCAGAAGTGGAAAATCCAGGCACCATAAAGTTAAAAGTCCTGCCAATTTTTGGTACTGTATGTACATTTAGAACAGTTGTTTTCACCAACAGGCTCATCTACTTGCAGAGGAGATGTTTAGTGGTTGGTTGGAGCACCTGCTGGACAGGATTTGTACTTTCTGGGCTAGGGATGGATGTCCACCCCTGGATGATATAGAATAGAATAGAATAGAATAGAATAGAATAGAATAGAATAGAATAGAATAGAATAGAATAGAATAGAATAGAATAATTCTTGACTGTCATTGTTTCATGGACAATGAAAATCAGTTTTGAAGTTCTAGTTGCGTCAAACTTAAAGTGCAATCAATCAAACTGTACTTCTGCAGCCTTCGCCTGAGATCCCTCGGGATGTTTGAATTGGCATCACTGGTATAACCAGCATCTTATGCTGGCTATACCAGCATAAGATGCTGGTCAGTATGGACCAGTATGCTGGTCACCAGCACATCCGTTGTATTAATAAGTGGCAACACAAAAATGTGCTTATTTGATTTTAAGATTTATGAAATGCGTATTTTTGTTTAAATGTTACAAATGTTGGAAGAAAACATTGTCATATGTTTTCATATTCAGAAATAACATAAAAACGTTAGGGATGCACCGATTGTGAAAGTCTGGGCCGATACCGATACCGATGTTTAACATAACAACTTGGCCGATGGCCGATGTTTTCTATTTTTATTTATTACTTCTTTTGTGCCACAGAAATTTACAAGTCTTTCAGCTCCTCATCAGTCTATCCTTGAATGAGCACAAATTCAATCAGACTAATTTATGAAACAGAAACAACCTTTAATGTCACTTTGTGGTTGACATTAGTTATAACAAGCTCTTTTCTGAAAACTTTTCAAAAACCTGGGACTGATAATCACTAAAAAGAATGCTTCAGTATATTGCCCAACAAAATTGATTGGTTTTAGCCTAATAAACAAAAACATACTCAATGAGAAGATTATTTTCATGGCCAAATAAAAAATATTTGTGAAGCATGTACTGCAAACTGCGTAATGCTGATCTTTTTCTTAAACGGTAAAATATTGCCACACGACCGCCGTCATCTTCGTTTCTCTACTGAGGAAAGTGCGCGGATGTCTTCTACCAGTATCTCCCCCCACCCGCCCAAAAAAGAGGGGGAAAAAATAGTTTTTCTTAAGCACAGCGTAGATGACACATGTAAATCATTTATATATATAGGCTATATAATAATTGGCCACTGCCATCGGCAAATGTAATTTTTGATGGCCGATGGCCGATGGCAGTTAACAAGGCAAACATCGGCCGATACCGATGTCCAGCCGATGCATTGGTGCATCCCTAAAAAACGTTCATTTGCTCATCTTCTGCCGCTTATCCGAGATCGGGTTGCGGGGGCAGCTGCCTAAGCAGGGAAGCCCAGAATTCTCTCTCCCCGGCCACAGCCGCCAGCTCATCCGGGGAGAATCCCGGGGCGATCCAAGGCCAGCCGGGAGACGTAGTCCCTCCAGCGTGTCCTTGGTTTCCCCCGGGGCCCCATTCCGGTGGGATGTGCCTGGAACACCTCACCAGGGAGGCGTCCAGGAGGCATCTTGACCAGTTGCCCAAACCACCTCACCTCTATACGGAGGAGCAGCAGCTCTACTTTGAGTCCCTCCCGGATGACTGAGCTCCTCACCCTATCTCTAAGGGAGAGCACAGCCACCCTGTGGAGAAAACTCGTTTTGTTCGCTTGTACCTGCGATCTTGTTCTTTTGGTCATGATCCACTCATGGCCATAGGTGAGGGTAGGAACGTAGATGGACCAGTAAATCAAGAGCTTAGTTTTCTGGCTCAGCTCCTTCTTCACCACGATGGACCGATGCAGAGTCCGCATCACTGCAGACGCCGCACCGATCCGTCTGTCCATCTCCCGTTCAATTTTTTCCTCACTCGTGAACAAGACACCAAGATACTTGAACTCCTCCACCTGGGGCAGGACCTCGTCCCCGACCCGGAGAGGACACTCCACCCTTTTCCGGGCGAGGACCATGGTCTCGGATTTGGAGGTGCTGATTCTCATCCCAGCTGCTTCATACTCGGCTGCAAATCACTCCAGCCAGAGTTACAGATCACAGCCTGACGACACCAACAGAACCACTTCATCTGCGAAAAGCAGAGACCCAATCCTGAGGCCACCAAACTTGATCCTCTCAACACCTCGGCTGCGCTTAGAAACCCTGTCAATAAAGGCTATTAATAGGATCGGTGACAAAGGGCAGCCTTGGTGGAGTCTAAACCTCACTCGAAATGGATTTGACCTACAGCCGGAAATGCGGACCAAGCTCTGGCACTAGGGTTGGGCATTGAGTTCCTGCTGGGGAGGGGTTCAAACAGTTCTAACAGTGGCCGTCCTGTGTGGAGTTTGCATGTTCTCCCAGGACTCCGGCTTCCTCCCACCGTCCAAAGACATGCATGTTAGGTTAACTAATCACTCTAAACTACCCTTAGGAGTGAATATGAGTGTGAATGGTTGTCTGTCTCTCTGTGTTGGCCGTGCGACAGACTGGCAACCTGTCCAGGGTGTACTCTGCCTCTCGCCTGATAATAGCTGGGATAGACTCCAATAACCCTCGCAACCCTGAACTAGATAAGCGGTACAGAAAATGACTGACTGACTTCGTCCTCAAAATTATTCATACCCTTCAATTAAAGAAGGAAAAAAGTCAGCCTTCAGTGGAATAAGTTGAAATTCTGTGAAAATCATGACATTGATTTTGAATTGTGGTTCAACAAAAACAAACACAAACACAAAAAATGAAAGCATGATGGGGCTCTGAAGCTAAAATGTAGTTGAGCAACACTTTGAGGCAATCACTGCAACCAGGTGTTTGCTCAAATGTTCAAAAAGACTTATACACCTGTTTACAGGTATTTTAGTCCACCGTTCATGGGAAAGGTGCTGTAATGTGTCTGGGACAGTTTTGTTTGTTTGTTTTTCTAAAATTATTATTTCCAACCACATTTGAAAATCAGTAGTTTATTTCTCAAAGTTATAATTTTGTAAATTTTTAATTATTAGTTTCTTTAGTTTCTTGTAATTTGAATTACTATTGTTGAATTTAGCATTTTCTTTAACTGGAGAGTATGAATAATTGTGAGGATGGTGTGTGTATGTGTGTATATGACCAATATAAATATTTTGGCTTGTCCTGCTCCTTTTATAAAGCCCTCTTAATTCTCTCTCAGCTGTCCACAATAAAACAGTAATCTCTGAATCAGTCTATCCATCCATCCATCCATCCATCATTCAATCAATCAATCAACTGTTGGTCCACAACAAAAAATTCACAAGTAAAAAAAACAATAAAAATTTGAAAAAGTTCAAAACCATGTTACCATGACGATGTCATGGAAGGAATTTTTGGATTATGTCACCATGATGTCATCACTCTTCAAAGAGCCATCAATTCAGATATGCCTTGTGACATCATAGAGTAACCATGGTGACATAACATTAAAGGCAGACTTTTTTAATACACTCCAGTACTGTCATAAAGGTAGCATTAATTGTGGACACATTTCAACACAATAGTTTCAAACACTGTCCACTTACATTACAGCTAAAATGGCCAACGTTTCCAACTACCGTAGGAACCAGCAAGAGCTGCTGGCAAGGAAAAATGAGCAAAGGCTCACACAGGAAATCAGGAAACTTGAACTTGAGAGAGTAAAGCTTTTAGAAACAAACAAGAAACAAGAAAGCATGATTTCTGTTCTGAAAGATGAAAAAGGCAAGATTAAGTTATTGGAGAAACAGACAAAAGATATGCAAAAGATCATTGATGACTTGCGTAAGAAGTCAAAAAAGGAGTTGGAGAATTTCAACAAAGACAAAGGAGCCTCACAGCTGTTGCAACTGCAACAAAATTTGGAAAAAGTTCAAAGAGAAAATGAAAAACTGAAAAAACAAATCCAGGAACTACAAACTGCACAAAATAGTCATGACGTGACACAGAAAGACTTAAAAGATGAAAGATCGCGTTGTCAGTATCTGACTGAGAAGATGGAAACTTTGACACCTTTGAAAGACAAAGTAAGAAGCTTGGAATGGGAAAGAGAAACGTTATTGGCTAAACTGAATAAATCCAAATCAGACGCGATAACTTATAAAAAACAAGCAGAAATGGTAATGGAGGAATTACAAACACCAGAATTTAAAAACAAGAAGTTGCTGGAGTCACTTTCAATACAAAATGTAATTAACAAATACCAAAAAGAGTTAAAGTCAAAAGAAGATGAGGTTATAATGCAACAGAAAACAATATCAATGCTTAAATTGGATATCGGAAAACTCGATCAACAGAATGAGGAAATGAAAACGAAAATAATAAACAAAACCAAAGAAATTTCCTGTCTGCGGGAGGAAAAACGAAGACGTGACACCAGTGAACAACTTCTCTCCTCCAAAATGAGGTCTCTTAAGAATAAGCTGGATTATCTCCAGGGTGAAGTTTCTAAAACTCAAACTCATCTTACTGACTGCAAGATGGCAAATGCAAAGCTGACTAGGGATGTCAAATCTAAAGATATGGATTTGAAGAAAATGACAAAAGAAAACTGTTCTATGAAGGACCGGATAGAGACGTTGGAGACCAGCCTGAGAACAACAAAAGCTACGATGAATGAAAAACCATCAAAGAACCAGGCTGCCTTGACCCGAGTTCATAACCTTGAAATTGATGTACAAAATTGCAAAGAGCAGATTGGGATGCATAAGAAGATAATAAACCAGAAGGAACATGATTTACTCATGCAAAGAGATATCATTAATGAACTGACCCTGAAAATTGCCAATCTAACAGACAAAGTAAAGGGTGTCTATGATGTACTGTCCACTACACAATGGGGACACCTCTATAAAGATCACTGGGACTTCTCGTCTGATGTGGTAAAGATACAAAGAAAAGGTCCAGCAACAGAAATGGAGAGTTCACACCTTGATGAAGTAGTACAACAACTACAGAGCTGTGAGTGGGAATATAGTCACGTGATATGTATAAATCCCAAAAAATGTCTTACCTCATTTCTCTGTAGGAATAAGATAGAGCGAAATGGCAAGCCGCTGAAGAGTGAGGTGAAAAAATTGAGAAAGGAGAAAACTTAAAAGACACCGGCCCTTAATCTGTTTCCAAAACTCTCCCCAATATGTTTTATTTTAAACCAAGGCAGAGCAGGGGACTTCAGACATGAAAACATGTAGTAGTCGCACTTTTCCACGCTCCAACCTGCCAACTTTTACAAATTCAGCTGTGAAACTGGCTTAGGTCTGAGACAACCACCAGCCCTCCCCACGTTGGAGTCATGTCTATTACATCTAAAAAAGGAGAAGGATGAACAAAAAACATTGGACTCCACAACCAGTGCAGTTACGTGTACGCTAACAGCTATGCTAACAGGACAAAAGATGTCGCTTCTGGCAGCCTTGCAGCGCTCTCCAAACTCGAATCCAAGCTGATCTGAGACTTTCTTTCTTTTTTTTTTTTCTACTCCGAGGGGGTGCTGCAGGGGAATGCCGTCGTACCAGGTCTATCCGGGCCATTGGCCGACATCCTCCCACAGACACCCCTCCTGTCTTTTTATTTCAAAATAAATAATCAAAGTAATAATAAGTATTATAATACTACTAATAATAAAAATCAAATACATGAATAATGAATACATAAAAATAAAAATAGCAGTAATAATAACATACATAAACTTTCTTCAAATATACACATATATGCATACATCTAATATATACATATACACACACACACACACACATATATACATACATGCATATGTACACACAGCACATACTTGTTTTTCCATACAATATTTGCAATATTCATAGATTTATTAAAGTCAATTCATCTGTTTAACTAATTTTCATCTGTATTCTAATTTAAAGATAATCATTAATCTTGGAAGGGTTCTCCAGTTTTAAGAGTAATGGAGACCAAAATTCTTGAAAGATATGACCACAGTTATGTTTTTCCAGAGTTAATTTTTCCAATGGTAAAAACGCTGACATCTGATCCAAAAAAAACTTAAAAGTTGGAGGGGAATCATCTTTCCAAAGTAAAAGTATACAGTTTTTTTTAGCAAAATATGTACTCATACTACAGTAATTTCGCATTTCTTTGGGTCTAGTTGAAGGTCCAGTGTATCATTTAATAAATGCAAACTGGGGCGAATCTCAAAATTACTACCAGAACTGCCTGTGTTAAGGAATAAATTGATTTCCAGAAACTTATTAAAAGACCACATTCCCAAAACATATGCAAAAATGTTCCATCTGACCTTTTACATCTTGGACATTTTAGAGAGACATCCTTTGAAATTTTGTGCATTTTTATTGGAGTTAAATAGAATTTGTGAATGAATTTATAATTAGCTTCTTAAATTGTATTATTAATGAACAGAAAGAATATTTTTTTCACATATATTTAACCACACATTTTCTTCAAAAACCATCCCCAGTTCCTTTTCCCATATGTTCGATATTGTTTGGAAAGATGACAAACCTCCTTGTGAGAGAATATTATGAAATTCACTGATCTTCCCTTTAATTGTATATGACATTAGGACTGTGTCCTCTATTTCAGATAACCTGAGTCGCAGTATATTCTTTAATAAGTGATAAAATGTAAGTATTTTAAAAAATCTCTGTCAGAAATGTTGAATTCTGATTTTAAGTCTGTGAATGATTTTAACTGCATGTTTGGATTTAAAAAATCTTTAAACTGTTTTAAACCAGCGTTTGTCCACTCCCCTATGTTAATGTGCTTTGTATTCAGGTCTGGGTTTTGATAAATGATAGAGTGAATTGAAGTACAGGTGGTAATACCTTTTTTTTCCCTGCAATCTCTTAATGCTAACAGCGTATTGAAAACAGAAAAACATTTGTCTATATGTTTTAATTTTTCAAACTTATGTATAAATATGAGGGAGACCAAAGTCATGGGTTAAAAAAACTTTGCCTCCAATTGAACCCACAGAGACCCTTGACTAACCATTACCCAGAATGCCAAAATTTCTTAATTGAGCTGTCCAGTAATAAAACTGAAGATTGGGGAGATTGAGACAGATTCCGGTTTCACTAATGTCATTAAACTAATCCTAGGTATTTAATTGCTCCAGATAAATTTTGATATGCAGCTATTTAATGATTCAAAGAATTCCAAAGATAAGAAACATGGTAGCACCTGAAAAAAGAAAGTTCAATCTTGGTAAGACATTCATTAATAACATTAATCCGCCCTAACAGTGATAATGGTAGAGAGGACCATGTTAATAAAACAAGACAAGCAATCCCCTACAGGAGGACCCGCAGGTGGATTAAGTATCCTCAGATCATAAAAACACACGCAGAACTACGCAGAGAAGAGGTAAAACCTTGTCAGAGCAACGGGAAGCAGCGTCACAGTGTCAACATGCATAATAAAGGTGCTCCATGGTGATACAGTCATGCAGATGCAGCCTCGTCTCTGCAAGGAGGAGGAAGCCGGCAAAGCTAAAGACCCAGGTCCCCAGCAGCCACCCAGAGGCCCAGATCGCAGCCACCTCCCCAAAAGAACAGACATACATCCCCCAGAGGGCAGCACGAGGCGGCCTCACCTGGAGCCCCCTGCTGTCTCGGGATCCAGGCCCCAGCGGACCAAGACAGGCAGCCAACAACCCCACCGGGCGCCCCCAGGTCAGGGACAGAGCCGGGCCCAGGGCCCAATCGCCCAGGAGCAGCCCCCCCCCACACCCGACCAAGGCGGCCCAACCGGAACCCAGGAGGACCGGACCCCCCAGATGACACCCCCAGAGGACAGGCCAGCCCCCACCCCGACGTCCCTGCCCCACACACCCGACACCAGGGCGCCACCACTGCTGCCACCCCCCTGCACCACCACCACACCCACTCCTCACACACATACCCCCAACACCCACATGTACTCCCCCACACACATGCACCCACTTGCTCCGCTCTCTGACTTTACATACCCACACTCACTCCCTCCCTCCACCCCCAACACCCTCCTCCCTCTGCCCTCCTTAACCTCATCCCCCTTCCTCCGACCACTCACCCACATCTCCTCCCTCTTCCAGCCCAAATTCCTCCCTCCCACATTTCCTCTTTCACGCTCTCATTCATTTGTCCTCACCCACCCACCTCGCTCTTACCCTTGCCTCTGTGCCTCCTGGGTGATAGCCTGGGCCGGGAGGGAGCCACGAAGCTCCAAGCCCCCAGTACATCCCCCCCCCCCCCCCACCCCCTCCATCCCCCCACCCCCGGACGCAGAAGGCCAGGTATTCCCCACGCCAGCAGATCCCCCGCAATGCAGCCATGACCGCTAACGCGTGAAGCAGCCACTACCGCCCCACTTGTGGCTGTGTGTAAGATGTGTGTTGTTTGCAGTTAAAACTGAGGGGCAGTACCAAGTGGTGTCGGGAGTGGGGTCGCGTAGGCGGTATGACCACCCAACCGGCCCCCCCTCCTTCCACATGCTATATGGCCCACCTCTCAGAAGTGGTTGTGAACTGTCGTTATTTTATGTGTTTAGGTGTCTAAGTGTGGTTAAAGCTGGGGAACAAGCTGTCTCTAGATGCAGCAAACAAAGGCACTTTGGTGCCCCGCCTCACCACGCTCGCTTGACACACGCCCTCCCCAAGACCCTACGTCTGTGTGTGTGAGGTAGAGCAGGGGGGAGAGAGGTCTTGGGAAGGGAGGCCAGGGGTGTGTGAGTTTCCCCCTGGAAGATGAGCTGTTATCTGCCTCCCAGAATCCCCCCAGGGCAGAAGAGGGAGGGCATGGCCACCCCCACGGCCAGGCGACCGGCATTCGTTGCAAAGGGGCCAGCAGCGGCCCACCCCAGGCCAGGGAGGGTGGACAGGGACGGGAGCGAACAAGGTCAGTGGAGGGGCCATAGTCACAGGCCCACCATCCCCAGGCCCTGCAGATCCCCAAGAGGCACGCAGAGCTGCTCTATTTTCCCCCCTCCCCCATACTATCCGATCACCCCCACACCCTACCCCGAACAACCCACAACTTTACCTCCGTCAACACCTCCCCCGTCCCATCCACATCCTCTTCCCGCCCCTCCCACATAGCGTTGTCAATGGTGTGTCATCGTTGCTTTGAGGCCACATTTACCAAAAAAGGAAAAGAAAAAAACACTAAACTACAATAAGCGTCATTCGCATCAATTAGCTAAAAAATTAAAGCTAAATTTCCTGTCTATGGGGAAATATGTGGTAGTTGAACCGTTACCATTCGCAAACGGACACGTTGTTGTAGAATTTTAACTTCTGTTAAAGTTTACTGTACATGTACAGTGTTCTTTCCAAAACAGGGTCATGCCATGAAGGGACACATTTGGTTTTTTTGCGCCATTTCTCATTTCAAGATGGGAAAACAAAACCAAAAAGTTAAGGTTGTGTGGCAGTTGACGGTCCTTACCTTGCCACAGTTGTATCAAGTTGGGAGGTTGCTACTGGTCTCAAACTGTTCCGAGTTGCAACTTGCATTAGACAAGTAACCGTTGAAACGTCTCGAGCTGTGACGTTGTCGCATTGATGACGTTGTGGAAGACTTTTTATACTTAACTTTGACAGGCTACATAACAATACCACGACCCGAGTTCAGTGATTAATGACATAGCTACACTATAATTTTGCGCACATAAACTGTCCAGGAGAAGCAACCACATAGCCTTTGAGATGATGACTTACTGATGAAGAGTTACACACTCTCACGGCAGACTCTAGTCTGGGCTAATTTATTTTTCTGTTAGTAATATATTCCATATATTTTCAATTTCATTCACTCGTCAGATCAAATATTTAGTTTTGTAAGGCTGCGAATATTGGATCAATTTGTAGTTCTGTTAAAGAGAACTACAGTCGTCCTCCAATTAAAGAAAACACTACATTCACAATAGTAATTCAAATAGCAAGAAACTAAAGAAACTATTAATAGAAAAAATATATTAAATTGTAATTTAGTGAAATATATCTTTGCTTTTCGAATTGTGGTTGGAAATAATAATGAAAAAAACAAACAAACAAACTAACAAAACCCAGACACATTAGAGCACCTTTCCCATGAATAGTGGACCAACATACCTGTTAACAGGTGTAGAAGTCTTTTTGAACATTACAGAAAACACCCGATTGCAGTGATTGTCTCAAAGTGTTGCTCAACAAAATTTTAGCCTCAGAGCCCCATTATGCTTGTTTAGTTGTTTAATTTTTGTTTGTTTGTTTTTTAATATTTCTTTCGAACCACAGTTTAAAATCAGTGTCATGATTTTATATTAGAATGTTTATTTATTATTACTTTTGTCAATTTCAACTTATTTCACTGACAGATGATTTTTTTTTCCTTCTTCAATTTGAGGGTGTGAATAAATTTGAGGACGACTGTATTTGAACTTTTTTTTTTTAAGTAATGGTACAGACCTACTTGGTTACTTCGTCATTTTAACAATGCTGATGCACAACTCTACTACTTTATAACTTAAGCCAGCTCCTTTGTCTCCTGTCTTTCATTATTGATGATTTGATTAATCCAGTTGTGCCAGATCTCAGTTATCATGAGGACAATGGCCAGAAACACCTGGATCAATCAGTTTGCCAAAAAAAGAAAAACAGGTGGCACAGGAGCTGGCTTATGTTCAGGAAGTAGTAGACTTGTGCATAAAGCCCATTACTTTTGTGCAGAAGCTAGTTGTAACCATTACTTTTGTAAAGTAAATGGCCAATACTGTTGACCAATAACACCAATCATGCCACTAACTAAGATGGAAAAAAAATGAGAACAAATGTAAAGCAGAGATGTGTTTCTGTTAGAGGTGTAAATTTATAGCATGACAGGAACGCCCAGGCCGCAGCCAGACCCTTCTCAAATTTATGGAATAGTTTTGACGATGATCTAAAGAGATGTAGCTCACTGTCTTCATTTAAAGTTATGTTTAAAACTGAAGTATTAGATACATATGAAAATAAACTATGAAAGCTGGAACAATGAAAATATAGAATTCTTTAGTTACATTTGCTCAGAAATTGTTGTGAAACTTCCTTTTATGTACTTCTTCTTCTTATTATTATTATTATTATTATCATTATTATTATTATCATTATTGTTGTTGTTGTTAGATTAAAGTTTTTTTTTTCTTTGGTTTCTTTATTTAGCCTACTTAAAAGCCTACACTGTAACTGAGTTGCTTGCTGAAGATGTGTTTTGTGTAAAAAAGGTTGGCGTATTAAGCACTTCAGCCAACACCTTTTTGATTAGCCATATTTTAATATCTTATGTACTTTTCTGCTCTTGTGTATTTATTGATAGTTTGAATCCTAATCAAATAAACTAAACAAAGAATCAATCAAACTAACCGTCTGCGCCTTGCAGCAGACTTGAATGAGAAAGTTGTAAACTTATAAAGCGCCACTTCACAACAAAGTCCTCTCAAGGTGTATAGCTAATTAATTTGCCTAGTAGTAGCCCACTAGTTAACACTGATTGGGCTGATTGCAGAAGGCTGTATGGAATTTATTCTTTGGTTCAGTTTCGGATTCACTACTTGTCACGATTGCTATCAGAATAAAAGTTGGATTAAAAAAAACAACAATAAACATTTAAATCTAAGTCTTTTATGAACTTTATTGATTAGAGAGGAAGTGCTTCTTGTACTTGTAGGCCCTTGATTTTAGAACCCTTCTCGATTAACAATCTTTTGATGTGGGAATGTCCTCTTTATTGTTTTTCAATCAACACATTTATTGAAGTCATGAGCCAGGCTGTCTTTGTTATCTCCAGGTTTGAGCATTCTTCATACACTTAAGACCACTAGCAGAATGTGTATCCATATGGAAATGACCCAGTTTGCTAATAAAATGGGCATAAATGAATGACTAATGTTTCACTGGGATGTGATTTTGTTCCCTGCAACATGAGGAGGGAGAGTATTCATTTGTCTGCAAATACTGAATAATTTATCAGCATATGACTAATCCAGGCAGCCCCTGAGTTAATTATCTGCTGTTTCATAGCTCCCTTGATAACTGGCTTTCAGCATCAGTACGAATGCAATCTAATTCCAGTAATGCGGTTAATCCACTAACAATATGTTGTGGGTTGCCAGCCAGGCAGAATAATGTATTAAATGTTAAAGCAGAGGAAACACTGAACTCAGACACTGCTGTGCTGATCTTCAGCACTTTTCATGATAAGAAGAGTTTCTATAAATAATAATAGCCAACTGGGTGTTGGCAGAGTTTGTCTTGGTGGATAATTTTTATTTATGGTCTTCATGAGGCTTCTCAGACTTTTTTTTTTTTTCTTTTTAAAGATGAAAGACTTGCTTTGCAACTGAAAAACCAGCATCCAGTAGTTGATTGGCTCTGTAAATGCAGAAAACTAAAGCAAGCAGATGTTCTCCTCCTTATTAGATTTTCAACACTTCACACTGTAAATAGAGAAAACACTTGACTTTCAAAGCACGCATTGCCGGGTAACTATTAAATGGATTATAAGTGAGATAAAATTCTGATTGGAGAGTCCTTATGAGGGTGAGTGGATCTTTCGGAAAAATTTCTAATTATCTAAAGCTTTTAGATTACTTACATGAATCTTGCAAAGGGACCTTAATCAGCGTCTGACTCTTCACTCTAATTTTTAAAATAAGTCTTAATTTTCTCTTCACTAAGAAATGGATGATCTCATAGCTGTTCTTATTACAGATTTGTGAGAAATGTTTTAAAGGTCTACGTGTTCAATTTTTTTTTCCAACTACAGTTTTATTCAGAGCCCTACAGTGCTGCTTTCATCATGATGAGGGGGGCCCAAGTGCAACAATATGAGGCAGGTGAACATAGAAGTTGACTTTATGCTATAAAAAAGTACTGCTGGATTCTCCAACCACTAAACTTTAAAAAAAAAAAAAAAAAAGAAAGAAAAAAAAAGAGAGAGAGAGAGAGAGAGAGAGAGAGGGGTAAAAAAAGAGAGCCCTTTAAGACAGTCTGTGAGGGAACAGAGATGATGAAACTAAAGTAAAACATCACAGATGTTTACCATAGAAAACAGTTTTACATAAAAGCTTCACTCTTTACAGGTAGTCTGTCATCTTTTAAACATGCTTTAAAAATGTTGATCACAACTACCAGAACTCAGTAAATAAAGGGATGGTGCTAAATGGCATTTCTTTCCTCCAGTACAATATTGAAAAAAAAAACAAACAAAAAAAACGCTTTATCTATTTTTCTTTGGTTAAAATTCTGATGTGAGAAAAATAGACACCTCTACAATCAAATACAAAATCAAGTAGCAGAAGAAAATCTGTGTTAATGCTGAACCTTATTTGGAAACAGCAGGCTGTCATACTCTCAGTGGCCACAGTGTGTCACTATTGTCTCATGAATTTCAAGGTATACTAAAACTATCATTATCCAACATGCTTTTAACATTCAGGACATACTAATCATTTTTTTTAAAGTGTTTATATGATAAGTGCTAAAACAGTAATTGAAGATAAAGTCTAAAGCTTAAACATCTGGATCATTGTTTTTCTCTTTTAAAATCATTAGGTTCTACCTATTATTTACAGTCTTTGGTTTCTACAAAGGATGATAAATTAAATGCTTTATCTGAGAACTTTGACTTAACTGAAACCCTTAAGGCTTTAAATGCTAGACAGTCTGACTAGGTTAAAACAGCGTAGTGTGCGGGTTGCAGATGTTTAGGTGACTTGTATTTTATAGTGGACAGGTAAAAGTGTTAGAATTAAACATACAGTCATGAATCAAGATGGGCTTACAGTAAGAGGAGTCACAGACGTTAAGCCAACAAGCAGTGTTAAATTGTTGAATGATGCAACTTTGTGCAAATATTTATTGCCCTTTAGTCTGAAAAATTCCTAAGTGAACACTTGTTTACATTACCTACCTGCTTAGAATCTTTCTGAGAAAATATAAAACTAGTGGCACACACTTTTCCACCCTATTAAGAGCTAAAAGAGTGAGAAGAGACTTGATGCCACTTTTTACATTTGAAACAAAAAGTTAATCAGCAACAATACGGGTCATTGGGACATTTGAGGAAGTAATATAAAGACAAACATTATAAGAACTGAATGTAGTTCATAAAAGGTGTAGGTTGGATTCATTGAGCTACAGTATACAGGAAACTGGTTTGATTTTAATGTCTGATTCAGAGAAGTCCTGCACATAGCCCGGTCCATCAGAAGATCCAGTATTACTGTTAGGTACAGATGTCTCTGCAACTCAAAACAGAACAACTTCAGTTTGTCACATGTGAAGCTACATACTGTAGAAAAGCAATCATTGAGTTCAAAGGATCAAAATGAAGCAGCCTTATATATGAAGACTTAACATCAGGTTTATCAATCCATGTCCTTTATCCAGTTTGCTACAACTGAACTAATGTTGTATAACTTAAAAACCTTTGCATTTTCATTTACTGCAGTAGGATTGCAGCAACGCATGTATTATTGATCCATACAGTATAGTTCTTTCTTTCTTTCTTTCTTTCTTTCTTTCTTTCTTTCTTTCTTTCTTTCTTTCTTTCTTTCTTTCTTTCTTTCTTTCTTTCTTTCTATGTGTATATATTCAATCCACCCTTTTGTTTTGTGACGAGTGTTGTTTTGCTACTCTGAGAAAATGCTGCCAATCCTTCACCTGATATAAAAATCCCATTCTGTTTCCTGTAAGTTTGTGAAGTTTTCTAAACCAAAGCTTAAATCTGTAATTTGGATATCTGTTTGATCATAAACAGGAGTACAACAAAAGTACAACAAAATTATTCTGAGCATTTTCACCACAAAATTGTAAACAAATCTATATTCATGTTGATTTCTACAATTCAACTAAAGCTGGTGTATACTGTAGGCATGCTTTCTGTTGTATTACATTGTCCTTCCTTTTAATCCTACCTTTGACTAATTCAGGAACTGGCGATAATAATGTTTACAGGTTTGAATCTGTCCATTCTTGCTAAATACAAGATTTTACCTGCTCTGTGTTTCAGGTTTGATGTTGTGTGATTGTCCTCCTCATCATGCATGATACATTGGAGACAGACAAGAGCTACAGGCATGCCAGTGAAGCCTATTAAGTCACAGTAGTCATAAGCTCCAGGAAAAAACACCACCTTGACATGTTGCATATGTGGATAACATTCGCCTCCGCATCAGTGGCACTAACAGCATGGGGCGCTGATGCATTCTTAAGCAATCCGCCGTTTGGAACCAAAACAAAGTCAAGTATGCATGCTGACATTGTGACAGTGTGGGGTCCTGTCACTATGCCTCCGATAGATCATACACCCTGGCTACTTGTCCCTTTGGCTGAATGGTCAGCGTGCATGATTTTCACCTGGGAGTCTAGAGATCATATCCCACCCAGCCCCTCTGTTGCGTAGCCGACCTTGCCACAACATGATCCTGGCATTTCTACATTTTATACTTGAACTTTACTTATATCTTTAAAAAAAAAAAAAAAAAAACTGCTGCAGATCTTTGACCTGCCTCAGTGCCCCAGATAGGCGATGTGTCTTCTTGTACCTTAAGACTGGATGCAAAAGTCTGCTGACAGACTTTGGATGAACCAGAGCTCTCCTCATACTGCTCCAATTATAGTCTCTTGGTGCTGTTATGTTTGTTTTTTGCTTTCTTCTTTTTTTTTTCTTCTTCCATTTTTGGTATCCTGTTTAAAATTCCACTCCAGATTTACAAGGCCAGGCACTGTGCTTTAGGAGGATCTTTCTTCGCTACCATTTAAAAAGGCCTCAAGAGTACAGGCGTTTGTTGTAATGGAATTTCAGCATAGGAAAAAAGAGTTAGAAGCATGCACTGGTTCCGACTCTGAAAACAAAAATGTTTTAGGACCCTCTTCTGGAATTGTTATAACATTGCTCTTTGGCGTACCTTATTTTTAAGAATTAAAAAAACATTGTTTTGCTTGTTGTCTACATTTGTGACACTTTGTAATTTATTTTATTTTTATCAAGGTTGATGTCGACTGAATAAGCATTATTTATAATTGCTATAATATTATCAGTGCATCTGAAACAATGGTGCAAAAAGTCTTGTTGAAGGACAAAACACTAAAATCAGATAAGCTGAATATTCAAGTCTCTACAGCAGGAAACTTTGCATTTGAAAAATTAAACATTTCATGCAGGTTCAGTTCAACACCTCAACATCGCTCGCCCCTCAGAGAAGACACAACTTTGCTCTTTGTAGTTGCATTTTAACCCACCTGGGGGAGCCGTCATGATAGAGGTCAGCGAAGGACTTTTCTGCTCTCACATTTAGTCAGGATCACATTAAAAATATTATCTTGTGTTCTTTGAAGAGATAATAAAATACTCTAGACTTGTAGAGTTTAAAATATGATATGTTCAATAATCAATATAGAACCTGGAAAATAGTGGTCCAAGCAATCTCTGCTGGGTTTTGTCTGAAGTTGGAAATGTTTTCTTAGTTGCCATCATTCAGGCTGGAGAAAGGTGTTTAAAATAGCCTCCAGGAGCGAGGTTAATTGTTCACCTTAAACAATGAAAATTCCTGAAGTCAAAGGCTGCATGCAGTTGCTTTCGCCCTGGTCAGTCCTTTTGTGTTTGCTTTTATAATTTTCTTCAAAGACAGTCTAAACCATCACCAAACTGGCTTTTGGGGCTGTTTTTCTGCATGAAAGGGCTTGGGAATGACGATAGAGAGGCCTGGCATCAAAGTTTGCTTATTAGTTCAAGAATTACTCAGTTTACTTCTCATTGTTTTGTAGCACTCCGATTTGTCCCACTGCTGTTTGAATAGCAGGGATGACTATTGTGAGGAAGGATATTTAGTCTGATTCAGCCCCAGCAGACATCCCCTCCCTGGTGCAGACAAACTTCACAAAAAGGTTTGGGGATTACAAGCATCCTGTTCTTTGACCTCTAAGCTGGACTCTTAGTCACAGTGTCCCTGTGTTACAACTACCAATATTAACACCTGTTTACAACGAGTGTTACATAATTCTTGCTCAATAGTGTCAAACCAGTTTGGAGCAAGAACATGAGGAAGACTAGCTGAGACTAAAAGAATGACCTTTTGATTTTACCTGATGCTGCTGGTCACATGCAAATATTTATTAAGACGCCTTTCTGGCATCCTCCAAAAGATGGGCTTTTGTCTGAGGTGACTTTTTAAAAGCTGCCAGCTTCTCATTGTATGTTTTTCTCATAAAAACGTGGTTCCTTTAAGTGGCATTAGTGGAAACACTGAATTACAGCAGCTTAAAATATCTCCAACTTCCAGGGAGAAACTGAATGGCCCAATACATCGAACACACTCATTACTTCAATTTCCCCACACCCGATCAAAATAATAGGATTTTTGCCATTGACATGACGACATGCTGGGAAGTGTGCAGTGATGTGTGTGAAAGAACAAGGGTCCAGTGTTTTCTAGTGGTTTTTACTGCCAACAAATTGCCCATCAGCTGTTTGTTTAGTAACTGCTTGTGCCTTTGTGTAGCATTTTTGTTTAGCTTTCCCTCATAATTTTCATCTCAGGTGTCAGCAAACCCTGACTGAAAAAGAAGGTAATTTCTGCTTGACGAGAGGCAGCTAATTCGGATAAGGTCAGGGTTCTATTCTCTTTGTTTCATTACTTTTAACTGTCATTTATCAGCAAAAAATCTAACTTCCACTGGAGTATCCCTAAGCAGCACTGCTGCTTCCTGCTTGTTAAATACGAGCCAATCACGTACATCTTTATTCAAATGATGCCAAAAAAGGGTGTCTAACCTATCATTGCACCCGTTATTTTGGATGGAGGATTAAATGCTCACCTACATGTAAAGTCTAGTGGATATATCTCTATGAGTGTGACGGTGCAGTTACACAGGTTTTAATATACACTGTCTGGCTAAAAACAAGTTGCATCCAAAAATGAATAATTAAATGAATAAAAAATAAAAGTCACACACTAATATTTTGTTGAACTACCTTTAACTTTGATTACTGCAGCATTCTCAGTGGGATTGTTTCAGTAAGCTTCTGCGATGTCATAAGTTTATTTCCATCCAGAGTTGCATTTATTTTTCCACCAAGATCTTGTATTGATGATTGGAGAGTTGGACCACTGCACAAAGCCTTTTCTAGCACATCCAAAAGATTCCTTGGGTTCAGATCTTGATTCTGTGGAAATGGTGTCTCATGCTCCCTGAACCACTCTTTCACAATTTAAGCCCAATAAATCCTGGCATTGCCATTTTGGAATAAGCCTGTGCCATCAGGGAGGAAAAGAATCCATTGATGGAATAACTTGATCAGTCAGTATAAGGCAGTCAGCTGACCTCATTCTTTGAGCACATGCTGTTGCTGAACCTAGAGCTGAACAAACACCTGAGCAACTGCAGTAACCCCGGATTGTAGACTGGCTCTACAGGTGTGCACAGTAGACACTAGGCTTGAGAGACATCTCTTTTCTTACCATGGCGCTCCCATCACTATGGAACAGGGAAAATCTGGTCTCACAAGACCACACGACCTTCTTCTATTGTTCCAGAGTTCAACTTTTATACTCGCAAGCAAACTGAAGCTCTCTTCTCCAGTTAGCCGATTAGTGGTCTTCTTGTTGCTACACGGCTGTTCAATCCCAGTCCCTTGAGTACCCTTCATATTGTTCATGTGGAAATACACTATTAAACATGGCCCTGAGTTCTACTGTTGTTTTTATAGGATTTGATACACCAAACATTTAAGAGATTGTTGAACATGATCATAGGCTACATGATTTTTTTTTTTTTCAACCATGCATACCAATAATTTGGCCCTTCTTAAACAGACTAAAACATTTTCCATGACCACAGCATTTGTTGTTCCACATGGTTGAAAATGAGAAGCTATTCATTGCATCAGTTGAGGTTAAATAACTTGTTGCCAGCTAAAAGACAATTGCATGTGCAGTAATTATCCAGTAGAGGGCTCGTACCTCTTTGCTTTGTTAAAGGTAGTATAGAAGATGTTTTTGGTAATTCAGAAAGCAGAGACTATTAGCGAATTTTTGAATAAAGTGCATGCGCAAGACCAGCTTGCTAGATTCACAGCTCTCTCTCCTGGCCACAGCACAGCGTACAGGAGCCAAGTCCTGACACTGACATCTTGCAGACTGCAGGTACAGATTCTCACAATATGTCACAAATGCAAGTAAAACAGATATTATTGTCTGAACGTTGCTAACTGCTAGCATAATGATTGTTAGCTACATACTGTAAAGAATAGACGAGAGTGCACAGCTTCCAGCACATAGTATTATGCTGCGTTACATTTGAACTCAGAAGCCGAAAATTCCCAGTTCTAAGCGGAAATGGCCCCCAAGGTCTGATTTCCCCAAGTCGGGAATCCTCGCCAACTCCGAGTACAGATGGCCACACCCAGTGTAAACAGTAGTGGTAGCTTCTGTGAAGTTACATTGATTTACAGTTCTGACCAATTTTTGTTGCATTTATCACACACGTAGTATGGTTAGAAGTAGGGGGAAGCTACTGTAGAGTAATTTACATTTTTCATGTGGTATATGTGAACCAGAACGCCAGCTGTGCGAACAACGGCTAATAACAAAAGCTTTAACAAACACGTTGTCTTGCAAGGCTGCTATCTCAGCACCGACTAATGAACTGGAACGCAGTTAGGTCGGGCGTCACATCTTTCCCAGTTCTGAGGTAAATGGAATGCACCATTACTCTCATTAATCAATCGCTTTCATTGATCAGTCTCTCCTATAACCCATTTAATTGCACTTCAATCACTCGTACTGGTAGTAGGAGTGATTGATGGGCCAAATAGACATAAAACGTAATGAATGCAGAAATGATTGGCAGATGTTTTTTAAGCCTTATTACTTTCACAGCTGATGTATAATGACATTTATATATTTAAAGCTTTAAATTAATCATATCTGATGGGGTAGTGAACCCAATTCAATCGAAAATTGCCAAAATGTTAAAAGAAACATCTTCTATAATGTCTTTAAATCCGGGTGGTGAATTCTTT